>OZ014476.1:15670556-16870556 GCA_963965965.1 Trididemnum nubilum
TTGAAAGTTGGTAAACGTACAACGTTAAGATGGGATTTGGAACCAGTACCTTCAATATATACCAACACTGAAGCAATTCCACCATCGGTTCTGCCTACATATGCAACTTCAAGAAGAGAGTAACAACGTTGCCCGACTAGACTGAAGAATTCAATGATCTTGATAAAATTGTTGATTTCGCAAGCATTGATGAAAGTAATGTCCGAGTGGTTACAAGTTGCAAGTTAATGAAACCAAAGCAGTTTTTTACAAACTGGAACAGTGTGAAGTATTAGATATTCCTAAAATTACGGAAGTGATTGCAATTGATAATGATTTGCACGTAAAGCTGTTTCTGTTAGGTTCTCCCGTACCTCTTCCAGTTTGGTTTACCAAAGGAAAAGACTGCCGACTGACAAAAAAGTCTTACCTCGAAAATTTTCCGCCATATATAAGAAGCTTTTCAGAAGATAGCCACAACAACATAATGGACGAATTATTAGAAATTAGATTCAAGAAACCGAATGATAAACCTAAATTTTCTTCCGAACTTTTGCAATTTGCGCTGATGTTACGTTACACTTCCTTGCCTGCATATCGGTTACTGCTCGATTATTTTGCTTTGCCATCAATTAGCCTCTTGAAAAAATTGAGTCGGGGAGGAGTGGAGCCGTTGAAAGCCATCCTAAATCGATAAAGCTGTTAATGGAGGAAAAAATCGATAAAGACGTTGTATTCTGATTGACGAAATGTATTTGCAGAAAGAAGTGCAATTTCAGCAAGGTAAAGTAATTGGTTGCGATAATGATGGGAACCTCTTTAAAGGAATCATGACATTCATGATTGTTGGCTTGAGGAAGAGTATTCCGTTGGTAGTAAAAGCGGTACCCGAATTCAAAATTGAAGGAAAATGGCTGTCGGCGCAGATTGAAGAGAGTATACAAAGCCTCCATGAAATCGGTTTTCATGTTCGTGCTGTAATATCGGATAATCATCCCAGCAATGTATTGGCCTTCCGCGATTTGCTCTCGAAATACGGATGTACTTCGCACGAGCACGCCATTTTGCATCCTTCGACGCAGAATCGCATCTCTTATTTGTTTTTTGATTCAGTTCACCTGCTGAAAAATATACGCAACAACTTGTTAAACTCCAGGCGTTTTATTTTTCCTGCATTTGAATATCCGAGATTTATCACTCTTCCAGCAGGAGAGATATCATGGAAGCTGCTTCACGATATCTTTGATCAAGATGAACAGTTACAGGCGAATTTAAGAAAAGCCAAAGAGCTTACCTACAAAGCACTACACCCCGGAGATAACAGGCAAAGTGTACCATTGGCATTGGCAATATTTGACGCAAACACCTCAACTGCTCTAAAAAGCTATTTTCCAGTACACGAGAATGCGGCAAAGTTTTTAGAATTGATAAATCTCTGGTGGACAATGAGCAACAGCAAACAAGAGTTAAATATGAATTTTCATATTGGAGATGCTGCTAAACTAAATGACTGCAAGCCAGCGTTTCTTCGAAAGTTGGCAGACTGGTTCGCTGATTGGAAAGTTCAACAATCTTCAAACACCGAAAAATATACACTCAGTAAACAAACTACTTCTGCACTTGTTACTACCTTAAGATGCACTGCCTCTCTTATTGAGGACCTGCTGAATGACGGCTATTCTTACGTTTTGACTGCTAGATTCCACACAGATCCGCTAGAGCGTCGCTTTTCAAGATACCGGCAGATGAGTGGTGGTCGTTTTTTGGTAGGATTGCGGGAAGTGAACACAAGTGAGCGGTTTTTAACAATTAAATCACTTCTCAAAGAATCGATTTCATTCTGGGAAGAAGATGTGTATCCTGATAGCAACCTAGATCTCTCTTTGATGCAATTAAACAAAGATTTGCAAGATGTTTCTGTTGAACTTGAAAATACTTCTCTAGAGCAAAACTCAATAGAAGTTGCTGCAGTTGTATCTGGCTATATCGCCAAAAAGATGATAAAGAAAACGAAATGCTCAGATTGTCGAGTTCTTTTAACTTTTAACTCCGGAAGAGGGCCCATTCCTGAAACTTATGATTATCTTTTGAAGTTGTCACGCGGTGGCTTAACATTGCCTGCTTCAGATTTAACTGACTATGTCTGCAAATCTTTTGCAATGTTAGAGTTATGCGAAACTGTCACTCGCAAAGCAGACTTGCCTGAAAGAGTTGCCGCCGAACATATACTGAAATTAAACAATGTGCCCTTTTCTTTTCTGTGCGACAATCATTCTGCAGTAATCAAATTTATTAATCGTTCAATTTGCAATGTGTTTTTAATAATGGACAAAAGCTTGGTAATAGCCAAGTTCGAAAAGATGTGGTTCAAAATTTTAAGCAAAGGCAAAGAAAACGGCAACGCACCTCGCTCTAATTTCCATTTGTATACTGCTGGCCAACTTGGATATTAATACTACCCAACTTACTTAATTGCGAATTTGCAATGTTGCCTGTTATTTTGTGTTTATTGCCATGGTGACTACTTCATTTTTACTTCGATGAAAACCATTAACTAAATCTACTACTGCACCTTCAAAATATTACATTGCTATGCTAATAATGAGATTGTGATTGCATTTTATTGATTTTATGAGGCTTCTAAGAAACTGATTCGTAAGTCGTAAATCTAAACGGCTTGCACAGAAAAAGAATTGCTTTCGCTTGAAAAACTGTCACGAAACGTGTTAATTACTAAAACGCCGCAAACGTCGCGAAAAAGTTGCCCTTCTAATTTTCTCGCTAAAAGGTGGAATGTCCGGCCGTCTAGTTTTAAGTAGGCCATGGCTGGCCGGATTTTGGATGCTTCTGCTCTAGAGAGGCATTCAAGTCAGTTTTTCACTATTGACCAAAACGCTGGGAAAATATATTCTCACCAAATTTGGACTTTCTACGTTTTGCCGTTTTCAAGATATTGCAGTTCAAAATTTTCCATTTTCCTCTTAAGTGTTTTTATTTCGGCAGTATTGTGACAGAAAAGAAATAACACAACTGATTTGTAATTACATTATTTATTCACCAAGTTGCCTTGGCCAGGAGACAGCAAAGGGACCTTGCGTTCTTCAAGTCAAGCTGTCACCTGTCTACCACACTTGGTGGAGGCTTCACACTGTCAGTTTTGATTGCTGAACGTCAAAGAGAAAAGCTGTGAATAACAATTCTGATAGTCTATTTCACAACATATTTGACATTTCTATTTACTCACGAAACTAATTGTGTATCCAGCTTTGAAGTCATCGAATTCCCGGACTTCAACTTTAGTCAAATGATGAAGTGCATCTTCGTCTTCCTCGCTTAATAATGCGGAAATTTGAGGATGATTTACGAACGTCGTCACCCAGAAGTTAGGAATTTTTTCGATTAAAGTTGATCTCTTTTGGTAATGTGGCCACCTTGAACAAAAAATTACGATCATCACCAACTGCTAACTTGTCAAGACTAAGTCAAGAAGATATTGCTGTTGCTGCATATTTATCCTCCTGTCACCAACAGCGTCAGACGTTACTATTGGATGATCGCACATTTTTCATGGCGATAAGTGTATTTGGATTAATCCCGCACATGTTTGAGATTTTCCGGTGATCCAATTTTCCTATGGATTTCTTCGAATTCTTGTCCACTGAACTTGCTGCTTGTTCAAAGCCACCAAGCAGAAACAATCATTGTAAAGCATCTTTTCCAAGGACGCAACAACGTGACCAGGGTGCGAGTTGAACCAGATCATGCGATCAGGGTCGTAGTAAAAACGACACCTTTGCTCTCTCTCTCGGCCACGCTGCCGACCGATTCAAGGAATAACAAAACTGAAGACTACAATTTACTGGTAATTAAAATGCTAATGAATTTCCAAACTCCAATAAAAAAAAGCGAAAAAAAGTGGTCTAAAAAGACTTTTCTTTTTGCAAAGAAGGCATCCAAATTTTTCTTGAATTATAGTGTTCCCACCAGGTCGATTTTTGGAGCGAATCAGCGATTCGTTGGAACAAAGGCAAATAATTTTTGACAATATGATAAGTATGGCTTTAGAAAAGTCAACAAATTTGTCGAAAAATGATGTTAATATACTTTAACACTGGATTGGCACAAAACTTAGGGCACATTAACGTGGTTTTACAGCTTTGGGCACAATTCTTTCGACAAAATTTGGGTACCCAAAGTTTAGCCAAAAAGTTTGAAGAAACACTCATCTTCTGACTCCTTAAAAACATGTAAAAATTATTTCTAACTAAGCTTTGAGAGATCATGATTTTGTAAAAAAAAACTAACAGATGCAAACTATTCATAAGCATACTTGGACAAGACCAAATAACAAACCTCATCTTAATGTATTTTTGTTCAACTTTGAGAATCTCTTCACTGGCCTGTTCATTTAACTTGTCAACGTCATTTTGAAGCTCGTCAATTTTTTCGATGGCTTCTTGTGAAGCTGCATCTAAAAAAGAAAAGCAGTAGATAAAAAATACAGTGATGATTTTGTTTATGCTTAATACAATAAAGGATCGCCAATTTGGGTCCCTAAATGCTTGAAAACACAGATACAACTTTTTGAACTGTTTTTGCGGGTTTAACAATACAAAAGGCCGATATAACGATGAAAATTGTATTGGCAATTTTGGTTCAAAATTGCGTGAAAAGTCACGTGCATTTTTACTTCGTTTTTTTTTAAGACACGTGCATTTCTTCTTCGTTTTTTTTTTTTCGAAACGACGCCCCATAAATAAAAGCTAAAACGCAAAATTAAATCAGCGACCGAAAAAAAGTGATTTGATACTTCATTATCAAATCATCTTAGGTTTTCGCAAAAAGCTGTTTACTGCAATGCAAACTAAACTAAAGCCCAGGTGCGCAACCAGAATTTTCCTAAAGCGGGAAATTGAACCAAAGTTAAAATACTTTAGTTCGAAAAATGTCTTATCTAGGCGCGGAGTAAGCAATGTAGAGCAACTCAACCGTATCACACAAGGAGTCTGGGAGAAGTTGCCGGAGGCCGCGGGGGTCTCAGCCGCTTGGCAATTTTGTGACTTTTCGGCCGAAAATAGCCATTTTTGCGACATTTGGATCATATTTCGCACGTTTTTAGAAGCATTTGAAAGAACTACATTTCTAAAATTAGGAAGTCATTCAAAAGAATTTCATCCTTCTTACGTGCAGGTCAAATCTAAAACATGTTTAAACGCTTCTGAAATCCCCCTTAGCCCATCTGGTTGCGCCGATACTACAGCACATAGCTCAAGTAAGTGCAGCCAAACTCTGTAAATACTCAATTGATTTAACCAACTGAATTGTGCAATTCTTGGCTTCAGTTCAGTTCACATGTTTCATTGTCACTTATTACAAAGCGGCAATAAAACGGTAAAAAAGGCAAAAGCACACAGTGATGAGGAGAAGCGAAAGACCAAAGTTGCAACCATTAGGGTGTTTTTCAGTCATTTTGACAGATTTACCAAAACTTAAGTCAATGATTGAAAAGAAAAAAAAAAAAAAAAACAGACTAGAAGAGTGTTTGGTCACTTCCACTTGCTCACCCCTCCAGCTGTCTAGCAAGTAGCAGCACAGTCATGATTTACCGAAGTGCCATAGAATTGAAAAAGCATCCATCTGCTTCAGCCAGTTAGCAACGCTAATATAATATAAAGACAATGGTTCAACTCACTTTGTTTTAGACTTTATCAATTTTTATATAAACAGGACAAAAATAAATTCCTAAGTAACACAAGACGATTTTCAAACACAGGTATTTATATGCACTTGCGGAATTTACAACGGCAGGGAATGGATCCCTTACCCTTGCGAGTCTGAATTCCTACTGCTGCGCAACCCGTAAGTGCTGGTTCAAGCACATTACTTTTCAAGGAATTTCAATATCCCTGCGGTACCACATGCGAGCTTAGCAAAAGTACTTCGCTAGCGCTAGGTGGCAATACAAAACGCTAACCACGTGACGTTCAAAATGGCAGAAGCGCTAAATAATTGCTATAACAAACATAATTGCATTTCAATGTCCTTATGAAATCAGAAAATTCAAACTTTTACTCAAATTAAGTTATTTAAAAAGGTCTAACATTCATACATGTGGTACAACTCCATTAGCACATTTCATTAAGTGAAGTTTTAGCGCTATAAACGAACGAAAAAAAACATGATTATATAAAATCTTTTAAAAAATTGCTATAATATCACCTTACCTGACCCATTATTGACACCTTCATTTTCTACGTCTAACCTTGGCTTTTTTACTTCTGTTTCTGTCATATTTCTTGAGTTATTTGGCTTAAATTACTCTTAATTTAACGAGCTTCGATCCTACCAAGCAAACCAACTCGCTTAACGAAAGTCAAAATTTCCTTTCATTCAGTTAAGCTAGAACAGCAATCTATCTGGCTCACGACGTTCTGCGTTACACGCGACGTGTTGATTTCTTTTTTCCTTTTTGCCTCTTCTTTTTCTCTTTTTTTTTGTTGGTGTGGTGAGCAGAAAATTGCTCTTGCGCATTACAACGAATTTTGATTAGTTGTAAGTTTTCATTTTTTCTCCTGTGAAGCGTAATTTTCTTTCTTTTATTTTCTGAAAGAGCATGATTGTGACGTAGGATCTTGCCATAGCTATTTTACTCTACGTCGATACTCAGCTCAATGTAGCGAAAAATCACGGTATGAACCGTGAATTTCTTTGTCCACGTGATTGATGCATTTTTCGTTACTAAAGACGCCTTAACCCAATGATTGCGTTTTTATTGTTTTCAAAAAAAGATGAGAGTAAAATAAACACGACAAACATATCTCAGTTTTATACAAAACAACCAGCTTTTTCATACTTTTTAAAGTTTGTTTCACGGTACCTCATTACTACTTTCTCAGCCGTGATCAAAAATGAGCAACTACGTTACCAAACGTAACCGTGGCTTTTACCGCAAACAGGGATATTGGAGTCCCAGATGTAGTATCTGTGGCCTTGCCCGTTACCATGGAAAACGCTTTAACTTGACCAAAGAGCATACACTAAATTTTGTGAAGTTTGCTTGTTTTACGTAATGCAAAAGAATTCGAGGTAGCACAGAAAATAAAAATATAACGAAGCAACGACATTTTTGCGTAAGAATACAATACAATCGTCACACTATAGGTGTAAAATCGTGAGCGTACGAGCGTATCCTTAGTTTATATTAACCAACCTGCAGCTTCTACGCTGGCAAGGCATTACGCCGGGAGTGTCGCACTTCTGTTTGAAATAAACTAAAAATACGCTCGTACACTCAAGAATTTACGTAACTAAAGATAGCACTACGCTCACGATTTTACTACCGATTGCAGACCGGGTCTAAAAGCTAACTAAACATACACTCGTACGCTTGCGATTATACTCCCATTATATATACCGGAAAAGACCTGATCCTTGGAGATGTTATCAGATAATCGCCAATACTACAGCTTTTTAGGTATTGAAATTGTAAAATACAGGTTTATACGCTCTTGTTTTATAAACCAGTCAATTTTAGGTTGAGCCTGGTTGTTCAGCCTGGTTTTTCAGCCTGGTTTGTTCTTAATTTGTTCTTAAATTTAATTCAAAAATAAAGGGACACAAATTTATTCTTGCTCGGTTAAAAGTGTCTTTTGATATTGATCACGATTATTGAGATTGTTTTCGACGAATCAGTAATGTCAATGTAAAAATAATTAAATCTGTTTAATTTGGCAAGAGTTCTTAAAGGGGGTGAAGCATCCAGCTGGGATTATGTGCAAAAATTAAAGAAATATTTAAACCATTTCTTCGCTGAATTTCAGCCATCTACGATCTATCGCTTCTGAGATATTTCAATTCAAAGTTGCGAGGTCTCCCCAACAGTGGTGCCATTTAAGATCTAATTTTCTTGGAATTGGGATATATTATTTAAATTGGAAAAGTATTTCTGTAGTAACACTAATTCATGCTTAAGCTTTGCATTCAGGAGCTTTCAAAGTACAAACTAATATGAAAGATTACAATAAGCATCATCTTTGGAAAAATTAAATTTTAACTGGCAACACTGTTGGGGAGATCTCCTTGCTTTAAAATAAAATATCTCAGAAAAAGTAAGTCGTAAGCTGGTGAAATTTGATGAAGATATGTTTCAGATTATTCTTTATCTTTTGCACATAATCCCAGCTGGATGCTTCACCCCCTTTAATTATTTTGTTCATGCGAAAGCTGGCATTGTTTTTAATTTGTTCTTAAATTTTGAGGAAAAATTAGGCTCGGTTTTTTCAAATTGTCTTTATAAAACTAAGTGTATTCTGCGTAACATAAATACATTCAAAAACATTCTTCAAAATAGGCAATTTTGCGTAGAGCTAAAAATACCGTACAGCGTAAATCTGTAACCACGAAAATTTACTGCAGTAACTTGTTAAATTTGCTGATAACTTCGTTGAAAATTATACTACCTTCCGCCTGCTTCAGAGTTTGAGGTAAACTGGTGGACTTGCACATGCCTGAACCTAGCCCGAACCCGAAAAGTGATTTGAATTCAAAATCAGGCCCGAAAGAGTACGGAAACTAGAATATGATATCGCAAGCGATATCCGCTGACGAATTAAAGAACCTCATAATTTCGTTAAGTGTGCTTTATGCTTGTTGATAGTCAGATCTGAAATACACTGCTTGCGAATTTCATAATGTTGCATTAACTTGATCAGGTTTGTGATTAACGGCTTTCAAAATTTAAATCTTTAGAAAAGGTGTCGATGAAATGTCAATCAAAAATTTACAACTCTGCTAAGTTCGCGTTTCAACTTTTAAATCGTTAATTGAATTTTCACTTGGCAGAGCAGCGCAATTGTAAAAATTGCGGTTACATGCAAAACCCTCATAAAAACAAGTATTTCGACAGTAACCTTTTGCTCGGACTAAAACAGCAAAAACAAAACTTTTTGATTTGAAAATGCCAACATGATTTTCGAATTTCGTAACTTACATTATCTTGACCAGATTTTTGATACACTATATCCTAAATATTAAATCTACACCCTCAGCTACAATAACGTAGCCAGAGGTTGGGGGCGGAGGGGGCTATAGCCCTCCCATTGGCATGTCGACCAAAATGCAGTATAAGAAAAATACCACGCTTTTAGTTGTTTTGAGACTGTTTTAAGCAGTGGAATGGATTAAAATAGTGATTTAGAAACATCTTTTAAAACATATATTCAGAGGAGGGAGGCCAAATTATCAAAAATAAAACTCACAAATACATGAAAACTTTAAAAAATGGCCAAAAATAAGCAATCAAATTTGATCGGTAGTGTAAAAATGCTAAACATAGGTGTCATCAACAAATATGCTATAAATTTAATTAAGAATAGGGAAGGGGGGCTATTCAGTATAAGTTAATTACCAATTATTCCTCTCAAATCTTTTTTCATTAGCCCCCCCAAAAGCGTCGGGAAAAAATTTTTCAGGAGGGGCCAATAAGAATAGAGCCAGTATTAACCACTAAAAATGGAAGAATTTTTGAAATTTGGGAGGTTTAAAAGAGAGAAAGTAAAAATCCAGGGGGGCATGGCCCTCCCATGCCCCCCTCCCCCCTTGCCAACGCCAGTGCCCCCCCCCCCCCCAATTGTTTTCTCTATAAGCTGTGGAAGAAATAGATTACTCCATGTGAGTTTTATCGAACTATACGATTTTATAATTTATCACCATCTAAATCCGAGAATTAAAATTTTGCCATTAGCCACCTCCTAAATAGCCCATTTATGCAACTAGTTTAATCATGTTTGCACTGCCGATTTCTCAGCCGCGTTTTAAAAGCATTATATTTTTATCAAAATAGCCTTAAATTAAGTTATTTTTGCAAAAAAATTCAAAATTTTCGAGCGTTGGGGGCTCCGCCTACAGACCCCCAAAACAGCCCCCCCATTGCGAATTTCTGGCTACGCGCCTGCTTAGCTAACCCACTGCAATATTTTTCAAGGATTTTTACATAAACACATGCATGAACAGTTCTTCTGATTTTTCTCAAAATTTAAGAACTAAATCAAAACAATGCCTGCCTTAGCAGTTAAGTTAGCATGGAAAAAAGATACGTACACAAACAAAGTTTAAAAACAAAAAATCAAATTCTTTTGAATTTATAATAAGTGATTTTCCAGAGTCTTCCTTCACGAAAACTTCACATTGAAAGCTAATATTAATTTACTCAGCTCTATGCTTTCCAGAACCCGAGGTGTGGTGTTTAAAGTCAAACAACTATTTACCAAAACTTATCTACTTCTTTTGCACATTAAGGTCTTTTTAGTTCATTTTAAGAGCTTTGAGGTTATTCGCTCTCAAAGTTTAAAGGTTTCAAAAAGTTATCAAAATAATGAAGTAACGTCAATCAAAAAGCTTTTAGGAGTTTTTAACAGCTTTTCACTTTATTACGAAATAACACAGCGCGTTCTTTAAAATTCCTGCAACTTTTGTGCAAAAAATATCATTGCATCAGCCAAACTTAGCACTAACCACGCCAGATAAACGCACGCATTTTACGATTCTAAAAACGCTATTTAGCAGTGTGATCCAACGGCCAATGATGGGATATTGTACAGTTATATTTTATTACATCCATTATTCAGCACGGAAGCTTTCTTAAGAACATTGTTCAAAAACTTTGAAGAGCAAGAAGAAAATTTTTTCAACGTCACAAGTGACAGTTTATTAAAAAAACAAGGCCATCCAGCTCAAATCTAACAAAGCCATTAAGCTCAAGTACTTCAACGTCTAAAATGTTGGTGCAGTCCCATAAGTTTGACTCTTCTTCTTTTCTGTGACACCAATTCATTGCGAGAATTCATTTCATAGTTTGAAGGTCCATTTACGGGCTAATTATTGTTTAACATGGCATTACCAAGTTTGGCATGTTCGATTTTTTATCTTTTTCTAACATTAGCCAATACCGGTACTCTTAAAATTTGATATGTCTAGCTGGAGTACTTCGTATTTAAGATTTCAAATTTTCAAAGGCCCATTTAGCATGGTCTCCTCAATGTGCCCCATTAAATTTTGTTATCTCTTTTTGACTTATATTAACCTATCCAATAGATTTAATTTGTTTAGCTTTTGTAGTTAATAGTGGGAGATGTCAACATTGTTGGAGGACGACCCCTACAGTATGACATCCTCAATATTTTTTCATATTATATTTCTTCCTATCTTGAAAATTTTATTTGTCTTGCTTGAATGGTTAAAAGTTTTGAAGGACCCTTTGAAAGAGGACTGCCAAATTGTGGCACCAAGTCATATTGTATTTACCTATTCTGATTTTATTTTTCTCTAGTATTTACCTACTCTAAAAGTTTCATGTTTCTAGTTTGAATGGTTGAAAAGTTTGAATTTTAAAAGGACCCTCGATTTTGGTGCTTCAAATTTTATCTTTCCTTGATATTTGCCTATCCTGAAAATTTGCTATGTCTAGCTTATACAATTAAAAAGTTTGAATTTAGGCATCCTCGTTTGAGGGGGACCCCCCCTTTGTGGTACCCCCGATATTTGTCATATTTTATAATTTACAAAAATACCACACAAAAAATTTACAAAAATTTTTTCTTCGAATTTACGTATTCTGAAAATTTCATCAGTCTAGTATATGTTGTTAACGTTAAATTTTAGCGTTCTGTTTGAGGAGGATCCCTTCATTTTGGTACAATAATTTTTGTCAAATTTAGGCTTTCCTTAATATTTTACCTATCCTGAAAATGTCATACAATTAGCGTTAGTGGTAAAAAGTTTCAATTTTGGTGGCCCCATTTGAGAGGGACACCCTTGTTGTGGTATCTTAAAATTTTGTCATATTTTATCTTTAACTTATATTTATCTATCCAGGGGTGGGCAAACCTGTTCAAAGAAAAAGTCGTTTGCGGAAAACCATAAATACCAGCGAGCCGTAAAATCATTTTACACAAAGCAACATAAAAGCAATAAAAACACCAGGCGCTTAGCCAGAAATTCGCTATGGAGAGGCTGTTTTGGGAGGTTGGGGACGAAGTCGCGGGAGGCTGGGAATCTGGAGGCAAAGCTCTCAGCCGCTGGAGACACGGGCGGAGCCCCCGGCACACAAAAAATTTTGCATTTTTTGCAAAAATAACTTAATTTCAGGAATATTTTGGCAATAATTAATGCTTTTAAAACGTGGCATAGAAATTGGCAGTGCAAACATGATTAAACTAGTTGCATAAATGGGCTATTTAGGAGGTGGCTAATGGTAAAATTTTAGTTCTCTTGTTTACTTGCTGGTTAGGCTTAAAATCGTTTAGTACAATAAAACTTACCCGTAGAATTTTATATTTTATAGAGAAAAATAATTGGGGAGGAAGGGATATACTGTAATGGAAAAATATTTGAGATAAGTGATCGGTAAGTAACTGATACTAAATAACCCCCCCCCCCCCCTCTTCCTAAGTTTATACTATATTTGTTGATGAAACCTATGTTCAGCATTTTTACACTAAGCAATCAAATTTGATTGCTTACTTTTAGCCATTTTTCAAAGTTTTTATTGATTTGTGAGTTTTATTTTTGACAAATAACCCCTCCCTCCCAATATACGTTGCAGAAAATTGAACTAATTTTAATCACTTTTTGGTCCCTTTCAGTGTAAAAAAAGAAGTCTCAGAAGTGCTAAAAACGTGGTATTTTCCTTATTTTGCATTTTTGTCCACAGTCCAATAAGGGGAGCTATAGCCTTCTTGGCTGCGCTACTGAAAAACACAATGATTGTTGCCCTATAAGGCAACATTCACACTTGACTACGGTTTTTGAAGTGTTTTACAACTCCGGGAAAATTAGTCTATCTTGATTCTTCGAAGTGTATATTCTGCAATTTGTCATCACAGTTGGTATAACCTTGGTTGACAGTGCTATGAAAACATATACTTGTTTTATCACTCCAAAATACATCGATAAATGAAAACAATTTCAAACACGAGATAACATATTTATAAAGTATAATCTTAATATTTTTTGTAATAATACAATTCAAAACAAGAGCCTCAAAATTTACGTCGGCGAGCCGCATGCGGTTCGCGATCTGCAGTTTACCCACCATTGATTTATTCTGTAAATTTCATCCCTCATGCGTGAGTGGTTAAAAAGTTCGAATTTTGGCGGCCCCAAGTACTGATCAGGGTTTTCTGAAAGGTAAAATACCTTGGTTTTGGCCGTGCAATTATTTTCATTCCAGTGGTATCACATGCATTTGCAAAGCTATTTAATGCGCGCTGGAAGCCAGATTCTGCGGCATAAAGCAGAACCAAATTATCAGCAAATAGAAGACGATTGATTTTGCAATTTCCAATCGTGGCACACTCCTCAGTGGAAAATCTTCAAAACTGAAACTTATAAATAATTGATCGAATTTTATACCAATAATAATTGATTTCTTAAAAAAAATTTTTATACCAATAATAATAGAACTTCTTTAAAAAATTTTTTTTTTGCTAAGCATGCCATATGGCCCGTTTTCGAAGCCTTGTACCGGCGTCTCACCCGGTTAAACGTTTAGTTCTGGAATTTTTATTTTATTTCACCGCATGTTACCCTGAGGTGAGGACTTTTTTTAGTCATCTTAAATTTCGCGCAACATTGCGTCCTTAAGTGAAGAATGAAGATCTTTTTTTGATTTTCATTCAAATCCGCAGAAAATTACATTTTTTTCTAATTCTGGCTCAATTTTTTGCTTCAAATTATGCCCTGCTTCCAACTCATTGTAGAACCAGTGAAGAGCTGAGTAGAGTTGACAGCTATATACTACACTCAACTTGAACAAAAAGTAACAAAAATGTCTTAATGTGGCGCGGTTTTGCCCAATTAAGTCTGCACTGACAAATTGGCTATGCCGTCCTGCTTGCTGTATTCATATCAGAGTGCTGTAAGTTGCGGACTCGGGTAAGAGCTTAAAAGAGGACTGCAAGCAAAATCAATGGGGGAACTAAAGTTAGGGCAGTCGTATTACATTAGCTTAGACTAGCTTAAATTCCAGTTTTCTTTACCGGATTAAATTCCGGAGATATTCTACTTCAAACACGACATAAGGATCTCCTTGATTTTGGTTTTGTTGGTCAATCATTCTGGCCTGGATAACTTTCTCCAACTCGGTTCTGTTCTGCTGACAAAATCAAACTGATTAATGCGCAGCAAAACGGCTCAATGCAGTGGTAGCCTAATCCTGTATTGCGGCGTTGCCTTAAAACAGAACTGAAATGGCGGTGCCCTGGCGCGTAGCCAAAAATTTGCAATGGGGGTGCTGTTTTGGGGGTCTGGGGGCGGAGCCCCCAGGAGTCGGAGCCCCGAGGAGTCGGAGGCCAACGGGCGTGTGGGGGCGAATCCCCCTGCCGTCGGAGGCTGGGGGTTTGGGGCAAAGCCTCCAGCCGCCGGAGGCACGGGGGCCAGGGGGTGGAGCCCCAAGCGCTTAAAAATTTTGCATTTTTTTGCAAAATTAACTTAATTTTAGAGCTATTTTTATAAAAAATAATGCTTTTAAAACGTGGCATAGAAATTGACGGCGCAACATGATTCAACTGCTTGCATTAATGGGCTATGTGGGAAGTGGCTAATTATAACACTGCAGTTTTCTTGTTTACATGCTGGTAAATCATAAAATCCTATTACTAAATAAAACTCACACTGAGTAATCTATTTCGTCTATATTTTATAAAGAAAAATAATTAGGGGGGGCTAATGGAAAGGTATTTGAGAGAAGTGATTGGTAATTAACTAACACTAAATAGCTCCCCCCCTTATTCAGGGGTTTATAATATGTTTGTTGATAAAACCTATGTTTAGCATTTTTACGCTAGCGATCAAATTTGATTGTTTATTTTTGGGCATTTTTCAGTTTTTATTGATTTGTGACTTTAATTTTTGACAAATTAGCCTCCCCCCCTGAATACATGTTTTAAAAGATGCTTTAAAGCACTTTTTAGTCCTTTTCAGCGCAAAAAAAAGTCTCAAAAGAGCTAAAAACGTGGTATTGTTCTTATTCTGCATTTTGATTGACAGGCCAATGGGGGGCTATAGTCTCCCCACCCCCTGGCTACCCCACTGTTGCCAATGCTATCAACGTCAAAATTGCCAGTAAAAATTGAAATCAGGTAGGCTTGTGACGGCTGTCACCTCGCCTAGAATCGAAGCCTTGTTCTGTTCAACCGGCTTGTGATGCTAATCATGTGACTTCGCGTCGCTGTTGGTGTTTGCAAGAAGGTTGCTTAGAGCATGCGCTGATTGGTGGCGTGACATTTGCCCTTTTCTCACTGTCCGAACTCAGACGCAGGAAACTATTTTGAGTTCTCTTTTTTTTTTGGATCAAGCAACAACAGCAACTTATTTTTCATCAACGTCGACGTTTTCATTTCAATTTCAAATCAAGTATTTTGTTGATCTTTATTTATAGTTAAATCGCTTACATTTATTTTATTTCGGTTAGTTAGAGATTAGTGCAATAAAATATATTTTTATTTACAGTTTATTGTGGCGTGTGTTTTTTCTATAATTTACGGAGTTAACTACATTATTTACAATTAGAGCCATACGTCACAGGCTCCTACGTCGCGTTTGAAGTAGAAAATCTCTGGAACGGCTGGATCAAGAAGGATGGAGTCAACGCCATTGTAATCTTACATGATTGTCCTTACTTCAGTTTAGACACCCTCATTAATTTTGCTTGCACTCCTTGTTCAATATAGACAAAATTTCGAACTTAATTCTGGCCTGATTCGTTTTACGTGCATTGTGTTTTATAGTCAATGTAACTTTGCATTCTTGAATAAAAATCAATAGGAATATTGTCGCTAAGATACGATAGGCATGTAGTCAGAACGGAATTTTTTTGGGGCAGGTGAAAACTTGGGGGACCTTGTCTTCTCGCTGGGGGCGATCTCAAAAAAAAAGGTCTTCAGTTTCGAAAGGCATCATTTTTTGCGACTTTTGAATATTAAATCAAAAATAATACAACACTTTTTCTTTCCATCCTAAAACTTAAGAATTTAAGTAAAATTTATTTGAGGGGGCAAACTAAAATTTTTTTTGCCCCCTCAAGTTTGCCAGTTTCTCCTTGGCTACGTGCCTGAAATGCGATACGATTATAAGTATAGGGATACACAATTATTATTAATCCATTAGAACTTATCGATCATCAAAAATAAGTCGTTTTATTTAGCCATAGCAGACTAGAGTCACTCAAAGAAAAGGAGGGATTATCCGTATACGTTTTTAGACTTAACTAAATTTTTGGGCTTTTTTCAGCTTTGTTTGGGCTTCGAATCCTTTTTCGGGTTGTGGCTTATATTTTTGGGTTTGGGCCTGATGCACTAGTTGGTTCCTTTACAACTCTGGTTCATGCACTGTTTGATTTCCTGTACTTTTTTTTTAACATAAATAATGTACACATGGATTTACAAAGTTTGCAACGTCAGAAAGAATTGAACCACCGTTTTTCTGATTTTCTGTGACAGAAGATAAAAATACATTCAATTAATCTCAATCATCATGTAATATTGTCATGGCAAATGGTGACAGCAATGGTCTAATTCTTAACATAAAACCAGCAAACGTATTGTATACTTTAGAAAAATGCGATTGCTTGATTTGATTGATCCGCATTGATCCTCCACTCACGAGGAAGCAAGGGTGGCGCTTTCGTTTTAGACGAATCGTCCTCACCCGCTGAGGAGTTGCTGGCCGAATTCCAAGCTTTCGGATTGAAATTTGATTTCTTCCAACTTGAAGTTGCTGCTTGTTTGAAGCCAGCAAGCAAAGATAATCATCGCAAAGCGTCTTCTCCAAGAACCATGACAACAAACTGCGGGTTGAACGTGGCCAGGGTGCTGGTTAAACCGAGATCATGCGACTAGAGTCGTCGTAAAAACGACGTCTTTATCCTCTTGGCCACACTGTCGACTGAGGTGAGGACCTTTCCGCATAATCAGGACCGCAGAAATAATTGATCTATCAAAACTAATAAGCCACATTCCAATATTTTTGTGCCATATATGATCTCACCGCTGCTACCGGTACATCTGCAAGGATACAGGTTTCGTCTATATTTTTTCATTTCAATACACGTTAGGCTCATATTCTTCTTGTTAGGTACGACTTCGAGCAAAAAATAGATGTAGATTTTGAGTAATAAGCATTTAGTTGACTTCTCCTGTAGAAAGTTTGGAAAAATATTATCTATACAGCGAGATTATCTTTAATTTAAATTCTCTACCATTAAAGCAAGATTATCAGACTTACTATACGTATAAATAATTTGATAATTAGTAATTATTTCACTCTTCACGGCTAACCAAAGCACAGCAGTTTTGTGATTCCTAAATTCGCCAGGCAGCACAAAAGAACAAACCGGTATTACTTATATACTAAGTAAATTTTAAATCCAAACGTTCAAAACAGACCGCAAGATGGAGTATAGAGCTATAAGAATACCACTTCTTGATTGCCAAACTCGTGAGGATGAAAGTTCGATTTCCTGCCGATACAAATTCCGCAGGTGCAGGTGAATACCTGTTTTGAAAAAGTTGTTTTGTGTTCTGTCAGAATTTAGGGTCGTTTGTTCTTATTTTTTTAGAGGGTGCAGGAAAGGCAAGGTTTTTCTTCAGTTCTTATTCGAAAAAAAGAATGTTCTTATGCTACTGTACATGTGCTTGACAAAATTTGTTTTGGTCAAGAATTTGAACTTCAGAAAACTGAATTTTGTCTGATTGTTCTCTTTCACTTAACTAAAAATTATATAGCTCTCATTATATCTCATCCAAAACTATTAACTCGTAAGTATTTAGCTTGCTTTTTATTTTGATTGGGCAAGTTTACAAATAGCAGTGGAAACGCCTGACGCTAAACCAGAGTTTTTCAAAGGAGAAGGGCTTGAACCAAAGTTAAATTTTTCTTTCCGAAAAATACGTTTTAATTGGGCGGCACGTAAAAAAACTGGTGCAAGTCAAGTATATTACAGCTGCCGGAGGTATCGAGGTCTGGGGGCAAAGCCGCCAGCCGCTGGGCAGTTTTTGTGACTTTTCAAAAAAAATAACCATTTTAACGCCATTTGGATCACATTACGCACTTTTGTGAAACCATTTTAAAAAAATAAATTGCTAAGATTTGGAAATAAGTTGAATGAATCAAAACTGCCCAGCCCATTCAGCCCTCCCCCCTTAATTTACAGGTCGCCCAAAAACGTTTAAACGCTTGTTTTTTGGGTTAAATTTTGTAAGTGAATTGGTTAAGGGAGAGGCTGAAGCCGCCTTAGTCCCTTTAGTTGCGTCATTGGTCGACGTTAACCTTTTTGACTGCTAGAGATCGACATTTTGGTAAAGGCAATGGTTTGCAATGCACTTTTAATCTTTACTACGTGGCTATCTCACAATCAAAAAGCACAAAAACACTAGAAACTGTGGGGAGTTTTGCGCCTACAGTGTTTAAATTTCTACAAGACTGCGGACCGTGTATGTTCGTAAAATCATACAAAGACGTTAAAATCATTTTCTGGTTGTTCAAACGATCAGCTGTTTGATTGGTTGAGCATTGCGCACTTGTTTCTGAAATGGAAGGTTGGAGGTTCCATCCTAAGTTGGTCAAATTACACGCAACGTTATCAAACGTCAGCCACTGCTGCGAGATTTCTTCGAAAGACATGTGTTGCTCGGGCCAAATGACTCGGAGATGGACCTGTCAACTCCCTTCACGCTTTGACGTAATACAGCGATTGTAATGAAGGATTTAATTGAGACTTCTCACGCGCGTAGAACCTTTGCTTTTACTCGGCCGTTTTCATAGATGAGCAGCGAAATTTTTTGATTTGCTGATAACTAAAAAACGATTAAACATAGAAAGTTGAATTTTGGATAAAACATGACAATAATTAAAAGCGTCATATATGCCAATTTTGAGAAACCTAGGTCACGTGATCGTGATTTAGGAACTCCAAAATTGAGAAAAACTACCATTTTTGTCTCGAAAATTTATTAATTCGTTTACAACTACAAAATGGCTTATTGTGGAACGTGGAAATTTGACTACTACTTGGATGCAGATAGAGGCTGTATGCGCATCAAGTTAGGGGGCGCCCAGTTACGTGATCGCGATTTTAGAGGCCCAAAATTGGAAAAAAGTGGTCAATTTTGAACCAGTATATCTCGGTAACTACCAATATTGAGGAAAAAAGTTTGTGAGTTTTGAACATACTACTTATGAACTTAATCATGGTCATATGCATTTATTCTGCCTTTGATAAAATTTTTCCTTCTTTTTTTTTTTTTTTTTTTTTTTTATCTTCTATCACATCTATTTTCAAACCACTAAATGCAGATGGATCATACTGTGAACTATTATGGATATCCAAAAGAACTGATGCCTGCCTGAAATCGGGATGCCACGATAGGGAAGTCCCCCAAACGGGCCCTCCAAAATTCAAACTTTTTTATCTTTAAAGCTAGGTAAATAAAATTTTTAAAGTAAGTAAATATAACAGAAAGATAAAATTTGACAAAATTTGGGGGTAGCAAAATGAGGGAGTTTCCCTCAAACAAGACCGCCAAAATTTAATTTTTTTAACCTTATAAGCTAGACACATAAAATTTTTAGAATAGGTAAATATAAACAAAAGATAAAATTTGGCAAAATTTAAGAATACAAAAATGCGGGATCCCCTCAAACGGAGCCACCAAAATTTAAACTTTTTAACTACTCATTTTAGACTGATAAAATTTTAAGAATAGGTGAATACAAGCAAAAGATAAATTATATGCCAAAATCTGGAGGTACCACAATGGGAGTACTTCCCATACGAGGTCGCCAAAATTTAAGTTTTTAATTGTTTAAGCTAAACACATAAAATTTTCAGGAGAGGGAAATATGAACAAAAGATAAAATTTGGCAAAATTTGGGGATACAAAAATGAGGGAGTTCCCTCAAACGGGGCCGCCAGAATTTAAACATTTTAATTGTTCAAGCTAGACAAATAAAAGTGTCAGGATAGACAAAAGTGAAGAAAAGATAAAATTTGACAAAACTTGGGGGTACCACAATGGAGAGGTCCTTCTCGAACGGCACTGCCAAAATTAGTAGTTTTCATCCATTTAAGCTAGACGCATGTAATTTTCAGGATAGGTAAATATAGAATGACAAAATTTGAGGATACCAAAATAGGGTCCCTCAATTAGGTCCTTAAAAATTCAAACTTTTCAACCATTAAAGCTAAGCACAAGAAAGATTCAGAATAGAAAGGAAAAATAAGTTATAACTAATTTCAGTTGCCACAATTGGGTAGTCCTCCTCAAATATGTCTTTCAAAATTTAACCTCTCAAGCTTAAAGGAAAATGAAATTTTCAACATAGGTAAAAAGATAATTTGAAAAATTTGGGGAATACCATACCGGTAATATACGGATTTTCCAACTATGTTGACATCTGCCCCCATAAGCTTCAAAAGCTAAACAAATTAAATTTAGTGGATAGGTTAATATGAATTAAAGATTAAAGGTAACAAAGTTTGGTGGACCACATAGAGGAAACTATGTCATATGGACCCTGTAAGTTAATCGCATTCCAATTTTTTAGGGTATAACTTACGTAAGCACTATGGTTTCCCAATTATTATTCTTGTCTGTGAATTTACTAAATCGATCGTTTTAAGCTGGAAGCTTTTTCTCTATGCCGGTCATTTTGATACCCTCATTTGTCAACACGATTGCAAATGGACAATAAGTTGTAGCTTTTATGTGAACAAAGGCACATAACGAATCGAAGTTCGAGCAGATAAGACGCTTTAGTTCACAGCAACAATAGCTTGTTAGCGATTGACAATATTTTTGTGTTAATTTACTAATATCCTATAGTTTTTAGCACTTTACTTTATAATTGTGTTTTAATTATAGAAAATAGTAATGGCAATTTAACGCCCAACTAACCTACAACTAAAATATTTCAATTTTGCGACTGACGTCTTGCAATTGTATTAAAAGTTCGTTCACAATCCGCATCCTAGTTTTCTTGTTGAGTAGTTTCAAGCGGAATTACGGGAATCCCCTCGGAAATTGGATTCTTTACATTAAATTTTTTGCACATTACCTTACAGGTCCCTTAAAATTTTAAATTCTTAACTACCAAATACTCCAGCTTGCCATATCAAATTTGTAGAGTATCGGTAGCCTAATGTAAGAGAAAGATAGAACATGCCAAACTTGGCTATGCCATGTTGGACAATCAGCACTTAAATGGACCCCAAAACTATAAGCTACTCCAGCTTGACATATCAAAATTTAAAGAGTATCGGTAGGCTATTCTAAGAGAAAGATAAAACATGCCAAACTTGGCTATGCCATGTTGGACAATTAGCGCTTAAGTGGACCCCAAAACTAAAAAATGAGTTCTCACAATGAAGCGGTATCACGGAAAAGTAGAATAGTCTAACTTATGAGATTACTCCAACATTTAAGACGTTAAAGTACTTGAACTTAATGGCTTTGTTAGATTTAAGCTGGATGGCCGAGTTTTTTTACAAAACTGTCGCTTGTGACGCTGAAAAATTTTTCTGCTTGCTCTTCAAAGTTTTTGAACAATTGTATTAAGAAAGCTTTCGTGCTGAATAATGGATGGAATGCAGTACATTGTACAATGTCCATTGTCCAATATGTTGGCCTTTGGGTCACACTGTTAAAAAGCGTTCTCAGAATAGGAATGGCTGTAAAATGCGTGCATTTATCTGGCTGTGGTTAGTGCTAAGTTTGGCAGATGTAATAATATTTTTTTGCTAAAAAGTCGTTAAAATTTAAAGATCGTTCGTTCTATGTTATAGTATTTCAAAATTAAGCGAAAAACTGTTAAGCAGAGGTGGAGTCGATGACACAAGGCTCGATACCAAGACCAAGGCACAAAAAATCCGAGGCCTAGGCCAAGGACTGACTTCCCGAGTACAGACCCTCTCAAGGCCAAAGACAGAAATGCTCGTGGCCAAGAACGAAGGACACAACGTGCAAGAAAAAAGGTTTTTGCGGGCAAAAAAATTACCAACTTTCGCGAAATTTAAAAAGAAGGAAAGGTCTTCGTAAATTTTCTGCGAGGTCTTTGGCATTCTCCAAAACGAAGAAAAAAAAGGTCATGACCTTGGCCCATTTTTAATGAATTAAAAAATGACGCTGTCCTCGACCGAGGACAGGGCTTTTTGAGGACTTGAAGGCGACGAGGCCAAGGCCAAGGACTTGACCTTCGAGGCCAAGGTCAAGGATTTCAAAGTGTGTCCTCGAAGACTCCACCGCTGCCGTTAAGAACTCCTAAAAAGTATTGGGTTTTAGCATTGTTATATGAGCTGTTTGATTGATGTTACTTGATGATTTTGATAACTTTGTGAGACCTTTAAACTTTGATAGCAAGTAACCACAAGGTTGTTAAAATGAACTAAAAAAAGCGCAATGTGCAAAAGAAGTTGACAATTTTAGGTTAAAGATTGTTTGACTTTAAACATTACACTTGGGGTTCTGGAAAGCTTATAGAGTTGAGTAAATCATTAGTTTTGAATTTGAAGTAATCGTGAAGGTAGACTCAGCAATATCACTCATAAATTTACAAGAAATTGATTTGTTTTTTGTAAATTTTGTTTATGTACGTATCTTTTTCCAAGCTAGTTGCTAAGGCTGGCATTGTTTTTATTTAGTTCTTAAATTTTGAGAAAAATCAGTAGAACTGTTCATACATGTGTTTATATAAAATTCTTCTTAAAAAAGTATAGTAGTGGGCTAGTTGAGGGTGTAGATTTGATATTTAGGATAGTGCGTCAAATTTCGTTTCAAGATAATGTAAGTTACAAACTCCGAAAATCATAATGGGATGTTGTTTTTATTGTTACGATCGGAGCAAAAGGTTACTGTCGAAATATTTGTTTTGAGGAGATTTTTGTTTGTAACCGCCGTTTTAACAATTGCGCTGCTAAGCAAAATTTAACGAACTCCTTAAAAGTTGAAACAATAACTAAACAGAACTGTAAAATTTTGATTGAAATTTTATACATACTTTTTCTTGACATTTAAATTTTGAAAGCCGGTAACCACAAACCTGATCAAGTTAATGGAACATTATGAAATTCGAAAGCAGAGTATTTCAAGTCTGACTATTAACAATCATAAACACACTTAACGCAATTGTAAAGTTCTTTGGTTCAGCGAAGTTAGATACTTTCGCGAAGTCCCCGGAGATCGCTTGCTATGTCACATGCTAGTTTTTGATAGATTCTGTCTGTCTCTGTTTCTTCATTGACCGCTTTTTCATAAAAGTTGCTGAGACAGCAGTTAAAGATTAAGCATCAGTGATTCCATTCAAGATCTCAATGAAATAGCTGCGGTTTTATTTCTCGGTTTTTTTTTTCAACGGTGTTATCATCAAATCAATAGTATGAATTACTGTAGTTCTATGGCGAAATTGTTTGCCCAGCGATATAATTAGTTGTTAACTTTCACTTTCTCTGTAAATTGATGCCAATGCCGCCCTATATTTATTACAATTACGCGCTCAAAATATTATCTGCCCTTAACGACCATTTTTGGACTTTTTTCTTGTCTGCTTTTGGGCAGAGTGTAGAAATATCAAACATATTACGGTGCTGTTAGTTCAGGACTAAGTTAAGAAGCTATGTTGGACTATGTAGCTGCTGTTTATTTTACAGATTACAAACCAAACTATGCTTTCTAAGCTTGGTACGCTTTCTGCAAAAAGTTTTGGGTACAGACGCTAAGATGAGTATCTTGCATAAGTGTGATCTAATCCGCCTAATTACTGTACCCAGTTTGCCCGTTAGTTGCTGCAGCTATTCACTATAAAACGGTCGAAACCTCATGTTGTACCAACAACCGACAGCGTTCAAGTCTGAAATATTTTTGTTGTGGCTTTATGCTCTTCTCAAAACCTTTATCCTGCGGCGGAGGCTCAGAATCTGGTCATGCGCCTAGTGACCTCCTTAGTTTTAGGAATTAGTTTAGATGGCGAAAATTAAAAGTCTTCATCTAAATTCCAAGCGCTTCTTGTTTTCTCCATAGACGTTGATGCTAGGTTTATTCTTGTTCAGACCAGCGGTCCAACTTGTTGAGCCCAGTATCAGCGATCAAAACCAGGTCACATTTCATCGGCTATCGAAGCGAGCTTCTGAACTTTTTCCAAATGTTCGCCAGGTAATTTGCTTGATTCTGCTAAAGCCTCTGCCTTTTATATTGTGATGCAGCTACTGACATTTTACACTCAGTTGTAGTATTCTTTGTATAATTTCGAGAAAAAGTGTAATATTTGGAAAATACGTTGTTCAATAAACTAAAGCACGGTAATTTCAAGATAAAGAACAATATTGCACGAAACGAAACGCATTAGAAAACCAAAATGGCAGCCAACACAAGTATTGCTGTAGCAAAAAAAAAAAAAAAAATTAGGAATTTGACAAGCTCATTTTTAAAGCGGAGTTGTTCGCGTTTCGGATGCACGACGACAACGCGCAAGATTTGAATTTGTTTTAACGCTTTTTTTGTCGGATTTTGACCTTGAGGGTCGGGTGTTATTCGAAGTGGAGAAGAAAGAAGTTTTTTGAGGCGATGGGGCCTGCACAGTGATAACCGGAGCTTTTATTTCGTCCCCGAAAACCTCATTTTCACCCAAAACTAGTTCTAAAGTGTTAGAATCTGGAGATGATGGCGGCTCCATCTCGTAATCAATTTGTTTGATGTCGTTTGATTCCGCTGAACCGACACTGGAGCTTGATGGACTGTCGCTGACTTCTTTCGCTTGAAACTGGATGTAGAATTTAGAACGAGATTCTCGTTTTTTGAGGACCTTTGGAAGTTGCCTCCTGGGAACAGGTTCGGTTTTAGAACCCTTCGGGTCTGCTTTTGTGTCCTGATCGACACGGATCGCTACGTTGTTCGTTTTTGAAACAGGTAAGCTCTTTGATTCTCTTAGACTAAATGAAGGGTAAAGTGCGTTGTGCTCTTCTGGGTCGCCTTCGCCATTGTTGATTTGAGGCGATGACGTTTCCTCGTGGCTCGGTGTGATTGGTTGAAACATTTTGATCGATAAACTTGCAAGAAAGTCAGTCACTTTTGGGTTGGAAACTTGTCCTAAAAATTATAACGAAATTTTTTTTTTCATTTTGAAGACACTTTTCTTCGAATACGCAAAGGAAGCAAAACCATTGTGAAAAGATGTTTGACAAGAAAACTTTATTGCACTGAGTGCCTGTGATGAATGTCTAACTATTGACAAAAATCGCTTGTGGCCAGTTAGCCGAGCGGTAACGCGTTCGTCTCCGAAGCTAGAGGTCTGAGGTTCAAATTGGACAGTGTTGCCAGCGGCTCCCCACCACTACGACATTACTTTGAAAGGCAATGACGCGGAGATGAGCTCCACAAACTCGCAACACGTTTTGATATAATACAGCGAGTATAATGAAGAATTAGATTTGAACATCCTAATCATGCATATTTTGGTTTACAGCCTACGTATACTTAAAGAAAGAATCGTCATTGTGTTAAACTGTCCTTGAAATATTTAACACACTTCTGCTTATTATTACACACCATTCTAACGCAGCAGTTGAATGAGGATTTCGGTTTTGATGTAAGACGCAGAGTTTAATGTTTTTAAGGCAAAAGAAATGACTCTACGCTTTCAATTTAACGTTACGAGAGTACACGAGATTTTAAACTTTAAGAACAACTATGGTACAAATTAGTCCTACCAAAAGAAATAATTAACTTTTTGCATTAAATGATTTAAAAATTTACCTAAATCTGAATGGTTTCTTCGGTGGCCCTTTCTTTTGCCGATCAATTTTTTGAAGCTCTTCATTTTTCTGGAGGAGTCACTCTCTCCTTCGGAGTCGTCGCTCAGGGAGTAGTTTGCTCCGGAAGAAGTAAGACTATCATCTGCAGATGCTTTCCGCCGAATTGGATCCGGAGTCATTGATCTGAGGGATTCTCTCCGATCTTGGCAATTTTCTTGCTTTTGGATTTCCTTAACAGGGGAGTAACTTGTCGAAGAGGCGATTCCAAAGTGCTTGTAAATGGACCGTTTCATTGGCGACACTCCGGAGGACATGGAGGAGGTGCTGGCCGTTTTTCGAGAAATCTTCTTTACTTTATTGCTGTTGCTTGGTGGTAGTGTATGGGTTCGACTGAAAAGCAACACATAATGGATATAAACTATAAACATGCCATGTAGATACTGCAAGGTAAAAACTTTATTTGTTAAAGGTCAAGTATTTTTGTACTTTTATCTTTATTTTGTTAATTTATTTATTTATTCAACATTTAACGCATTAAAAATTAAAGTGCTTATTGAGCTACAGTAAAGAAGAAACATTGAAAAAGATAGCCTTTTAGAAAATCGCCGGTTAGAAAACAATGATGCTTTTTCAAACTATGGGAATTCATAATCGTTTGGCTCAGAGCCGTCATTTTAATAATAAACTTCATTATATATTTTCCAATTTAATCATTCATAGTGAAATTAAATTTGTATGCAAATGATACTATAAACAATTATAAAAATTAATGAATGTGTTTACAATCTATAAAAGATAATTTCACTAAAATATTTATTGTGTATTATACGCTTATACTTTGCAATATGACAGTTATTAGGCATTGCATAATATTTAACTGACCAAATAAATTTAACAAGTAAAATAACATCTTTCTAAGCAGAATGCATTTTGCTGCAATCAAATGATACTCTGACTAAAAATTCAAATACTTCAACAGCCAAGCTCTCTGAGATACATATCCATTCGTAAATGGGAGCCAGTAACTTGAAATTTCATCGACAAAATTGTGTCCATCTATTACTGAAACTTATGTAGTTAAGCGTGTTTTGATTATGTAACACATCTTATTTTTTCATTGCCTCTCAATCTACCGACGTATTTCAATGAGCTTTCCCTTTATATCCTCACTTCAACACCAGGATTTTGTACTTTGATGGAAAAAGTAAATGTCAACAACATAAAGTGGTGCAGTGTCTATATCCCCACCAGAAATTATTTGCTAAATAGCAATCTTACTCGAGTTTCTTTTCAGTTGGCATTTCGGCCCCTTCTTCAATCAGCACAAAATTGTAATCGTTTGTTGAACTATTCATGGCATAAAAGACGTTTCCAGTTTCAGGAATTACAAGTCCTATATAAACAAAAAAGGTTATATAGTAATGTTAACACAAAAAGTTAAGAATAAGATCATATATGTAAATTAATTTTGAGAGTTTTTTTTGCTGCCATATACAAATCTTAATGGGACTTTTCCATCACAAAAAAATATATTTTGCGTCATGCAACAAAAACACAAAGAGCAAATGCAAAAAATTTAATTTACAGCAACTTCACGTCTAAGCCTCTGTGTTTTAATTGCCTGAGTGATTGTACACGGTAGCTTAGTGTACATAGTGTCCGTAAAGGCTCGTAATTCAAAAATTTAGCGGAGACAAGTAAAAAACTGAAGCCCGGGAGTATCAAATTGGGTAATTACAGCTTCCCTTCAGCATTAAAAGAGACAAGGTAGAGTCTCCACCGTGTGCGGTGGACAGGTGGCAGCTCGACTCGAAGACTGAAAGGTCCCTTCGCTGTCTCTTGGCTAATATAAGGCATATACAGCAACTTCGCGGGTCAAAATATGATTAGAATTAGCAAAAAATAAAAAAGCACATACTTTTGTCTTGGGGTAAAATCTGGACAAGCGTAAAACTTTTTGCATCTTCGTTGTCCAATTGAAATAACGAAAAGGCTTTTTTCATAAAAGCTGGCGATCGATCGTTTGAACAAAGCTAAAAATAACTTCAAAATGTTAAGCTAACATTGCAAAATAAAAGTGGTATATATACAGCAGGTAAAGTGACAGAATTTCTAGCGTTAAAGTTTAAATGCCCGCGTATTGTTCTAATGGCGACAGGAAATTGTTTGATTTAATCGAAATTTAAGTTAAATTCCAACAAAATTTACAATTTAAGTTTCTTTGATGTTACAGTATATAACATAGATACAGCAAATAAACGAAAAACATACAACGAAAGTATTACTGAATATGTAACGGTACAGGAATTTATGAAGCAGAAAAGAATAACAACTGAAAAGCGAAAGAACAAAAAATGGAACTACTAAAGTAATTTATGCAAAATGTAGACCCTTTGGACTTTAACCAAAAGCTTACAAGTCGGTGTCCTACTGCTCTATAAGCAGTTTTTTAGTTTATATTATACTAAGGCACTACTGAAACAAAGAAGTTTTTTAACCAAACCGTACCTCCATTTCTTTACGTTCTGGAAAATTTTCACAGTTGATTGTCACTTTTTTAATAATCTGAACTTGTACAGTACGTTGCTCCTACAACAAAAAAACAAAAAGTAAGGAGGTGTAGCTACTAGAGTTACTGTATTTTTCTTGACAAAAATCCATTTGATCTGCAGGATTTCGAATGATTATTTGAGCACACTAATTTGCTTTCGGGCATTTTTTCTTTTAGTAATGTTCTAAATTAAGATATCGTCCAAAGATTCTGTACAACAGAAGAAAACTTTGCATAATTCGTTGCATTATGGATGGCAGAATAGAACCAAATTACATTGCAGTCTTTGAATCAATTTCTAATGAAGAGGTTGCTTTTAAATCACAACTCCTGGTTTTCTGAATAAAAAATTCACTTCCTGCAGTTGTCTCTAAAAGAGTTTCGAATTGACCCTCATAAAACCCTTTGCTAATCCTAGACTTTTTTTAAGTGTCCTGTAATTGACCTCTTGAGAAGATTCAGTATCGGCCGCTTAGATACGTCCAACTTAATGTGTTTTTTCGATTTTGAAAATCAACTAAAAACTATGACCATCCACATGTTTTTTTTTACCTTACGGTCAACTGGGAATCAAACCCGGTACCTGCAGAGTCAACAAAATTTCGAATAGCAGGAGTAACACAGCGATGCAAATGACAAAACGACAAAGAAAAATTAAAAGTTGTACGAACCTGGTCAGAAGGAGTCTCAGGTATGTGTCCATTGGCGCGGCTTGGAGTTTGTTCCGCGTCAGTAAAACTGCAATCAAAAAATAAAATTCTCAATGAGATTGTTTTTAATATATAGGTAATGAAAAATACCGCATGTAGTCTCTTCTCATGGGACGCTTAACTCGATGATAATCTATACTCTACAAGCTCGACCAAATCGCAATTTCAAAAATTTTGGACCCAATATCCATTTTCTCGCAAAGCTACTTCAAAAGAAGCGGAGCCGGGCCGCAAATAGCCCAAGAATTGCTTGAAAAGGTATCATTGAAAGAAGCACATCGACTTACTTCAGTTGGGCCACTTCATTGCTTGGCGTTCTTTGATGAGTTGGTTGAAATGACGAAGATGACAGGCCGCTCACATCCATAATCTGATTGGCCAACATCCTGCACGTGATTAAAAAAAAGTTTAGCAAATCTTACTACGGCGGGAAATCAAGTTTTGGAAAACAGATACTTACTCTGAGAGAGCTCGTTTTACGGGGGCTGGCGACTTAGGTGAAAGACTGATAGTGTTTTGGGGCTCAATTGCATCAGAGAGTTGGATTCTAAAAAAAGTTTAGTAGTTACTAGTGTGACCAAGACCATCTATATTGTATGGTATACAGCTTGAAATAAGATAATCACATTTATTGACGTCATTACTATATTTGTTAAACAGGTCAGTGAAAGGCTAAGAATATACATTTTACAAGGGTTTGAGCAGTGTAGCTCTATCATTTAACATTGGTAGTACAGTAACAACACGAATTTGCTCCTTACACAGCAAACCATATCTTTGAGTTTGATGGACCTAAAACCACGCCTTGTGGAACACCAAGCTATTTTTGTTTCGTATGACAAAGGTAAGGCACACGGCACGGTTGAAATTGCGCTACCTTGCGTTATCAATATATCCTGGTTTTAAGTGAAAAGGTCTTAAGTTTTGCACCGATATTTTAGCTAAATTAATAATTCATATCCTCATTCCGTTCAGACAAAAATCTCCCTAAATCAGTTTAGGAAGTTGTAGAAATTTCAAGCCACTTACGCTTCCTCGTCAGTTGGTAACGTGACAGAATTAAACCAATCAGAGAAGCGCTGCTCAGATTCAAATTGCTGATAGCTTCTACAAGATGCTTGCCAGCGCTGGAGTTGTTCCAACATTTCAAATTCCTTTCTCATCTTGTTGAAATTGATGAAGTTTTTCTACGCAAGACAATTCGTCATTTGTCACTTAGCGAAACTCTTAAAAATGTCGTAAAAATTTCTTTTTTTTCGATGTAATGGATTCATTTTGACCATATACGGCAAAACAATGACCAAGCATAAGAAAGATAGAAAAAAAAATAAGCAAATTTTTTTTGACAGATATGAAATAAAGATATCGCTCAGAATAACCAACTTCTTCAACCGCACCCAAGGTCGGTGGTCCTAAACCAATCCAAAACATTACAGCCATCTTTGGTTCACGAAACATACTAATTTTTTTCATCTTCCGTTTCAAGAAGTCTGTTTAAAATTACAGTAAAAGTCTTATGAATATAACATAGTAGACAAAAGGCAAGCACACAATAAATAAAACAACTACACATACCTCAATATAATCAGAATTAGCTGTGTGCAAGTACGTTAGATCAGTGAGAAAAGTCCCCAAGTATGGCACTGTTCCTTGAAGGACACCGGCCGTCAAGGTTTGGTGACGTTTGACTGTTGCATCTTTGCGCCCTCTAGTGAATTTCTCAGGATTCTTCTTCGTCAGTTTAACCTGAAAATCAGAATGTAACTTACAATTAGCTGCTATCGACTATAGCCAGAGCTCGTTGAAATAATGTTAAAATGCATTAAAGCACGAACACAAAAAAGATACATGTTTGACTACCAGGCCTCAGTTTCACATTGATGTGTAACTTCTATTTTTTGCACTTTTATACAAAAACTTTGCATAGCTTCTCTACCAACAAAACATAATTTATCTTCACCACCAATTTGCTTTAAATACATTAGATCAAATAGCTTGTAATGTAGTTTTGACAAGTGAGTTTTGTCAAGCAGTCACAAATCTCGAAGAGTTTTGATTTATGATGCATACACATTACAGTACTGCATGTACTACACACAAAATGCACACATGACATTTACACACCATTTTCTACCTTCATCAGAGAATCCTTGATATTAATTTGGCTAAGTTCTTCAAACAAATTCACTTGAGCACTGGAAACCTGTTGCCACGTTCGCTTCAAGCGGTAAATTGGATGGGAGTTGAGGCCAGATATGATAGCGTGAAACGATGAAAAATTGTTCAAATCCAAACACGCCTAAAAGCAAAAAAACGATCGAATTAAACACAATGCAAAAGTAAATACCGGATTAAGAAAAAATCATTCTGATTTAACTTCTTTTAAAAAGTCTTTGACGGTACGTTAGCTGAGGAAAAGTCATCAATGCACTGGATCAAGTCCTAACAATTTTTATTTTTTCAACCACTCCAACTTTGCTTTTACTCTGGCTGGATACTTTATGCAAAACAAAAGCAATCTGTATGAACGAAGTTTTTCTTTTGTGGTCATGTTCAGTCAAAGAGCCATATTTTACAACAAAAATCAAAAGAAAAAGGAAAAAATGTAACAAAATTACCTGGGCGATTTCAATCCACCTTGAAATGACTTTCGCCCGCACGGACGTTTTCAGACCTGGACAGAGACACATACCCTGGACACAGTAAGTCACTTTGTTAAATTGTTCTATTGTGGCTTTGACAGTGGCGGGCTTGTCTTTAGATGAACGCACGGCATCCAAACAGTGATGTGGTACCACTCGTAAAAGGAGATTCTAAAGAAAGAGTTTGCACTTCAATAAATAGATTGCAATTTATTTGTACAACCAAAGCCTAATTCTTTCTTATAGTACAGCATCCCCGTTTTATAACATAACACAGTAGGCCTACACGTCATACCCCAGTACACGTATCCCCATTTCATGTAGATTCATCACATAATAGGCTAGCAATTTCATCGATACCCAGCATAGTCTGCTGACTCATTCGAACTGCTACAATTTTTCGTGATTCACTTTCTTGTTGGTTCGTTTATGCAGATTCGTAATCAACAATTAAAAGTTTAAACTCGTTCTTATCGATATCTGCTATTGTATATGATACCTTATCTCAGTACCGAGTATAGACCAATAACCACATTTTCACGATGCTCGAAATTTTTGTTTTTCGCATACATTAGCCGCAGCTTGTCTTGCACTTTTGACGTTTTTCGTGTTTTTTTGCTTTTAGTGTGTTTTTTGGTTTATTGTTTTAGGACTTCGGTGTATGTTTGGTTTGAGCATAAAAAAAAGTCCAGACCGAGTAAAGGTCTAAAAGCCACTGAGAGAAATACCAAACCATTGCAGAGTACGAAATATTTAGAATACCGACTTAAAATAAAAACTCTACGCTTTAGACTTTGCATACTACTGCTGCGAGTCATTTCATGAATTAAAACTAGACAACATCAGATGCCAAAGCTATTGTCAGCTATAGTTTTGCAAAGAAATTTTAAAATAAACTTCGTCTACTCTAACAACAGCAATTAAGTTTTGAAATATTTAATTAACGGAAATTGCTTAACTAGACTAAAATGGTATGATTTCGCGGATAGCAACACACAAGCTTTCATTTATGCATAAACATATAAATTGTGTGAACCAAAGAACACCTTTTAATCATTGTCAAATAGGAATTTTGTTTTCTCATACAATTACTTCATGAGCTACTTTGCAGAAATCAAAAAAACTTGCAGTTATTTGAAATGTAAAGTTTCAAACTCGTGAGAAGTGATGTTTTGGTCTATTATCGGCATTAGCAGCAGTGTATATTTCTTTCTTAGCTTTTATTTGTCGTTAGCAAGCAAGTAAATTTTAATTGTCAACCTGCTATTATGGGCCATTATTGAACGATATAAATGCTAATTCCTTTAAACACTTTTGAGATGAACTCGAAAACATTGAAAATACTAAGCTTTTCACTCATATAAAATAAAGTATTAAACACATAAAATCGTATTTTAGAGAGAGCGCTTGCAACAAAAAAGCTACTTCGGATATAAGTACTGTAAAGAGAGGTGAAATTTAATAGTTCAAAACCAATGTATGATTACATAATATAATGAGGATAAACGTAACAGTGCTTAAATACTGCAGCCAAGAATAATTGTATAGGTCAAGTTATAAAAAAGATAACGTGGCTAGGCTATTTTAGCATTAGTCTGTTCACGGTTTCGCGAAGGTGATGCCAAGAAATCGAATGACATGACCACGCTACATGAGCGGCCATGAAATGAATAAAGCAGTGTGACCGCGACAAGTTAGTGAATCATAACACAAGTCTACGAAGTGGCTATGTGCACTACGCCGCCACAGTATTTACTAGAACAGAACCGCAAAAACCGTCCACTTTGGAAGAGCACAAAAGCCGAAAAAGCTACGTGAAGACTTGGGATTTTGAGAGGTGGGAGACAAACTAAAACTCTCTTATACTAGATACAAACAAATGCAAGGTAAGTACATCATTCAACAATTTATTCGATAGAAACTTAGAAAGATCATCATTACAAATTTCAATTAAAGACTTAAAAGGCTGCAAGACGGCACCCCCAGAGAGTCGCGCTTAGAAGTTACAGCATCTTCGCTTGTGCTTAAAAGAATTTAGCCGTAATGTTGCCAATCTGCTGAGTTTTGAGTGATCAAAAGTCCGTGGATTTCGCCGATAGCCAAATTGGGCTAAGGTTTGTAAGCATATAAAAAGTATACTTACAGCTGCTTTGACTGTGAGTTGTTCTGCAATTTGTTGACACGAGAGAAGGTTAAGGAAAGTCCCGGATGCTTCCATATTCACAGACTCTTCCTCGACGCAAACATTCTCCGTCTCATCCAGAATATCAGAGAAGATGGAAGGTGAATTCATGTCTAAATAAGAACCATTTTTTTAGTAAAAACTAAAAGATTTCCATTTTTCGCTTTTAAATTCTTTCGTTTCCCATGTTGATTTGAAATTAGCATTCAAAATATATTTTTATAGCTATTTATTCTTAAACGAAGAAAAAGTTACCCATGGCACACGAAAACTCCTAATTTGCGCATTTCATTTACGATGATGTTTGGTGTTACGCGCCAAGCAAGTTGGGAACAGTTTATATTTTGAGAGCTAAAGTAGATGAAACGCAAAAAACATCATAAGAACAACTTGGACCATCAAATTTATCAATTCCCAAATCGGGGCCGCCTTTTCTAGGTACCTAAATGTCGAGCAAAGCTATCTTAAATACGGTAACCTCACCAGGCAGTTAACGATTCACTCTATAGCGTGCAAAACAGCAGTAAGCAAAGCATGAGTAGTAAAATCATGGCTTGTTTAATAACAAACATGGAATTGATCAGGAAAAGCAAAGCAGAGGCAAACTATGCATTACTCTGAAATGCTTCCGCTTCATTACACTTAAAAATCCTGCCTATAACTTCAACAAAAACAATTAAATGTGTACGCACTCATTACGTCATACATTGATTAGGGTTACGCACGTTTCGCACCATATACTGCTAGTAGTGTAACATCGACAATTCAACATAGGGTCAAAAAAAGACTCTACGTAAATCAAAGACGTCGTATTCGCGCACAGCTGCTGTCGCAACGTTCTGCGTTTGATTTTAAGAGTGTGTCCAACTGTCCATATGCCCATCAAACAGTTTGTTGGACATCTGAGCGGAGTAACTTTTTTCAGTACTTTGAACGATTTTAACAAGTTGTAGGTTATCTGAAAGTGGGTCTGTAGGCAATACCAACTTCTCGAATATCTTACGACAATAATAAGGTCTAGATTGCAAAAACATGATAAAATTCAAGCACAACTTCAGTGAAAACTTAAAGAGGAAATATAACTTTAAAAGGTGACTCCAGTCTAAATTCTGAAACTCGAAGAAATTCTGAAACCTTGAAAGTTTTAGAGTAGGGATTAAACGATTTTTTATATTTTTACTCAACTCTGGTTCGAGTTCAGCGCGCTTTCGCACTAGCGACCCGTAATTTCAACTAAAGCATATTCATTTACTTTCGCAAGCTTCTTCTTGGAGACCTTTCACTTCTGCTGCTTGCAGTCTTGATTTTATAAAAGTGACGAAATCGCATTCATCTTCAGACTTCGCAAAGATGTCACTTAACTCCTCATCTTTCTTGTATTCTTCCGCCAATTTAAGGAATCTTTTGAGGAGCAAGTGATGTGGAGGCTTGTAAAAGTCCTCCTTAAAATAACGATCCAACCATATCCGAAGAATCTGGATGATGGACCTAAAAAGAATGATTTATAAAGAACTAGCGATCAATATGGTCGACGTTAGGAAAGTTAAGCTATGTTTTGTAGGAATAAGAGTGCCAAAACCTTCCAATTCTACGAAATACTAAGTGCTGCAGCAGCCTGCCAAACCAATTGAAAACTAGTTGAGAAAGTAAGGCCAGTTTGGTTTTGATCAGATATTAAAAGTGAATGCAACTTGTTGTGCATGATGACAACCAGAATATCATAAACTGTATGAAAATACAGTACTTTAAACAAACTCTTAAACGAAGTGTATATTCGCAGACCCAGTATTTAAAAATCAACTCAGACTTACAAGTCTGAGAATTTGATTCCATTTTACTAAACAGATTAAATTCAACATATAAACAATTTCTACATAACTGTAATGTAACATTCGCAGTTGCATACGATATAGGGTTAAATTTAAGTTTATTTTAATATCAAATCTTAAAGTGCCAAGTACTTTTGCGATATTCAATAGTTTACATAACGTGATCTGTAGGTTGTTTTGCGGTTCACATTTTAAGCGAAAATGAATTGCTAGCACGTGACCTATAATCATAGTTTCACGAAAATCATTAGTTTAAGCCATTTCCGAGTTTTTCAACCAGTTTCAACGTAGAGCATTAAGGATAATTAAAGTGGTAAATCAAAGTCAAAAAAGGTTATTAGTAGCTAATTTGTGACGTGATATATTCAGCAACTGTATTAGGTGTGTGTAATTACCCACTTTCACATTACTGCCAAAACTTATTGATCTGCAAAGAACTTAACAGTTTATGGTTTGTTTAGGTGGTCATAAATTCAAAAATACGTTGTAAAATAAAGTAAAAACATTATTGTTTCAACAAAAAATGAAGGTTTACAAGAAAGGTTTGAAATAATATGTTGCTGGTGTTTTTTTTTTTTTTTTTTTGAGAGAGAAAACAGCAAGTTTTTCTGTTAAAAATATCAAACAATAGGTTAAATTAAAACAATGACTTTCAATTCTTGCTTTGAAACTTGGTTTTCGAGATAAACAGTTCAAATTAATAAGTTTTGGAAATTATTTATTTTTTATTGCGTATTGTATTAAGCGGCGGGCTAAAGCAACCTTCCAAGAAAATGCATTCAACTGTTCAGTGCAATAGGAGAATGATTCAGTGAAGATCAAAAACGCCTTGATCTACAGTATTGTATCAGGACGTTTTTTAAGATTTTCATCAAAAAATAAATTTGCAAAGCCCACCTCATTCTTGGAATTCGTTTTTCCCCTGCTTCTTTATTCAGTTTCTCTACCCTGTAAGAAGAAATTGCTGTTAGCTGCCCGTGGTACAAACAAGGTAAATTGGCAGTTTATTTATAAACAAAATGTAGCGCAAAGTGCACAGGGAAACGTTATTTTGCACAAACTTTTTTGACGATCGAACTTTCATTAGCTCATTAAAACTTAAGCCCAAATGGAAAAATTGAGAAATTTGAGGAAGTTATTGGGAAACCTTTCAATCGCCATGACTTTCTCGTTCTTTTTGTTTTCAATTGACAATAAAATCAATTACGTTTGTACAAGGCAGTACCAAGGTATTGCCTTAAATGCAACGATAAAGATAATAATTATAAAGGAATTAACGAAAGATTGCGAAAACAGTTAAACCTATAAAACTTTGTAGCGTTCCACAAAAGTTAGACCCATCGGATTTTTTTAGATTTTATTCCAAATTTTAGTTTTCCAAATCAATGGATTTTGCTCTGGCTTTAGTCAAAAGCAAAAGAACCAATACAATTTTAATCATTTAAAAGGCGTTCGTATTCATTGTGGAACTTATTAAAATGAAATTTCACACTATTTAAATCACATTGAAATTAGTTGAAACTGAACCGACACATAAAAATTTCTCTAAATATATATAAAATGCATTGGTTCTTCAGTGTCTGATAAAATTTTTGCCCAATACTGCATTGAAAAATGTTTTTCAAGAGAAGTATTTTCACAATTAGTAGGGCAATTTCAGCTGATTTATTAAATTTTAGCAATGCAAACATTTTAATTTATTGATTACTTTGGATGCACGCGAAAAAAGCATAATCGAAAAAGAATTTCAACTATGTTAACTATGCATTATTTTCCATTATTTCTCAATAACATTGATGACGATTAACCACATCAACAAAAAAAAACGTAACAATGCGGTTTACTTTGATTGCAAGGTGTCATGCTAACCAAACGAGTTCCGAAAACATTTTTGTCATTACGTGAGCAAATAATATTCGCACGTATATCAAAGAATTACGCATGTATTGACTTCATTTCAGGCAGGTTTTCAGATGAGATCGCTCTAGTTGGCACCGTTCAGCAATAACATTTGCACCTCTCGTTGCACATACACTGACAACGCACACGATAGTTTACTCAAGAATTAAATCGACTAAAAGTAAATATTACTAAATGTAGCATATGTAAAAGGTAAAAACATTTGGTGGGGCTTGTATGTTATTGACCTACCCCTCAATTCCAAATGTTGTCTATCTTCGAAAATTTACAAATGCCAGGCTTTTTAAATAGTGGAAATGCATGAACACTGTAAAGCAAAGATCGAGATATAATTTTCTTATAGCTTGTTTAAAATAAATTTTCATCCCTCAAATTAAAGTTTTGTAACACTTTTGTCAAAACACAAATGATGTTAGAGCGACAATTTTTTTTTAAATATCAAAAGGAAACAGATAGACAAAATATATTGTCGATGTGGTTAAACCTTTAGATTAGATAAGTACCTTTTTCACGATTTGGCATTAGGTGGGCAAAATTTTGGAGATTTTATAACGTTAAGCTCGAGCCCTGATTTGGACTCAATCAACGGCAATTTTTTAAAGTGGCAAAGCCTTTTAAGAAGGGAAAAGCCTTTCCGAGTTTAGATAAACAAAATTGAGGTACTTACTCTTTCACTATTAAATCCAGCACCTCAGTTGAACTTGTAAACGTACGATACGTCGAAAAAAACACAGTATGGCAGTTGGTCTCACTCCATTCATTTTCTTCCACAAACGACTGACAAAGTTGATCGATCAAATGCGAAAGTGTAGCACCTTTGATATATCGCACCTTTTGAGTAGCATATCGGAGTCCATCGCATTCCTCCGTGGCCTAGGAAAGGGAAAATCCGTGAAAATAGGCCCTTTTCATATGACAGATCACAAGCGGCGAAAATATTCTTTACCGACTAATTTTTGAAGAATATTCAAACGCAGTTTCAAAATGCGTCAATATAGGGATTTAAGTGACAAGAACCCCTTTTACATCTCTCTTGACTCAATATCAGCTTACATTTAAAAATAGACAAACAGATTGAAAATCTACAACGGTATTCAATCTTTCATGCTTTTTCTAATACTGTAAGTACCACTCCCGGAAACAGAAGACGTACAATATAGTTATCCGTTGTTGCTGACTAATTTTGCGATGTTTTGCATTTGTCATTGCAACTTACGCTATAATGCAGCTTAAAAAGTTTAGCAACCAAATTAGCAGCCGTACAACTACAATATCGTTGATAAATGTAGCAGAAAAAACGTGCTGTGAAAACCTATCATTACAATAGTTGATGAGGAATTGATTGACAAATTGACATCTACCAAGCAGGCGGTTGGGAACAAAGGGCTATTAATAATATTTTTAGTAGCTTTGTTTCAGCTCTGCTATGATCTTCCTAATCTATATCTAAATTTTTTCTAGATTTCATGGACAAAAACATTCGAAATTGCTCAGTTTGTACACATGCTGTGGAACATTATGAAACTGTTTACTATCAAAAAAGTTCAGTTTAATGTTATTGTATAGTAAGCAGTTAATAATTCCCGAGTTTTTCCAAATGGCAAAGGTTTTTGACTAACTCCTCTTTGAAGATTATGCGCTCGTGATATCACAATAAACACAGAATAATCTCCTTACGGTGTTTTGTGATGGACTTGATTCTTGAGTGACTTTTTTCTTCAAAACTACTTTGTATATGACGTCATCATGACGTTCTTCGCCCCAATCTCGCTTGCTCTCCTGAAAATGATAAGGAAATTGAATTTCTGATAAGGTTTACTAGTTATAAAGAGATTAATGTTTTATGCATACCTTTTTCTTTAAAGAGGCAGGCTGTGTTGAGATAGTTGCGGCCCTACGTCGGTTTAACACAGGTAGTGACGTCACGCGTTCAATGACGTCATGTTTAACGTCACGCCGAGACGATGATTTTCGAAGATATTTGTGCCAGCGTAGAGTGAGCCACGAACAGCACAAGGAAGTGTTAGGAACTGTTTTTTTGTCTTTTTTGGGACTCTGGGATTTAGTGTAGGGTGGTTTGGAGGTTGCGACTCCGTCCAGGGATGAATCAGAAAACATTTTCCTGGGAAGACTGCAGTAGGACCTTTCTCTGAATGGATAGGCTTCCGGAGTAGGAGGAAGAGTTGGACTAAAGATGATCCGCTTTTTCAAAGGAAGGGAGCTGGGCCTGGTGAAGACAACATCATTAACTTCTTCACTGGAGTAGTTGATCGGATTCCCATTTCCGTTTAAACCTTCCAAGTCAAAGCGCATCTTTCAAGCTTGAGAGTGAAATGCGTTTAATATTGATCACTCAAACTTATCAGTGTATCATTATCAAAACTTAAATAGTCATTTTTTATCTGACAAAATAATGCTTCGTTATAAGACAAGAAGGGTGTTTAAGTTTGCATGCGATTGTATATTTGGTAAACATTATTTTCAACCGTTTATAAAGTTACTGTTAAAACTTTTTTAGAGATTCTTTTTGGTTTACAGTCATAACGACTGTTAAAGCTATAAAATTCATGCTGTAGAAAATTATTTTGTCTTCGTACTAACATAGTCCTAAATTTCAATTTTAACTCAAAAAAAATTACCAAAACAGAATTAATTCATAAACCAGAATTGCTGCAGCACCTACATTCGTAATTAGCTGATTGCTAAAAGCATAGAAAGTACCCAAGTTCTTAATTATTATTTATTTGTTATCGATTCCTATACTTCTCAGTAAAAGTTGTCATGTAATAAATACTTTTTGCAATCTATGCATATCCACAACTTTCTAGAGCGTCGTTTATTTTGATCTCGTACTAAAAGGCAAAAACTAAATTCTCTGCCAAATCTATATCTATGTTGCACCTAAATAACAGCCTGTGTCACCGTCACATTTGCCCAACTTTTCTTTTCAGCTGCCAATAACATAGCTTGCTTCTTCCTGCCAAAGACTGAATCTTATGCAACAGCAAAAGCTAGCTTTTTTCCGGGTTCAAAATTGATGAACACATCAATTAAAATAAAAGCTGGTGACTGATGCAAACCAAAAACTGCATACCTTACAAAAAAAGTTTCGAACAAAGCGTTTTCTCTTTCCCGCCAGCATGAAACAACAGGGTCACCCATAGCATTCGTAAACGGTAGTTTCCGTTTTAAAAGAGCGCATTCGAAAGTAACATAATGATAACAGACAGCAAAAACAGCAAAACATAATGATAACGAAACAGTAAACGCCATTTTTAAAACTAAAAAGTTGTTTAGGATTTCTTTACAGCTATAGAGAAAGGATCGATGATTTTCCTGTATTTTCAATATCGTCAGCACCTCTATGATACGTACAGTAAACAATACCTTGGATTGGTTTACTACTTTAATCGATCAAGATAATTTCATGACAGACGCAAGTTAAAAATTACATTCAGTATTTATGATATATGCAAATTAAAAAATGTGCTGTGCGTAAGGCAACTAACTACCCCGAAATTGCTGAGAATATTTCAAAAACAACTGTATGAAAAATCTCAATCCTTATCAAACAATAGGTGGAGAAAAGACAAAATTAATATGCTTTTGCTCGCACATTGCAATTAGTCTAAACCTGGAGAGCAATTAAAGTCAAAAATACCAGGGCTGCCTTAGCTATTAAAAGTTCACAACTACGATCAAACGAACAAACATGTTTTTTGCATTATTGAGTTCATTGTAGTTTAATTGAGTGATATATTGAATAGCGGTAATTCCACCTCCAGTACAGTTAATTGCACTCGTAATTGATTTGCAGCAATACAGACCGTAATTTCCAAGTTCCAGCTAGCAACCTATTATCACATCAAATTTAAACTGCTTCGAGACTCAAAGACGCTAAAACAGCTTATTTTCAATATTAAGCAGTAAATCTGAGGCCACAAACCACTTCACTAGAATTTGTCACCAATTTACTATTTCTATAATAAACTCAAAATAGAAATTTATCGTCTCTTGTAACCCCGTACTACAGCAAAATGTATTTACAGTTACGCATTTTCGGCTTTTTCACATGTTTTAAACTGCTCTGAGCGATGGTCTGAACAGTGGATACACCTTATGTTTACTATATTTCAGCAATGCTCAATGATTCAAAGCTTTTTAGTGAAGACTGAAGCATCTCAACTCTTTGATTAAAAAAAAAATTACGATGCGCTAAACACAATATTATATTATGTGTTTAACGGAATTTTATTGCAATTTGAAATTTAATATTTTTCAAAGCTGTGCTGTCCAAACAGTATAATGCTGAATATTTTTAGATAAACTTAAAACCTTGTATAAACGGATTCCGATAAAGTTATCAATCCCAAAATTCAGAATTTAAACGTATCAATCATGTCACAATAGTTTTCTGGTCGATACCTTCTAATTAAGTCATTTCTAAAATTTTCAAAAAATATTACGTCATACCAAGCCGACTTAAACAGCAAAAACTTCAAATACATTTCAAAATGACTTTGACTAATTACGTAGATTTGAATTGAGAAGCTAGCTGTCTGTCTTCTGATGCATCACGTATTTCAGCCTTTTTCAAGAGCTGAACAAAAAATCTAATTGCGGTGGTATAAAAAGGTTTTGAAAGATCATTTTGCATCATCAATCACAAAATATTCTTTCCCAAGTGCTTAAGCCAAATCATTCATAATAATTACAACTCACACGCAAGAAATAATGCCCGAATTATTTTCTTTTTTCTCTCATTTTCATTCACCTATTTCACACCACATGACCTGTTACAAAACCACCTTCTTAAGCACTCCAAAACCAATTAGTAGTTCATAATTCTTCATATTTTTTCAGCGATTCATAACCGTACGTCAGTAAAAATCTTTTAATTTTATTCAAAATTGATGACGAAACTGTAATTTTGACAGTTAAAGCTACAGCACTAAATAAACAGCTGTAATGTGGCATAATACGTAAAGCCATTTTCGTTGCAAATTAATTAACTTCTTTTCGACACATTCAAAATACAGGACACACGAACTTTTGTTTACAAAGATGCAAAAAAAGTTTTAATTCTGAGCCTAAACAGGTTTTACGGAATTTCTAAGCAAACTAGTATCAGTGCAACTCGAAGCCTTCATTAACAATAGACATTGAATATTTTCACCACTTCGAACAACTGCTTTTTGAAAATCGTTTTTTTTGTTAATAGAAACAGCTAACCAACTATATAAAGCTCAAGGGTGCTCATTGCCAGGAGGAAATCAAGAAATAAGGACGTAAATAGCTCATGACAGGCTTTTTTTACCGATGGTTTTCCACTTTTGGAGAGGGAAGGAAAAATCTATTCAATTTTGAAATCAAATTTCATTCCATGAGAATTGATCTTCAAAACAAAATTAATTTCTACTGTTTTTTGGCGAACTTAATCAAACCGGATCAATATGACTCTCAACTTGCGAAATCGCACCCTCGATGCCTGTTGACATTCCGTTGAACTTGACAGTAGCGGCAAAACTACTTCCCTTCTAGAAACCAATACACTTTGATCAAAATGCAAAAAGAGCTCAGCACTTTTTATTCGACGTTGATTTGATTATGGACAAAACATTTACAGACCACGAAAAATATTTCAAATTCTTCCAATTTTTGAATCCAAGGCTGCGCTGTCTTAACCTCAAACACTATCAAAATTTTAGGACGAAAACCTTTATCCTTGCTACTAGAGCGCCTGTCTTAACTACACCAACGCAGAGCACTCTTTTTGGGGGTTCTGTTTGCAAGTCTTTCATCAAGCTGGGCCATCACAACGGCTAGATCGCTTAGCCCCAATGCGAAATGAGCGTTAACAGTCGTTCCCAAAGACACTGGAGATATTGTCAGTTTGGAAATCGAATCGGGAAGCAGCAATCTTTTGATCACTAACTAACCCCGACTCTCAACTAGCGGTGCTATTGCATCCGCAAGCTCGTAAGAGAATGCAAACGTTCAGCGGTAGTGTGTTGTGTCAGTGCAGACAAGGCAATATCTCAGTAATTCCAAATTGTGCATCAAAACTAAATTGCATAGTCATTCATGAACCGGCGCCAACTTAAAGTACAGCTAAACGTAATACTTCGGAAATCGAGTGCAAAAACTGCAACATTTGGCTTTACCTAGCTGAATGCGAAATCCTATTAGCAAGCAGTTATTTGGGCAAGCCACGTTAATCTATGCCTCGAAACAGCGATAACGGTAAGGTGCTTTGAAGTTTTTTATTCCTGCAAACTTTCGTGAGTATGTATAACCCATTTTTCAAGCAGTTCCGAAAAGCATAAAGTTCGGATTTTTTCTAAAGTCTAAAGAAACGGGTTGCAAACTCCCGAAACCATGGTTGAACAAAAAAATCACTATAAACAGTGCTACTTACGAACTGTGCAGTAATAAAATTCACAACAACATTGAACATTACTACTAGTCGACAACAATTTTCAACTGTGTAGTGACCTTTACACAATCAATATGAAGGGGATTTCACTTTGCTGTAGTTTTACTTGATGAGCAAAAACCTGACTCGGTTTGTTTCAAACTTACTCCATAAGCAAAGGAATGCAAGTTGCTTAGTCGACAACTTAATTTTTGACTTAGCAAATCGGTTTATATGTGATAACTGTCACAATAAAACAAAAATGCAGCAAAAATGTAAACAACCATGTTTTTAAAATGTTTATGGAATGACAATCATAATCGTAAACTGCAACCTCACTTGGATTAAAAAAAAAGCTTGAAAATGGTGTGAAATTCAAAAATTATTTGCCATATTGCTCACTAACCAATCAATTCCAAACAAAATACTTTGAATTTAGAGTGCAATTCAAATAATTTTGGACTTTTGTACCTCGTTTACAGCCCTTTCGTTTTATTTATTTAAAACCTGTAAGGCTCAAAAATGGAAATTATAAAAAATGGAAAAAGGCAAAAAAGTAGAAAAACTTACAAACTAACAGAAGGAAAGAATTCGGAAGGTTAGGGTTTTAGGTTAAAAATGGGTAGTGGGGTAACAAATTTAATTGATTTTGGATTTTCATCTTTTCAGAACTAGAAAAGGCAGAAACTCACACTGCACTCATTTTGTTTGCACTACACGTACTTCAAATACAGCTATTTCAAACGATAAAATCACTTTTAATCCCTCTTCCACATTTTCCGGACCTTTCGATACTTTCTATGGCTTTTATACTTTTTCACCATTCGTCATATCCTGCAAAATAGGGATATGAAACGAGATTCTAAAAGTGCTACTAATTAATTGAAACAGATTAAGGTAATAGAACAGATCATCAAGGATATCTCTTTGGGTTTTTTATAAATATCACTCATAGCGTCAGCTAAAGCTAAATAAACCTTGCTAAATAAAAAGCAAAATTGTGGCTAATTTCTGCTGTGATCAAAATCTCAAAAAACCTGTCTGTCTACAATAAGGCTGTATACGCAGCTAGCATAAGCCTTTTTTGAACGACGATTACGTTTCAGATAAGATCAAAGTCAAAATTGGAATATTGTTTAATGCAGGCTCGAGTTACACAATGCAATAACAGGATTACAATGTCATTACCGCAAAGCCTAAAACTGAAAGAGAATGAACACAACAGAAATTTAGCAAAATTATGCCAGACAGTCTAGTTGCAGTTTTGGGTAAAATAAAGGTTCAAAAGTTAAACCTCTCTATTCCAGACAAAAAATTTTTGCTCGAATTGCAACTGTAATAATCGAAAGAAGAATTCCATTTCTACAAACCATCGATTGTTTTAGCTTTTACTGTAGCAAGAGAAAGCGGCTTTCTCAAAAGATTATGCATATTTTTCCTTCTAATTTTTTCGTAACTCTCCACAATTATGGAGCTCGTGATATTTGCGGTCTACGTGACATCATAGCCTTGATTTTTGAGGCGTGTTGCTTTGAATGACGTCACAAACACTTAGCCTGCAGCTACTACGAAGTAAATCAGTAAACAATAAAAAGATGCCGCGATAACATTGAACCAAAACGCTCCAATATGGTCGAAGCGGATTACAGTCTTGCAAATCTTCATTCGAGGCTGCTCTTTCATTTTTCATCTGCTGGTGCTAGGCTATTGGAGATTTGTATACAATTTGAGCGGCAATTTCCTCATTCTACGGCTAAATCATAAAAATTTAAAAATTCATGAGTAAACTTGCCACTTTTTGCTTTATTCGCGTGCACTACGTCACAAATGCTCGTGAGCACTCTCCGCGGTTTTTCGTTGACATATCACGCTCTGCTTTTCACAAGCCAAAAAATTCTTGAAACTTGCAAAGGCTTTTAATTTCATTAACTACGACAGTTTCAAAATCAATCATCAAACGAAAAAACAAGCTAATCTTAGTTTATTATAAAACACCATCATCTCTAGCCTATTTTTTTCATTTTGCTTCAGCTGTTTACAAAAATAATGCATGTTCTTTCGTAGCGACTGCATTAAATAATGACTAATATCAGAACCATTCGCGTCATAGTTTTAAGTGTTAACACACTTTTTGCCAGCAAATAACCTACTATTGGCCACGGATTTAGGGCATCATTTTATTGCGAGACTAATATTTGAGTAATCAACGATTAAAATGACTAACTAAATTTCATCTCACGGAATAGGAAAACAACCAAGAATCAACACTGACTTCCAAAACACAATTAACCGTAAAAAAAATACTAACTCCTTGAAAAAATGCACTGAAACTGTCAGGCGCGTAGCCAGGAATTTGCAATGGGGATGGGGGCTGTTTCGGGGGTGTAAAACCAAACTAAAACGGTTTACAATTGGAATTGGATTGGCTTTGTGCCCGAAATTAGGTGAAGAATGAAAAAAAAGGTCTTCACCCAGGCTGGGATTGAATTTTGTGACCGAAATCTCTTCAAGTCCAGGATCTAAGGAGACACAGTCTTATTGCCAAAAGCCAAGGGGGGCTATTTTCGCTTTTAGTGTAGAAATCGGTCTTAAAAGTACTAAAAACGTGGCTACTGGTAACTGTAATGAAACAGCAGACGCATTTCTATAAAGGAAGGAAACAAATGGAAACTGAAAAAACAACATTTCAAATCTCGGCTATCACTCTTGCTCGTCATTATTAAACTACAAGCGTAATCAACCATAAGGTCACTTTACCCGATCGTTTATTTCTTACACTAGTTCTTTTATCACTCGAATTCTCAGCTACTTTGAATTTTAGATTTGCAATCATACCCCTGATGAGCTTAACGGCAAAACAGCTGCTGTATATTTCATTAATATTGTCTTGAATTATGTTACTAACCCACAATACGAAGTTCTTTTTTTTTGTGTTAAATCCGTATGACTGTCTTTTTCGTTTTTCCTGAATTCCATTCAAACTAAATGCAATTACTGCTCTAAATACTTGGGGTATGTAAGTGTCATTTACGATAATCACGTATCGATATATTGTATGAAAATGTATTGTAGTTGTACACCAGGCACTTCGAACAAAAATTTTTTTCTCTGAAGTTTTTTGCTATCAGAAGTTGATGGCGATTTGCCATCACTACTGATAGCAGTGCTCTTGAAGAAGCTAGTAGTTTCTACCTAGCGAAACGTCAGCAATAAAGTTAGTCTTTTGAGTAGCACCTGTGTGATTTCTCAAAGCTAGCCTAGAACACCAAAAGAACTTCAGAGAAAATTTTTTTTATTTGTATGAAAATGTTTGTGACAATTACGTACCATTGTTCGACTCTTTGTAAGAAGAAAATACGCATCCTTGCTCTAAAGTCCAAATTCTGAAGATTATTATTTATCACAGTATATTAGTATATTTTAATCAATGACAAATTCATATTATAGAGGAAAAAATAGAAGTAATGACTCGGCATGAATTCCGAATTTTAATCTCTTCCTACTTTGTAGGGTGTGTACACCATAGATTTTCTTCGTATCTAGCGTGTTTAAGCAACGTGTGACGACTGTGACGTAATACGACGTAATTTTGAGCTTCCAAAAATATATTTTGCAAGGAATTATGAAAAGGAAGGAAGCTCTTGTAAGTTGTAACTTTTGAAAGGCTTTTTTCGGAGCTGATAAAAAAATATGAACTCTTAAAGAAATTCAAATAATCTTAAAGTCGTTTTTTGTGGACATGCTCGTATTGCTTAACTTCTGTTTCCACAAAATTACGGTGAAAAGCGTAAAAAAAAACATGTGAAAAATACTTAAAGTTTCCAATAAGAACAATTTTATGAGATCACGAGGATCATTTTTGCTCAAATTTAAGAACAATGCCTGTCTCTGCGTGAAAAAATAAGCAAGAATACAAATCAGTACACTAATTTGTAAGTAATTAGCAGAGTTTTCTGGACCTTTTCTTTATTACCAAAGTTGATTGGTCTAAGACTACTCCTGGAAATATGATCAATAACAAAAAACAACTTTTAGGCAAGAAAAATGTTAAAACAAATGAGGCTAAAAACTAGTGAAAGCCAGGTATAATCCAAAATTTGCTGCTCCTTTTTAAAAAAAAGTGTTATCACCCTAATCCAATTTGTTGTTGCTCAGTGCAAAACCCCCAAGATTGAGTTCACAATGTAGCCTAACCTAAGTGAAGTATTTCTCTATTACAAGCTGAAATACTATATCTCGATATACCGTTTTCAATTAGTTTGAATGTTTAACAGCAAAATTGCAACATGTGCTGTTTAATTCTAAAAATATTCAAAAAACTCATGAATCATCACGCGCATAAACGAAAACATCATTGTAATATTGAAAAGCAATTGCTCCCTGCTTTAGCAAACTATCACTCCTCAAAAACCAAACTCATCAAAAATTTGCCCTCAGACTTTTTAACTCAAAAAAGGGAACCTCGGGATTATTAATGCTATAATAAATATCAACTGTACAACTTCGTTTTCTCCATCATAATTTATTCATGCTATAACATAGTGTAGACTCTACCATGTATTGGAAAGATCAAAGCTTCCAATTCATTCTTTGCATTGATTCACGGACCTAGTAATAGTAATCATCTTTTTTCTAACTTAGAGACTTAGCATTTAAATCAATCTTTCTGGCATGATCAAGATTTTAAGCTGTTCTAACCTATTACCTAATTAATCTGAACAGCTCAGTAATAGATGTAAACGCGTTTAATTCATATCATAACGTTAAAGACGTCATAAAATTACGTTATTAACGTTTTCACGCATCTTTGTCACAATTAGTTGATCTCAGCACAAGATTTACCAAATCATAAATATAAACCAAAAAAACGTTTACGAAATTTTGTGCGAACGACATGCGAAACAAAAGGCACGCACACGAAAGAAATTTGAAAAAATGTATAGAATTAACTATCTATTTTTGTTTTTCTGCATCAATCAAGTTTTGCCACAATCAAATAAACGCCATAAAAGTTTGATTAGCGTTTGCGATGAAGATGGCCTAATTAGAAAATGATAGTGGCAGATTTGAGAGTTTAGATCTCAAAACTCTGTGGAGAAATGCAAAAAAAAATCAAAAATATTTAAATATATCAAATAATAACAGTAGTGCTGAGTTAACGTAACCACAAACATTTTCGTTAAAAAACGTGACAAAACTGTTTTAACCCTAAGAACTAAAGTGACCATCGACAGTTTAGAAGATATGATGAATTTGTCTGTCAAGACTGTTGAAATTGAAGCAAGAAACAAAACCGATTTTGCTAACTGTACTTCTTATTCACGTAATATACAAACACAAGCTTAACCGATGGAAATTTGAAACTCAATAAAAGCCATATCAGCGTTACTTTTGACTGTTAGTAGCTTTGATGCAGGATGCGACTACAGTATTATGAACTTCCTGATTTAACAGCTGCAGACGGATTTTGAACCCTGAACCTATTACCATGAAACAGCTTTATCTGCACTTTGTTCCTCTGCTTTAGAACTAGATGAAATTATATGCCAATATCAATGAAACAAAGAGCAAAACCTCTACAACCTGTACCTTGCATTGCCATTCAAGTTAAACAGGGGCAGAGCTCTTTCGTAAAATCTACTGTATATAGGCGTTAAGTTACTTGAAATTTTTACGACAATTTTACGGCATGTAATGAGACTTTCAAGATTTTTACGTCAGTTAAATGCGTCGCTTCGGCGATATTGATCTGTCAATCACGTTGCTTCTGCTAACGAAGGTTGCTTTGTGTGGTATAGTACAAAGGATTTACGTTAAGCCAATTGTATGTTTTTTCACTCAGTTTCTGAATCCCTAGTCTACATGCTTTGTAACTGTTCGCACGCCCAATATATTGGGAAAAAATGTTTGTGCTTTAATCTCCAGTCTTTCAAGAATGAGTTTAACATTAGTAACTAATTTTTACGTTCCACCAAACGAACATAACTTTAATTGTAATCTTTGGGTGATAAATTGTCTACTATCATGTGCTAGGCATAGTTTAAAACCTCCGTTTATCATTTACAAATGCAAATAATTATGCCAATCAAAATCCCACTAGTTTTTTAATTTAGGCATAATTGTGTAATGGTTGCTGCTCAAGAAGCTAATTATTTGAAAGCATTAAAATTGCATTTATTATAACGAGATATTTAGGATTTTAGTACTTTTAAATGCATTGCCGTGTTTAATACTCATTTTACTATTATTGAGGTTTCTTTCACGAACAGTTTAATCCAACCGATCAGTGGTCGAGGGGATAGAGGAGCGTCTGCTACTGAAACGGTAGACTCGGGTTCGATTCCCAGCCGGGTCAAATCAAAGACTATAAAAACAGGTATTTACAGCTTCCCTGCTTGACGTTCAGCAATTAAAGGAACAGTGGGAAGCCTCCGCCGTGTGTGGTGGACAGCTTGACTCAAAGACCGAAAGATCCCTTTGCTGTCTCTTGTCCAAGGCAACTTAGGTAAATAAAATGAAATTACAATTACAATGATGTATCAAAAAATCTAAGGACGTACATTTTTACGCATCCTTTTCTACAAAAAAGATTATAAAACTCTATCTCCACCTAACGACCAAAAACTTGCAAAGTGAGGAACATAAGAAAAGCTCTTGAGCATGCCTAAAAGACTATGGTCTGATTATTTCAAGAACTAACACTCCATAGCAAAAGTAATATGTTAATCAAATCAACTGTTTTGTTATACTCGCTGTATTATGCCGAAGCGAGTGAAAAGTTCTCGGGGCCCAACTCCGCGTCATTGCGTCCGGGCAACACTGCTCCTTTCGAAGAAATGTTGCAGTGGTGGCGAGCCGTCTGTACCTCTGCGTCCGACCGGCCCAAGATTTGAACCTCAGACCTGCCGCTCCATAGACGAACCGCTCGACCAACTAGTCGGTACGTTGCTTTATGTAATATTTAGCGACTATTTGATTCGGACTGGGGTATTGCATATTTCAAACACAAATGCTATCGTATACTGCAAAATAATTGCAGCAGATTCCCATAATTCCCACAACACAGTATTTGAATAAACGATATAAACAACAGCCTGCAAAATAATAATGGCAACATTTGCTGCATTAGTAGCAGTTTGCAGAAGCGTCTTCTTTATGAAAAGTTCGCAGAAAACTTATACGTATCGTTTGCACATCGATTAATGTGCAGTGAAACAAATGCTGAACAGAGGAGATTAAAAGTTTAATTTCGGATACAGTAATTATTAATTAATGATAGGAAATGGCCTCTGGAGCTTAGTTAGTTTTTCAGACCTGTTAAACCAAAAAGCAAGAGCATTTTCTCGACGATAAAGTCGGCTATATACAGTACTGCAATTTAATCGACCACGTACTGCAGAATTGTTGAACAACTAGCGTTGCAGCTATTTCGCTCGAATAAAATGTTGACCCCTTCACCGAAGAGGGCAAAAAGACATGACAACTAAAGTTAGCTCATGATTTACTAATTAACATCTTTGTACATAGTACGCTTTACAAATATTGAATAAGTCAACGTCTATTTTATACCTTAAGTTCAGCAAACTCGTAAACCTACGTTACGCGGGCTACTTCACCAACTCATTTTACAAGGGGGGAAAATGCCTCCAAAATTTCTTTAGTTTATTTTCATACAATGCAAATTTGCAATTATAATTTTGACCATAGCTTGGTAAAGCTTAAAATTTTGGAATAGATAATTCTATGCAGTAAGTTGCGTATTTTACAACTTGAGAGAAAAAATTTGAGGCTTGTTTCAGGTGATGAAAGCTTAAAGTGAATCAAAGAGCAAAATTAATCCGATCAATATTCGAATGGATCGAGCATCTGCTACTGAAACGAAAGACAACAAAAGACCGATTCCAGGTTGGATCAAACCAAAGGTTATAAAAATTGTATTCACAATTTCCCTGCTTATCGTTGAGCATTTTGAAGGACTGTAAGCTGTGGAAAACAGGTGGACTACCGGCAGCATGACTCAAAAACTAAGAGTTCCTTTCGATGCGTTAATGTACGCCACCATATCAATACAATTATCTCTATATTCTTTTTTTAGGTTTTTGTTCTTATTCTTCACCACCACAGCATTGACAACAAGTAAAATACAACACACAACACATAGGGTCAGGAAAAGGAAGAAGCTGCACAATGTTGGAGGGTAACTGTCAAACCAAGTCAACTGACCGCTGACCGCCAACATAAGGGTTAGGGTTAGTGGTCCGTCAGTTGGTTAGCGGTCAGTTTGTGGTGGTCAATTGTCGAGAACCCCAAACTACAAGGCCAAATTGAATCAAAAGTGGTCAAAGAAATAAAAATCGGATTCAAGATTAAACAGCAATTGATTTTGTAGCCTACTAGGCAGAAACGGCAGAATCTAAGAACAAGGTCAGAATTGAATAAGAAAAAACAGAATTTAAAAACAACGTAGAAAAGGCAAAATTTAAGAACAAGGTCGTGACCCATATCAAGCAGAAATATCATACGCAATATACTATGCAGTCTTAGCCTGTCTACACCAACCAACCAGCATTCCATTTAGACGAGTAGTGCACAGTATTATATACCCCAAAAAAAATAAAAGCTCAAATAAAAAGAAGGAAGCTAAAGGGAAGTGACCTGGGAAAGACAAGCAATGCAATAATCATTAAGTTCTTTTAAATTACCTTCTTACTAATCAATGATTTATTAACTTTGTCACTTTTGTTATCTTATGGATTTTTGGAAATAGAAATCTCTGGAATCACATCACATCGACTTTATACAACTTATCGTGTTTTACGAGTCAAGCAAATATTTGCATTAAAGCAAGCTTAACAAAGGATTATTCGATTAAAAAAGACTGCATGTAAAGAGTCATTACTTCATCCCAACGAGTTACATGTTTCAGCAATGCCAAAGCTAGAAACGATGCAAAAATTTTATCATAACAATCCCCCCCCAAAAAAAAAGAGAACAAAAGACCTAATGCATAACGCAGACACAGAAAAAAAACGTTTTTATCCGAGCTACAAAAATTATGTTGGCAAGTTGACCACATTAAAACAACATTGAATTAAAAGTGGCCGAAGAAATAAAAATCGGATTCGAGAGTAAACAGAAATTAATTGGGTAACTTATTAAGCACAAAAGTGTGTTTTACCAACGATCTCTACTTCACATGCATTCGCAATAGCCCCAAATGTGCTCTCTGGCCGTATAAGAGTAAAATTTTGCAGAAATTTTATTTCGCTTTGCAAATCTGATTGTGGCTCTTAGACGATTTTTTGTTGCGTTTGATTCTGATACAAAAGCAACTTACAGTTTCTCAGTAAGTACCGAAAATGAAACTCATAAACTATGACTTACCGTTTCCTGATTTACACCACTGACGTTATTATCCAGCGCAACTGATGACATCATCACCATGACGACGGAATGTTTCGCACCAGAAAATTGAAAGACAAATTGTTAGAAATAAACGCAAAGCATTTCTGATTTTAAAGTGCAACTGTACTTAGTACTTACATATAGTAAAATACAAGATTAGTCTATATTTTCGTTGAGAAGCAAATAGTTCATTGAAAAATACAGCACAACGTTAATCGAAAAATCGTCATTTCGATAGCCCTGCTTGTAATGCAGTGGCAAGCTGTTGGCAAAATCGTGTCCAATTTGACTAGTGCAGGAATTAAACCAGAGGCGTTGCTAAGAATGGTGGCACCCGGGGCGGGATTTTATAGTGGCACCCTTTTTCGTACCAAAAATAGGTGAAGACCAAAAAAAAAAGGTCTTCGCCTAAAAATCAGAGGGTTTTTAGTCGAAATGAGGATGGGGACGACCAAACAAAGTGAAAAAAGTACAGTAAGGTATTCACCACAAATCGGAGGAGTTTTGGTTTCACATCATAATATGGTGTAACCCCGAAATGGTGACATCTTTCCCAAGCGACGCCACTGAATTAAACCTCCCCAGGACTTTGTTACAAAGGCGAATTCACCATTAAGTAAAAGTAAAAAAGCTTACTGCTTCTGGTACTTTAAAGAGTCGCTTTGTTGTGAGAATCACTCAACGGTAAAAATAAAAAAATTTAATGTTGTTTTTTGAAACTCCGTTGCTTTGACTATCAAATGACGAGAAAGCGAACTGTTTTTCTGACTATCGATAGCTTTAACATGATTGTCAAAATCTGATCGACTTGCTCGCCTCATTGATTTCTTTCTAGAGAGAGAAATTTGCCAGCTGTAAATTCAACCTCGGTAATAAACAGACACGACATGAGTATGAATCAGGCCCACTGCGTTAGTCAAACCAATCGGACTACATCACACCAGTTCAAAACCCCCTTTTGAGGTTTCACATAATCTGATAACAGTATTCACTATTCACTGCTACAGTTTTTTTTGTTTTGTTTCTATCTGTTCCTCGTGTTGTTGGTTTAATAAAAGGTTTATATAACTAATAAGTGGTCGAGTGGATAGAGCCTCCGCTACTGAAACGGTAGTCTCGGGTTCGACTTCCGGCCGGGTCAAACCAAAGACTATAAAAACAGGTATTTACAGCTTCCCTGCTTGACGTTCAGCAATTAAAGGGACAGTGGGAAGCCTTCGCCGTGTGTGGTAGACCGGTGGCAGCTTAACTCGAAGACGGAAAGGTCCCTTCGCTGTCTCCTGACCAAGGCAACTTGGGTGAATAAAATGCAGTGGCGTCGCTAGGGGGGGGGGGGGCGGCCCGCCCCGGGTGTCACCATTTCGGGGTGACACCATTTGTTTGTTTTTTTTGCTTTTGAGACCAAAAACCCACTGATTGGTAGACGAAGACCTTTTTTCTTTGGTTATTACATACTTGCGGACTGAAAACCAACTCGTTTTGCAGGGAAGACCTTTCTTTTGGTCTTCACCTATTTTTTGGTCGAAAATGGGTGCCACCACGAAATCCCGTCCGGGGTGCCACCATTCTTAGCGACGCCTCTGTTAAACTACAATTACAATTAATTACATATTGACTTTTTGTTCAAGCGTGTGTTGCTTTACTTAAAGCGAATTGCCATTCAACATTAACATCAATTCGACTTGATTTTAGCCTAAAAATTGCAGGCACATCGCGTTAGATCAGGCGCGTAGCCAGGATTTGGAAAAGGGGGGGGCTATTTTGAAAGAGTGAGAAGTGTGCAAACGACGTTGACTCGAATTTTCATTGGCCTTGAATCAGTTTCAGATGGTTTGTCCGAAATTTGAGACGAAATGTCTCGGAAAGATCGGAAATTCAAAGGTTTTTTCCGCCCAAAATTAGGTGATCTCCAAAAAAAAAAAAAAAAAAAAGGTCTTCACCAAAATTCAGAGTGATTTTTCGGCCGAAATCCAAAATTCAAACGTTTTTTCCGCCCAAAATCAGGTGATCTCCAAAAAAAAAAAAAAAAAAAAAAAAAAAAAGGTCTTCGCCAAAATTCACGGCGATTTTTCTCGCAACTTCAAACGTTTGAGGGGGAGCTATTTTCGAATGGGGGGGGCTATTTTCCATTTTTCACAGAAAATCGGCCTCAAAAGCACAAAAAACATGTGTTTTTGCATACTTCACAAGCCAATGGGGGGGACTCGAGCCCCCCCCGCCCCCCCCTGGCTACGCTACTGCGTTAGATTACTAGCATTTTTAACTACCTTGGATTCATCATTAAAACTTAGCACTCGCTGTCTAAATCATATCTTCTTAAATCTACTTGCTTGCCAAGAATGGTTTGTCAAATACTCTAGCCTGTATTCAATAAACCCTGACCTGATTAACAAACTGTTTTCGTAAGCATGCGTTGCGCATTGCTCACCTTTTATACTCAGCGGATGTTACACAACACAAATGCCTTAAACTGACGCACGTCTATTGATTATCCCATCCGGTAGGTGAGCTTTTATTATGGTCCTTTCAGTTTAATTTTTGCGGTAGTACGAGTTATTTCAGCATCTCAATCTAATTCGGCAATTTTTACTTCCGAAATGCATCGCTTCAAAATTCACAAGTTTTAGTAAGCTCAAAATGCCAGTTGCTACCGATTTGATTTGCCTTCGAATTGATTTGCCCTCAAGTTTTCAAGAATTTTTATACACAAAGTCACTAACATAAGATTCGCCTCAAGCTTTCAAGTATTTATATTCAACAAGTACAGTTTTTGTAGGTGAAGAAACTTAATGCACTTTTTTTTTAAGAACAGTATTTCATAAGAACGCGAGACTCATTTTTGCTCAAAATATAAGAACAAATTAAGAACAATGACAAACGAATAAAAATAATGACTGCCTCAACAAAAGCTTAATTACAACACGGGCCTAACTTAGCAACCACAAAATTGATTTTTGAGGCACAGTACCGAATCGTAACGAAATTTAAAGGCGGTGAATCATCCAGCCAATTCCAGTGGTTTACAATAGCTAAAACTGAACTATAATTTTTGATATTTTTTGTTTTAATTTTGGGACTGCGGTTGCAAAGATATTTAACAAATACAAAAAGATGTCCCCCCGAAAAAAGTTTTTGGAAACTCTTAGTTTTGTTCTTCCCGCCAAAACCACAGTAGGCCTAATGGTTTAGAGAACTGTGGTAGGCCTAATAGTTTAGAGATAGTTTATTAGTTTAGGTCTAATTAGGCCTAACTATCTCTAAACTATTAGGCCTAATAGTTTAGAGGTAGTTAGGCCTAATAGTTCAATAAGACTACAGTAGGCCTAATAGTTTAGAGAACTGTGGTTTTGGCGGGAAGATCAAAACTCAGAGTTTCCAAAAACTTTTTTCGGGGGGACATCTTTTTGTATTTGTTAAATATCTTTGCAAACGCAGTCCCAAAATCAAAGCAAGAAATACCAAAAATTATAGTTCAATTTTAGCTATTGTAAACCACTGGAATTGGCTGGATGATTCACCGCCTTTAACAATCATATAGTTATAGCCAGTAGACTGCATTTTTTTCTTGTTTTGTTCTTGCAGCTTTGACTTTTGACAATCGACAAGTGATTGCCTTTTTACGTTTTCCAACTTAAAAAAAAGCAAAAACGAAACAGGAAACTGCTTTGATCCAAGCAAAAACAACTTTTGTGTCTGTTTATTCTTCAACAAAATTTAGATAAGGCTGAAACTTTGTGAAAATTTAAAATCAGCCAGCCTCAGTTCAAAAATTACTGTTTTCATTATTTGTGGGAAATTAAATAGTGTAATGCGTTTATTTAATTGCCGTTTTTTTTATGCTATTTTCACACGTAAACTCTGTGTTTTTGCATATCACAGTATCTATTTGTTGCCAAAATTTTCCTTTTTTGACAATCGAGTTTACCCTTAGCACTTCATTATTTTTCTTTTTCTGCTCCAACCAAGCGTGACTTTGGCTCCTACAAAATTTTTTTCAGCGACCTTTGTTTCTCACGGAGTCGACCACAACATTACTGGTACCGGTGTCAAATTTTTCCTGACTGAAGTTTCAACTCAATTATTTTTTGAAAAACTTTTGTTTAGATTGCCTTTGTTCTTTTATTGCTGGCTAAGCGGCAAGCAATAAAAACAACGCGGAACACGCAAAGTGACACTAGAATGTTAAAGCACGAATGAGAAAACTTTTTATTCTCAAATAAAGCTTGTAGTGCTAGGGTTGGTACGCTGCCATTAAATAAGCAGATCAAAGTGTCAACAAAGAATCAGTGATGCAATGTCAAATTCAGCAAGTTCTTCATCGTTTTAAGTAAAAGTTAATTTTTAACTGTGCGGTTTCTTATGCATGCAATAGGCCCAATAAACCTTCATTTCTCGGAATTGGGGTAGCAAGCACGCAGTATTTGTATGCATTGTTGTCGTATTTGCTGTTATTTTTTTCGAACTATTGGTGACGGTACCTTTCAGAGATCAAATGGAAAATTACCAACTGAAAGCAGATAGCAAATATCATTCATTTGTGTTTTACTTGCTACTGTCATCATGCAAAGTCAATTACAGCTTAATAAACAAACCATATGGGTTTATTTCAGAGTTGCATAGTGGTGCAAGTTGAGCTGGCGGTCTTCATCTTCATCAATTGTCAACAGATATCGCCTAAACTTTGATCTAATTAAAGCTATAATCTGGTTCTTAGTTGTACTACTAATGTTGAACGATAGGATCGGTAGGCCTACCAATTTTCCATTTCATGCTACCATAGTCGTAGCTAGAATTTTTGTTTGGAGTGTGGGCCTAAACCACAAATCACATGCAATCACGTCAACAGAAATTTTTGTAAGAGGAACTTTTTGTGGGGCAGAGATATCGTAGAATCAGTAGCGTAGCCAGGGGGGGCGGGGGGGGCCGAGCCCCCCCATTGGCTTGTGAAGTATGCAAAATTGCACGTTTTTGGCGCTTTTGAGGCCGATTTTTGGTGAAAAATTGAAAACAGCCCCCCCCCAAAGGAAATTGGGTGCCGAAGTTGTGAAGTAGATGTCGTGATTCGGAATGAAAAAGTGTTTGAATTTCCGATTTTGGCCCCAAAATGACATTTTTTTTTTGGAGACCACCTGTTTTTGGGCAGAAAAAGCGTTTGAATTTCCGATTTTGGCCGAAAAATCAGTCTCAATTTCGGTGAAGATCTTTTTTTTGAGACCACTTATTTTGGGGCGGAAAAAACGTTTGAATTTCCGAGCTTTCCGAGAAATTCCGTATCAATTTTCGGACAAACCGTGTGAAACTGATTCAAGAACAATGAAAAGGTCAAGGTCGTTTGCAGTTTTCTCACTCTTTCAAAAAAGCCCCCCCCCCTTTTCCAAATCCTGGCTACGCGCCTGCGTAGAATGGAAGATCAAAATTCGTTGCCTACTTTGGCACTTAACCAGGATTTTGCTTAAGGAAGAGGGCTTAAACCAAAAGTTAAAAAGCGAAAATGTATATATTGGGATACGTGTTGAGTAAGGTAGTGTAACTCTAACGTATCACAGACTGGGGTCTGGGGGCGGAGCCCCCAGCCGCTGGAAGCTATGGGGGCCTGACGGCGAAGCCCCCAACCGCTGGGCGATTTTTTGTAAATTTTTGGAACAAAAAGCTATTTAATGCCAATGGAGTTCATTTCGCACGTGTACAAAGCCATTTGAAAGATCTAGATGTTTAACATTTGAAAGCCAATTGAAAAAATTAGATTGTTCAATCTTTTTTTTACTTGCAATTTAAGTCCAAAACACGTTTAAAATATTGAATTTTGGTGTGAATTTTGTAAGTGATTTGGCCCAGATAAGAGGAAGTAAGATACGCTTCCTGCAATATTTTAGTAGTAAATAATACTCCACAAGAAGATCTTCCTATAGAGATTTTTGTTTTGTCATAGAAATAACCAGTTTAGGAGTACATGTACGACCAGTAGGCTCAGGCCCCTCAGTTTACATTCAGTAATTTGTTCAATGAGCTTTTTTCCCAGCTAATTTATTTTTCAAAAGTATTTCGTCGCATAAAAACGGGCGAGATGGAGGTGAATGATTCGTATTGAAAAATGGTGCAATAGATGGCTACGCCTACTAACCATGTTATTGCGCAGGACCCCTGATACTTTGGGGATTTTCGCAACATCTTCCTGCCAAATATAGGTAGAGACCAAAAAAAGTCATAACATCTGAGCACGGGACCCCTTGCACTGTGCCATATGGTAAATCCGTCCCTGGTTATTACATTACGTTTATAAAAAGGTTATATGAGGGCATGAGTAAGCAACTTTTGGAACAAAAAAGGCTTAATTTTATCCGAGTTATACATTTAAATTGGTTTGCAAAAAATTAATTGAGGGGTCCCGGGCCCCCTGGTCGTAAATATTTTTGTTAATTACTATTGTACACGTGTACTGTTATACGCAAAGATGCTAAAAGAAATCGAAACTAAACAAACAATAGGCTTTTTTGGCACATTTTTATTATTGGTTGCATTTTAGTTGGGGGGAGCTCGTTACCCCCCCCCCCTGGCTACGCCTATGCATGCTACTGAGTTTTGGCAATGGCTAGCTGGGTTTCAGTCGGGTAGCTACTTTGCAAACCTGCCGAAATCGGACTGATTTTGCAAACACCCTAATCAGGATGTTTCGAAGTTAGAGCACACTCTACAGCATAAACTAAAGTACTAAAACCGCTCAGATTTAGACCAGGCATTTACAGGTATTTAGGTTTTTCACCGAATCAGTGCTATTTTTTCCCTGATAGCCCCAACGTCTGCATTCCGGAGAGGTATAATCACAATAGCAAAAAAGGCGGAAAATCAAACTTTATGTTCCCCAGCTTTTCCGCAACCAATGGTCCTGGTTGATGAGAATAACTTGTTGAAACAGAGCTGCTGGGCACCGCAAATTTACACTCTATTCTGCAACCGCAAATTTCGCAAAATAGCTGTGGGTGGTCCGCAACCGCAAGTCTGCAAGTTTACGGCACCTTTGCGGCAATTTTTTGCACTTCCGCAAACGCAAATGACTTTTTACTTCCGCAAACTTAAATCGCAAACTTTGCTGTTATTTTGTCCTGGTTTGATAAATAGAGGAGACCTAGAGCAGTAACAATGCTTCATACTTCCCATATAGGTTATAATAGTCCTGTAATAAACACCAGTACGTTTTCTTCAATTGATTTCATTCCGTGTTTTTGTAAGTTATAGCATACATATCAGCAGCGTGGCAGAGTGAAAATCAATGCCGTCGTCAGAGCAAACAAAGTGAGGGGGCACTGACGGAAACTGGGGGTTACTAAAACAGTCTAAAATTTTGTACATAAAAACTGATGTTTTACGGTTACAAATTATGCGCTGCTTTAAAAATTTTGTATTCATATTTGAAAAAAGAGAAGTATAAGCATCACAACGCTTATTAGCCCATTTCGTATGCGGCACATATAATTGCTTGAAAAATCTGTCTACAGCAGTGAATGCGACCAGAAGCACAACCAGAATTTTGCTAAGAGGAGGAGGGTAAGCCAAGAGTACTTCTGTTTTTGCTTGAAAATTGTCTAATTTAGTCCTCGTGCAGAACAAATCGATGCAACTCAAGCGTGCCGCTGAGGTGGCGTGGGGGCAAAGCCTCTAGCCGTTAGTGTTTTTTTGTGCTTTTGCGAAAAAAATAGCGACTTTAACGCCATTTCAATTACATTTCGAACGTTTTTGCATCCATATGAATAATTACAGTAAATTGCTAAAATTCAGACGTCATTGAACGAACTAAATTGCCGAGCCCCTTCAACCCCCTCATACTTAAAATCAAGTCTAAAACAGGTTTTAACGCTTGTTTTGTTGGGTTATATTTTCTAAATGACCTAGTTAAAAAGGGCTGAAGCACCGTTAGCCCTATCATCCTGGCTGCACAACTGACTGCAACCTAAAAAAATCTTTTGAGTGTGCTCTAAACAAAAACGGCCGGTCTTTAAGGAAAACGTTTTCTAGTGTTGTCTCTGGTCATAATCTCTATCAAAGCCCACCCCCCCCCAACTGGCCTGAAGACCAAAATGCAGAATATGAAATATACCACGTTTTTAGCACTTTTGAGACTGCAGTCTCAAAAGTGCAAAAAAGTGGTTTTGCACATTTTAAAACGTTCAATAGACTTCGGATGCAAAAATCGTTCTAATTTTAGGTGAAGACCTTTTTTTAGTCTGCACTTACAGCCCCCCATTGCAGATTTCTGGCTACGCGCCATTGCAGATTTCTGGTTACGCGCCTGATTGCGTCACGTTTATTTAATGCTCTAGGTGGCCAGCAATTTCGCAAAGAATCGAGAAAACTTTATACGAGAATTATCTTTGAGCGTTTTTATTCCTTTTTCCATTATTGCTTGTTGTCTTGTCGTTACGTGATGCTCCAAAAAAGAATTCTGAGTAAATCGAAATGGGAGGACAAGCAGTTGTTAGGGAGGGCACGGCCCACCTGGACCCCGTAGCGACGGCACTGGTGGGTATGCACGCAGGTTTATTGTTTAAACAAAACTGCTACCGAAGATGGATTACGGCTGCGACTCTGGTGGCTGGAGTGGAGACTTTGAGAGCGGTCTCACTTGCCAATCACTTTCGTCGTTCGTTTTAACTTCGTTGCGTTGAAAATCCTTAGTTGATTTACATACTTGTTCTAGTCATATGGGATAAACAGAGATGCACAAATCTTTATTGAGTCGTGGTACGTAAAAACTCTAGACGCACAAAGGTGCGTTTTTGAAAATGATACTTTGCAGGCTAGTAAGCTTCTACAGCATTTATTGCTTGAGTAACGGAATGGGGGGTGGTTTATTGTTGATGTCCCTTCCTGCTCCTTCATCACGCATGGTAATTTGCTAAACACAATTAAAATAACTTTGTTCAAATGTGATAATTGCAGTTAACGTTTGTTTTCTTTTTTTTTTGGTACAACTCTGCTGGTCCAAAAATATTTTAAATTGTTTTGAAAGGTGTTTATAGATTACAGGCAAACTTTTGCTAAGACAAAAATGTGCTAGGTGTAAGAAGAGCAAACCAAAAGTTCGGCTTCCTAGTACATTTTTTTTCAGTTGCAATCTGATACTTGAACTTCTAGCCAAGCTTAATATAAGAGCGGTCCTTTAAAAGGTTTTAAATTGCATACAATATATTTACGGTGCAGACTGCAGACATTGATTTTGATTTAAAACTGCTCTAATTTTAAATTTTATGAAGTAGTCAAAGGTGGAGTCGAGAACCCAACGTTCGAGGCCAAGGCCAAGGACTCAAAAAAATTCCGAGGCCAAGGACCAGCTTTTTAAGGACAGACCCTTTCCAATGCTTGAGGCCAAGGCCCAAGCACACCATTTTGCAAGTGTTCTACAACTACAAAAAAAAGGTCATCGCGGAGGAAAAGCAAATTTTCTGCGAACGAAATTTCAGACGGTCTCAAAAAAAAAAAGTCATCGAGCTGGAACCCGAAGTTAATGTTAAGTTTTCTTTGGTTGTTTTCCTTTTTCACGCATCAAAAAATAGTGCTGTCCTCGAGCTTCGAGGTGAAGAAATTGAGCTTCGAGGCCACGGGCAGGGACTTCAAAATGTGTCCTCTAGGACTCCACCTCTGGTTTCTGTTTAGCGCTGAGCAGCCAACACCTAAGGACAGTTGCAAAAACAAAAAATCTGGGTTGTAAATCTTGGTTATCGGTATGTAACGCAGGTCCAATTGATGGTCACTGTCAAATTAGAAATTTGCTTCGACGGTGGCCACTTTGTTGGTGGTGCCAAAACTCTATAATATCGATGTGCCATAGTAATTTACCCGCCAAAAAGTGTCAATATGACTAATTAACTTAGCTCGTAAATTTTGGAAAAATTTTAGATTAAAGCTGCCAACTGCTTAGAAATTTATGCCATTTCTTGAATGAAAAATAGGCTAAGCGAATGCATCGTTTCCCTAATACACAAACTTTGGAAAATCTAAAATGCATAGTTGTATTACATATAACATCATCAAATATCACAAGATTATCCAGGATAGGCCTACAGAAATTTTTTCTAGGATTCCAAAGCGGGTAGTAATATTAATTTCCAAAAATCTTTGGAAATTTCTGGAGGGGCAACGTATGCTGCAGTCAAAAGTATGTATTCCAAAAACACGACTAACGAAACTAAAAACAACAAAACTAAAAAGATAAATCTAAAATTGAAAATGTTGGCAGGCCTGCAGCCTACTTATTTACTAGACGTGCTGGGCATGTCATCAAAGTCGTTTCGTGTGTGCAACAAAGTTGTAAGTCGGGCCGGGTTTTTCGGGTCGGGTTCGGGCCGGATTAGGGCCGGGTTCGGGCCTAAAGTTGACAAAAATTTTGGGCTTAATTCGGGCCTGAGACGAGCTTTTTGTCTTAGGTGCTCAAAAATATAATCAAAACATCTTGGCAAAATTGCTACATTTTTCAGATCTTTCGGGTTTTTTCGGGCATGATTTGGGCTTCAAATTAATTTTCGGGTTCGGGCCGGGTTCGGGCTTATATTTTTGGGTTCGGGCCGGGTTCGGGCCTGAACTAGTCGGCCCGTTTACAATACTGGTGTGCAACCCCTTGCCACTTTAAAAAGTCCTAAGTTTCCCTTGAGAAAAACAAGCCGTTGGAAGTTTCTTAACGTTAAGCTACAGTTAGCTCGTTTCGCTGTAACAATTGCACAACCCATGAAAATAATCGTTGCACAGCAGAGGAATTTGGTAAGGGAGTGTTGTATTTCATGAATACATCCTCCCAAATCTGTCGATACATTGAACCGTAAAAACATACTTTTTTGGAAATTGCAAAGAAACAATCCCATCAATGTTGTTACTGCTTTGTGGTGCATTGCGCCTGATGGCAACACACCTTCTTTCGAAGTAATCTCTCAGCGGTGGCGAGCCGTCGGCAACACGACGTTCGATTTGACCGGACCAAGATTTAAACCTCAGACCTCCTGCTCCAAGAACGAACACGTTACCGCTCGACTAACTCGCCGGTTTGTAATGAGAACAACTTGAGGTAATAAACAGGTGCCTCAAACCATGTCCCACTTAAACCCCTGCATGCTAAAGTAGATTTAATTTGTTTGATTCCGCACCACTGGCAAGCCTGCGTTTCAAAATTTCGTGACATTCGAAAAGAATGATTATTTGCAAAACACATAAAAAAAAACGATCTCCTGTTGCTTATTGCTTGTTCTGCAAAAAATAATCAAACATTGCGTTGCTTATTCTTCCTAGAAATTTTGCAAAGTCATCCTTTTTTGATGTCACGAAAGTTCAAAACGCAGGGTTGCCAATCGTGCGGAGCCAAACGAACAAAGCTATTTTTGCAGATAAGGGGAATAGTTGTATAAGGTTTGGAGCACCTCTACAGCTCACGTAATTTTCATTTTCATAAGACCGACCACGAGCAGTATCTCTTTAATGCTTAGTACAGTTTGTTTTTGTAAAAGCAATGTTTCTCAGGAAAAAATTTTGACAAATACTGTAGTCCTAAAATTAGTAGTTTTTATGAAAAAAGTTGTTGATCAATGCTGGCTTTGACCCCAAACACAAAACTTTAGTGGTTTTCATCAAGAAAACCTTGCTATTGATTAGCCTTTGGTTTATGCCATACACCACTGCGCAAAAACTTAACGAAAAATTGCTCATCAGCAATTGGGCGACAGTCACTACCATTTTCGATTTAGTGAGCCATGAAATAAAGACGTAACTTTTGTAGTCAAACTTTTTTATGCTCTACTGCTCCCATGCGATAAGAAAAACTTTTCAAACTTATTTTTTCTACCTGCCCCCCGTATCCCTATTGACTGCTCCAATGCCAACCCAAGTGACAGTACGTAATGAACAAACAACACCCAAGCAAATTATTGTGTAGACAGCAGAGTCAAATACCCACCATTACAAGTTCACTTCCAGCCTTATTATTTCATAAAAAATGCATTTTAGATACAGTAACTACTGTACTGTATGAAACACATTTTTCTGGATATGTTTTTGTAGTAAATTGTTGGATTAAAGTAAACAGCGGTGTATTTAGCCGATGGCGAACAATCATAAACTACTTGTATCGTATGTAAAAGCGATTTTGCATTTCACACAATTGAGGTTGTTGTTGCTTTTCAGTTTTGCTAAATTGTTAGTTTATTTGTTTAAAAAATAGTATGTAAAAGTCTTCACCAATTGAGGACTTACCACGTAATTACGAAGTAGAAAATTGAAATCACAAAAAGGTTAAGTCTGGACTAAAATGGTTTTGAGCGCAGCCTATGCCTTCAGGGCTTTGTTTTAACTGCCTATTTGGCCAATAACTAACATACTTACATTTTACTATTAAAGCAAACATCTTTTCCAAAGTTCGCTGTCGTAAAGCACCATATAGTACAGAATAGAAAGTTGTAGCAAAATAAAGTAAACATTTTGTGAGACTCTCTGCTTTTGAAACACTGTGATTTACAGTAGAGGGTTTGCAAAGCAAGTTAGTCTAAAAAACGTCAGTTTTTTGGTTGCAATAACTTTATACGGTTGGTTAGAGAAAAATGTACTGTATTATTCAGTACAACAGTGTATTCAGTACAACAGTACATCATGGCAGTTAGTCTGTAGATAGATCTTTGTCTCATTTAATCTTGACAAGCATTTTTTACCGTGATAGCGACTCCGCGCCGATTTCACTTTCAGTGAAGTTTGCGAGAAGTTTCAATGACAAAGCAAATTCCAACATCATCAGTCGCGATTCAATCACTAATTACTACAATTGAGAAGTGGTTTGCTGTCTAAGCACCATAAAATTTGTCTATGACCGATTTAAGGAGATACCTATAAAGGGTGATGGAAACAACAAAAAGGGATAATAAAAAGTTCCTAAATGGTACGCATAGGCGTAGCCACAATTTTTGATTGGGGGGGCCCAAATTACAAATCACATGCAATGACGTCATCAGTAACTTCGAAAGAGAAATTTTTTGTGAAGCAAAGATATCGTAGAATGGAAGATCAGAAGCCGTGGCCTGGTGTTGGTACTTTACTAGGATCTCCCTCAAGGGAGAGCGCTTAAACCAAGAGTTAAAATGCGAAACTGTCTAATGTGGGACACGTGCCGTGTAAGTAGTGTAACTGCAACTTATCACAGACGATGGTCTGGGGGCGTATCTCCCAGCACTTGGAGGCTATGGGGGTCTGGGGGCGCAGCCCCGAGCTGCTGGGCGATTTGTTGTAATTTTTTGAAAAACTGTATTTTAATACCATTGGATCAGACATTTCGCACGTATTCATAGCCATTTGAAAGACCTACATTTTTAACATTTGAAAGCCAATTGAAAAAATTAAGTTGTTTAGTTCTCCTTTTGCTGACAATTTAAGTCCAACACAAGTTTAGAATCTTGCATTTTGGGGTTAAATTTTGTACGTGATTTGGCTCAGGTAGAGGGAAGTAAAATATCTTGCCTCGTGTATTATTTTTAGCAGTAAATAACAATCCACTCGAAGATATTCCATAAAGATTATTGTTTTGTCATGAAAACAACCAGTTATAGGAGTATATTTACGGCCAGGGGACCCAGGCCCTCTCAATTCAAAAATTTGTTCAATGAGCATTCCCCTTACTGTCAGCTAATTTTTTTCAAAAGTATTTTGCTGTATAAAAACTAGCCAGGTGGAGGTAAATTGTAATTAAAAAATGTACAATAGAGAGTTACGCGTACAAACCATGTTATTGGCTGGGCCGGATTTACATTGAGTTGGGCCCCTGGCATTTTGAGATTTTCGTAATATTTTCTTGTCAAATACAGGTATAGACCAACAAAACGTCTTACCATCTGAGTGCGATGCCCCTGGCACTGAGCCATATGTTGAATCCGTTCCTGGTTATTGCATTACGTTCATAAAAAGGTTAGATGAGGGCCTGAGTTAGCATCTTTTAGGATAAAAACCCCTAACTTCACTCGGGTTATTCGTTTAAACTGGTTGGCAAAAATTAATTTGAGGGGCCCAGGCCCCCTGGATCAATATTATTGTTAGTTACTATTGTACGCGAAAATGCTAAAAGAAACTGAAGAAACAATAGTCTTTTTTGTGACATTTTTATCTTTGGTAGGATTTCAATTGAGGCGGCGGGGCCCTTGTTGCCCTCTCGGCTACGTCTGTGATGGTACGTAAATTTGATTCCACGTAACTTGTCATCCAGTACCGTCATAACAAATATACAAGGTGAGCCAAAAGTAGGTGGACAGTAAAAAAAATTAGGTGTAACATAGTAATAGAAAACAGGTAAAATTAAAACAAATTTTAATACTTAAATTGTAATTATATACCACAAGTAACATAGTTGTAACGAAGTTAAAACGAACAATTGGATTAAAGTAACTGAGGCATAAATCTATTCCATACACCGTCCATCTACTTTTGGCTCACCCTGAACATTAGAACAATTTCGTATAAAAACAAATCAAAAGAAATATTAAACGAATTAAGGAAAAAAGCCAGTAAATAGGATTATCTAGAAAGCAATTCATTTTATTGAGTGCGATGAGTCAATTATCCCAACACTTAGAAATGATGAATTTTTTATTATGGTGTGTTTATTTTTGTCTTCATATAGCCAGAGAACAATTTACGAGGGCATGGAAAACAATTATCTTAACACAATTATTTTCAGGTATTGCGGAGCAGTATTTTTTATCGCATCAGCGCCTGCTCGAATGTTCGATACTTATTGTTTGTGTCGGAATTTTTCGTACGACAAACTGTGATTTAGATTTTACAGTAGAGGAGTGGCGCTGTGGAAAGCATTTTAACTTCAAAAGTATTGTTTTATAGCAACGTGAAAGTAGTGATTTCTACTTTGATTTTCCAGACATGAATTCCCATTTCAAAGGTGTGAATGATTCCAATGAAAGGTGAGAAACAACTTAAAAGTTTGAATGTTGTAGATTGTAGAACGCTCGTGAAATATTTTGGTTTATCAATACAGTCTATTGCAGCTGCCTCAGATCAATATACAATTTTAAGCTTGAGTACTTCTTTTCATAGCTTGTGCTTATCTCTTGTTTCAGCAAGGCAGGTTGTTCACATGCAACCATATATATAGTGGGTATATTAAAATCAAGGTGGGGTACCGAGTTTCGGAAGTCGTTTAATTGCCAGTGAATTAAAATCAGATTTTTTATTGCGAAGTAAAAGATTCCACATTTGATCATTCATTAAGCGTATGGGGCCAAGACGTCTTTAGGTTAGGCTTGGCGTAATTTCAAAACTATGTCTATAAAAAAATTATGATGAGAAGCAGAGGTGGAGTCCTCGAGGATGTCCTTGGCTTAGAGGACGTCCTCGAGGACACAATTTGAAGTCCTTGACCTTGGCCTCGAAGCCCCAAGCCCTCGAAAATTGCCCTGTCTTCGAGGACAGCACTATTTTTGGAGTTGTTAAAAGTTTGTGGAGCACCAGAAAAATTGTTTGGAAAACGGTTTTTTCTGCAGATCTCCTGAAAAAATTTTCTAAAAACCTTTTTTTTTTGAGATCGCCTAAAATTTTTTTCTGAACACCTTTTTTTTGGAGAGCACTTGCGCTTGTGTCCTTGGTCCTTGGCCTTGGCCTCAAGAGGGTCTGTCCTCGGTAAGGCTGTCCTTGGCCTTGGCCTTGGCCTTAGATTTTTTTTGTGTCCTTGGCCTTGACCTTGTGTCCTCGACTCCACCTCTGATAAGTAGGTAACAGCTTCTACATTATCGTTTGAGGACGAAATTGGTAATGTTTACCGATAAGAATTGTAGACAAAAAAATTCAGAAAATCAGTCAAAAGTTGAATAAATTTGAACTGACTACACAGGGCTATAGATATGCATCTTATTTCAATTAACTGCAATATGACAATTGCCGCTAAATAACAACTAAATCTACGAATATTTTTGCAGAAACTTTCTTCTTCCTTTTTCACAGACAGATGCTGTTATCACGGCGTCCATGCTCATTTTCCTCATTGTTTTTGCTATAATGACCAATCTCATTACAATTATTGTTATTGTTTTATCATCGAATCTCAGGTGCGAAAAAAGCGATTCTAGAGTATTTTATTGACATCAGAGGTGGAGTCGAGGACATAAGGCTCGAGGCCAAGGCCAAGGACACAAACGAAATCCAAGGACAAGGACAGCCCTACCGAGGATATACCCTCCCGAGGCCAAGGACAGGAATGCTTGAAGCCAAGGGCCATACACAATGCGCAAGTGATCTAAAAAAAAAAAAGATCTTCGCTCCAATATTTCTTAAATTTTCCGGAAATTTCAAGCGTTCTCCAGGAAAAAAAAGTCTTCAAACGTTTTTTCGCAAGCTCTCTGGCATTATTCAAGACGGAACAAAATTGGTCATGACCTTGACCCATTTTCAACAAGTCAAAAAATAGTGCTGTACGAGGACAGGGCGTTTTCGAGGACTAGCAGGCTTCGAGGCCAAGGTCAAGGACTTCAAATTGTGTCCTTAAGGACGTCCTCGAGGACTCCACCTTTGATTGGCATAATCAAAAATAATATCTGGCCAGTTGGTCGAGCGGTAACGCGTTCGTCTCTGGAACGGGAGGCCTGAGGTTCATATCTCGGGCCGGTCAAATCGAACACAGTGTTGCCAACGGCTCGCCACTGCTGCAACATTTTTTTGAAAGGAGCTGTGCTGCTCGGGCGCAATGACGCAGATATGGGCTCCGCAAACTCATTACACGCTTCGGCGTAGTACAGCGAGTATAATAAAAGATTTAATTTGATTTGATCGAAAGTGCTTTTAAAAAAAGATCGGTTACTTTAGCAAACTTTACGTTCATTCGTTTTAGATCCATTGTGTGATATGCGTCAAAAATCTTTATTAGGCTCCTCTACACTGGGCGTGAAATCGTGGGCGTGCAAGCGTATTTTCAGTTTCATTTAAACAGAAATTCGGTACGCCTGTCGTACCGCCGTACTTGCGCACAGGCTGCTGGTTGGTTGAAAAAGATAAGAATGCGCGTAAGATCTTATGCACATTGCACAGTATAGGCAGGATCTAAACAAATTGGTTACAAATGCTGTACGTACCAGCACCAGTTTTACTGTTGAACTTTAATTTGAATACGAAGCTCTGTGTACATTTTTTGCTGAACCCAAAGCGAAAAAAAAAGAAAAAAGATGTCCCAACAAAAAATGAAAGGTTTCGATTAGTATGCAGTTCATTCACATAGTACTCGAAGTAGTTCGATTGACCTTTTTAACTTCTTTTTTGTTTTCAGAACTTCCTTTAACTATCTTATTGGCAGCTTGTGCGTTTCCGATTTGATTTCTGCAATTATCACTCCTTTGTTTATTTATCGACGAACTTGGGGCTTTGAAGAATGGTCAGTCTCAGCATACGTTTGCAAGGTGAGCTTGAAAATAGAGAGTTTTTAGTCAATCCGGCTTTTCGGGCCGGGTTTGGGGTTCGGCTTGACATAATCGTACGTACTTGCGTGGTGTTTTAACCTTTTATAATGCTATAAAAGCGTAATCGAAATAACTTAGCAACCTTGAGTGACGATTTTGTTAAAGCATTATATACGATTATTATCAGTTTATCGCACAATTATTATTCTAACCGCGTCCCAACAATTACTTATTTTCAAACTTAATTTAACTTTCGGGTTTTTTGGGCCTAGTTTTGGCTTCGAATCACTTTTCGGGTCGGGTTCGGGCCTGCCCTAGTCGGCTCGTTTACTACTCTGAGCTGCATAAAACGTTTATCTGTTGCCCTAAATGCTTCTGCAAACGCTTTTCAAAAGAAACTTTGTAATGGTTAGAACAGCTTTATCACCAATTACGCGTCAGCCATACAAGTGATGCCAGCGAGGACTCTTCAAAAAACATCAGATTTTTGGAGAAAAATATCAGAAACTATCAAAATCACAAATCTGAACTTTTTCAGTAAATTTCCAGCAGAAATATCCATGAAAAGAGGAGAAAACGGGCTGAAGACCCCTTTTTTTGAGATTAACGTTTCTCCAACCATTTTTCCAGACGAACTGAGCAGAGACCTTTTTTATTTGTTATTTATTTATTTATTTATTTATTTTTTAAATCACCCCATTTTCAAGGGTAATTTCCTGTTCAGGTATGCTTTACAAAGCAAATTACATCAGATTTTCATCAAAAGTATCAGATCAGATATAAAAACATCAAACCTGGCATCACTGAACCATACACAGACCTGTAAAAATTTTTTTTTTAATTAAAAAAAAGTAATTGATTGATTGATTGATACAACTTTATCCTCTTGTCACGAGAGAGGGAGTGGCGCTATTGATCGAACGGATTCACACTGTTTAGAAGCTGACCGCTTTAAAAGTTTTCCAGATGGCGTTTGAGTTCTTCCCAGGTAAATTTTTTGGTCAAAGCCACTAAGTAGAGACAATCATTGAAAAGCGCCTTATCTTAGGACGCAACAACTTGACCATAGGCTGCAGAGGCGTAGCCAAAGGGGGGCCCCAGGGGGCCCGCACCCCCCCCCCCCCAATTTTAGTGCTACCAATGATAAAAATGTCACAAAAAAGACTATTGTTCCTTCCGTTTCAGTTTCTTTCAGCATCTTCGTGTACAACAGCAACCAACAATAATATTGATCCAGGGGCCCGGGCCCCTTCAATTTAATTTTTGTCAACTAATTCAAACGGGCCCCCTACAATAGTTTTTAAATGGCACCCAATTTGAATGGACCCCCAACAATAATATTGATCCAGGGGTCCGGGGGCCCTTCAATTTAATTTTTATCAACCAATTTAAATGGGCCCTCCACAATAATATTTAAATGGCCCCCAATTTAAATGGGCCCCCGACAATAATATTGATCCAGGGGGCCTGGGCCCCTTCAATATAATGTTTGTCAACCAATTTAAACGTATAAACCGAGTGAAATTAGGGGTTTTTATCCTAAAAGTTGCTAACTGAGACCCTCATCTAACCTTTTTATGAACGTAATGCAATAATAACCCGCGAAGGATTTAAAATTTGGCACAGTGCCAGGGGCCCCGCGCTCTGAAAAGACTTTTTTGGTCTTTACCTGTGTTTGGTAGTAAAATATTGCGATAATCCCAAAGTGCCAGGGGCCCAACTCAATGTAAATCCGGCCAGGGCAATAACATGGTTTGAAGGCGTAACTATCTATGGTACATTTTTCAATAACAATTCACCTCCACCTGGCCAACTTTCATGCAACAAAATGCTTTTGAAAAAAATTAGCTACAGTTAGGGGAATGCTCATTGGACAAATTTTTTAATTGAGAGGGTCTGGGCCCCCTGGCCGTATATGCATTCCTATAACTGGTTGTTTTCATGACAAAACAGCAATCTCTAAGGAAAATATTTGACTGGATTGTTATTTACTGCTAAAATATTGCAGGAGGCAAGATATTTTAGTTCCCTCTACCTGGGCCAAATCACCTACAAGATTTAACCCCAAAGTGCAAGATTCTAAACGTGTTTTGGACTTAAGTTGTAAGCAAAAGGAGGACTGAACCGTTGAATTTTTTCAAATGACTTTCAAATGTTAAAAATCTAGTACTTTTAAATGGCTATGAATACGTGCGAAATGAGATCCAATGATATTAAAAGAGGTTTTTTTTCCAAAACATTACAAAAAATTGCCCAGCGGCTAGGGGCTCGGCCACCAGATCCCCATCGCCTCCGGCGGCTGGGGGCTCAGCCCCCAAACCATCGTCTGTGATACGTTTGAATTACAGTACACTTTTTTACTCAACACACGTCTCCCAATTTAGACATTTTCGCATTTTAACTATTGGTTTAAGCCCTCTCCCTTGAACTAGTTTCTAGTAAAGTGCCGACATCGGGCCACGGCTTCTGATCTTCCATTCTACGATATCTTTAGCCCACAAAAAATTCTTCTTTCGAAGTTTCTGATGACGTTATTGCATGTGATTTGTGGCTTGGGCCCTCCCCCCAATCAAAAATCCTGGCCACGCCTATGATAGGCTGTGTGTTAAAACCAGATCATATAAGGCCTACAGTGCGATCAAGGTTGTAAAAACGAAGCCATTGCTCTTTAGGCTACAACTTACGTCGGCGATAGACCCCCAGCAGCTTTTTTCTGCTTGCTTTTTTTTTGACTGTCAGGAGGGTATTTACGTAATAAAACAGTATCCATAAAGCGCCAAATGCACATACTAATTAAATCATCTTTATGGACAAAAGTAACCAAAACTATCAAATTAAAAAAAAACAAACTTAAAGTCAGCCTCATAGCTAATTATCTTATACATCTCGTGTGGAGCTTCATAATTTTGCTGATAATGCTGCATATTTTAATAGCGAAAGGTATGGTTTTGTTTTTTATTTGAAGGCTTGCTTTTTATTAGTTTGCATGGGGAATGCGTTTATGGACGGCTTACGTTACATCAATTCATATTCTTCTTTTCTCACTTCTTCGTTACATTTCCGTCAAATCAGCTTCTCGTTACTATGAAATTTCAAAAGCTGTTGTTCAGGTAATAAGGTAGTTGTCATAATGTAATTGTAATTACAGTTTAGCTTACAAGTTGCCTTGGCCGAGAAACAGCAAAGGGACCTTTCGATCTTCGAGGCAAGCTGCTACCTGCCTATAACTGTGTAATGTGTATCACACGGTGGAGGCTTCAGACTCTCACTCTTTATTACTGAACGTCAAGTTGGGAAGCTGTGAATACCAATTTTTTAGTCTTTGGTTTGACCAAACTGGGAATTGAACCCACGTCTATCGTTTCAATGGCAGACGATCTGTCTACTCTACCAATGACTGGTTGATTTTAGCTGAAGGACTCTCCTTATCAATATGGGGTTTGTGAGGCTTTCGAAATTGAATATTTCGATGATGCTAAAACCAGCAAAAACCCATTTCATACAATTAGTTTTTGATAAAGATTTTTTTGTGCTTTAGAAGATGATTGTGTTTGTGTGGATCATCTCATTTGGATGCGGATTTATTCCATTTTTTCTCTTGTTTGATAAAATACATCGAGACGAAAGCAATATGAATCTACTTGGACGGCCCTCTTGCACTGTTCACCAAGAATGGTAACTATAGAAACTGGGACAGTCTTATCATACATAGCTTGTACTTTTTTCAATTATTTTTAGATTGATTTTCCTTTTATTGTTTGCATAGATTGGAAATTAGAAATAAAAGACCGAATTGAATCAGATAAGAGATCTAAATAGAATTCCTGAAGCTGGATGCCCGTTATATTATTACAAGAAGCTTGGTAGCCAATGTCTTTAAATCTAACCCAAGTCTACCGCTTCAAAACCAGATGCTCGATCTACTCGATACTGATCCGCTTTAAAGTTTGCAAGATCTCCCCTGTAGTACGTGTAGCCAATTAAAATTTAATTTCCCACTTAATGGTGTCCTATACCTCAAACTTTAGAAGGTATTTTTTGCAACGCAGAAACATTGGTCTAGCCTTGCATTCATGAGCTTTCAAAACGCACGTGATAGTTTTCTAAAAGTGAATTTACACAGTATCCATTTTTCGTCTGTTTTTGTCCGTTTTTTTACGTTTTTGCTTCTGCGTGAAAAAGTATGCGCTTTTTCATCCGCATTTTTATATTTCCATATCCGCATTAAGTAGACTGCTACATATAGATAAACATTTTGTTCAAATATTTTGTGTATGAACGATAAGAGCGATATTTCAAAATAGAGCTGTACCCCTTTACAAAAAATTTTTTTTCGGAAAACTTTTGTCCAGTATGTGACAGTCTGGTTAGTGCGGATATGGAAATACAAAAATGCGGATGAAAAAGCGCATACTTTTTCACGGAGAAGCAAAAACGTAAAAAAAAACGGACGAAAAACGGATACTGTGTAAATTCACCATAATGCATAATTTGAGAAAAATATAAAATTTAGCTGACAACACTGCAGCTAGGGGAAATGCTTTTAACTTTGAAATAAAGTATCTCGAATACCATAGGTCGTTCAGAAAGCTGAAATTCGATAAAGATGTGTTTTGATGCTACTTAAATTTTTGTACATAATCGTAGCTAGATCACATAAGGGTTACCTCTGATAAAAACATTTTAAACTTTGTGTGCGTTTTAGGGTGCCAACGTATCTTCTTTACACCGCAGTAGGGTACAGCGTTTTCTTTTACGTTCCAATGGTCCTTATCACCCTATTTTCAACGACGACAATTGCAATTCTTTTCAAAAGAAGGCAAAAGAGAAGAAAAATTATCAGTACGCAAATTTTTTCTGTAGTACTTACGATCTACAGAGGGTATAGGGCAATGCATGTGGGCCCAAAACTAATATTAATTGTTTTATTTAACCATTGCCGCTAAGCATGAATCGGAATTGGAAAAAAACAACAATAAGATGAAATTAGAGAAAGTTTTGGTTGCAAACAGTAAAATGCGATTTTATGCTGTGTTTATATATTTTTGCTAAAACTTTTGTATGCGGAATAGTCGACAAGTGCATTGGGTTTAAGTTTATAATGATTATATTGTGCTATTAACCGGCAAGTCGGTCGAACGGTAACCAGTGCCGTCGCTACGGGGGGGCCAGAGGGGGCCCGAGCCCCCCGATTTCAGTTTAATCAAAATACTGTTTTTGGAACATCACGTAACGAAACAACAACATACAATCATAGAAAAAAGAATCATAACATTCAAACGTAATTCTCATTTAAAGTATCTAGATTCTTTGCGAAATTGCTGGCATTCAACTGCGGTACATAAATGTGACGCAAAAACCAGCCTTATTACTACCCCTTAATGGTTGTGTCGCGAAAGAGAGATATAAGACTGCAAAATCGTTACCGGTACTTCGTTGGTGTTTATGACATGAAACAATACGTGACATCATTTTTTTTTCACAGACCAGCTATTTTTGATTTTTAGAGCACACTCAAGATTTTTAGGTTGCATTCAGTGGAGCACCTACGTCAAGTCACTTAAAAAATTTAACTTCAAAATACGAGCGTTTAAACGTATTTTAGATTTGACCTGAAGTAAAGGAAGGGACTGAAGGCTCTAAGCAATTTGATTCTTTCAAATGACTTTGGATTTTTAGCCATTAAGTTATTCATATGGCTTCAAAAAGTGCCAAATGTGATTAAAATGGCGTTAAAATCACTATTTTTTGCTGCAAAATCACAAAAGTCGCCCAGCGGCTGGGGGCTCCGCTCCCAGGCCTCTTTTTGTAACGCGCTTGAGTTGTATCAGTTTGTTAAGCACGGGACCTAACTTTGTTTACCCTGGCGACGGCACTGACCGTAAAGCGTTTGTCTCTGGAGAGTGAGAGGTCTGAGGTTCAAATCTCTGGTCAGTCAAATCGGATACAGTGTGTTGCCAACGGTTCTCCGCCGCGGCGACATTTATTTGAAAGGAGCTTTGTTGCCCTGGAGCAATGACGCGGAGATGGGCCCCTCAAACTCACAAATACACGGTTCGGTGTAACATAGCGAGTGTATAATGAAAGATTTGATTTGATTGAATATTGTGCTATCATGTATGATATTTCATGGAATTGCTTTGTACTGTAGGTTCTCGTAAGCATCATTCGCTGAAAGCCTGCTTGGAAGAAAAACGACAGCAAAACGAGAAACAAGTTATGGTACAATTGGTGCTCATTGTTGCTTCATTCGCTTTGGGTTATCTCCCGTTTACTAGTGAGAATGCAGCTACCATACTGATTGTTACTTTATTATTTTTTTCATTATTTCTTCAGTAAATGCTCTTTTTGTTGGTTAAATCCTTCGAGTTAACGTGGGTGAAGGATCCAGCCAATTTCGGTACTTTACAATAGCCAAAATCGAAATATAATTTTTAAAATATTTTGTTCTCATTTTTGGGATACGGTTGCAAAGATATTCAACAAATACAAAGAGATATTTTGCTCTTCCAGTAGCATCACATGACCTATCCAATTTTGGTAAAACCCTCCTTTTTCCTGGAAATTCGAGCTGGAAAAACAAGCTTAGGGTTTCCAAAGACTTTTTAGGGGGATATCTCTTTGTATTTGTTGAATATCTTTCTAACCATAGCCCCAAAATGAGAAGAACAACTTTCAAAAATGATGTTTTAATTTTAACTATTGTAAACTACCGGAATTGGCTAGATGCTTCACCCCCTTTAGGCCTGGTTACGTTAAGCGCGTTAGCGCGCACGAATGAATATGACTGGTATTCATAAATGTATTTAGGTTTTTCACTCGTATGAAAGAAAAAAAAATACTCGTTATGGATTCTATTTGAACGTAAATTTTATTTAAACAAGATAGCTGAAAATTCCCGCTTGGGTCGAAATCAATTTTATCATCTAAATTCTAAAATAATAAAAGCAGGTATTTTTTTTAATTTTCGAGTAAGGCTTCTGCTGTCTTAGCAATGTGGGAAATGAAAATTTCCTGTTCAATATTGTCCAGCAGTTTGAATAACTAAACAATTCACCAAAACTTAGAATGCTTTTTCATTTAACGCTATGCTTGAAATTTTTCAGTTTATGGATTTTATACAACTTCAGTCATTTCAACAACGATTGATGAGAGAAAATTTGATTGGACATTTGGAGTGGCTGAGCTCCTGTGCTTACGAATCAGTGAATGTTTAAACCCAATCTTTTACAACTTAGCTTCGAAGTACGTACAATACACTTTTTTTATAAGAAAACGAAGCTCATTTTTGCTCAAAATTTAAGAACAATGTCAGCCCCGGCATAAAAAATAATTAAGAACACGGGCTAGTTAAAGCATTATGTGAGAAATCACCAGAGTTTTTTGGCTTTTCAGTATTGCCAATGTTGATTTGTCTTACAGTAATCATGATCTACAACAAAAGACAACTTTTAGCCACAGCAAGAGTAAATTTGTGTCTCTTCATTCTCCAATAAAATGAAGAACAAATGAGCTGAAAATTTGTGAAACTTTAACAACAGGCAGCCTCAGCCCAAACTTTACCAATTCTTCTACAAAAAATGTGTATTATGCTCTATATACCAGTGTTTCTCGACCGAGGCCCAGTGGTTACTAAAAATTATTGATTCTAGATATATGCTTAACCGGATGATTTAACAGTATTTTTAAATGGTAGTTATTTCCGTGGCTCACAGCATCTACATCTTACAATATTTATAAATTATTTTGCAGTAGTCAGCATAATTTAACGACACAGTTGTACTGTACATTTGAAACTGATCAACAAGCCCAGAGGATTGATATTAGCTTTAACATGTTAATACCATAAAGTGCCTTTATTGGTAACCCAAAACAAAATCTTTAAAAACATTGCAAGTCGTATAACAAGATCCTTAAAGAAGTCCAGTAACGTCTTTCTTGAATATTGGTTTGCAATTGTTTTTTTCGTGTTTCATTAATTTTGATTATTACTTTTTTCACATGGTGGCCACTGGCTGAAAAACGATAAATCAAATGGCCACAAATAGCGAGGTCCCCGAAAGGGGCCGCGAAAGTCAAGGGGTTGAGAAATACTGCCATAATTTCGTTTGCGTATACTTACCGTGTTAGTTGTAAAAGCAAACAAGGCATCAAGTTTGTGTTTATACCCAAACTCCATGTGTACTTGCAATAAGGCATCTTTTTGCTATTATGTTCACTAGTTTTTTTACTCTTTGATCAGATAAGACTATACCATGACTGATGAACTATCTTGGCCCAGGAGCAGAGCCAGGAATTTGCTCAGAAGAGCACCAAAGTGGTGCGAATTAGGACAAAGATAAAACAATAAAGGTCGATGCCTTTGCGGCGTAGGTAAAGTCCAGAAAAGAGCATTTTTTTCTTGTCCTAAAAACCGCGCTTAAATAAATATTGGCAACAGCACAAGTCAGGTCTCAGAAAGCAGGGGTGCCGATCTTTGTTGAGCACTGGGGGGGATAATTTGCAAATTCACCCCGACTTTGCCCTATTTTCAACATTGGGGGGTGAACCTCGACCATGATTTTTTGCAGGTGAGAAAATTAAGTGAAGACAAAAAAAGAAAAAAAGATCTTCACCAAAAATGGAACACTTTTTTCCCCAAATTCTAGTGGAGACCTGCGCTCAGATGCACACCAGAGTCATATAATTATTGGAGGGATGCAGATGTAGACCATACTCAAATTATTGGGGGGATACAGTCAAATTATTGGGTGGATATATCCCCCATCCCCCCCCCCCCCCCGGTTTCGGCACCCCTGTCAGAAACTAATCGCCGGCACCCTCGTTTGCTATTCCTTTGTCTCGGCCTAATGGGATTTTTTTAATCTTTCAGCGTCAAATATCCTTTAGCCAGCACACGTGGCCCTTTTCACAAACTATGGGTCTCATTTAAGCTTGTTATACATAGAAACAAATCCCAAAGCCACAGTTGTTGATATGGGGTCAAGGGGGAACGCAGTACCCAGGTCCGGTTGATTTTTAGGGCCCGCGCTGGTTGAAACTTGATCTGAAGCAAAGATCGTGAAACAATAAGAAACACTTCTCACTTTAATTTCGAGAGAAAAACAGGCCCAATTTGAGTGAAGACTTTTTTTGGTTTTCAATTTAATGTGAGATAAAAAAAGAATAGGCCGAATTTGAAGGAATAAAACCTTTTCCCCCGAACTCGGAATTTCTCTCAGAGCTGCAAACTCGATCGATTTTTATTCGAGTTCAAGTTCGAGTTTAGAAAAATTATTTTTTTCGAGTTCAGGTTCATTGGTCGAGTGGATAGAGCGTCTGCTACTGAAACGGTAGGCTCGGATTCGATTCGTAGTCTGGTCAAACCAAAGACTATAAAAATTGGTATTCACAGCTTCCCTGTTTGACGTTTAGCAATTAAGGCACAGTGTGAAGCCTCCACCGTTTGTGGTAAACAGGTGGGCAGGTAGCAAATTGACTCGAAGACCGAAAGGACCATTCGCTGTTCCCTGACCAAGGCAACTTGGTGAATAAAACGCAATTACTACTACAAGTTCGAATTCGCAACATGGGCGTAGTTACGGGGATCTAGAGAACCCGCCCCCACCAAATTAAAATGCCACCGATGATAAAAATGATGACAACGAAGCCTATTGTTTATTCACTTTCTTTTAGCATTTTCGCGTACCACAGTAATTAACAATAATACAGTATTAATATTGACGATCACGGAACCCGTTCCCTCTCAATTAAAAATTTTGTCAACCAATTTAAATACATAACTCAGGAAAAATTCAGGGTTTTGTCCTTAAAGTTGCAACCTCATGCCTTCATCTACTTTTTATGTACTTAATGCAATATTGTGATTAGTGGATAACCATCTCTACCAGCTATAAATAGCATTCACCTTTACCTTGCCAGCTTTTACGAACAAAATCAAAAAAAATTGCTGAGGGAAACACTAACTTATTGAACAAGTTAATGAATTTGAATTGAGTGGGCCTGGGCTCCCGGTCGTACATGTACTCCCAAAACTGGTTATTTTTATGACAAAATAAAAATCTCCAAGGCAAATCTTCGATTGAATTATTACTAATTATTACTGCTAAAATATTGCAGAAGGCAATGTATCTTGCTTCCCTCCATCTGGGCCAAGTCACTTGCAAAATTTAACCAAAAATGCAAGGTTTTAAACGTGTTTTGGACTGGAATAGTACGTAAAGGGAGGACTAAGCAATTCAATTTTTTATTTGGCTTTCAAATCTTAAAAATTCAGTTCTTTTAAATGTCTCTAAAAACGCAGGAAATGTGATCCAAATTGCATTAAAATAGCTATTTTTTTTTCAAAAAATCGCCCAGCGGCTGAGGGTTTTGCCCACCGACCCCTATAGCCGCCGGCGGATGGGAGCTCCGCCTCCAGACCCCCGTGGGTGATGCGTTTCAGTTACACTAGTTTGCTTACCACGTTTCCCAGTTTAAACATTTTAGCTTTTGGTTCAAGTTCTTCCCCTTTAGCAAAATTCTGATTACGCTTCAACCCAGGCTCCGGCTTTTGATCTTTCATTCTACGGTATACATTTGACCCATGAAAAGTCCCTTCTTTAGAAATTTTCTGATAACGTCACTGCATGTGATTTGCGGTTTGGGCCCTCCAATCAAACACCCTGGCAACACCTATTTTATGGTTGGCAGCCCTGATTTCTCTCAGCGTACCTGACCACAAGAACTCCCAGAGTGAACTTCGAACATCTTTTGCTAAATATTCACAAGCACGAATATGTTCTTATTTCAGCACGGTCCGAAATGAAACATTTAAGTTTTTCCGGAGATTCAACGTCCAAAAGAGCTTCGCCACATCGACGAGGTCTGTGGAGAGATTTTCTTCGAACCTTCTACATGAGCGACTTCCGATTTTTCATGGATCAAATCGAGATGCCTTTGAATTACAAACTTGATCATAAAACTGGCAAAAGGCTCCAAACCTTCAATTTCATGGTGATCTACACATTTTAGGGGATCGAGCAGTTTACTCTTATCCAAACGAAATCACTCGATTGCAATTTTTTGAGGAGCTACATTTCTCCGCCCAAAAGATTTGGCCACAGCCACAACAAGCTTTATATAGACTCCAGTTTCCTTTAATTTAGTATTGACTCCCTACATAGACTTCAGTTTCGCCTAGTTTCAAAGTTTATCAACATCGCATATAGCTCATCGGCATATACCTAAACATTAGTTACCCACTGCCGTCGCTACAGGTTGTGCCCCCCAATTTGGTTTACTCAAAATAGCTTTTTTGAAACATCACGTTAGGACAAGACAACAGAGAATGATGCACAAAGATCAAATCAAATCTTTCATCATACGAAGTTTGTAACAAGTTTGCGCGGCCCATCTCCGCGTCTTTGCGCCCGGGCAACACAGCTCCTTTCGAAGAAGCTTTGCAGCGGTGGCGACCTATTGGCAACACTGTGTCCGATTTGACCGGTCCGAGATTTGAACCTCAGACCTCCCGCTCCAGAGACGAACCCGTTACCGTTCGACCAACTGGCCGGTTCATGCACAAAGATAATAACGTTTATTATGATTTGAAACAAGATGTGAAAACGGTTTAGTAGCGTAGCTCCCCACTAACCTGTAGCTAAAATGCACAATAAGGAAAATTTTACGTTTTTCGCACTTCTGATGTAGCTTTTGCAATGATATGGACCCAAAAGTGATTCAACACTTCTTTTAAAACGTTTATTTAGAAGAAAGGGGCTAATATTTGTGGAAAATAAAGCTTACGAGTCGGTAGAAACGGCAAAAATCAGTAATCAAAATTTGGTCGCACAATTCATTGTAATTACATTTTTTTTTTATTCACCAAGTTGCCTTGGCCAGGAGACAGCGAAGGGACCTTTCGGTCTTCGAGTCAAGCTGCCACCTGCCCACCTGTCTACCACACATGGCGGAGGCTTCACACTGTCCCTTTAATTGCTGAACGTCAAGCAGGGAAGCTGTGAATACCAATTTTTATAGTCTTTGGTTTGACCCGACCGGGAATCGAACCCGAGTCTACCGCTTCAGTAGCAGACGCTCTATCTACTCGACCACTGATCGGTTAAATTTGATGATAGAGGGGCTGCTATTCTACAGTATTCAATTTAGTTAATTACCAATAACCTTTCTCAATCCTCTTTCCGTTAGCCCCAGCCCCCAAATTATCTTTCTCTGTAACATGCAGACGAATCTAATTACTTGTAAGTTCTTTCAAATTTTTGGATTTTATGATTCACCGGTTTGTAATAAAAGGATTGAAAGTTTATCATCAGCCATTGACGGAGCCAGTTGAATCATGTTTTTACATTGCTATTTTTTATGCCACGTTTCAAGAGCATAAAGTTTTACCAAAATAGGTCTAATACTAGTATCAAATAATTTTTGCAAAGCAATTGCAAAATCTTTAATCTTCAATCTTTAAGCAAAATCCCCCTTTCCTCCGGCAGCTGGAGGAAACGCCAACATCCAGCTTCCGGCAACTAGGTCTTTGCCCCCAGACTCAGTCTCAAGATTTGTTTAGGTAGCAGTCACTGCTGCAAAGATTTTTGAAGCAATTGTGTGTCACGGACGAAAAAAGCTAAAAAACGCTGCTGGCCTTATTATGTCTTTTTTAAATTACGAATGCAATTTTTTTTAAACTGCGCTTAATTTTGTAGCCGTACAAAACCAGTCTTAATGTGCAAAAGTTTAGTCTATTTTAGTGCCCCCTCACTTTCAACTTGTGCCCCTTTACTTCGTTTGCTCTGGCTACGGCGCTGCGGTTATCCATGATCAAATACAAAAAATCTTGGCAACCCAAGGAATTAGAAATTGAACACACCACAGTACTAACTTAGACCACTGGACAAAAAAAAACAACCAAACCGAATAGATGCACTTTTGTTTAGAATTTGAAACTTAAAATGTTGTTAGTTTCTAGTTTCTTTATCTCACTGATCGATTGTTTTCATTTTGCGCAATTTATACGTTGCAAATTTTTTACTGTAAAGAAATTCTCCAGAAAAAATGTCTACCGTATTTGACGACATATATAAGACGCACTTTTTTTCCAAAATTTTGGCTCAAAAAATCGCCCTGCATCTTACATAGCGTAGGTAAAGTTTGAATTTTTCCTGAATCTGACCTTCTAAAATGGGGTGCATCTCACATGCCCGTGCGTCCTATATGCCGTCAAACACGGTAATTGTAATTTTGTATGCTTTGTTTCGTGTGAAAAAGTTAGGTTAACATGTATTTTACCCCTACCGGTAACTATAACTTTGTACAAAGAAGTACCGGTACATTCAATTAAGTTTTTAGCATGCTGGAAGTTGTAATTAACGAATTAGACTGTGATTTGTTTAACCTGTCGTTATCTGAAAGCAAGCAATCTTTTCTCTGACTTTTATGTAAGCTATAGTTTGTTGTTGTTGTTGTACTGCATTGCATATTATTTGTCCTACTGTCACGGGACAGCGTCACACACTTAGGCTTAGTACTAGACGATCCACACCCTGACACTTTTCATTGCAATGACAACTCCGTGCTTGCAGGAGGAATCCGCGCCTACTTTCAAGTTTCCAGTGATCCTCTATTTTTGTGGTTTTCTTCGAAATTCTTTTCCAATCAATTTGCTACTTGTTCGAAGCCATCAAGCAGAGATAATTATCGTCAAGCGTCTGCTCCAAGGAAGCAACAACGTGAACAGGATGCGGGTTGAACACAGATCGTGTAGGGTCATCGTAAAAACGACGTCTTTACCCTCTCGATCACGCTGTCGACTATACGCTTGATACTTCTAAAAAACATTTCTGCACTGTGTCGTCAATCGCCGTCGAGGTTGTCGACAACTCGACATGGTTTTCAAACAGTAGCTTTTTCCCCTATTTTTATATTTTTTACTCGATTTATTTTTTGAGGAGTTTTCAAAATTGAAAAAACCTTGGGTTTTTATGGCGCTAATTTGTTTTTCTTTGGTATTATTTGGGTCTCACATTCATTTCTTTTTTTGAAATCCACGCCGGGTATTTGTTTTTTAGAGAAAAAAAAAAGACTTTGAGGAAAAGCGATCTAGAAATAGTAGTTTGCTAGCCTATCGTTCTTCTGAGAGAGGTAAGGTAAGATTTGTAAATTAGCCGGTAAAGATTTGATTTATAGCATATAGTTTCATGCGGTATAGATTTATATAATAGCCTTAAGTTTCACTGGGTAAAGATTTATCAGGGCTAAAATTGATGGGTGAAGATTTATGTAATATAAATATAATCGGTAAAGATTTATTCATTAATTGATAAACTGGTAAAGATGTGTGCTTTGAAGAATTTTATCACTGGTAATATTTGTCATTTTGGGCTTGCTAGCCTTACTGAAGAGCCGTGAGATTGGGCGAAACAGCTGCCTCAACCATGATATTGGAAATTATTTTGAATTAAGCGAGTATATCGCTGGTAATATTGTGCTTACGTAAAAAAAATTGTGTCATGATCTGGTTAATATGCGATTCCTTGCCTTTCTACGCTCATGTTTGTACCTGTAGTTCTAGCTATACTGACGAGGAGTAAAAGACGAGAGTGGATTCCAAAACAATATGTCTGAGGCTGTTAATCATAGGTTTAATTGTGCCTCAAAGACTTTGAATACTGTCTACAGCTTATCAATAATTTCTCGGTACATTGTTTTTAAGAAATTAATTTTGTTGAGTTAGTTTGATTATGAGAGGCTGTGGACTGGACGAACTTGCCAGTCTTTTCAGAATGGCATTTTTTGGTCTTTCGCAGCCTCTCATAAGGAAATAGCTTCAAGAATTTCATATGCATTTAATTGCAATTTTATCCTGTTGGCTGTTTTTCCTGCAATAAAAAAATTCGTTATCGTTATCTGTGAATTATTTAACGGCAGCACTAATTGTAAAAAAAATACTCAAGTGCATGATTGGGTAAAGTCTAGAACACCAAAAGAATGCAGTCAGAATCGACACGCTTGAGTGATTTTTCAATTCTAATTATGTGAGTTTATTCGAAAGTTTTCGGAAAACGTAACAAAGGCATTTTTTAATAAACAATATGCAACAATGAACGAGTTTTGTGAATTTAAGTCAGACAATTATCAAGAAATCACTCAAACGTGTCGATTTTGACTGCGTTTCTTTTGGTGTTTTAGACTCTTCCGTATGATTGGAAGAGTCTAGAACAGTGTTTCTTAAAAGGGTAAATGATTCGCCCCAGGGTGCATGAAAATTTTGCAAGGGTGAACCAACAAGGAGGGGTGAACCAGCACAGACAGAAATAGCCTGAAAGCAACAACCTATCACAAAGATTTCACTTCCTAGTTAAGCAGGAACACGATGGTTGTGTGTTGAGGCAACGTTACACTTGAATAATTTCACGCTTCTTGTTGTAGTTGCATTAAATGGGGATTTAGCCCCCCTCTTAGCCAAGTCACTTAAAAAGTTTAACTCAAAATTGCAAGCGTTTAAACATGTTTTGGACTTGACCTGTGAGTAGGGGAGTCTTGAAAAGGTTGCACAATTTAATTCTTCAACTAGCTTTCAAATCTCAGCAAATTAGTTCTTTCAAATTGCTCCAAAGAAGTACAAAATTTGATTTGAATGCAGCTAAAATTGCTATGTTTTTGCTTAAAAATCACAAAAATCGCCCAGTGCCAGGGGGTTCTGCCCCCAAACCCCCATTTGAATAATGCGTGAATTGCACCGGTTTGCTCAGCACGCTACCCAATTGAGACGTTTTTCAGGCAAAAAGATTTACCTTTGGGTTAAAGCTCCCCCAAAATCCTTGTTATATGTACGTGAAATACTATTTTTCTATCGAGGATGAATGATATGCAGAAATTTGTGATAAGCGTGAACGAAACCAAAAAAGTTGTACTAGTCTAGAACAATAACAGAAAACAGTCAGAATCAACACCCTTGAGTAAAATTTCTTTTTTTGAGTGTGTTTCAAAGTTTTCGAAAAACGTAATAAAACTAAAACCGTCTTTTCCATTGCGTAGTCTATTTCTATGTTTTGTTTTTCGAACAATTTCGAACATACAGAAAAATTAAGATCGGAAATCACTCAAGCGTGTTGATTCTGACTGCTTTTTTGTTGGTGTTCTAGACTCTTCCCGCATGCGAAATTTTTTTTTCTACCATGGTTTTGCACGATTTATTACGTCACATCCGCATCCTATCCATACTCCGCGCTCACTTTGGCTTGATCCGCTGTATTCACAGGCAAATTAATGCAAGAGATAGGTTAGCTTATAGGTTAGTGATCACAGGTAAATACGCCTAATATATGTTAGCGTATCTAGTTAGCCTAGTATCTAGATAGCGTCTGACAAGTTGTTGTAAGCATCACGGTTAAGCTGTTGACTCGAGTCTGAGCAATTGTTGCTATATTAGGCCTACTAGATACTGGTATAAAATTTAAATAATAGCCTAATATCATACCAGGGATGTCTAATGTGATGGTAGTCAGATAACGATGATGTTAGTGCAATTCAAAGTTTTAATCATGTTATGTGTATTTACTTACTATTCGTAAATGGCAGATAATAGCCAAATGATTGATTTTTTGATGCAGAATAGACTAGCTTACAGTAAACAGCGTCACTCTTGCATTCAGTTAATGTTAGTCAGTCGATTCATCTGTTCGATGGTCAGAGTAACTACTGTAGTAAGTAAATTAAATTTCTCCTAAGTCTAAACAAATAGCTTCTGGATTTTGGTAGGTCTCAGTAAGCATAGTAGCCTAGGTGAGGTATGCATAGGTGGGCACAAGTCCTTTAATCGTTAATCCGTTAATAACGAAGCTAACTTTTTTATTAACTTGTTAATCCGTTAAAAAGTTTTTTCATGTTAACGGACTAAATTAACTTCCGTTAAGTGCTGCTAACGGACTAAAGTAACTTCCGTTAAGTTTTGTTAACTTCCGTTAAGGTTTTATTTGTATCTTGCACCATTCATTCATCGTACCGGTACACACCAGTTTGCTCTGGTAACACTTGTTGCATATTAGCATGAGTTTTATAGAAGAAAGCAAAGAAAGGAGCTCTTTTTTGAGGCAAATAATAACCTGCAGCCTCAGAGGTCTATTAGTTATTGCTGTTCCCAATTTCCAAAGATTTTCAGGTCGCAGCTTCGATTGTGCATTCGAACTTGTTTTTATCGTGAAATTAGATTAGACTGTAAAATGTAACTACCAAAACACAAAAAGACCACCAGAGCAATAAGTTTTTTCTTACAATCAGCTCAACAGCGTCAATACATGTTCTAGAAGTGAGTGAATAAAAAAGAAATGTAAATTACCCGCAAAATGTTAACGGATTAACGGACTTTATTAACTTCCGTTAATCTAAGCTGAAAATAACGAATTAACGTTAACGGAGGTGTGATGTTTGTTAACGAACTAGTGGTTAACAAAGCTAACGTCTTGCATTAACTTGCCCACCTATGGAGGTATGATATAGCCATACAGTAGTAAGGGGTTAGATTGAGAGTTCACTATTCAGTTCAGGGTTACCGGTTAACGTTGGCGTACTTACCGATTCTGTGCTAAGCCAACTACACCATCCTTGAGATATTATACTTCACTCTCGGTTTTGGCTTGATGTGCACTGTTAACATCAAAATGTTAAGAAGACCTAGGGCTATGTCAGATGTGTAGGGTAGGTTTATTTTGCTGTTTACATATTTTAAGGTGTTGAACCTGAGTTAATTGTGGCAATTTCTTGATAGTGTAGACAATGGTAACGCCAAATTTACTACTGGTACTAGCTACTTCTACCGGTACATCTCAGATTAAGTAGCCTAAATCGTTTGTCTCTAACCTGCTCATAGAAAGTTTAGTACCCTAATTTTTTTACACAATAGGTATTAGATTGTTGAACTTAAGAAATGTTCACATGTTGTACTCTACGATTATTCAACATACAAAATTGTGTTGCAGGCATAAAATGTTACCCAGCATAGTATACAAGTAGATCAATTTTTTGATATGCCCATGTTGTAGTCTATTTTATTTTTAAAACGTAGGTATGTTCTGTTGTGGTGATCTGTGGTAACCAGTCCAAACCATTTGTAATTAATATAGATTCCTGTTCTTACCATTAGTGTGTGACCTATGAAGACGGAAAATTGCATTTCTTGTGTAGAGTGCGGGCAGGCAATGATATCCTGTACAATTTATTGGCAAGAAAAAAATACTGATTGTGTACATGCTTAACAGTAAACAAAGAAGCTATAAGGTTTGTTTTCCAAAGTTTCAAGAAGTATCAAGCATCCAGCATCTGTACTACATTTCAAGGATTCTTCCAATCATCTTTTGTATTTGTGCTTACTTTTCAGTCAAAGCCCGCTAACAATCGAATTTGAAAAACATGACTGCTCTAACACTTCAGAGTTTTGGTTATAGCAGTTCAAAACAAGCCTTGTATGCAATCTTAAATTGATTTTTTGTGGAATTGTGAACATGGACTAATGAAAACTTTGGTTTTACCAACTGGATAGTGCATCAGTATACCAATACAGAGTTTGCAGCTTATGCAATAGTGATATACTGTATGGATTGGGTTTGTTTGAGCTGGTAGGTAGGTGTTGTTTTTAGGTAGCAAAGTTCATATTTAGTTCTTTAATACATACCGGTATTTAACAATTTAGCGTATTATATAGGCAGAGGCTGCTGTTACATTACGTAAGAAAAAGAAAATCGCTATTTTAACCCTAACCCCAACCCTAAACCTAACTTTAACCCTAGGTCTAACCCTAACAATAATCCTAACCCAAACTCAAAATCTAACCCAAACCCTAACGATAATTTAAAAAACAAAAAAGAGTAAATGAGCACTCGCTCTTTACTCTCTTATTCTCTTCATGGGCGTTACATAACGTAATGCTAGCCACTTCGTATTATATATTATGTCTTATTAACAAAATAATGGGATTTAAATTGCATCATGGTTTGAAAGCGTTTGCAGTTTTTTACTGTTAAAATGGTCTTGAAACAGTAGTTAATTTGTTGAGGTATATGATCAATGACTGCTTATTTACATACCTAAAAGAGATTTACTTGGAAACTTTGAGGTTGATCAAATAGCAAATTACTGAATGGTTTATGATGCAAAAAGTATCAAAGTCACCCTTAATCACAAATTGCAGAAAAGGACCACAGAAAAAAATCTGGTATATAAAGTCTTTTCCAATTCAACCTAGTTTGTTTTTTTAGTGGGATTTCCCAAGCATGACGTTCTTGTTAGAGCTCTGTTGAATCGAATGCTGACATCTTGATTTGGTCTTCTTGGAAATTTTTGGTGGCCTTCCTGCTCCATGCACTCTTCTACCCCGGCTGATATTTGATCTTCTTGCTGGAGTTGTTCCAGAAATGGGAATCTGAATTGAGGTAGATAACCTATGTTGCGTTGATGTTTATTGTGCATACTTTGGTTTTATTTTTGAAACAGTTGTAGCCAGAGATGGCTTTTGTTAAACGTGTACAGTGCAGTATTAAATTGAGAATCTGCAGTGATTTTGTGAAAGTTATTAACAAATGACTGTAATGCTGGTCCATGATATTGAAGGTTTGTCTTGCACTTTTCAATTACCGGTATGGTCTGAAAGCAGTGTGAGGCATGATTGAGCAGGTCTTAATGCACGACATTAGTATCTGTCTTTGCTTGTAGATACTGAAGGAAGACTGTTAACAAGGCATTTCATCAAACTAAAAAGTTCTTAACCTTTTTGATTTTGTTATTAAACACACTTGATTGATTGTATAGTCATTGAAAAGATTATATGTATCAAAGGTGCGTTTAGACCGGAAACAGCAAAATGCCTAAATTGCACTTTTGCAATGTTTGCTAGTCTTCATGGGGGACATACGCAACAATTTGTGAACACTGATGTAAACAAACATTCACCAACTTAAATCTTTTATTTATTTGTTGTATTATGCAGAAGTGTGTAATGAGTTGGCAGGCCCATCTTTGCATCATTGAGCCTGGACAATGCACCCTTCAAAGAAATGTTGCACAGATGGCAAGTGGTTGGCAACACTGTGCCAATTTCACTGACCCAAGATTTGAACCTCAGACCTCACGCTCCAGAGACGAATGCGTTAGCATTCGATTAACTAGCATCAGCAAATAGTCCCCAAAGTAGCTTTGCATCAAGTCTAACTGCCAATTTGCTGTGCTTATTTGTATTGTAACTTTTAGTTGATCATCTATAGATCACACATACTAAAGAGACATTCTAATTTATGTAATGGTGACAGAATTAGTGTCGCAGTAATACATACTTACTGATATTTGGTAATTTCTTTTGGCAGTTTATGCTGGTATGAAAAGTTATACTGTGGTGTGAAAAGAATTCTATGAATGATGATTTCACTGGAAATTTTTAAGTTAAAGTGAGTGAAATAAAAATTTTCATTATTCATCTTTGCATTTTTTGTTTGCCTTTTTTAAGATCATGAAGAAAGTAGGTCAACAAGCTCACATGGTCTTATGTCTGTCCTGCGTTGAAAAACTGCTGCGACTTTGAAGCCAGTATATGTCTGTGGTTGTTTCGGGCATGGGTTGGAATCCCTTCTGTAGGTATTTTTCTAACAATCAGAGGCTGATTCAGATTGTGACTTAATATGTCTTATTTTCGTGATTTTTTAAGGGTTAAGATTTGGGTTAGTTTTAGAGTGAGTTTTGGAGTAAGAATTTGAGTTTGGGTTAGATCTGGATCAAAATTAATAAAAAAGTAGACAAAAATTTCCAGTGAAAGAGTCTCGTCCGAAGAATCATTATTTGACTTAGGTTATTGATAGTGTTGTAATGCCATGCCAAACTATCCCCATCCAGTTTAAGTTTTTTTGTTTGGTTTCACCTAGAACTTTAGCTGAAATGGTATCAAATTAATGCTAACTTTGGCAAGGTTTCCTGGTTTGACGCTTGAATATATATGCGTCAGTTGTTTCTTTTTCTTATTAGTTGTTTTTAGAGCTGAAGGTAAATCAGACTGCACTAATTATCTTCACCACTTTTTCAAAAAACAAACTTTAAACTGCTTTTCAACCTCTAAAATTAGTTTTTGTTAGTCTTTTTCGAACTCTGTTTGCAATCCTTAACTGTTAAATGCAATGGCACATCGAAGTATACATTTTTACAACTCATTTTGTTTTTAGAGAAATCTGACCATGGGATCCAGCTTCGAAATACAACCGCTATTCGAAACATTACTTCAATTGCTTGCAAGACTCTGCAAATAAACATTTAACTGTCCAAGCATCATTTTTAAGATGTACAAAAAAAGAATTTTGGAACAGAGAAGTTTGTGAAAATCATCTAATATGAAATCTGATCCTTGTGCAACAAGACACTCGTTAGCGTTTTTGATAAAACCATCTTCATACGATAACTCTTTGTATTATTCCTGGCAACAAAAGAGACATTAATTTTATGCCTACTTGTTTTACAATGGTGAATATTACATGTACTATTTAATCAGTTAAATTTGTTTATTTATTTAGTTTTAATAATTAATGTAATATGCTTTTCAAATTTTGCTGATTAATTTAGTTTGGTTTAGTTGCAGACAAATGCTGTGATTGAAGTATTCACTACGTCAGTATTTGTATCAGAATTCTTTATAGCAGCGTACCTATTAGATCGCACTTAATTTTTTTTTTTAAGTTTATTTTGCTAGTTAAGTATTCATAAGCAAAGCATAAATTAATATGTTTGAGTTTGAAGTGTTTAAATAATGTTGTGTGTTTTTTTTTCTGCAAGATTTCTTCCTTGTTCATAGAGTAAATGCTTTTGCATGTTGGCTTTACTTGCCCTTAACTTTTCATAGACTGTAAGGCTGTTTTTACACATCTGCGCTTGACAACCACCAGAAACAAAATTGTGAAATAATTTTTTTTGAGTTAACAAATATGTGAGTATTTGACTAATCGTTACTGGTTTTAAAGTAATTAATGCAGGCGTTGCGTAGACTAGATACTCATGCAAAAGTTCGTTATTAAGTTATGAGGATGTAGTTTTGAAATGACAAGAGCTTTTCTCAAAATAGCCATTGTGTCAGTCATAGCAATGTTATGAGAAAGCGGGATACTAGCGCTAACATAACGCTTTTTATTGCTCTTGGTGACAACGATTTATTGCTTTAAAAGTTTTGTCACAAACCATTGTTATTCTGAGTAAAATGTTCATGCCTTCGAAGCAATTTCAATCAAAGCAATTCTCGAGTTTTGTACCACCAGTCAACGTTTCAAATATTACTACTCTACAATATTTAGATCTATGCGATTTCATAATTAAGTAGCATAAACGTTCTCGACCGAAGTGATGTTGCTTTAAATCTAGAATTTGATGAGAGGTTGTAGACTAGACGAACGCGTTTAATCTCTCTGGATGCGGATTCTAAATCTCGTTGCAATTATTAGTTTTCCCTTCGCATATTTTGTTATTCGCTTGATCGCGCTCAACAAAATTAAACTAAAACAAATATTAATATTGCAATTAGGAACAGGAATGTGGAAGCACCGCTTTGTTAATTGCTTCCACCTTCTTTACACGAACTTATGTTTTGATCTGAAATTGTTTCTGTCAACTTTTTTTTAGGATTTTTCAAAAACGGCTTATGTTCAGTATCATCTAGACAGACTCATGGAACAAAAATGTCGTTACTTTGTTTGTTTTTATTTATTTTTTTGGCTGCACACCAGAGATATGCAATAAGACGCTTTTGCGTGGAGCCTATATGGCTCGAGGTTTTAGATTCAACATAAAAATAGCTTGTCTTTAATCATTTATGCTGCATATCTGTACATGGCTGTAGTTATGGGTGAAATGAACCTTCAACGGTCGGAGAATTTTTCTTAAAAATAACTCGTTTTTAGGTATGGTAAATTTCAACTTTAGTGGCAACGTCCATTTTCTGCACAGCAAAATAACCAACACTCATTACGAAGCTTATTCTGCTTCGGGATATATTCTGATTATTAGAACAATCCCATAGTTACAGACACCGTCGGTCAGTGGTGTAAAGTAACGAAATACTTGAGTAGATTACTCAAGTGGTTTTTTCCAGCAGCGAATATTTCTTGAGTAGTTTTTTAGTAGGTACTTTTTCTTGCTTACTTATAGACTGAAGTAACGCTATTTAAGTAGTATTTTGTATCAGAAAAGTACAAAGTACTGTAATTTTAAGTTAGAACCTCAAATTCGGCAGAACGATCGACTTTTCTACCGGCAATTGTTCAGTTCAGCCAAGTTAGTTGTCTTTTTCTCCTTTTGCGGCTGGCTACTCTTGCGTCAGAGGTCAGACCACCACAGCGACTTTCACAATGCCTTTTTTCTACGTGTGCGCTTACGTATCACATCCAGTCTGGCGAAAATTTGTTTAAGATGGTTTTAGTTTCACGTTCGTTGTTTGATATCTGCCCTTCGCCTCATACTGGCATAGATGTTTGTTTATTCTATTAAAAGTAAATCATGAAAGAGTCAAACAGAGATATATAGATTTGCCAAAAATGTGTCCTTTGATTACTTACCGTCCTTTGATTACTTGATTACTATCGCTAAATTCTACAGTGTGAGTTAAAAATCGCACACAATATATGCAAGAAACATTATCGTGCAGTACTGTAATATTTATTGTTCAATGTAATTACAAAATCTTTTTAATATGATGATCAATTTCATCCCATGGAAACTCAGACTATGTAGATGGGCTATCTGCAATAGATTTAGTGACGTAATGTTTATCAGGCTTCTGCCTGCCTTCACATATTCTGAAATAAATTAAATTTAAAAAATCCGCAATAAGTTTGATTAATTAAATCCAAAAAAGGTTATCGCAGAATATACTGAAATAGCTATGGTACGTAACTTTTAGCCCACCCTTGAGTAAACTGTACACTGATAAGGCACGTACAACGAGTTTTTTTAATTTAAGCATAATTTAACAATAACAGTAAATGAGTATTTGAGCCAAGATGTAATAAAATGATTCAAAGTAAATTCTGCGTGGCATGATATTCAAATCTCGAAGTCTAACAGTTGTTGTTCTTTTTGATTAATTGTCTTGAATATAATAAGAAACTTGCCAAGTTACAATTAAGAATTCATGACTTATTGAGAGAGGAGGGGTTATAGAAGACTAAGCGCTTTGTGGCAGTGATGTAAAGGTAATTGGCCAGTTGTGCTATGTCGAGTGAATAGTTTCTGTATTTTGCTTGAATACTTTCAGAAAAACTTGTACTCGAGTACTTTTAAAACTACGTTTTTACTTTTACTCCAGTCCTTTTTTGGTCAGTACTTTACTTCAAGTAATTTTTTGTCAGTAACGAAACTTTTACTTGATTACAATTCTCGAATACTTTTTACACCACTGGTTGCGGTCCGTTATAAGACGTCCATAACTTTATAAAGACTAAAAACGTGATCTTGTTTGGCTTACAATTATAAAAAAAATACAAATAAAAGTCCAAAAAGCTTTTCAGTTGTAGTGAATGGTCGTGACGGTTGGTTAACTTGTAAGAAAATCTAGATATAGAAAGACATTGATAAACGGTAAATTTTTGAATTGATAGTGGGCTAGCTGGCCCTCGATAAAAACAATAACTTTTCGTCGCAACTAGTAGTTCACTCACAAACTTGCGATCAAGCGTTTAATGTGTGGATGAAGGGTGCACATTTATTGTTTCAACTTTCGCAACTAAGAAATACAGTTTTCACATTTCTGCATAGCAGACTGCCACACTATGCTTACGGAGAAAAAAATTAATGACGAGTTTTTCATGCAATCAACAATACTATAGCGACCCCTGTTTTTCTATGCTTTTATGAATTTGTTTCTGCGATGTGATTTTGTTTTTAAAAATTCTTAAATATACGGTAGCAATTTTTCAGATTGAATGTGTTATAAAAAGTAAACAGCAAAGCCCGCTCCTGGTTTATATGTGTCTTATTTTTAGGCGGAAGCAAATAAACAGGCATTTCTTTTACTCAAAATGATCTTAAGTTTTTGTACTACTTGAAAATGACGTCTTAATCAATATCCCTATTTACGCTTTCTCCAGAGAACATATTAGATGTTGTCGTTGGTCCATCTTGTACATTGTAGAACTTGATTGTGTATACTGCACAGCGCAGCCGTCCTAAGAAAATTAAGTGGGTTGGTGTAAACCTGCTGCATCGACAAGTTTAGAGTAAGGTCTGGGAGTTTCAGACCTCCTCCAAATTGTTGTCTGCGTCAATTTAAGTCATATGTCCCATGTGAAAACAGAAGACATGGATTGCATGAGCCAATAGCTATACAGTAATTCAAGCTACTTCAACAATTGTTGGTTCAACTCCCACCAGCATCCTTGTTGCTTCCTTGGATGAGTAAATGCTTAGCTTTATCGCTGTTGTTTCTAACGAGCAGTAAAAAGCAGCAAAAATCTAAATTCATCCATACTATCAATCATTCTTAACAACCTACTCTGCAAAACTAAACAAATCGAACCGAAGCAAACCGGTATCTCTAATTTTGTTTATTGAAATGCAGAACTGATGCAAAGAATGAAATGAACGGAAAAGCATAAAATGAAATACTTGTAAAAACTATTGACCGAAAAATCACGACAAATGCTAAAAAAAGTATCACCAAAGTCCCAATCAATTAATCCTGATAATCGCATAAAAAAAAATTATGAAGCGGTCTGGAAGCTGTTTTTCATCTAACTCGGTAGTTTCCAAAGTGGGGTCCGCAGACCTTTTAGAGTTCTTGAACCACTTTCGGAAGGTCCGCAAAACAAATTTGGTAAAGCGTTACTTGGCTAATAGCCTAATAATTTTGCTTCCCACTCCTTAGCATTTGGGAGGTACGCAATCTGTGCTTGCGAGAGTTATTTTGTGCTTCCTATGCGTTCGTTGCGATTACACTACCCGACTCCCCCATGGTGTCACAGAGAAAAGTTCAGTTCATCGGTGGCTAATGCTATAGATAGCTACTTCTGTGGCCTAGCAGAAGCTCAGGCTTTTTGTATCTGTGTTAGTGAAGAAAGGAGAGGGCGTCTGGAAGTAACTGCACCCATCCCATTAAACTTCGTTAATTACTGTACATTTGCGCTCTGTGTAGGCCTATTTTTCACAATACGGTACATTGATCTCGTAGTTGTGATGGACAAATTTTAAGCTTTGTAGATAAGGCAGCCAAACATTTAAAATTTGCATGGGGACTGCTGTGAATTTTTTTAGTTTGGGAACCACTGATCTTACTTAAAACCAAAATGCCTTTGTACGGGTTAAAACGCTTTACGTTGTAGCAAGACAGAAACATAACTGAGCCTACCGTTGCAAAAAAAACAAAATAGGTGGAGCCTACCCTTGACGACACCATTGATTTAATTGTAAACCATAATTAGATCATTTATATTTCAATTAGCAACTATAAGTAGGGTGTAAGTGACTTTGATGACCGTACGGTCTTGTTCGTTGTCTCCCAAGTTTTTGTATTTACCTGTGGTGTATTTAAAAAGTTGATGAAAATAAATATGATATTGCACAAAACTAAAAATCCTTATCCGCTCATTCCATCATCTTTTGTGGTAAGTTGTGCCTTCGCTCAGGGATATCGAGAACAACCATGCCTAAATCCTCTTTCTTCTATCCTCCTGATGAACTCTGCTATTTGAAAAACACTGGAGAGGCCATTCAGGCGAATACAATGCACAAAATTTAGTATTTCATTCGTTTTTCGTCTCTATCAAACGATAACTGCGCACGATATAACGATTTTCTATCACCTTGAACGCATTACTTGGCGCTTAACGCCAAAAGCTCGAATAATTTCAGAGTGGAAAATCTATTTAATAATAATAATGTACCGGTTCAGCACAATTTTGCGCCGGTAAAATTTAAAAATACAATCGTCCATCATATCAAATGTATAGTACCATCGTGCCAAATATATTCCATGGACAATGTGAGCCAACTCAGTTCAGTACGGAAGAAACAGAAGTTTCATTTAGTAGCATCCACAATAAGTTGGCAATAACAAATATCCAGAGTCAAAATTAAATTATCCAACACCAAGCAGTGCCGTCACCAGAGAAAAACAAAGTGGGGGCGCACTAGCCAAAAGTGAGGGGGCACTAAAATAGACTGAACTTGCAGATAAAAATTGAAATTGTACGGCTACAAATTATGGGCAATTTTTTAAAAATCTGTAATCATGTCAAAAAAAAGGCATATAAGGCCAGCAGCGTTTCTTAGCTAGTTTCGTCAGCGGCCTATAATCGCTTTAAAAATCTACTTGCAGCCGTGAATGCGATCAGACGCGAAACCAAGATTTTGCTAAGAGGCGGGAATTTAAACTAAAAGTAAATCTTTTTTTCTACAAAAGTTGTCGAATTTAGGCTCTATGCTGAGCAAACAAATGTAACTCAAATGTGTTACAGACGTGATCCTGGGGGCGGATCCCCAGCCGCTGGGCGATTTTGTAGCAAAAATAGCAATTTTAATGCCACTTTAATCACATTTCGCTCGTTTTTGAAGTCATATGAGTAATCAAAGGGCACAAATTTGGAAGTCATTTGAAGAATTAAATTCCCCTACCCCTACAGGCCCCCTTACTTCAGGTCAAATCCAAAACACGTTCTAACACACGTACCTTGAGGTTAAATTGTTTAAGTGACTTGGCTAAAGAGGTGAAGTCCCATTGGCCTCTTATCTCCTGAATGCGCCATTGACTGCGACCTAAAGACAGGGCCTCAGAGAGAAAAATTTCCAGGGGGTACGAAGGTCGATACCGGGCCCCCAAGCCTTATTGGGGGCCCATGCCATTAAATCAATTTTTGTCGGATGGGTTTCGGCTGTAGATCTTTATTTAAAAGTGAGGGGATAACGATATTCCCATATAGTTAGGACCTTTGAAAAACACAACTAGACATAAAATTGCTTTAAATCCAGCTAGGGGGTTTGAAGGAGCGCTTTGAGCTCCCCAGTGGGGTTCGGGGCAGAGTCCCGGAAGCTTTAGCACTTTTTATGTTTCTCGAGGGTAAAATACAGCATTTGATCAACATCCCAGCACCAAACTTGCTTAAATTGACAAGCAGAAAACGTGATATACATGAAAGAAAGTATGTGAAGTGGGGGATGATGACATGCACACAATATTATACAACATAATGACTTTATTAATGCAAATCCAAATATTTTACTGATAAAAGTTTCAAGACGTCATCTGCAATCATAGACTTCACAAACCCAAATACCTATTAAACTCATACAGATAGAGTGAATTGCTTAATGATAGTAGTAGAGTATGTCAACTTTGACTCTGCTCTCTGACGTTGAAATGCTTTTGGATCTCTAAAAATTTACGCTCTCGTACATTGTTATACCCTAGAATTAGCGCTCTCAAGTCAGAGAAATGTAACAAAACGTTGACTTTGGTGCAAGTGTATGGCCTTTGATACATTTTCCTCTTTTTTTAATCAAATCGGCCACTATTGGATGCCCTAAAGGCTGTGTAGCAAAAATAGCGACCAATTATCAGTACTGAATAGGCTGACTAATATTTTTGCAGTAAGCAAGTTTGATTACGGTGGTATGGTGCGATACCAAAACTTAAGGAGGAAACCGGAACTCTTCCGGGCCCCTTGAGCCCGGCCTCCCCTAGGCGTGGGCCCTGGTACGATGTACCCCCTGAACCCACTCTCGCAGGCCCTGCCTTAAGATCGTGAGTGTGCTAAAAAAACAAAAATAGTTGGTCTTCTTAAAAACGTTTTCACGTACTGTTTCAGGTCATAATTACTAACGAAGCACCGGAAACGATTCTGTAGGCTTACATCTTTTTTCCGCGACACATCCGTGAAGGCGTGTTAATAAGACGGGTTACTGCATCACGATTATTATAGCAGTCGGTTGGCAGCTATTTCGCAAAGAATCGAGTAAACGTCCAATGGTAATTATGTTTGAACATTATTATTCCTTTTTCCATCATTGTCTTGTCGTTAGGAGATATTTAAAAACAGTATTTTGAGTAAACTGAAATGGGGGGCACAACCAGCTATTAGGGGTGCACGGCCTCCTGGCCTCCCCGTAGCGACGACACTGACACCCAGCAACATCAAAGTTAGTTAATCTTAAACAAAGTAATTTTAAACCAAAAAAGTGCCATATTTACGAAAAAATAGCAAAATATTTTAAGTTAAGACTAAAAGCAGTAAAATATACAAGCCAGGCTAACTGTGAGAACAAACATTATGACTTCGATGTTATCCTACATTAATTTAAAGCATACATTTTCCGTTAAAACATACATAACTGTTTGAAACAATTAGCAGACACTTTACATTCACAGCTGGCACATAAATTAGCCTAATACAACTAAACCAAACTAAATTAATCAGCAAAATTTGAAAAGCATATTACATTAATTATTAAAACTAAATAAATAAACAAATTTAACTGATTAAATAGTACATGTAATATTCACCATTGTAAAACAAGTAGGCATAAAATTAATGTCTCTTGTTGCCAGGAATAATACAAAGAGTTATCGTATGAAGATGGTTTTATCAAAAACGCTAATGAGTGTCTTGTTGCACAAGGATCAGATTTCGTATTAGACGATTTTCACAAACTTCTCTGTTCCATTTCCAACTCTAACAATCAAAGAGACTTAATATTCTTATTCTTACGGGAACTACAAATCATTACGTACAACGCATAAATTTGAAACGTTACCTATATGTTGAGCATGGCGGTATAGGATTAAAACACGTGATCCTAATTACAAATGCTACAACAAAATTGAAATATGCAAATAAGGACCGAAGGCCAACACGTGAAGAAGTCCGTCAAACACGTCATTAAATTACAAACGAGGCACTTTGATAGTGTGATTCTGAAACAGATAACCGCACGACCTTATTGTTGCTGAAGTTCAATTGTTGGTCACCTTTCGACAGTTCAAACACAAGTATATTTGCTCCACCATAGTCCATATACAATTCTTTTTTGTACATCTTAAAAATGATGCTTGGACAGTTAAATGTTTATTTGCAGAGTCTTGCAAGCAATTGAAGTAATGTTTCGAATAGCGGTTGTATTTCGAAGCTGGATCCCATGGTCAGATTTCTCTAAAAACAAAATGAGTTGTAAAAATGTATACTTCGATGTGCCATTGCATTTAACAGTTAAGGATTGCAAACAGAGTTCGAAAAAGACTAACAAAAACTAATTTTAGAGGTTGAAAAGCAGTTTAAAGTTTGTTTTTTGAAAAAGTGGTGAAGATAATTAGTGCAGTCTGATTTACCTTCAGCTCTAAAAACAACTAATAAGAAAAAGAAACAACTGACGCATATATATTCAAGCGTCAAACCAGGAAACCTTGCCAAAGTTAGCATTAATTTGATACCATTTCAGCTAAAGTTCTAGGTGAAACCAAACAAAAAAACTTAAACTGGATGGGGATAGTTTGGCATGGCATTACAACACTATCAATAACCTAAGTCAAATAATGATTCTTCGGACGAGACTCTTTCACTGGAAATTTTTGTCTACTTTTTTATTAATTTTGATCCAGATCTAACCCAAACTCAAATTCTTACTCCAAAACTCACTCTAAAACTAACCCAAATCTTAACCCTTAAAAAATCACGAAAATAAGACATATTAAGTCACAATCTGAATCAGCCTCTGATTGTTAGAAAAATACCTACAGAAGGGATTCCAACCCATGCCCGAAACAACCACAGACATATACTGGCTTCAAAGTCGCAGCAGTTTTTCAACGCAGGACAGACATAAGACCATGTGAGCTTGTTGACCTACTTTCTTCATGATCTTAAAAAAGGCAAACAAAAAATGCAAAGATGAATAATGAAAATTTTTATTTCACTCACTTTAACTTAAAAATTTCCAGTGAAATCATCATTCATAGAATTCTTTTCACACCACAGTATAACTTTTCATACCAGCATAAACTGCCAAAAGAAATTACCAAATATCAGTAAGTATGTATTACTGCGACACTAATTCTGTCACCATTACATAAATTAGAATGTCTCTTTAGTATGTGTGATCTATAGATGATCAACTAAAAGTTACAATACAAATAAGCACAGCAAATTGGCAGTTAGACTTGATGCAAAGCTACTTTGGGGACTATTTGCTGATGCTAGTTAATCGAATGCTAACGCATTCGTCTCTGGAGCGTGAGGTCTGAGGTTCAAATCTTGGGTCAGTGAAATTGGCACAGTGTTGCCAACCACTTGCCATCTGTGCAACATTTCTTTGAAGGGTGCATTGTCCAGGCTCAATGATGCAAAGATGGGCCTGCCAACTCATTACACACTTCTGCATAATACAACAAATAAATAAAAGATTTAAGTTGGTGAATGTTTGTTTACATCAGCGTTCACAAATTGTTGCGTATGTCCCCCATGAAGACTAGCAAACATTGCAAAAGTGCAATTTAGGCATTTTGCTGTTTCCGGTCTAAACGCACCTTTGATACATATAATCTTTTCAATGACTATACAATCAATCAAGTGTGTTTAATAACAAAATCAAAAAGGTTAAGAACTTTTTAGTTTGATGAAATGCCTTGTTAACAGTCTTCCTTCAGTATCTACAAGCAAAGACAGATACTAATGTCGTGCATTAAGACCTGCTCAATCATGCCTCACACTGCTTTCAGACCATACCGGTAATTGAAAAGTGCAAGACAAACCTTCAATATCATGGACCAGCATTACAGTCATTTGTTAATAACTTTCACAAAATCACTGCAGATTCTCAATTTAATACTGCACTGTACACGTTTAACAAAAGCCATCTCTGGCTACAACTGTTTCAAAAATAAAACCAAAGTATGCACAATAAACATCAACGCAACATAGGTTATCTACCTCAATTCAGATTCCCATTTCTGGAACAACTCCAGCAAGAAGATCAAATATCAGCCGGGGTAGAAGAGTGCATGGAGCAGGAAGGCCACCAAAAATTTCCAAGAAGACCAAATCAAGATGTCAGCATTCGATTCAACAGAGCTCTAACAAGAACGTCATGCTTGGGAAATCCCACTAAAAAAACAAACTAGGTTGAATTGGAAAAGACTTTATATACCAGATTTTTTTCTGTGGTCCTTTTCTGCAATTTGTGATTAAGGGTGACTTTGATACTTTTTGCATCATAAACCATTCAGTAATTTGCTATTTGATCAACCTCAAAGTTTCCAAGTAAATCTCTTTTAGGTATGTAAATAAGCAGTCATTGATCATATACCTCAACAAATTAACTACTGTTTCAAGACCATTTTAACAGTAAAAAACTGCAAACGCTTTCAAACCATGATGCAATTTAAATCCCATTATTTTGTTAATAAGACATAATATATAATACGAAGTGGCTAGCATTACGTTATGTAACGCCCATGAAGAGAATAAGAGAGTAAAGAGCGAGTGCTCATTTACTCTTTTTTGTTTTTTAAATTATCGTTAGGGTTTGGGTTAGATTTTGAGTTTGGGTTAGGATTATTGTTAGGGTTAGACCTAGGGTTAAAGTTAGGTTTAGGGTTGGGGTTAGGGTTAAAATAGCGATTTTCTTTTTCTTACGTAATGTAACAGCAGCCTCTGCCTATATAATACGCTAAATTGTTAAATACCGGTATGTATTAAAGGACTAAATATGAACTTTGCTACCTAAAAACAACACCTACCTACCAGCTCAAACAAACCCAATCCATACAGTATATCACTATTGCATAAGCTGCAAACTCTGTATTGGTATACTGATGCACTATCCAGTTGGTAAAACCAAAGTTTTCATTAGTCCATGTTCACAATTCCACAAAAAATCAATTTAAGATTGCATACAAGGCTTGTTTTGAACTGCTATAACCAAAACTCTGAAGTGTTAGAGCAGTCATGTTTTTCAAATTCGATTGTTAGCGGGCTTTGACTGAAAAGTAAGCACAAATACAAAAGATGATTGGAAGAATCCTTGAAATGTAGTACAGATGCTGGATGCTTGATACTTCTTGAAACTTTGGAAAACAAACCTTATAGCTTCTTTGTTTACTGTTAAGCATGTACACAATCAGTATTTTTTTCTTGCCAATAAATTGTACAGGATATCATTGCCTGCCCGCACTCTACACAAGAAATGCAATTTTCCGTCTTCATAGGTCACACACTAATGGTAAGAACAGGAATCTATATTAATTACAAATGGTTTGGACTGGTTACCACAGATCACCACAACAGAACATACCTACGTTTTAAAAATAAAATAGACTACAACATGGGCATATCAAAAAATTGATCTACTTGTATACTATGCTGGGTAACATTTTATGCCTGCAACACAATTTTGTATGTTGAATAATCGTAGAGTACAACATGTGAACATTTCTTAAGTTCAACAATCTAATACCTATTGTGTAAAAAAATTAGGGTACTAAACTTTCTATGAGCAGGTTAGAGACAAACGATTTAGGCTACTTAATCTGAGATGTACCGGTAGAAGTAGCTAGTACCAGTAGTAAATTTGGCGTTACCATTGTCTACACTATCAAGAAATTGCCATAATTAACTCAGGTTCAACACCTTAAAATATGTAAACAGCAAAATAAACCTACCCTACACATCTGACATAGCCCTAGGTCTTCTTAACATTTTGATGTTAACAGTGCACATCAAGCCAAAACCGAGAGTGAAGTATAATATCTCAAGGATGGTGTAGTTGGCTTAGCACAGAATCGGTAAGTACGCCAACGTTAACCGGTAACCCTGAACTGAATAGTGAACTCTCAATCTAACCCCTTACTACTGTATGGCTATATCATACCTCCATAGGTGGGCAAGTTAATGCAAGACGTTAGCTTTGTTAACCACTAGTTCGTTAACAAACATCACACCTCCGTTAACGTTAATTCGTTATTTTCAGCTTAGATTAACGGAAGTTAATAAAGTCCGTTAATCCGTTAACATTTTGCGGGTAATTTACATTTCTTTTTTATTCACTCACTTCTAGAACATGTATTGACGCTGTTGAGCTGATTGTAAGAAAAAACTTATTGCTCTGGTGGTCTTTTTGTGTTTTGGTAGTTACATTTTACAGTCTAATCTAATTTCACGATAAAAACAAGTTCGAATGCACAATCGAAGCTGCGACCTGAAAATCTTTGGAAATTGGGAACAGCAATAACTAATAGACCTCTGAGGCTGCAGGTTATTATTTGCCTCAAAAAAGAGCTCCTTTCTTTGCTTTCTTCTATAAAACTCATGCTAATATGCAACAAGTGTTACCAGAGCAAACTGGTGTGTACCGGTACGATGAATGAATGGTGCAAGATACAAATAAAACCTTAACGGAAGTTAACAAAACTTAACGGAAGTTACTTTAGTCCGTTAGCAGCACTTAACGGAAGTTAATTTAGTCCGTTAACATGAAAAAACTTTTTAACGGATTAACAAGTTAATAAAAAAGTTAGCTTCGTTATTAACGGATTAACGATTAAAGGACTTGTGCCCACCTATGCATACCTCACCTAGGCTACTATGCTTACTGAGACCTACCAAAATCCAGAAGCTATTTGTTTAGACTTAGGAGAAATTTAATTTACTTACTACAGTAGTTACTCTGACCATCGAACAGATGAATCGACTGACTAACATTAACTGAATGCAAGAGTGACGCTGTTTACTGTAAGCTAGTCTATTCTGCATCAAAAAATCAATCATTTGGCTATTATCTGCCATTTACGAATAGTAAGTAAATACACATAACATGATTAAAACTTTGAATTGCACTAACATCATCGTTATCTGACTACCATCACATTAGACATCCCTGGTATGATATTAGGCTATTATTTAAATTTTATACCAGTATCTAGTAGGCCTAATATAGCAACAATTGCTCAGACTCGAGTCAACAGCTTAACCGTGATGCTTACAACAACTTGTCAGACGCTATCTAGATACTAGGCTAACTAGATACGCTAACATATATTAGGCGTATTTACCTGTGATCACTAACCTATAAGCTAACCTATCTCTTGCATTAATTTGCCTGTGAATACAGCGGATCAAGCCAAAGTGAGCGCGGAGTATGGATAGGATGCGGATGTGACGTAATAAATCGTGCAAAACCATGGTAGAAAAAAAAATTTCGCTTCCCGCATGATTTTAAAAGATTTATCGTAGTTGCAGGTAGTTGCGTCCGAAAACATTTCAATCATTTATCAGGCATTAAAAATCTATGTATAAAAAGTTTTTCAGGAGGTTCCTTGATGGGCATCTCAAGATCTTTCTAGACGTTTTTTCTGCTAACGTACGTAATTCTTGATTGATAACTTTTTGATCATAACGGAGTGTTTACTCCGCTTATTGGTAGACTTTGAACCTGGTGTCTGTTTCTGCTTTCTGAAGGCCTATGTAATCTGCTAGATTCTGTTTCTGTAAATTAGTGAAATATGAGCAGTTGAAATTAAACCAAGTAACGTATTAGATTCCTGGTTAGACTGTTAAGGACACTAGCGCCAGTAGCACGGGCTGCTGAAAGGTAGTTGCAGACATACGGTAGGTGCCCAGAACAGCGGGGCAAGCAAGCCCCTCGCTTTTTTTCAGAAGGGGCCTGGGAGGCCCTGATTTACCGGTACTCATTCATTGCTAGAATAAATTTTTGAATACATGAATTTGCGACTTAATTTCATTCCTAGATGACAAAATCAAAAGAAAATGCAGATTCACACTTTTTAACTGCGTGGGATCAGGGGGCAGTGGGCCTTAGCCTATTCTCTACGCTATGCAGCAACTTTTAAGACTGAGTGACAATAGGTATACCGTAACTCAAATCTGAAATTACATTTATTTGTAGCATAGCCTAATTTCTTGTAATGGGCCTTCCATGGGATTGATTCCATTTCCTTTTGTGATGCTCTTGTTAGGAGTATTATGCCTTGGTTTAGTTACCGGTAAGTATGGGTGGGAGCTCTCAGCTTTGGGAGCAGGACAAAATCTTTGATTGGTTGATCATACAGTAGCCTGAGCAGTGAGTTAAGAATTCCAGATTCATTATTTGAAAATCTCTCCTATATGATTGTAGTTTTATCACCCAACTCCACACTCCAACCCTATTTCGGTAGAGTGTGGTTCATATAGTTCAGAGTTATAGCCTGCTGTTTTAAGAGAAACCATAATTTTATGACAGTGTATCTTTTTCTCTTTATTCAGTAAGCTACCGGTAGGTTATAAGTATCACAGTTGGTAAAGATTGCTTCTAGAATTGCTTAGATTTTAATGTCAATACTTAATACTCAGTTACTGACAGACTGATGTTGCAAAAGCACTAGGCTAAGTGCTTAAACCACCTTTTCATTTTTATTGTTTATTATTATTATTAAGGTTTTATAGACTGATAGACTCGAGAGCTGTCATTTTAGCAACTACTGGTATGATGTTTTGCTATTTTAGATTTTTTTAGATAATGGTTGATTTTCTCATCTCGCTTTTTTGTAGCAAGGTTATTAAAGCATTTCAAATTGTTTTTGTTGCTGAAAGTGGCATTCATTGTTAATATGTACAATGACATGATGAATTTGCAACCATCAAGCATTGCCATTGACAATCACACTTGTCTAATGATCACAAAATTATGAGTATCTAGCTGTAAAGTCATTTGTGGCATAGCCTAAGACAATGTTGAATATAGCCTAGTGAAAAGACACATTTTGATAAACATGTGGTTCTTTTCAATGTTTTTTACAAAAATGCTGGTCTAGAATTATTCATGATCTCAATTCAACGTTTAACGCTTTTCAGTTTTGATTATCTTTGCTGGTTACTAGCTAGTTGTGCAAACAATAGCACAATTATCAAATTATGAAAATATTTGTCGTGTTTCATGTGTGCTTTTATAATATATTTACTAACGACATCTGACATTAAATTTTTCTGTCATTACATTTGCTGCTGTGATAATTGATAATGGATAATCCTACTACAACAAGATTGTTGATGATGAATTCACAATTGCAGTTTGGAATGATGTTTATGGAAGTGACTTGGCGAATGGAACACGCACGGTTAAATAAACAAAGATTCCAATGACGTCACTCATTTTCGGAAATTTTTATTTTGATTATTACACTAATAGGTTAGGGTTTAGGTTAGGCTTTCGTTTAGGGCTAGGATTAGGGTTAGGGCTTAGGGTTAGCTTTTTAGGCTTTATTTGAAAATGTCTGCGCGAATGCAACATTCGCCAAGCCTCTTTCGATATTTATAGGCTCACTCTAGTAAATCAAAGCATTTTGTTTCTGCCTCTTTGAGAGACTATTAAACAGTTAAACTGCAATAGGTGGTGCTAAAACAATGAAAATCATGTTAAGCTTATAGCTACCCAGAGTGGTGCAGCCAGGAGGTGGGGTAAGGGGGCTTCAGTCCCCTTTTAGCCAACTTATTTACAAAATTTAACTCTAAAATGCAAGAGTTTAAACATGTTTTGGACTTGACCTGTAAGTAAAAGGGGGCTGAAGAGGCTTTAATCAGTATAGTAATTCTTCAACTGGTTTTCAAAGTTAGTCATTAAGTTAATCCAAATGGTTCTAAAAAGTGATCCAAACTGCATCAGAATGGCTGTTTTTTCTAAAAAATTACCAAATTCAATTGCAGCTGGGGGCTTTGCCCCCAGACCCCATTTGTGATATTCATAAGTTGCACCAGTTTTCTCAAAACCAAGATTTGAGACATTTCTTCTACAAAAAAAAATGTCACTTTAGATTCAAGCCCACACTTTCAGCAAAATCCTGGTTGCTTGCCTAGCCACACAAGAATATGCGCTGTAGGCAAAAGAAAACTGGTCAGTGCTTTTGGGCCTCCCACTTTAATTGTGATTCCCTAATGCTGGTTGCAGATGAATAGTTAATAGGCCTATCGGTAAGTGGTCTAATCAAACTAGTCATAGTTGTGGTTAATTTGCTGTGTAATTTATGAATGTCGGTATGTGGTATGTTGTCCCGTGCCAATGTCATGCTTGCCACATTAAACTGCAATGCTGATAGTCTTACCAGTTAGGCTATGCAGCTGCTAGCTAGTATGAAATCATGTTGTTCATGGCTTATTGGCAGCAGTTGGTATAGATGTTTCTTATAAGACTATTATTCTATTCAGAATCATTATACAGTACTATTTGTCTTGATAGTTGACACATATTGTTAGGTCATTGAAGTAAAATGTCCAACATATCTGTAATGCTGCGATCAATAACTAGGTTGCATAAAAGTGCTCAAGTCTTGTTCAAAAGCTTTAGCACGTCAGCAGTTAACAAATCTGAAGACTTTCGACCTGAAGGGTTCCAAAGTGGCCGATTTACAGACATTGGAACAAGAAGAATCTTTTCTCCTGAGCATGATATGTTCAGAGAAACCTGTCGCAAGTTCTACCAGGAAGAAGTTTTGCCTCATCATGAAAAATGGGAAGAAGAAGGCCAAGTTAGCAGAGATCTATGGCTAAAAGCCGGTGAAAGTGGCTTGCTTGGTGTAAACACTCCTGAGGAACATGGTGGCATTGGAGGTGACTGGTTATCTGCTTGTATTGTTCATGAAGAACAAGGATACGTCAATTGTTCAGGGCCTGGATTTGCACTTCACTCGGATATTGTCATGCCGTACATTACCAACTATGGAACACCAGACCAAATTGCAAAGTATATCCCGGCTATGACAGCAGGACAGAAAATTGGAGCAATTGCAATGACTGAGCCAGGTGCTGGGAGTGATCTACAGGTTCGATTATGTGATAATTGCTTGTAATACAGTGGGTTTGATGGAGCTCTGTCTCTCTGTGTGATTGTAGAATTGATAGTATTATGTTTTTTCTGCTTGATTCTAGTATTGTAACTATTCTATTATTTTTCTGCACTGCTTGGGAATAAGCACAGAGCTGGACAGCGCTGTTTCGAGCTTTTAGCTCTCATCGGCAGCCCTCAGCTATCTTTTCAAAGGTATTCCCAGCTGAACAAACATCTTGGCCTAACTGGCAAACCTTATTGGCTTGCAGAGAGGCAAGGCTTCCCAGGAGTCGACCATGAAGGACATCAAGATTGTGTAGTACTGCTTGGGAATGCTACACAATTGCAAAAAGCACTGTTGTCATTACAACAATATAAAGTAATGCTTTGGTTTGCTATGGAAAATTCAATTGAGGAAGTGCACAGCAGGTTATCACACTTCGAAAACATTGAAATTAAATTTGATATCTAAGCATTAAAATCTGAAATTAACCCCACGGTCTGTTTCACCCATAAATGGGATCATCAGGGCTTTTTTAAGCAGAATCCATAGAATTCTATTTGAATGAGATACCCCTGATGATTTCATTTATTGGTGAAACAAACTATTGAGTTGTGTATTATTTTAATGCTTTAAAACAGAGGTAATCTGCCGTGATATTTGCTTTAAGTATTTGTTATCAAGCACTTAAAGCTCTTTTTGAAGCCCTGATATCAACCACTGACTGAAGAAGTTGGACTTTCCAAATTTTACATGACTTCTTCAATAATATGTTTTTTTTACCTTTTTCTAGGGAGTCAGAACGTTTGCTCAAAAAGATGGTGATGGTTGGATATTAAATGGAAGTAAAGTGTTTATCACTAATGGTTGGATGGCTGATGTTGTGATAGTCGTTGCTATTACAGACAAAACAGCAAAGTCAACTGCTCATGGAATCAGTTTGTTTCTTGTAGATGGTGATGCACCTGGTTTTGTAAAAGGAAAGAAGCTCAAGAAAATGGGTCTTAAAGCACAAGTAAAATAATTGGAGGATATTCTCTATTTTCTATTGAAGTTTCCACCATAATAGGCGGTAGTTACAGTTTTTTTTGTTTTTGTTTTTTTTTGATGAGGACAATTTCATACGAACATGAGGCTCATTTTTGTAAAAATTTTAGAAAAATACCAGCCTCCTTGCAGTCTACTACTACAGTTTTTTTTGTAAGAACAATTTCACACGAACATGAGGCTCATTTTTGTTAAAATTTTAGAAAAATGCCAGCCTCTTTGCAGTCTATTACATTTAGGGGCGGACGTTTAGTCGTGGCCGATTATGCACGAGGACTACTACGCGCCGGGACTTTCAGGCGCCAGAGCTAAACAAATTTCAGTTTCAAATAACAGTCTTTTTTCAAAAAAAGTTTAAAAAAAGTTTTTTTTTCAAATACAGATATTTTTAGGTAAAAGTTTTTGTCCGAAGAAACGTTTTTCAAACAAAAAATTTTACAACAAAAATTGATTTCTTTTCAAGAAAAAAAATTTTTTCCATTACTTGTTCGCAAAGTTTTCTTTCCTACGCCGGATGTATGCAATCAGACGCTTATATCTTTTCATTCTTGCGACTAAAACTTGTTAAATTTGTCTCTTTTAAAACTTTTGACTGACATTGCCAAAAAAGGTCATAGGTCCTGCAACTCGAGGAGGCTTGAAAACTGAAAATTTGAACGGATTGATAAAAATTGATCTTAAACAATTACTAAGAAGTGTTGAAGAGCGGAGCTCCGTTGAAACACTAAGTCAATTAGAACAAATGAAACTTGTTTTTGGTATTCACCTTATTTACATTTGGGATAAAAATATAGATACATAATATGAAAGAATCGCTGCTTGGGTTTGAACAAATTATCCTCGTCCTCGTGCGGTATCCCGGGACAAAATTTGAGCTAATTTGTCCCGCTCGAAAAACTAGCTAAAGCGATCGATTTTGAAGCACAAATGAAGTGAATATTAGTCAAGCGTAAACGCCATTTTCTAGCTGGTCTCGTCCGCGTAACCAGAATTTATTAGGGAAAAGCCGAACCAAAATATAACTTAACCGTTCGTTTCACGTGCAAGTGTTGGTCAAGGTGATCTTCAACAGCTTACAGATTGGATTCTGGGGTGCTGAGCAATGGTCACGAGTAAAACCATACTAAGTTTTTGTTGCAGGAAATGCTGTGAGGGTAATAAATTTAAAATATATAGCACTTGCATGCAAAAATTTACATGAAAAATTGCCAAGAATGGTTGTCGAGTGTACAGCCTCTTCTAATTCAACTCACACTACAAAAATAATCCGAAAATAAAACAATGATTTGAAGCAGCGTACAATTCTGTACAACTTCAAAAGTTCTTTGTGCAATTCTGAAGAAGTTAACGTCCTTTTTACTACAAGTTATTTGCTACTAGATGTAACGATTAAACTTAACAATATTCATTTAGACATTGTTTTTACTTTTTTACTTCACAACATTTACAACAAGACGTAACGATCATAAATAGGAATCTGATGGGAAATTGGGAAATGAATCCTTTGCGCCTGAAAAACTTTGTACTGTACTAAATGGTTTGCTACAACCAGACTAAAAATAACCATGAAACGTCACGCAGCTAGGCGATGAGTGTGGACGATTAGTAGCAAAATTTCCAGGTTTGCAACGCTAAATATATTAAAATCGTAAGCGTACGAAGGTATCTATAGTTTATTTTAACCAACTAGCTACTTGTACACCGGTCGCATCGAGTTTCTGTTTAGTTTTAGAGTAGAAATACCCTCGTACGCTCACGGTTTTCGTGTGCCAAGATTACTCAAGCAACTCGTTTGCGTGCGCCGCAGAATTTGAAACCGCGGACTGAAGGTTGCATACGTCCGGGTTCGGAATAAAAACTTTGCGAACAAGTAGAGGAAAACAATTTTTTTATGGAAAAAAAATACAATAAGGAAGAAATCAATTTATTTGTAAAATTTTTTGCTTGAAAAACGTTTTTTCGGAAAAATACTTTTATCTAAAAAAAAATTTGTATTTCAAAAACTTTTTTTTTGAAAAAATACTTTTTCCAAAATTTTTTTTTCAAAAAATTTTTTTTAGCTCTGGGCCTAAAAGTTCCGGCGCATAAACGTCCCGCACACAAACGTCCGTGCCTAAAAGTCACGGTCCCGCCTTCTTGGCATGAAAAAGATAAAGAGATACTGTTCGAAATCGGTTTTATTGAGGAAATGAGAACTACTTGAGGTAATAAAGAGGTGCCCCAAACCTTTTTGCACGATTCTCCTTATTTGCGAAAATACGTTTTAATCCGTTTGACCCCGTACCATTGGCAACCTAGCATTTCGCAATTTTGTAATATCACAAATGGCGCACTGTTACGGGTTCCAGTAGCAATATCCAAATTTTCAGATTTGGTTACAGGCTACTCACTGCTACCAGTTGGTATTTGCGTTTCTTAGTCGGCGAGAATTTTTGCAAAATTATGCCTTTTGTGATGCCACAACATTGCAAAATATAAGGTTTGCCAATGGTACGGATTCAAACGGATAAAATCATATTTTCGCGAAAAAGGGGAATTGTGAAAAAGGTTTGGGGCAGCTCTTTGTTACTTCAAGTTGTTCTCATTTCTTCAATAAAACTATTTTAAGTACTATCTCTTTAAGAACACTCGCCAGCTCTAGTCAATTTCTCATTCATTTGTTTACAACTATTTCAAGAAACACGATCTATACCAAAAAAACAAGTTTCATCCGAGCAAAAATGTATTTGTGCTATTATATTCTCCAATAAAATTTAAGAACAAATGAGGCTGAATTTCATGACAATTTTATAACCAAAAAACAGTGTTATAGTATCTTGAAGTGTTATTTTGGTTTTAAAGTGTTTTATTCAAGTATTGATTTACTTATCAGTAGCTGTGTAGTTAACTTTTATATTTTTTGCAGGATACGGCAGAACTTTTCTTCGAAGACTGTCGACTCCCTGCAGATGCTCTTTTGGGCGGAGAAGCAGGTTTGAATCGAGGTTTCTACCAGCTCATGCAAGAACTGCCTCAAGAGCGGTTGCTTATTTCAAACCTTTGCATGGCCGCTTGTGAGTTCATGTTCGAGGAAACGCGTGATTATGTGAAGCAAAGGAAAGCTTTTGGAAAAACCCTCTCAAAATTGCAGACGATTCAACATAAGTTGGCTGAAATTAAAACCGAGGTACGATTTTCTCATCATTTTGATACGCATTTTTTTGTTTTGTACTATTTTACCGAGATGAACTTGTGGAGGGTTTTGTTAAAAGTGATGTATTTGAATTTTCTTTCAATGCTTGTAGATCATTGCTTTTTTACATTGTTTTGTCATTACGAAATTTATTGAGGTTATTCAATGCTTATCTTTTGAAGCTTTTTTTTTAACAGGAGAGTCTGAGGGCTGGCGTAAATTTCGTTGAAAAAGACCAGTGCTACGTCTGGTTGCTGACGGAATTATCGGTGTTTGATTAAGCTATTGTAATCATGTCTATCTATGAAACTTTAGTTAAAAATAAACAAGTTGGGTTTCTTCTAGGAAAAGAAACAAATATTTTGAATATCCGAGTGACGTTCCATTTTAAAGAGACGTTTTGTTTGATTACTCGAACCATTTTCAGTCTGATGTATTTAAATAGATGAAAATAGTTGATACTACGGTAGCTAGAAAAACGTCTTCACAATAAAATGTATACACGTTTAAAATATTCTTGTCCAGTATCCTTTGAAATCTTTCAAATCGATTGCGTAAGCTCGAAAATATGAAACAAAGGACAACAAATACACACAAAATAAATTGGATCAGAAGTAAACGACGGTTAACTTTTTAGTCTTTTAAGATGAAACGTACTTAAAGTATTTTCTTGTGATTTTTGTAGCAATGCAAATAAGGCGATAGTTATGATTTCTGTCGTCGTAATTTTTAAAACACACTTTTCAGACCGCTGTTGCAAGAGCATTTGTGGACCGTTGCAACGAACTGCATAACGAAGGAAAGCTCGATACTGCTACCGCTTCCATGGCCAAATACTGGATAACTGACCTCAATAACACCGTAGCCTACCGGTGTGTCCAACTCCATGGGGGATGGGGATATATGTGGGAGTACCCCATATCCAAAGCCTACGTCGATGCCAGAGTCCAAACCATATATGGTGGTAGTAACGAAATTATGAAGGAGCTCATTTCGAGAGAAATCAACAAGGATCCCTAATTGTTACGTGAAAGCGTTGGGACAATGAAATTCCTATTGTTATTTTTTCAGTATTACCTTTAGGGCCGGTTTACACGGTGCGCGAAATCGTGTGCGTACGAGCGTATATAGTTATTTTGAACAGAAATTCGGTACGACCTGCGCACCGCTTCACCACCGTGCAATTTGCCATTTTGAAGTAAACTAAGGATACGCTAATTTTACTCCGTTTGTTTTTGGAAGAAATTTGTTTATTTCAAAAATTTGGTACGCCTTGTGACTCGTAGTGAGCCGACTTACCGACGTATAAACTCATTAAACTGTAGTTGATGATAATAAACAAAGGATCTCCTCGTACGCTCTCGATTTTAGGCCCCGTTTTGACCTAGTCTTGTGGTATTACAATTTCTGATTGAAGCGTTACAATGCAATTATTGTTTCTGTCGATCTATTATGCTTCGAATTCTCGTTCACAATTTTCTTTTGGTTAATTGTCGACATCTGGATTTCTTTCTGTTCAGAACCTATAACTTATGTATTTTGTATCCTGAAATAAATTCTAATAATTGTTGCCTCTAAAGTAGAATACTTATGCTTTTCGAATCACGAAATGCAAACGCGATTCTTTCATAGTGCCTCGTGTTTACGCTATGAACTCTTCAACTTCCAAGTCGAGGTAAAATAAACTGTTTAGAACATATCGTTGGCCATAAATATAGAAAAAAAAAACGAAATCTCCTGCTAAATTCGTCTCAAGAAGGACTTCCATTTCGTCTTCAAAGTGTTTTGTAATGTACCCATCCGAAGCAAGGATATAGCTTCTGCTGCTGAAATGGTAGACTTTGGTTCGATTCTCGGTCGGATCAAACCAAAGAGTAGAAATGGAATTCACAGCACGTGTCGTAACCAGAGGGGCAAACGGGGAGTGAAACCTTCCTCTTAGCCAAGTCACTTAGAAAATTTACCATTATATCATTTATATGCAAGCTTGTGAACGTGTTGTAAACTTGACCCGGAAGTACGGGGAGTTGCAAGGATTAAGCAATTTAATTCAGTCAAAGGACTTAGGAATCTGAACAATTACTGTAGAATTCGCCTATATCGAGTTATCAACACCTCAAGGGAATGAAAAAAAGGGTCCAAACAAGGGAAGTTTAAATAAAGCCGAATCACTATGGTTTGGTCCTAGATCGCAATTTTAGTTTGTTTGTTTCGGTAAAGGGTTAACAGCCAACTGCAACAACATTGCCGTTTAATTTTGCATACCCTCGGCTATGAAAAACGCAAACGAGATGGTGAAAGATAATGGCAGTTGTAAATTACACTCTTCATAGTGGAGTTAGTAGGTTTGCTGGATACTTTCTTGCAAATAGTTTTATGTACAGCAGTAATGCCTTCGCGTTTGAACTGAATAACGATGAACTTTTTCCAGAATTGGAAAGTACAGTACTACTTCTTTTGCTTGACATTGTTTTGCCACGCTATCTACTCTGCTTATAATCGCAATAACGTCCATTTTTTAAACGCAATTCGATGAACAGTAGATAGTCATACTTTTCATTGGACAGCAACTGTTCAATGCGCGCTTGTCTGATTTCTTCCATTTCTGCGACAATTTTCCATCTACAATTCTATTGCAAACGACTCACAAAGTACTAGTAGGCTACCGGTACCTAAAGTTAAATGGCAAATGAAAGTGCTGTGTTAGTTTTGTGCTGCTCGTAAGTGAAAAAAAGCTACAGATGTCACTATAAACTAAATTGTTCGAGAAAAAGTGTCGATATAGACGAAGTAACGATATACAAAGAGTCGATATTGGTGAAATCGAATGCACGCAAAAGATAGAATTTCGCCGTGACCAACGAAAGTGTCGAAAGAGTCTATATTATAGACGAAGTCGACGTCCGCGATTGCTACTGAAGTTCTTTCAAATGGCACAACAAAGTTCAAAATGGCGTATATTTGTGAGCTTTTTTGAAACCAACCAGCGATTGAAGCCTCAGACCTTCCCCCGACTTTGATACGAAAATACCAGCGTAGGGTTCAGTTCCTTCCGCTAGCAAAACCTGGTTACGCGTTTTAGTCCGGTAGAAATAGCTTTTACCCGGAAAAAATTTATAATAAGCTGAAATGTGGCACGATGACTCAGGACCATGTCCTGAACCACCAAAAAGAAATCCCCATGTTTTGGACATGAGACTTCTCCCGTTTTCGGCCTTTAAAGTCTGCCATCTAGTGTCAAAGAGCTTTTACTATCCAACAGCCAATCCAAAAGTTGTCAAAGCGCCAAGTTTTGAATTAAAGTGGTTTTTCAAGTTCAGGTTTAAAAAAATTTACTTTGAAGTTGATGACGTCATTGTTGGTAACGTCATTGCCAAACTTTTGGAAAAACGACGTATTAATGGCTCAAATCGTAAATTAGGGTTGGGTTTTTGGCTCCAAACCGAAAATTGTTTGTCAAAGTGATGACGTCACAAGTGTTTTAATGACGTCATCTGTCACGAGTTTTGATTGTAAATTTGATAGAGTGTTTGACCAAACGAAACATTGCAAAACTTTTTTTTTATTAGCTTTAAACTTGGGAGAATAATATTGTGAATTCAGTGGATTAAAAGTCAGAAACTCTGTTGTCAGTTAAACTCTGGTGTGGTAGGCACCGCCGCAGCCAGGGGGGGATTAGGGGGACCAGTCCCCCCTCCTTTTGAAAGTGCACAATTTCACAAAAATTATTCAAAAAATAAAATGTCGAAAAACTGGAATAATTTAAAAACGTTCGACTCGAGTGTTATTCTACCCTGAGTTGCAAATGAGCATTGTCAAGACTTTTGCAGTTTTTGAAAATTTTTCTAAGGTCATTAGCTTCTCTATCTTTCACAACAAATTCCAGCCGTTTAGCTTATATTGCTTTCGAGATATTCGGGTTGAAAAAACGTTTGTAGCAAAAAAGCAATGAATCACAAAGTTCACTCAGCAACGGAAATGAGTTACTACAAAAAAATCGTTTTTGGTAAAAATGATTGAAAAAGTTATCTATTATGTCACATTAATATTACAATCGCGCATAAAAGCTTGATTTTATTGAAACAAGAATTTAGCCACGTTGCCTTTTTGCACCACAGGGTAGAAACAAAACCCAAAAAGAGGGAGTGCGTGTATAATCAGTGTTGATATTTATTGAAAATGTCCAATCATTGCGTAGGCTATTGGAACACGCTGTTTTGGAATAATAATGTCTTGTCAGCATACCACGTTGCTTTTAAGGAAGAACGCAAACGAGGCTGAAAGCAGCGCGATTTCGCACCAAAAAACGCAATCCATTTGTTTCAAAACTCATCATTTTCCAAAATGGAACAAGTAGAATCAGATACCGGCGAGAATTTGAGGCGGCCAAGATCTGACGCGTATCAGTACAAGATTTAAATGTCACCATAATCAAATCGTATTTCGACCTTTATAAATTTCGAGAATATTTTATTTGGAAATAGTCGGAAAAAACACTAATCGCAAAAGGAAAGCAAATCTCTTTTTAAGAGAATGATTCTACGTTTATTTTGAACGTCGAAATTGATTTTTTATCATACTGTATTAAGTCCGTTATACCGATCACGCGTATTTATGCGTATAGATATACGCATGTCATTTGATCGAATGCATTTTGCCTGTTTTCTTCTTTTTTTTTGCGTTTACATGGAATAAGATATCAGACGTAATAGGTCTAAACTGCTTTAATTGCGTAAGCCTACAGTAGATTAGGACCAACACACTAGTGAGCCCGTTTATCTGAAAAACGACGGAATCAAAATAATATTGCTCAATAAGTTTTTGTTAATTACCAAAAGTGAAACTACGAAGTCAGCTTGATCGTTTAATTTTATTTTCAGCTGAGTTGGGGAACGGCAATCGGCTGGTTTGAATTAATTTAACAACTCCAATCAGCGCAATGTCAAGTGTTTAATACAGTCAATAGTACGCTGATCTGTTTTTAGGAAATCTCTGTCGATGAATTTTTGTGTCTACATATTACACCGTATAGCTGTGTTGATTATGAACAATTTTCTTGTTGTCTATCAGAGCAGCGAGTCCGGTGACGAGCCCAAATTGTGTCGAAGTCTAAATTGAGCTCGCTGATTGGTTGCGAGCAAAAAGTCGCGCAGACGCTGTCCGCTTAATCCTGATCTACACTGTGCGTAAAATCGTGGGTGCAAAAGCTCGTCTGTTTTAAACAAACTAACGATATGCCTGCACGTTCACGAAAAATTCTCTCTGGAAGCATTCTATACGCAGTTTTCCGCGCGAACCAAATTTTGTTCGCGAGCGTGCCATATAATCAAAAATAAAGCCATTGTATTTCGTTATGACCATTTTTAAGCGAAAGCCGCGTTCGATTCACATTATTTGATTGAGACAACCACACATACGGAATTGGTAGGTCGCTGTTGCATTATTCTTGCTTAATGCTTAGATCCCTATTTCCTACCAACAATATTAATAACAGCACAGTAATCAATTAAACAAAACTTTCTACTGGCAAACCACAATACAGCGCATTTTTTTCTGTTCAAAGATAGCAAGCAGTATGTGGTGTCTAATGTCAATTAACATAAATAAAAACAGAGGACACTAATTTTTCAAAAAACAAACATTTTCGGGTCCAGGCGAGGGTTGTTCGTATGTTTTTGCAAATTGTGCATTTCTTTTGGTCTTAATTTGTTACAATATACAGCGTAGTCACTAAATATTACAATATACAGCATGTAATATTTAGTGACCATGTATACAGTGCTAGAAAGGTGGGCAGGTGACAGCGTGAGTCGAAGACCGACAGATCCCTTCGCTGTCTCCAGACCAAGGCAAGTTGATGAATAAAATGTAATTATAATTATTCAAAAATTAAAATATTATTATGCCAAGTTGCTTGAATAATAACGGCAATCTGCGATTTTCTTCTAGGGCCTACGTGAAAAAACGCGTTTTTTTGTATCCGCTGTTGCATCGTCAAATAAAGTAAAATTGTGAAACCACTTTAATTCTATTATTTTTTATTTATTTATTTGTTAATGCGTCTGCTGCATAAATGATGGCAGCACTTCAACCTGTTATCGCTTAACCTTTGTACAGTAGTTTGATACAATTTGCCTAAATAAAAACTTTTCGATTTGCATATGCTTTAATCATAGCACACAATTTTGTCCCTCCCCTTTTATTATTTCTGGCTGTGCCGGTGGAAGCAGTCAATCAGATAAAACTTAAACCTCCCAATATGGGATTAAAATAAAATAATGCATTTTGCAGTTAAAGCAAGAAAGCCTATGAATGTTTATCGAAAAGTTCCCTCGCGCAGTTAAAGTTAATCTGCAATTTTAGTTTAAAATGCAAGCATTGGCAACGATAAAAAAATTATTAACACTGCAAATTGTCAAATATTAGCGTGCTTATTATAGATTCATTAAATAAGTTTTGTTCAGATGTTATTCAGGAATCTTGGTTGATTAGATAAGTTTTTGATCAATTATTAATTTAGATTAATCAGATAAGTTTAGTTCAGATGCCAGGCCTATTCTAGAATACATCTAGTCTCACAGATTGTAGAAGTATGCTAACATAGTATTTTGCGTTAGATAATAATATTGTCAGATATTGCAAAACGGTAGAAATTTTGTTCTTATCGGGTACATCGTACTTGGGACATATTCGTATTAATTTACATATAATTGCGCTGGTTATCATTTTTTTAGAACCATTGCATATAGGAGGACGATGCAAGGACTCGAAGATGCCTTAGAACCTCAAAATGATGCTGATATTCTCAAAGTGTGGCAATGTTTCGTTTGGTCAAACATTCATTTTCAAATTTACGATTAAAACTCTTGACAGATGATGTCATCAAAACGTTTGTGACGTCATCATTTTGATTTAAGCAATTTTTGGTTTGGAAACGAAATTCTAACTCTCACTCACAATTTGAGCCATCAATATAGAATACGTCATTTTTCCGAAACTTAAAATTTGGCAATGACGTCACTAACAATGACGTCATCAATTTTAAAACGAATTTGATCTCACTTGCATTGAAAATCAATTAAGATTTAGAATTTGGCTCTTCCATCACTTTTGGATTGGCTGTTGGACAGTAAAGACTCCTTGACACTAGATGGCAGACTTTAAAGGCCGAAAAAGGGGAAAGTCCCATGTCCAAAACATGGGGATTTCTTTTTGGTGGCTCAGGACGTGGTTCTAAGTCATCGTGCCAAATTTCAGCTTATTATAAATTTTTTCCGGGTTTGCATGTATTTTGTCGTATTTCTACCGGACTACTTGTTTACAGCCTTGCTAAGTGAAGTTCAGCAATAAAATGATACAGTGTAAGCCTCTACCTTGCGTGGTAGACAGGTAGCAGCTTGACTTGAAGATTGCTAAGGTTTTTTCGCTGTTTCCTGACCAACGTAACTTGGTGAATGAAATATAAAAATGTAATTACAAGTGCAAAAACATTCTTAAATCGTTTGCGTGCTTCTGGCCTAAAGGCTACCAGCGCGGAAGCCTAAGAAGAGCCACCAGAACGGCGACTACTTAAAACAAGCAATGCAAAAAAGTTTTTCTCCCACAGGATTCGAACCTGCACCCTTACGAATACCGGTCCACTGCTCTACCACTTGAGTTATAGAGAATGTCTCCTCGCATGCTTAAATTTGGCTATTTAAACTCAGCAACATGCTTTCTTTATCAAACAACGGATTTTTATTATTTTAAGTGATGTCAACACACTTCGCATGGTACAACAACGCATTGGCGGCAAAACACGTAAAATATATTCGAACACAATGGCAATCAAAAGAGCATGTCCACGACGTTGAATAAATTAAAACCCGGGAAGGCGAGATGAGTTTTTAGAGTTTGTAACGTCTAGATCGAAATGGATGTATTGTACAGTATCTAAATTACAATTTTGCGGGAAAAATAGTCGTTGTGAAAAACGAGCCTTCGTAATTAGCGAGATATTATGTACATTGTACATAAAAAGTACATAAAGATTTGATGTCCATTGTACATAAAGAAAACCTCGAAACTTCAAGTTTGTGAGCTCTGGTCTCCTAACAATTTTTAAAACAAAGTACCGTTTCTACAAGATATTTCAACAAAGTATAGCAAAAACTATTTTCAAATTTAGACGTAAAAATAATGGAACAAGGTAATAATAATGTTACGCGAATAAATGGACGTGGTTGAATAATGACATCATACACAAGGTTCCCAAGCAATCTCAAGAAGGGAAAAAATTGGGTTATTTTCCAGGAAAACACGGGATTGCGCCCGTGAGGGGTGCTCTGCTTTACCTGCATCACTAGGGGTTGAAAGGGACACCAACCAGACATGGAGACACCATTAAGATGTTGCTCCAACAAAATCCTGGTTACCAAAACTGCTAGCTACCATTAGCCCACACATTTTCTAAAATGTTTTCAGAAATTGAAAAATCTTTCGTTAACTTAAAAAAATCTACTCGTATGCTTCAAAAAGAAACTCTTTGGCGTTGAATGATTTTTTTTATCGTGTATACGTTTTTTGTTCTAACGTATAAGGGGTATATTAAAAGTAGTCAAAAGTTACTTCACTTGGTAACTATTGCACTACTTTTTTGGTAGCTAGCAATATTTTTTTAATTTGTCGAAAAATCAAGGCTAAAAATTTTAATTCCTAGTTGACTAGAAATCTTACATACGTTTTTCATCGAAAACAGGGATGCTTGAGCGCGCTTTCTTGTCATCGAAAACTCAAAGGGGGTGAAACATCCAGCCAATTCCGGTAGGATACAATAGCTGCAATCGACTTATAATTTTTTTAATATTTTTTCTCATTTTGGGGCAGCGGTTGTGAAGATATTCAAAAATACAAATAGATATCCCCGTAAAAAACTTTGGAAACTCCGAATCTGTTTTCATAGCCAAAACTTCCAGGGAAAAAGAGGTACGAAGTAACATTTACCCTTCCCGTAACATCAAATGACCTAGCCAATTTTGGTAACACCCTCCATTTTCTGGAAATTCAGGTTGAGAGAACAAACCGAGGGTTTCGAAAAACTTTTTTAGGGAGATATCTAATTATATTTGTTGAATATCTTTGTAACCGCAGCCCCAAAATGAGAAAAAATTTCAAAAATTATTCTTTAATTTTAACTACTGTAAACTACCAGAATTGGCTGTATGCTTCACCCGCTTAATCCACGATTAAAATATGACGTCGGAAAAAACACACATCGGCGAAAGTCAGTCACTGGTCCCAATATAACGGAGAGCTCTTTAAAACAAGTCTTTGAAGATTTACCACGAGAAATAGCTGGCATTTTGACAAAAAAAAGGTTTTTGAAACAAGTTACTATATTTAAGGAAAAAAAGGCAAAATAAAAGTAAAGGCGAAAAATTTTAGTGCTATTACAACCCTCACGGAGCAAGGAAATAATAAATGCGCCAATCACTCCCAGGGCTCTGGCCCATCTTTTCGACAATTCACGTTTTGGCGTCAAACGAAATCTTTCATTATACCTGCTGTATTACGCCGAAGCGTGTAACGAGTTGCGAGGCCCATCTTCGCAAAATTACGCTAGGGCAAAACAGCCCACTTCGAAGAAATGTTGCAGCAATGGCGAGCCGTTGGCAACACTGTGTCCGATTTGACCGGCCCGAGATTTGAACCTCTGACCTCCCGCTCCAGAGACGAACGCGTTACCGCTCGACCAACTGGCCCGTTCTCGTTTTGGCGTTGTATGCAAAAACCATTATAATCTTAAGACTCGATCATATGTCCTCCTTCCGCCCACTTCGACGTAAATTTTATCATGAACTGCTACAGGGCATTACAGAAACCGACATGTTTTAGAGTACCGTCGCCGATTATAGCATGACAATCGATAATACAAGAGAGCGACGCCAAAGTAATAATTGAGGAGACCGTTTTGACGGCTACCGCATCGTACAGCAACGGGTAAAGCAGCCGTAGAAATAGTTTTTCGGTCGTTGGCGTGCTTTTTGCCCCATAGACACCAGCGTGGAAGCCAATGGAGGATCCACCGGAACTGTGCCTTCTTGAAACTAGTAAAATGCGAAATTATATATTTCCGAAGCTTCCGCTCTAACAGTCTGGCGTCCAGAAAGTATGCAAACGATTAAACACTGAAACTATGGCGCGCAAACGTCAAAAACTAAAAACTGTTATCTATAAGAAACGAATTTTACAACCCAATACGTCTAATTTTAGTATCTAGTAACAACGTCGTAGGGCAAATCTCGCACGTCCAAAAAGTTCAACATTTAACAATAAATACTTTTGCTGAATAGTAAAAGATAATTATGCAGTTTATGCAAAAAGATATAAATGCAGCTCAAACAAACGAGAAAGAAAAAGAACACCAACTTTCACCGGTGATATGTACATAAAATCGATCACAATTGGAAAAGATCGGTCACCTTCGGAAAACTTTGCACTTTCTCACGCAAAATTCACCTTCACACTTCGCAAACTCGGAACTGCATTTCTAAAGCAGCTGTTGTCCCAGAAAATTGCCAGTTTAGCTCATGATTGTTTGACGGTGTCTTCGTGTCCGGCTAAAATATACAAATTGGAAAGTTCTTTCGGATTATCAGTCGGCTTGCTCTCTAAAACGATGACCCTGCAATTAAAAGAAGTTAGATGATAATCTAAACTCGACCAGAAAAAGGTCGGTAAAACTAGGCGCGTGGCGACAAAATTGACGTCATCGACATTTGCGATAATTTGCACACCGTACGGAGTGTGAAGAAAATATGAAAAATAGGAGTGGATCAGAAGGAACCGCAAAACTTGCTTTACACAAAGCAACCAACATCGTACGATCTGTGTTGGCAGTTTGATATCAATTTCTCATTTATGCAACTTGTTACAGTAATCGCTAGTAATGTATTCTGAGGGCTGTATTTTAAAGTACGAGAGTAAAGACGAGGGCTGGCAGCTTCTTTCATTTTCATTCCTCAAATTTCCTTGCGTTTACGCTGACAAATATGTCAAACCAAAGCTAGCCTAGTTTTACAAGTGATTGACTGGCCTAATACTTATTTGTTGGTTTTACCTGTGGCAACTAAGTAATCGAAAAATTCTGCTTCTGTCGCAAATTTCTTGAGTAACTTCATCCTTGCGAAAGCTTCTTCCTTGCATACCGTGCTCGTGAAAGGCCAGGACACTGTCTTGAAGACACACTGAGAAAAAATATTTATAACAATTTGAGCACTCTGGCTGTGGTGAAGTTTTCAAGTCTCACAAATTAAAAATTTTTAAACTGACTTTTAAGTACCTGTTAGTACTAGCCAAAATTCCATAGCTGTCTACACCAGAGTTGTAAACAAGCCAAGTAGTACAAGCCCGAAAACGAAAAGTGCTTTCAAGCCAAACCTAGGCCCGAGAAACCCCATAAGTTAAGTTATGTCTAAACAATGTCTACGGTTGTTGCTTCGAAGCGATTAAAATAAGACTGCTGAATGCTGATAAATTGCGACGCAATAACAATACGTGTAATAATAATCGTATGATGCTTAAACAAAGTTATCATTCAGGGCTGCAAAGTTATTTTAATTATATTTTTATAGCACCTAAAAGGTTAAAACATTAGGCAAGTACGTACGTCAAGCAAGACGTTTTGTCAACCTCAAGCCCGAACCCGACCCGACTTGCAACTCTGGTCTGCACGCACCTGGCCAGCTCAAATAGAGCAAAACGGTTCTGTCTTGTATTTGATGATAGCAATTACTACAATACATGTTTCTGGAATTTCTGGTCTGGAGACACCGAAATACAATTTTCGAAATTGGGGACGTCTACGGTATCGGGTCTTAGGGATCAGTGTTCACTCCTACTTTTTGGCTAATCAGCCAAAATTTTCTTAAAATAATTGTGCTTAAAGCTGTAAAAAGACGTTCATGAATCCTAAAATATATCCACCAGGGTGGTTCAAAAAGACACTTTTGTTTCAAAAGGGGAATCAAAATCAAGAGGGTACCCCTAAAATTTGTTCAAATTTATGAAAAAAAGCCACACAAAAAAATTCAGCTCGATCAGTTGAGAATTGGCCACGTGAATCCACTTTTAAGTTTTAGGGGGGTATCGGCTTGTTTTTTTTGGGGGGGGGGGACATAAACCGATAATAACTTTTGATCTATACATCGCAGAACCACGTGTGACCACCTAAAATTCGCAAAAACTATTTTTGTGTTGCGATACAATAAGCATTTTCAACGCAAAGCAACCAGAAAACTACATAATCGATTAAATTATGCATTCCCATTTATGAAAAAATAGTATAATGGAATAAAAGATCGGTAAGTTTCAACAAATCAAAATGTTTACCGCCATCTCATCAGCTCAAAGAAAACTAGACGCCACCAATACCATAACCATCAAAAGACATTAGTGCTTTAAGTAACGATTCATTTTTCTTTTGTATTTTTTCGGACTAACTGATGTTTTTATAGTAATAACAGCAATCAGTATAAACTCCCATTGCGATATCTTCACATTATTTAACAGAAAGTGTTTAACTTGATCGATTAGTATCCCACTGGGTTAGCATTTTCAAGACCTTTCTTTCAACTATTTGACGCAGATAGTTTAAGTAAACATTAGAGTGGTGGTTACGATGCAGAAACGTTGCAAAACCTTTTCTGCTTCAGTGTATGTAACACTGCATTGCACTGATACTAGTGTACAGTACTAATGATAATCCGCAAAAACAGGAATTGATTGCAACAAAGTTAGACAAAAGGCATGTTTTGGTAAATTTGGTTAATTAGGTTATGGTAAATATAGGCGCTAGTCATAGTACTCAGAAAGCTAAAATACATCACAGTTTATTGTTTTTACCATTGTTACTTACTCGTAAGTCATATTCATGCAGATAAAAGAGCAATAAGTAAAAACGTAAAGTAATTTGCTTTCTCTAATAGCCTGCTGTACTATTTAGTTTTAAAGATAACTCTATGCAAAGACGTCCGGCAGTTGAGTGGAGTACGAAGTGCTCGGAAACAATCAATATCTTGGCGTGCCTACGAATCAGGTTATATAGCGCTTCCTATTCTACTTAGAAGTTGAAAGTGTACAATAAAAAAGCAAAAAGCGCAACGTACGAAGCAGTAATAGGGGTGTGGTAAAAAGTTACTGAAGTTGCAAGTCCTGGCTATAATTGCTACGTGAGTCGAAAGACTGCGCTGAAGAAGATGAGTAGTCTGTACCAAATGCTAAAAAAGCGGAAGATTTCAAAGCGGTAAACAAGCTTTTCGATATTTCAAGATATGATTGAGCAGCACTTCTGTTTTAAGATTATAGCTTTATTCTGGATCAAAACGGACCCGCCAAACTGCCTTTGATGGAAAAATGCGAAGCCGGTTAAAAAACTGAAGCGCAACTTATCCCGGGAAGAAGTATTTGAAAAGAGAAGAAACGCATCCAAGTTGAAAAGCGTTTAAGCCAGGCAGTTGCATCTTCTTCACAACTATGCACAAGTAAAAGTAGCGAAGATTCGTCATCAATTAACAGCATTAGTTCATCTGATTTTGAAAGACCACGCCATTCGTTACGGTACCCATCTCCTCTAGATTCTTTGGAAGTTAACGTTCTTCAAAAATAATTAACTACCGTACCCAGAAGTTACTGATGTTACAAACCGTCATAAAGTATCTTTTAATAAAGTCAAACTGTGTTGAAAAACGTCTTCGAAATCGTCCTGATTTCAGTTAGAAAGTAAACTTTGGCCAGTTCTATTATGTAAAACTTGAACAAGTTGGTTTTGAAAGCTTATGTATCATTTTGATTTTAATTTCGAAAGCGCATTCGTTTCGGTCAAAATATTTTTTGGTCCAGTGTCATTTTCATGGTCTTTTCAAAAATAATTGCGCAGCTATTTTCCACCTTGAAAATAAATTTCATACTTTTCATGCAACTTTAAACTTTTTAACTATTTTAGTAGAATTTTTTATACAATTTTTATATTTTTTTTTACTTAAAAAAAAAAAAAAAAACTGTACTACAACACAAAAATAGTTGGTCATAAATGGAGAGCTGCGGTCATTTTGCGAATTGTAAGTGGTCACACGTAATTCTGCGATGTATAGATCAAAAGTTATTATCGCTTATGTTATTTTCTCCCCCTAAAAAAAACAAGCCGATACCCCCCCAAAACTTAAAAGTGGATTCACGTGGCCAATTCTCAACCGATCGAGCTGAAATTTTTTGTTGGCGTCTTTTCATGGATTTGAACAAATCTAAATTTAAGCCTCTTCATTTTGAAACAAAAGTGTATCTTTGAACCACCCTAATATACACTATCCAGTATTAAAGTACACTAAATGTCATATTTCCACAAATTTGTCGTCTTTTCTAAAGCTATGTTCATCATATTGCCAAAAACTATTTGCCCTTGTTACAACGAATCGCGGATTCGCTGGCAAAAATCGGCTTAATGGGAACACTGTGTTGCAAACTGGCTTCTTCTTCAACCTTGACTATAAATCCAACGAGGCCCCACTGCTGGACTGATGTGGATTGAGGAGTTTCTAAGACCCCTTTGTCGTGGAAAGAGTCGGGAAACAATTTCCTCTATTATTTACCAAGTTGCCTTGAGCGGGAAATAGCAAAATGACGTTGGGGCTACCAAGTCCAGCAGCCACCTTTCAAGCACACACGGTTGAGATTTTGCCACACTGTTCCTCCTAATGCTTGAGCGCCCAGCAGGGGAGCTATGAACATCAATTTCTATAGTCTTTCATTTGAACCAACAGTAGAGCATAATGTTTCGGTGTTAGGTGCTCTTACTATCTCGTGAAAGCTGTTTAAGTAATGTATTGTTATCAGGCCTTTACAATTTTGGCTTTGAAAACAGACACCGAAGTACTTTCAAACGTTTTTGTACCTATGTCTTTGGTGACGAAGTCAAAGTGCAGTTCAGAGGCTAGTTTTTTACTCGATTTCAATTTCCCAGACATCCCAACAATCTTCACGTCTCCTAAATAGGAAAAGGTTTTAATTGCTTAGCTTGTTCTAAGTGCGAACTTTATTCGCATAAGTTGATAAAACTACAAAAAATTGTAATTACAACTTTATTTATCACCAAGTTTCTTAGCCGGAGACAGCGAGGAGACCTTTCGGTGTTCAAGTCAAGTTACCACCAGCCTATGTTTACCACTGACAGTAGGGGTTTCACCCTGTTCCTTTTATGCTGAATGTCAAAAAGGAAAGCTATGAATACCAATTTTTAGTCTCAAAACTCGACTCAACCGGGAATCGAACCAAAATCTACCGTTTTAGTAGCAGACGCTCCATCCACTCGACCACTGATTAGTTATTTTTCGAAGTATCAAGACTGGTTTCTGCACCACAACAGTTATGAATGCTTTACAACAGATGAGACCACAGCTTATCATTGGTTTCATGGAATATCAACTACAGTATACAATATTTTCTCAACAAATAGCCATCTTCGCATGCTATACAATATCATTATATTTTTAGTTGAAAAACTAAGAAAATACGTTATATAATTACAACATAGATCGCTTTGAAACATTTCAAGTTTTAATATGCCTAATTTTATGATTTTTTGTCGAAAAAACTACAAAAAGAAAAAAACGGAAAAAATGAAACGAAACAGAACTAGAGTTGAAAAAGTGGCCGTATGAAAACAGTAAATAGGATTTGTATTGCATCCCGAAAGCAACACTAGACAGCAAAAACTTACTTTCGAGACAGACGAGCAAGGTGTCTTTTTCTAACTGAGTGACGTTTACGACGGAGAGAGGGATGCCAACGGAATACTGATCAGTGAACCAGGAAGATTGAGCGTTTAAATTGACCGTGTTCAAATGATAGATGGGTTGCTGGCTAGCTTCAGCTCCTGAAATAAAGCATTTTTTTAAGATTTAAAAGGGGCAAAGTCAAGTATTTCAGTGTTGACCAAAATGTAGGGATAAGCTTACAATGAATTCTGACCAAAATTAAAGTTTCTACGTCTTGCCGCTTTCAAGATATTGCAGTTCCAAATTAACACTTTTCTTCTTACTTTCGTGTTGCCATTTTGCCAGTATTGTGACAGAAGATTAACTATTATAAAAGCGTGCTTACATTTATTGGAAGCAGCTAATTCTACAGTTCTAAACCTTTTCTTTGTTTTGGCTATAACTCTGCCGCAAAACATTGATTGAGAATCAGGAGCATGCAGTGACTTTTTGAAATTTTATTTCTCATTGGCAACCCTAGTAAAATCTCGAAGGAAAAAAGCCTTCCAAAGGGGGAATCTAAAACATAATATCTCGGGAACGGAAGGTCGTAGAAAGATCAAATTTGGTGAAGTTAGTCTTTATCTATCAGTCAAATTTTTTGGATAGAAAACCAAGAAAAAAAATTTTTCGATCTAAATGCTCTTTTAAGGTCTTACTACGTATCAGCGGCCAAGTGGATAAATAAAGAGGGTGTGCACTGTGCAGCTGAAACGATCAAGTTTGGTTCGATCCCTGATTGGGCCAAACAAAGGAGTATAAGAAATTGGTATTGACAGGTTCCCTGTTTGACGTTCAACAATAGAAGGAGAGTGTGAAGCCTCCACCTTGTGTAGTAGACAGGTGCCCAACTGCCCACTGGCCAGGCGGAAGCTTGACTCGAAAACCGAAAGACTCCTTTAGACTTTGCAGTCTCCTGGCCAAGGTAACTTGGTGACAAAAGATCTAATTACAATTACGAACTGAATGTAATATTTCACGGAGTTCACCATGTAATTTTTTTTACGTCATAAATTCCAAAATATTGTAGCATCAGACAAGGACTATTTTCGAGACAACTGTTTTATTTTGTACATTTGTAACCTAGAGTATGAACACTTCGGAGAGTTACGAAGTTCCATAATACCATTTCTGCTGCTACTTTGAAGTGAAAGTTTAAATATTAGGCAATTTTTGTTAAAAGCAGCTGCAAGTAGAAATGTGAATCCAACCGTAAGGAGACAAAAACCTGTAATTGTGCCAATAGTAGACAAATGTCTATAAGCTGTAAATTATAAGCTGTAAATTATTTTCTTACCAACTTGCGGAAGAGTGGAGCTACTGCCTATGCTGACACCGTAACATACCAGTGGATACTCTGCGTCCGGCACCACTAGCAGTTCAAACACTTTCAGAGGGTGGGGAAGTTGAATGTCAAATTGCTAAAATAGAAATCAGAGTTAATTTCAACTCCGCCTGATTTCAAGTATGTGCGGTGATCAACATAAACACGTGAAGAATCAAACTAAGTAAGGACTAAAACCAAGCGAAAGAAATATGATCCAAACCTTTCCACGAATAGCACCGAGATTATAAAAGAACTGACACAAAGTTCTCTTCAATGTGATTGGAGCGTTATTGGATTCACAACTGAAAATTTTTCCTGTACTATTATGCGTACTAAACAAACTCGTTGATTTCTTGAAAAACTAGGATTTGCTGAAAAATCTGCGTAAAATATTGCACCAACTGGCGACACAATCATCTCCTTCTACAACAGATCTATCAATCAACCATCAATACTCCAACGCGAAGGACCGATTATGCGCCTGGGCGGTTACAGGTTCCAACAATGCTCCGTATAATTACGTAAGTAACCTCATATTTAGCCTGCGTTTTAATACGAACTCTTTCCTGAAAAGGAATTCTCTGCAAGGCGACCAGTGCGGCTCAAAATTCGTAGTAAGAAAATGTTCTGGCAATAAACCCTTAATTTTATTTACCAAAATTTTATTAAGAGGCTGCATGATTCAAAGCTCAAGCAGGCCCAGCAATTTAGGAAAGACCTGTAGAAATCATCATTTTAGGAAAGACCCGCAGAAATCATCATCATCTCATTTTGGATCCGGTATTGACCACGTCAACGGAGTTGGCCGGATTTCGTATGGTCTTGTTTTTACCACGGCTCGCCATTTCGCTCGATCACATGCATCCTCTCTCACCAGTCCATTTTTCTTTATTTCATTTTCTACTTGCTTTTTCCGCGTTTGATTTGGTTTTCCTTTTCCTTTACTATCGCTTGCTTCAAATTTCAAAGCCTTCACTATCATATTTTCATGTTCTTTCTTCACAACATGACCGTAGCACCGTATACTACTTACTTTAGCCATCCTACTCAAAGACTCTTCTACATCCAACATGTCCATCGGTAAGGGGAGGCGATTAGAATTATAATTTTCTTTGGCAAATAAAAAATTGGCCTTTCAACTCCTCGATATTTCTTCAATCTAATAGCTTCACACCACGCATCGCTCGAATCATGGCTCTCTCTGTTCTTCTCCAAATTGCCATCTCTTTTTCTCTCAAGCACCATTCTTCATTTATATATAGCTGATCTTCAATTACTTTGGTAAACCTTCCCTTTCATCTTCAACGAAAATCTTTGGCCTTTGAGTATTTCACTACATTTCATGAACTTCATTAAACCAATTCTAGTTCTAGCTGCACCGCCAATTCACATCCACCAGTTGCATTCAATTTGTCACCTAGTTACACAAAACTTAGTTACTTTCCACGCCATCACATCGCACTTCATCTGGTCTTTTCAAATTCGTTACCGTGCCTCCACATTTCTTACAAACAAATCTGTAGCCAAGTAAACTGTAACATTCTTATCCATGTATCTTGCGAGGACCCACTTACCACATGCTGTACATAACACCAAATTAGACGTAACTCTTGCGCCACACATGCTACAAGTACCAATCTTACTGTCGAACGTTTCTTCCTCCATTCCATTCACCATCAACTTTGTCTTTCCAAGACTGACTCTTATCCCTTTGCTTTCAAACGCATCTCTTCATTCATCAAAGTTCTCTTTCAACTCTTCCCTAGGCTCTCTCTCAACTCTTCCATAGAAACACGATGACAAATAATTACGAAGAGTTCAACACATAATCTTACCTTGATGAGTAAAAACTTTTGCATTGGTTCATACCACTGCAGTAACAATATACTTTGCTGGAGTGCAGCGCAAAGGTACTTGTGCCCATTGTATTGGTTCCGCACAACGGAGCATCGCTGACAGCCTTTCGTATCTGGTACTTTGGTGGAAACAGCATATCTCCTAAAAAAAATAAAGGAAAACTTAATACATAATCTTTTGAATAAGATGCCTGTTGGGAAGATTACTTTACAGGTGTGTAATTGAATTTAATTTTTGTATATTGATTGATATTGATATAAAATTATAGCTTGAAATCTGACAAAAGTTAATCTGTAAAGACTTTATTATATTATTTAATACAAAAAGATTTTGGAAGTGTTTATCACTGTGATAATACTAGTCATTTCGGCCCTGCTAGCCAAGCAGAAGAGCCTTGAAATTAGGCGAAACACCTGTCTTAGGCACGCTACTTACATATAGTATTATTGTTCAGCTTGGATTTAATGATTGATTGACCTTAAATTTTCCAAGTAATTTCTTTTTTATGCTTGCAAATAATTGAGTAAAAGGAATTTATTTCCTCATTTAAATTCTTAATATACTGCATATTGTAGTTGTCAAAAAAAAAAAAGATTTTACCTACACGTTTCTCGTTCTCAACTTAGCCATGTTTACCATAGCAGTTTCGAACAGAGACTGAATGCTGCTAGCAGCCCGGATATTGTTAGTATGTCTAACCACTCAACTGCGTATCGTCGCTCGACTTCTTCGAGCATTGCAGCGCTTTCAGATGACCTTTTTGACTACTACCGAGCGTGCTTTCGGTAATATCGTTCCAGATTTCAGATTTAGTAAAATTCGAACTTTAATCACTACACAACTAATCAACTATTTTTTAACTTTAATATGGAAAGTTACTTTAGCTTGAATAGTGCTAACAAAAACCAGCAAGCTCGCCGTTTTTACTGGGCCAAATTATATTGGCAGCCAGGATTTAGTTTGTTCCGACAAATTATGGACGTCTGGCAAGAACATATCACCACAAATTTCACAGTCAAAAAGTGCATTCTTTTCCCAAATGTAAGCTTGCAATACATGATTTATTCAAGAATCACGGCTAGTTCTTTACCCAAACAGAAAACACAACTCTCACCGAGGGAACATTCTCTCTGGGAGGTGGATACGTGGATTTTTCTGAGTTCTTTCAAGTAATCCAAGTATATTGTGCGAATATAATTGCTGTGTTCGGTGACCTAAACATAGAACAACTTAAATATTTTATTCTCACTTGACAATTTCTTTTTCTGTGCTTTTTCGAGGTAACATATTGAAGCCACCCTCTTACCGGGTCAGGAAGAGACTAATGGGTAGTGGGCACCAATTAGCAGTGGTGGTGGTGCGGCCGTTCCCTTGCGAGAGTTGGGTCTCCGCGGAGACCTTTTGTACCAGGTGAGGTCCTTCCCCGAACGTAGATGGGCCGAAAGGGCCCTTTTCTATGGGCTCGACAAGAATCGTGTGGTAATGGGGCACATAAATCCACTTTTAAAGTGGCGTCGAAACGATCAAACAACGGGGTACGCTGTTGTGGCATTCGGTTGAATCAAGCTCTTATCCATAAAAAGAAGCAAGGCATCTACTAACACAAAACTTCACTTTTTTGTTTTGTTTTTTCGGTCATTCTACCACATGGTTTGTGAATGTTAAAAATTGTGTCAATTTGATATGATAAAAAACAAATCAAAGATCGACGTAGTTTTTCATAGTAATATTAAAGCTATGCTCACGCGAATGCAGCTGAGCGCAAAATTTTTGAAATGACCAAAAAATATTCCAAATTTGGACAACCAACCGCAAGTCGCGCGAAACACTAACTCATCTTCACAGATAAACACGTACAAAAATCGTTCAGCAATATCGCTAAAACAGTACATGGTGAGGGCATTTCTACGATTAAAAAAAACTTTAGAAATACGGGCTACTTGTACGGTGCGGAATCAAGATCAAGTAGCGCTGCTACGTGCAGTTGAGCACTCATGCAATGATAAAGCATTGATCATAATTTAATCTACCTGATATCGACATTAGAACATTGCTGATTACATACAGCCACAAGCACTTCCTCGGGAACAGCTGTTCCATGGCATTTTCGTGCAACTCATGAAGATTTAGCGTGTAAATCCCCTCGTCTGCTCCGAACAAAAGATGCTGATCGTGGGTATCCGGGTGAACCTGCACATGAAAAATGCTTGAGCTGGTGAAAAAGAATCACACCGTGAGTTGCATAACCTATGGTTATAAATCTTGTGTAATGACCGAAAAAGAGCGAACTGCAAGCGTCTGAAATGGGGTTTTTACGAAGTATCGAAGGAGTTACATTATTTGACTAGACGCATAGCTCTGAGATTCGAAAAAGGTTATACATCGAGTTGTTACTTCTCCGAACGGGAAGATCTCGGCTTAGATGGTTTGACCATGTTAGCAGACTGCCTCAAAACAGTCTTCCCAAACAAGCTTTACTAGCCAGAATGGTAAAAGACCCGTTGAACGACCTCGAATTAGACGGATCAATTACACTGAGGATCTTGGATGGAATCGCTGAAAGACCAAGCAAAATGATGGAGGTGATGAAAGACCGTGCAGTGTACTGTGGAGGTTTAATCTCGAGCTGCTGCTCCCGCAGTCCTCATGGAAAAGCGGGCAATAAAGAGTGAGCGAGTTGCGTAACATTCCCGGTAGGACAGCTCACCCACCTATTCTTTTTTGTCCCTTTTCCGTGAGACTTTAGGGGCGGCAGCTCGAGTTTCACTGCCACACATCACGGTTTTCTATAACCGCTACCACTTTCACCTGGGCGAAGAGAAGGAAGTAGAAACGTGATTATGGCACCTCAATCTCCAGCAACTGCTCTGCAATAAGCATGTCCTACGCGATTCTAGGCCATATCCTCTAATGCAATTGCCTCGTTTTGTTTGTGGTCACTCTACAAATCTTTTTCTATTTGCTATGGCAAATAAAGTTCATGGAGCTTTTTGTTGTTGTTGTAGCGCACAATCATCCTCTGGTCACAGGGACAGCGTCCAACGCTAGCTGCTGGACGATCCGCAAACTTTTAATTGCGATAACTACTTAGCGCTTGGAAGAATCCTAAGCATTCGAAATTTTTAGAAGTATTTTGCTTACACGTACGCCTTTGTGGCTTACCCTAAACTATTTGATAACTTTGACCTTTTTTCGGGCTCAGTTGTAAACTGGATTGTTAAAGATAAATGGTCTTACCCAACTTGATGCACAGTTGATTTTAAGAGGACATCCATTGAAGACCTTAGTGAAGCAAGCACCCATCTGAAAAAAAAACAAAAAACGATTACAGTAAGAGATGGGTACCGAATATACAACGCATTACATAAACTAAGAGTTTTCTCTTATTCATAAACCTAGCTTTCAACAGTTCTTCGTAGCCGAGTGAGGGACAGACTAGGCGTGGCTCACAGTATGACACTGAAACCACTCAAACACATGCTCTTTAGGACGAATATTAATAGTGGTTCAGGGATATTCAAACCTGGCACTACAAAATAAAATTTAGTGCAGTTCACCAATCTAGACTCCGAATCCAACCAGGTAACCACTGCACCATTCAAGGACAACTGCATAACCTCTTATTCTTAAATCTGTTGAAGATTTAACCCTTTCTCATATCTAGCATAGGGTGTACAAAAATTAACGTTCTAACATTTAGTGCCGAGTAGAAATTCTGGACAGCCCCAAAAGTTCAACTCGACACGAAATTGCTAAAATCTTGTAGTCCCAGCCGCTTAAAGCTTACAGATGTCTGCAAACTGAAGCGGTGGTGGCGAAGAGGTTAACATTTATGTACGCTAGCATACTCGTTTCAAGGCAGAGCTACGTCAGCAGAATGGTGTAACACCTGTCTGCTGAAGAACTCATGCAACTTCGAAACCAGCGTACGTCTTTAGTTGTTGCGGGCATGGCTTCGAACTCAACCCGTAATCATTTTTTCTCACAACCGTAGGCTGATCCAGCTTGTGACTTTGTGTCTTCTATTTTCTAACAATTAGTAATTTTCTGCTCAGACACAAGTTTTTCGCCATATTAACAGGAAAAAAGTTTCCAGAAACACACTTCAAGACTTACATGAACTTTGGGTGTAGGCGGTAAACCATTGATCGTGCTTTGCAATGTAGAAGGCTGAGAATAATAAAACTATTAAAATACGAAACATTACTCAACATTCAACAAGTTAATGATTTCTTAACTTTTTGCTGCTTTGAAACAAGTCAAAGTACCAAGGACAGATGAAAAAAAACAAAGGTTTTGTGAGCAGGTACAAAATTAATAAACGGTATTCTAAGTGGTTTCATAGCAACGTCAATTGGCTAGTGTTCCACTAAAAAGCATTAAGGTTTGTTTTTTTTTAATATAAGTTTAAAGCGCAATCCTTTTTTAAAAAAGCTCATCATTTTAATATGCTTAACTAGCTTTCTGCAAAGATAGAGCCATACTAAACCTTTAGACCAGGTCTACATTGTGCGTCAAATCGTGAGAGCGTATCATTAGTTTGTTTTAACTAACCGTCACCTTGTACGCTAGAAAGAAGATGCGTCGGGATACTAAATTTTTGTTTGAAGTAATCTAAAGTACGCTCGTACGCTCACGATATGACGCACAGAGCCTTACTCAAAAGAAAGCGACAACGACTCTTTAATTTACGAATCCACACTCGCTCATGAGTTGACATCTTCAAAGCTTTCGGTTGACTATTGGCTTCTTCATTGTTAAATTAGTTGCTTGTTTGAAGCCACCGAACAGAGATAATTGTCATTAAGTATCTTATTCAACGATGCAACAGCTCATGCGACTACGAAAATTAAATTCGGAACAGAATAGTGAAACCTCCCAACCGACGAGTCGGGGCGACCTATGATCAGCGGTAGTTGCCTGTGTGGTGTTGGGGTGGTGACCACTGACAGCTTGACTCGAAGATCGAAACGTCCCTTCGCTGTCTCCTGGCCAAGGCAACTTGATGAATAAAATGTAATTACAATAATTGTATTATTATTATTAAGCTCACAAGAGTACTATAATAATTAATGTTGTGATTAAACTTAACAAAAGCAAGTTTAATTTTTTTGATTGTAACTTCAAAAATAAACAGAAAGAAAACTTCTCACAGCTAAAGCGTGCTTGGGTGGGGCGGTTCTGGCCTGATCACTAGAGGGCATTGCCGGCTTTTTCAGGAAAACAGGACTTCCTTTTGGAGTTAAATCACCATCATCGCTCACAATTACTACCGGTTGGTTGGGCCCTTGATCTCCATGGCGTGCGACTCCGTTTGGACTGATTCTATCCATTACTGAATCCATTCCAACAATTTGGGCCGGAGAATTTCTCCGCCGAGGGGGTACTGCAGGGGCATCTCCGCTTTCAAAATCAGAACCGGGGCTCAACGAAGAAGGTTTAGGGGGTCGTAGAGGAAAGTCAGAAGGATGGGAGTTTTTGGGAGGACGCATGGGCGGACTTGTTGACTGACTCGAATGTTCCAAGTCATATTGTCTTGGCTTAAAAACAAAAGAAACTCATGCAAATCAAAACAACTCAAAAAGAAACTTAAACCAAAACATTTCAGTAAATCATTGGTGCAGTGCTTTTTAATATCAGTAAAGAATCAAAAAGCAAACTTCAATTTTTAAGCCATTGACTGTTGTTAACAATCAACATGATTTAAAAACGACTTCAAAATTAATGCCTGTAGTGCAGGTTGAAGACTTGATCAAAAACTATCAACACGATTTCCGAAAATAAAAGTAAGGTCATTAAAAGCACTGTCAAAATCAAAATGATTCTTCAAACAAAAAAAATACAAGTAGCAACATTAAAAACTAATTCAATCGATATTTTAAGTTAAGTTGTATTGTAGTAGGGATAAAAAACTATTCAACTAAAAAATAACCTTCGGAGGTATGGGAGGGCTAGGTTTTTCTTCTGGAGTTGTAGGTTTGTGTGGTTTTTGGGTCACATCAGCTCGCTTCAGGGTGTTTGAATTCTCGTTACTAAACAAGAAATAGTTGAAAATACAGCGATAAAAGGTACATGTCAACCACGAACACCGCAAATTATTCAAGACCGAACATTCCGCAGAGTGTGAAGTAATAGGTTCGAAGCTTCAATAATGCCATAACGCCAAGATCGTATCGTTTTGGCTAATACTACAAATTTTTTTGTTTTATTTTCTAATGTTGATTTTATATGAGCAATTTGAAACGAAGTTCTACTCCGAAATTACAAACAAAAAGCAAAATTGAATTCGTTATGAGGGGCACAATTTGTACACTAGGAAAAGATGAATTCCAACAACGGGGCGTAGTTTCACGACATTTGACTACTAGAAAACCAATTTAGGTAGTTGATTTTTCCACTACCAGTGATATACCCATTACCCACCACCAGTACCCATAAAAGTAGATATCAGGTTTCGTGAAAAAAAGAAGACTTTTTTGCAGCAAATAAAATATCAATATTCAAGAGAGGGCAATCAATTTACGAGAATGGAATCTTCTATTACAGCTTGATCCTTTTTTCCGTAACTACAAGTGGATTTAAGAACAGATTTCCACAGTTAATGATGCCTTGCAACAATGAGATTGAAACTATCATTATTCCTGCCTTTATTTTGGCCTACCACATTTACCGGTAAGTTATAAGTTTGGTTCATTCAACTATGACATAATGCTTTAAATAATGCAAACTTAAATGCAACCAGAAACATCACAGAACAAGGCTTTTTTGAGCAAACAAGCGGGGATGTACCTAAAGTTGCACTAATCGCACGGAAAGAGTTTGCAATCAATATAGTCAACAAATATGAAACTTACCTGTCATCCAGGTATGTGGTCTCGTGTCCCCTGCAAAATAAACTTAATATGAGCTGATAACAGCAACTATTTGGTCATTCCCACGTCAAATTCTAGAGTACGAGTAGACTACGAAAATGAAATTCGGTTGAAACCGAAGTTCTAAAAAGTACCAGCACTAATAATTGCCAATGAAAAAGTGCGCTGTACCTACCATTAATACATATACAATACAATGAGAAAAAAGCTTCAAAAACTTGTTTTTTGCATTAAAAAACGATGATAAGCACATTTTTGTACTTTCATTTCAAATTTTAGATTTAGCAAAAATGCTAATATTTTACATTGAAAACTTGAAGGTGAACGATTTAACACTTTCAAGAGGGCAATTATTACTGCAGCTAAAGTGTCTGAATTCAAATACATACAAAATTAATCCGTGTTTTTTCTCCCCGAGACCTAGATAGTTCTTTTATTCAGTAGAGTTACATGCATACAAAAATCACGAAAAGCATTAGTTTAAAGATGAAATTTACCGGTTTACGAGTTGTTTACACATGCAAGTGATTAGATTTTGCCTTTTGGTTTTCGAATTTGCCCAAAAAATAATAGCATGCGTCAATAATTTACACATTGGTTTAAAGTCGACACCACGAACTATTTGAAACATGAAAATTTTAATCGATTGTAGGCTGGAGGGCTGCATAAATAGGGTTTTTGATTAAGCACTGAAATAACATTTATTTCGGCAGTGTAGACCACTGTAATTAGACGTCGAGCGTTAACAAATGATATAGCATGCAAAATCCAAGCTAACATGCATCACGTTAGTCTAGTTCGAATGCACATTGCAAAGTCTAATGACAAAAAATAGGAAGAAAATAATAGAGCGATTAAACAAACTGATGCAATATCACCCAGCATTGATATTTAAGTGTTTATTGTTAAGCAAAAAAAAGGAAAAAATTAGAATTTTGAAAAATCTAAGCGTGAACGCTGATTGCATAGAGACAAACATGGTAGCAAGTGTGACGTAATTACCGTGAAGACAGTTCCTCTCCGACTGAATGCAGAAGACTCCTACGAAGAGAGAGGTTTAGAGATGAGATAAACCCAGATGCAGAAAATTGGGGTACAATGGGACGGCCAATCCCCCAAATACAATGGTACCAAAAACTCGGCTACTATTGATCAAAATCGGTAAATATTTGATCAAAAATCAATTAAGTTACCCATGCAAATCTCTCACAGCCATACCCAATACTGGAAATATTCACGGAAAATAGTTGAAGTACGAAAAAACGCATGTAGCGTGATTTACATGCGAAGCGACTCTACGTTCAATGACTTATGTTTTCCAATAGTAAGACTCAATTTTGGTGATATTAGTTTGGAACGATTTTACAAATTTTGAAAAATCGAGTTGCAGCATGCATTTACCTATGTTATATTTTTTGTCGGTAAATGAAACATTACAAATTTGTCGGCAGAGACCAAACGTAAAGACTACGGTTTAACCAAAGCCAAAGCTCTCCTTTTCACTGATCCCCTTATTTCCAAAAAGAAAAGCTGAATTAAGTAAACCCATGGAGAGCCAAACTAGAGTTATAACAAAGAGCTACAAAAAATCAAGTAAAAATACTAGGCAGTTCAAGACCGAGCACTAAATTTAAGAGAGTGATGCATCCAGCTCGGATTAAGCGCAAAAGATGAAGAATCATCTAAAACAAATCTTCACCACATCTCAGCTTTCTGAAACCTATCGTTTCTGAGATATTTAATTTTAAAATTTAAGAGATCTCCCAACAGTGCTGCCAGTGAAATTTTATCTTTTCTAAAACAACGTTTAAAATATCTTTAACAACTGGTTTGAAACAACCTGAATGCAAGGCTTCAGCAGGAATTCCTGTTGCAACAGAAATACTTTACACGTTAGGTAGGAGAACTAAATTTCTAAGAAAGTAGATTTTAACTGGCAACACTGCTGGAGAGAACTCTTAAACTTCGTAATGAAATATCTCAGAAACGATAGATCGTAGAAAACTGAAATTCGGTGAAGATATGTTTTAGATGCTTCTATATTTTTTGCACATACTGAAACCCTAGCTGGATGCTTCATCCCCCTGTACTTAAAACCACCAATTAAAATATTTCAACCAGCAGGACATTAGAAGATCAAAAAGGATCCTCAATGCATTTCGTTTCATGCAAACTTTGGATGACATTGAATGCTTACAAAGCCAAACTACCAAAATTAAATGGCGAATCGTTAAGTATTCTTTAAATTGAGATAAAATGATTCGCAAATGTACACAAGCAAACATAGAATGAAAAAATATCAACAACACACACTCAAACTCACAGTTAATTCATGAACATAACACACATCCCACAGGTAATAATAGCACAGCAAATTTGTTAATTTTTACGAAAACAATATAGCCTTGGTACTGATTATTGGTCATAGAGCTCTTTGAATGGTGTGGAAATGCCACTTTCCTCTCCAGGCTACTAGGGGTTCTGTGGTGCAGCATTCCCATTGCACAATTCTCTCGCTCACAGAAAAGCCAAGCGGCTCCAACCAACCAATAACTAGTTTTTGACTTACTTGCTCTGAGACGAATGATCGGCAGACCAGCTATCTTCAGAAAAATGTGGTTCCTAAAAACAAACAAGTAGAAAAAGCTACGTAAGAAAAAACGGAAAAAAACGCTTAAATAAAAACCGAATCGGAGAAAGACTCCAATCAAGACAGGGATAAAGTCAAGCACACTATCTCTGTTACCAATATCAGGAGAAAATCGGAATCATCAACCCTTGTGTTGGAAAATAACGACGTACCGATTCCAAAATTTTTGTCGATGCCGGTTCTTGTTGAAATGTCCATTTCGATTCTTAGATTAAGGTACGTATACATGATGGATAGAGTTATTTTAAGTAGAACTGCGGTTAGACTACAAGCGACGTTTCGTAAACAAGCAGGTGTTAACACCGAAAGCAAAATCAAGCGAAAACTAGATGTTTGTTTTCCTGAGGAAAATAATACGGGACTTCCGCTAGTTCCTTTTCAACAGCATTCCTTACTTTGAAGGTTGCTGATAATCCTTTAAAAATCAATCGTTGCAATGCCAAACCAAAAAACAAAAACGATTGAACGTAATTTTGTCTGATGAAAAAAAACTGTTAATTGTAACAATTATATTTGTGATTGGGGATTAACCAATGACTGACAAGATATTTGAACCCAGATCTCTTTTTCCACCACTGCTTTAAACTCGGCGCCTTTAATCACTACGCCGCTACAGAACATTAGCCTATCGATTAAAATCTAGTATTTAACTTTGTTTAAGAACAGAGATAGTTTTGGAGCAATATCTTGTCATCCCAAAATGTATTTGAACCCACGTCAAGCTACTCTGCGCTCTAATTCAGAACCCAGCAGCAGTTAATCAAATCATTATAAGAGTAAAGAAGAACCTAAAGTAGTGTGAAGCGCATTGAAACAGAATCGCAAATTATTCTTCCAGGGATGTATTCTTAACAGAGAATGAAACCGGAAACCTTTTGATCATATGAAATGCCAAAATAAAAAGATCGAATAGGATTTTGTATGATGAAAAAAATATCGATGTTCATTAATTTGTTTGTGGTTTGGGTAAACCAAATGTCCGAGTAGGTATTTCAATCCAGCTCTGTTCACTCACGACAATTCAAACTATGACGCCTTTAACCATTACGCCATCACAGCACATGAATGCAGTGGACTAAACTCAAGTAGTAAAGTTCGTGTAAGACAAATACTTTTCGGCAATATATTGATACCTCGAAATGATAGCTCCTAAAATTTTGCAAACGAGTAGTACTCATTAGGCCCAATGAATTCGCAAAGTTTTTACTGATTAGTTCAAACCATTTTGTAATAATAAGAACTTGAAAACATCACAAGTTTTGGGCCCTTTCCACCAAGCCACTTGACCTAGCTCCTCCAAAAATACAGGTGCACTACTTCATATATAGACTTATCATATCTCAAAATTTCCAGTTTCTAGCTTTGGTGGTTAAGTTTTTAAAAGGGAAAAAAAAAAGAAATAAAAAAAAGTGTCGGAATTTTAAATGTGGTAGCAGAAACTGCATTCCCAGGCGCTTCTAAATTCCAAAATTTGATTTTCTTCCTGAAACTAGTTTTCGACCTAGAGCTGTTTCAAACTTCGATTGTCATGTCGGTTTTTTGGATTGAAAACCCGTATCACGTGACCGATTGCCCCCAAAATTTACTTAAAGGTTGTTCCATATGTACCCCATCTAAGTTCTGAATTTCAAGTTTCTACCTTTAGCCGCTTCGAAGTTATAGCAATTTCGGTCTCTGGTTGCAGAAAAACCATTAATTTTGAACTGAAAAAACATTGGGACTTCTGACAACTTTTGGCTCCATTATTAAAAAGTAACTAACTGCGTGTCGATAACATCATTCGACCGACGCGTCAGGTTCCCTCCAATAACATTTGGTCGCTTAGTGTCATACCATTGCTGCTTAGAACTCCGCAATCCAACTACAGAATTAACTAAGTACCTGGGGCTCATCACTGCGACTGACCAACAATCTTACAGTTAAAACAAACGATTTGAAGAATGATTAACAGAAAATTGCAATTTTAATATTCGAAACTGTTTCTGGCGGGTAAATAAATACAAATATAAAACGACCTGATGGGGAAAATTAGCAAAGTTGTTATGTTTAAAAGAATCGGAAATATTGGCCATATTTTAGCGATGTCGATACTGAGGCCGATTCCCAAAAAATTGCCGATACTTGCCGATGCCAATTTGTCGCGATCGTTGATAGTTGGCTAGAGTACTACCTTTAATCCCTAAAATTGCCCACGTCGGCTGAAACTAGAGAACGACTGAGATGTTAATTGACGAATCGAAAATGGCAGTTGATAGTTCCTTTAGCTTCTTGAATCTCAGAAAGCAGCACACCAATCTTCAATTAAAACTTCTATTTAAGATTGAAACACAAACCAACTAACAGAGCAAAATCACTCCACTCACACCTCTTACTAAAAGGCTATACGAGCCAACCCCAGATACACAAACTCGGCTTAACTGCCTACGAAATTAATACCTAAAATCACCCACTCTTAGAATATTAGAATATAGAATGAAAAACGATCCGCCTGTTTATACTATGGCAAAAGCTATCCAATATCCCAGAACAATCCATGATACGTCACAATAGAAAAAAATACACGAGCTTACGATAACAGATTTCGACCTAATTATGATGTCACAACTTCAAGTCTAAATATAGCAATTAAGACAAGTAAACAACTGATTATTCTGGTGACTAATAGCAGACAGTAAAAAATACTACAAAGGAATTATCTGGAATATCTCGAATATTTTAAATCAAAAGAAAGCGGCAAAAGCAGTAAATCAGTCACGTGCGCATTAAAATACATCAAATAATCATATCTCAGGCATTCAAAATTATTATTCGTGACACAATTAATAGGTACATCCCTATTGGAGAGCGTCGGAACGCCGGATAATCTGTGGCTTTCAAATAACAAAACACATACAAATTCTATTTTCGAATAGCACAAAAATTTAACATATCATTAGCAATCTTGATCGGAGACTGCGAAGTGACCGTTCACGGTCTTTGCGTCCAGAAGCTACCCGGAAAATCATTTTCTTTTTTGAATACCGTTTTTGAATTCCCAGCCATAGTATATACGAGTTCTGGCTTTGGTAGACTTTCATTCAAAAGTCTTAAGAGAATCGCAAGCAGTCTCACTATCAGTAAAATCTGAAGCCTAATCAGTATCACTGATGAAACCAAATGTTCAAATATAAATAACTTACACATGATTCTGGTTCAGTCTCTCTGTGTAACGGAGGTTGGAATTTAACGTTCTCCACTGAAAAATAAATAATAACGTCAGTTCAGTGTTAAAAAAGGTTTAAAGCTTTATTCGTTCGCGCGTAAAAACCAGAAGCCTACAAGATTTGTGTTACGTCCAACCAGGCCAATGCAGAGCACCTTATTCGGATTCGACATCAATTACGAAGTAAGCAGATTTGCGTTTACTGTGCTGAGAATATTTGGGTTCACTTTGTTAAAGGGGCACTGCAACATCACTTTGGAATTTTAACACTAAATATAAATAAAATAATTGATTACCAACGTTTTCGTCCCGTTTTTTCGTTGTTTGACGTTAAATAGCTTTAATGGGAATGCTTTTGATTTACGGGACAAAAATTCGGCTGTGGCAACATCGCAGCACAAAATTTGCATACCTGGTTTCGAACCGACTTAGTTGGTAGGTCCCGGGGTTGGGATGGGTTTTTGCCAGGTTTTTGCTGAGACTTTGGCGAAAAAATTTCTTTTTAAAGTAAAATTATTGGTTTGAATTTTCTTCTTTTAACACAAAGATAGCCGATTTGGGGCACTTAGAAAGAAACTTGAAAAATAGACCTAGGCCGAATGGATGACATTCATAATTTTAGCTTGTGTCATATAGACCTACCTAGTTGTTTTTTGTACCGCAATTATTGTAGTAAATTAAGCCAGGTATCAAAACGCAGTGGGCTAGATTAGACTTTACAACTTTTACTGGTACCGATAGGCTACTTAACTAATGGTAGGCTAGCAGGTCAAGAAGCTAGACTTTGCGGTAGGCCTACTGCAGAGTGGTAGTGATTAGCCTATACCACCGAAAACTTCAAGTTAAAGAAAATAAAACGAAAATAAAGAATATTCATTCGCCCATTTTCATTATTCATTTCAAGAGGTTAGATTAGGTTTAGGCTTGGTATAGCCTAGTTTATGCGTCCTTGTAACCATAGAAATTAAGCTTTCCTAACATTATCGCTACGTCCACACGAGAGACACCAAATGGTTGATTTAAAAATTATTAAAAGGGCAGGATTTTAACAAATAGCAGAAAAAATGAAATGCAAATATCTTTTGATGTGGAAGTCGAAGAATTCTAAAATTAGCTTCAAAAAATTAAAAATAAAATACTATTTTTGTTTTGTGTGGCATTAACTTAGGTAAAATTTGAACTCAATGCCCCTTTAACGATATTTGGGTTCACTGTCTTTACGATATTTGGATTTACTATTATCAACTGTAAAAGATATTTCTTTGTTTAGCACATAACTTTTTTAGGTTTACTATCAACAAGCCAGCAATTACCGTATATATACATACCATTTTATAATTTACATAATTTAATTGAAATAGTCAGCAAATGCTCGTGTATTTGAGGTCAATACAGCAATAGAAACCACTGTACAATTTAGGACAACAATCGGGCATAACCGGTCCTTACATTTTTGCCACATAATCGAACAGTTGAATATTTCGAAGCCTATACCGGCAAACCGACAGTTTGTCATTAATTCTCGTCCAGGGTAGGCTTCGCTCTTTTTTTGGGGGGGGGGCATTGGTCTAAGTTTTTAGTAAACAACGTAAAAACAATGCGTCACTTCGGTCACCATGACCGAAAAAAAAATTGAAAAACTTTTGCATTATTTTTACGTACAAGCATGAAATGTGTTTGCAATCGCGATAATAACTTTTAAACTATCTGAAATGATCAAAAAAATATTCACAAATTCGAACATATGACCGAGAAAAGTAAATCTAGTTTCTCATTTCCCTTCTACAATTTTAATCACATCAAAGATTTATGCAACAATAAACCTGACCACAAATTTTAACCAATCCTGATCTTGCAATCAAACACCACGTAGCTCGCAGAATGCAAGCTACATTTTCAGTTTAACATCCGTTTCAGTCAACGCTAATTGGTTATCGTTTTCCCCATGATAGTAGGTATTGAATTGCTGTATTTTTGTGAATGGCAATTAGCAAAAAAGCAAGAAATAACTTACACAGAGCCTCTGACTTTGTTTTTGCTGTACGATTCTCGTCGCCTCTCGACGACCGGATCCGAACTTTCGCCATTTCGACGAGTAACTCGTCGTCGTCATCGTCTTCAAGAGGGTTGCTTCCCTGCAAAAACGAAACGTACATCAACACATACGTACATGAAAATATTTCTCCATATGAGATTAGCGTCTTCATTCGACGTAATTTTTCGAGCGTAAATTTTTTCGACGATTGGACGAGCGCTTAGTGACTAGCGTTGCACAAAAAATAACATTTCTACCACCAAGTCACTGTACGATGTGATGTAGGAGATGATACGTCAATACCACCTCGTATGCCCTATGCATAACGTATTTTAATGGTCAAAGCCATCAATAACTAACCAAAGTAACACAATCGTACCATGCTTAGATAATTTCAATAAAAAAAATAAGGCCACCATGAACTAACCACTATGTCTATTTTTTCCTCGTTTTTTATCGTTTTATATTAAAGTTGTATGCTCTAACGGTAATAACTATCTGGTTAAGGTAACGCTAGTTTCACGAGAAGCTGTAATCTCAAGAGTTCCGTTGTTTAGTTAGTACACTAAGCTACAGCATGCTTTTGCTACAGCAAGTAATTTGTTACTAATTGAGGTCTACCTTTAGAAATTACTTAAACGGATATCCACAATTCCACATAGTGTATCATATTATAAGACCTTCTAGTAGCTACAGAGCAGTACTTACAGCTTCTCCTATAAGCGGATCTCTACACTGCTTTAAAATTTCGACTCCTAATCCGGCTTCAAGTCCATCTTGATAGACAAAAGGATGCTGTAATAAGCAAAATCATGAAACATTAAAATATAGGTTTGTATTGTATCAGGTTTGGTCGATCTATGGTAATTGTAACCAGAACGTGACATTGCAAGCGATATCTGAGGACTTCGCGGCATTATCCAACTTTTACTGAACTTTATTAAGCTTTAAAATAGTGATCCGACTACTTTAAATAAATTTGTAAAAAATGTAGTCGTTGATAGTACGATCAATAACTTAAATGCGCCCCTTTCACATTTTGTTTCACTAACTTAAATCGGTTTGTGGTTATTCGAGTTCAAAATTTAAATCTCTCGAAGTTATCAAAAATAATCGAGTAACGTCATGCAATAACCTAGCATAACAGTTTACAATACACAACGTCAAATCTCAGCACTGTCTACGAGTTCTTAGTTTTTCACTCCATTCGAAATAACATAAAGCGGTCTTGAAAATTCCAGCGACTCATAAGCAAATTTTGTAATATCAACCAAACTTACAGCCATGTATAATTCTGAATACGCTCTTTCGCATCGCAATTCAACATATTATAGTATTTAGTTTACCGGTTGTTTCGAAATTAAATGCCCCCCTCCTCAACAGCACAAACTAAATAAAAAGTGCCAAAATTATGCAAATTTAAAACAGGCATTCATTTAAGTTTTTTACTAAATCGTTTAACATGCTTTTGCCACATAGCGTTCATTCTCGAGTGGTGTCACTTGACAAATTGCAAAAAAGGCGTAGAATCAAAATTTATTTTCCCTAGTTAATGCTTCACTCACAAGTTGTCACAAGCCGATGAGAATAACTTGGCAAACCAAGGCAGAGTTCTATACACCTCTAATTAACGCGATCTTTCGAGATGACTACCCAGCATGCTTTTGTGAAGATTTAGCTTAGAAGGTGAGAGGTGCTGAGAATGCACCAGCATTTAAGGCTTTTATTCTTTATCAATCCATCTAATTTTCTCTGAATCATTAGCTATGTGGGTTGATCTAACTTAGCTACTCGACATGAAAGTGGAAGAAATTTGAAGTCAAAAACACCTCAGAAACTTACGTTTTCATAAATTTTCACGCAAGCGGTAGAGGAAGGAACCCTAATTTCGAAACACTCTTTATAATTATTAAATCCATTATTTAGCACTAAAACTTCCTTACTTAATAAAATTCTTCAAAAACCTTGAACCACAAGAAAAAGTACGCTTTCTCAACGTTACAGGAGACAGTTTCGTGAAAACAAAAACTCAGCCATGTAGCTCAAATTTATCAAAGCCATTAAGCTCAACTAGAGTATGACATCGTAAGCAATATCTAGGGACCTCCGATTTGAATGTTTTGATGTTAGATTGTATTTGAATTTTTTTCCTGTCTTCGATTACAAATTTTTTGGTTATGTCTTTGATGCTGTTTTGTGTATTTAGTTTATGATGCTGTTTAGTAGTTAAGTTTACTTTACTTTTTAATATCTACTCATTCCGAAAATTCAATCCATCCAGGTCTAACAATTCAAAACTTCAAAAATTTGGTGTCCCGTTTGAGGGGAGACCTCATTTTGGTACCACCAAATTTTGACAAGTTTTATCTCTTCTTTATATTGGCCTACGCTGAAAATTTCATGCGTCTAACATCATAGGTTGAAAAGTTTGAATTTTGGCGGTCCCGTTTTGGGGGAAAACTCCCCATTTTGGTACCCCCAAACTTGGATCAAACTTTATGATTCTTTTATATTTGCTTATCTCAAACACTTCATGTTTCCAGCTTCAAAGGTTAAAAACTTTGAATTTTGGAAGGACCCGTTTGGGGGGACTCCCCATTTTTGAACCCCCACTTTTTGTTGGGTTTACTTTATTTCTAATATCTACCCATTCCGAAAGTTCGATACCTCTGCCTCTAACGGTTTAAAAGTTCAAAATTTTGGCGTCCCCATTTCAAAGGAACCCCCCATTTTGGTAAACCCAAATTTTGTCAAATTCTATCTTTTCTTCATATTCATCTGCACCAAAAATTTCGTGTGCCTAGCACGAGTGGTTAAAAGCTCCAATTTCGACAGCCCTGTTTGAGGGGTAAAACCCAATTTTGGGATCCCCAAATTTTTTTCAAATTTTATCTTTCCCTTATATTTACTTTACTTCAGCAATTCATGTGTCTAGCTTTAAAGGTTAAAAAGTTTGAATTTTTAAGGGCCCGTTTGGGGGAAAACCCCCTTTGTGGAACCCTCAATTTTTGTTAAGTTTGTTTTTTTTTAATCACTACCCACTCCGAAAATTTGATCCATCTAGTAGCAGCGGTTAAAAACTTCTAAATTTTGGAGGGCCCGATAGACGGGAATCCCCCAATCTGGCACCACCAATTTTAGTCCCATACTAGTCCTCCCTGATTTCTTAATCGCTCAAACCTTGATTACAGTGCGTTTAGCGGTTAAAAAAATTGACAGCCGAAGAAGAAAAAGAAAGTAAGAAAAAAGAAAAGATAGTATTCAGGTTGGGGTAATCGAATATAACCAGAAGAAAGACGGTTAATAGTGAGCTCTAAAATCAAACATCATTTTCCATTAAAATCGGTATTTACCGAGATATATTGGTTAAAAACCGTCCACTTTCTGCCCACTTCGGCCTGTAACATTTTGGTCACGTGACCAGGCGCCCCCAAACTTAGTTTACATAAACCATTTATAAACATTGATATTGTGTACAAATTTCAGCTTTACACGCCAAGTGCTTTTTGAGTTGTAAGCGAATTAATAAAGTTTCAAGCCAAAAATTGCCATTTTTTGATGTTTTTTTGTGTCTCAATTCACGATCACGTGACCTAGGATCCTTAAAATTGGCACACATGACGCTTTCATTAATTCTCACGCTGAGTCCAAATTCCAACTTCCTAGGTTTTACTGTTTGCTAGTTGTGAGCAAATTAATCCTCTTCTGCCAAAATTCGCGAACAAAACCAAAGGTACAACGCGCTCACGCGAAGTCCCAATCACATCGTTGTAATTCACCAAATTGCCTTAGCCATGAAAAAGCATAGAGAGTTTTGCAGTCTTCAAGTCGAGCTGCCACTTATCTACTACACACGGTGGAGAATTCGCACTGTACCTTTAATTGCTGAATGCCAAGCAGGGAAACTGTGAATATCAATTTTTATAGCCTTTGGTTTGACCCAACTGTGATTCGAACCAGAGTCTACCGTTTCAATAGCAAAAGCATTATCCACTCGACTATGGTAAAAAACAGACAAAGCGTTATCTCTGCTGCAACAATAAACTCGGGTTTTATTTTATATGCCAAATCTAATAGCTTCAAAAATGATGCATATTCAAAATTTTTGCTTGATGGTCATCATTAAATAAGACAACATGAAGCTTTCAATGAGTGTAGGTAGACAGGTGGCATCTTAACACGAAGATCGAAACGTTCTTTCTGTGTTCTAAGCAGAGTTGCAAGCCGAGGAGGGCTTTTCGGGTCGGCTTCGGGCTTAAGGTAGACAAAATTACTGCCTTGCGTTTTAGGCGCAATAAAAACATAATCAAAATAACTTCGTGAAGTAGAATGAAGATTTCATTTAAGCATCAATTCGATTATTAGCACAATTACTATTATTACATCACAATCTATCAATAAATAGTTCTATTTAGTCACCACTCATCAGACTAAAGTTATTTAAAAGAAGCAACTAAACCCATACGCTTTTAAAGACCTACCTTACTGTAATTTATAAGCATTTTAGAGCCAGGTTTGGGCTTTTCATCATTTTTCAGGTTCATGCCTGACCTAGTCGACCCGTTTACAACCATGATTTTAAGCAACTGGATAATTTCGATTTATGTTATATTTCGCCGTTATTGGTCAGCTGCAGCTGGCAAAAATAGATTTCATTTCCACTCACTAATGTTTTTTGAGGGCTAAGGCTCTAAGTGAAAAATTTAGCTATAATGCCGCTTTAACCTCAGCGAATTTTCGCATTGTCAAATCACGTTCAGAGCCTCATTTTTCGACGCTTTTCGCGTCTGGTTTGGCGATAAGTTTTGTGTTTGTTGCTTGAACATTTCGAATATGAAAACCATTAAGAATTAGGACACAAATTTAGCAAGTCTTTTTAACAAGAACAAAAGCCAAAAAATGCAGTTAACTCATATGAAAAATAATAATTCTTAAAAATTTTGAAAATAGATCGCCGAAAAATTGAAGCGCTTCTTCAAGAGTTCAGGGATTCACTGCTGACTATAGCCAGTTGAAAGTATTGAATGATTTTTAAACTAAAACACAAGCTGAAGCAGACTAAAACAAAATAACTTTTCGTTTAAACTTTTAAAAACCATTAAAGGAAACTCGTACTACTTGCAAAAGATAAAAGGTTTTTAACTTTTGTTTTTTAGTAATTAGATGTAACGTCTACATTGCACAATTTATTCTGCAGAACGTGAGGAACGGTTTTCGCTGCTTCTGATTTCGCACTTGAGCAAGAACAAACAAAAACAGCTGTTAACGAAAAAAAGAATGCGTGACGTAACAACGAAATCGAAGTCACGTGATCAAATCGCACCTGTAACATTTTCTCGGCGGCTGGTCTTCTTCGTGGGTTCTTTGTCAAAGAAAGTTTAATGAAATTGTGGAAATCAGACGACCACCTAAAGGAAAATTAACAATGAGTAACTGTAATGTCGTACGCAACACCCAAACGCAATTCACTGGTAACTAACGGACGATTTGCACATGCAGTCACTGGAGTAGCAGACGGGTGGATGCAGGCTCCCTACTTCGAAAATTCCCCCCCCCCCCCCTTCCCGGTGCAACAAGTTAATGGAAAAAAAAGTCTTCACCCAAATCTGACGGAAAAAAACACAGAAATTTTGGCGAAGACTTTTTTCATTTTTAGTTTTCACCTAAATTCGACGGAGAAAGCCACCGAATTTTTTTGGTTAAGACATTCGTTTTTCTTTTGGTCTTTACTAAATTCCGTCGATACTGGGCTCCTCAAAAGTTTTTTGGGATATACAAGCGACTCGATCAAAAGTCTGCACGAATTCCAAGAAACCCAATATTTAAGAATCCAACTTACTTGTTCTTGTCTTTCAGTTTAGGTGGCTGAAAATTTGATTTTGACATGAGGAGTAAGGCTCTCATTGGATGCAAATCAAACATTGGAGGTTGCAGCTCAGCGAATTCAATAGCTGTTATTCCAACCGCCCAAACGTCACACTAAACACAATTTAAAATTGATCCTAACGTCCAGAAAAACTTGAAATTTGAACTGACCAGTGATCGAGTGGATAGAGGGTTTGTTACTGAAACGGTAGACTCGGGTTCCTTCGCAGCCGGATCAAACCAAATATAAAAACTGGTATTCACAGTTTTCTTGGTTGGCGTTTAGCAACAAAAGGCACAGTGTGTATATCGCGCTTGGTAGGCAGGAGGCAGCCCGACTCGAAGACCGTGAAAGTCTCTTCGCTGTCTCCTGGCCAAGATAACTTGATGAATAAAGATATGATTACATTTATCAGTTGTCATTGTAATTAAACTTTATTCACCAAGTTGCCTTGGCCAGGAGACAGTGAAGTGACCTATCGGTCTTCGAGTCAAGCTGTCACCTGTCTACCACACACGATGGAGGCTTCACACTGTCCCTTTAATTGCTAAACGTTAAGCAGGAAGCTGTGAATACCAATTTTTCTAGTCTTTGGATTGACATGACCGGGAATCGAACCCCAGTCTACCGTTTCAGTGGCAGACGCTCTATCCACTCGACCACTGATCGGTTAAATTAATTCATCTTCTAGCATTGAGTTTGATTTAATCCACAACCAAGACAAAATTCAAGTGGCTTTTGAGCATCCACACAGCGTTTTATCAAACATGTATCAAGCAAGTCAATCTGTTAGCTTGCGAAAAATTTGATTCGTTTTCACTTTACATATCACTCACATCAGACAAGGATAACGCAATCGTAGACAGTGACGTAATACGTACTACGTATGGGTTTGTATATAAGCCGGTTAGATATTTTCCGCTATGTAAAGGTGCAAACGTAATCGCGTCTCACGCTTCAACTACTGGAAAATGTAAGTCACTGTACAGGCTAACCAGTTATGAGCAATGAAATAATTAATTTGAAAATATGTATGACAAAAATGTGACATTATACATCGTGGTATTGCATTTCAAACAATTCTAAACACGAAGAGTTATTATCAAGTGATAGCCTGAACAGCAGAGCTGAATAAAAACACACAGCTAAGCTTTTGAAAATTAAACAATCCAGCAATTACGCATCATACCAACTCATAAACATACTTAAGTTAACTACCGGTATTAATGAGAATAAATAGCATGTCTATTGTTTGATATAATCCACGCAGTTAAGTTTAAAATATAGCTCCATTAATAAATGGTTTGATCGCAAAAGGCCACAAAAAGAGTACGATATAAAGAATTAAAACAACCCGGGCTACAGTATGTCATTTTGGCTAGTTGGAACTACCCGAATCTTTTCCGCAGATGTTACATAAAACCATACAACAACAGTAATGTGCTGTAGACCCAAGAAGAGAAGTAAAAAGCGTGGGTACCAATAACCCGTCACCGCAGAAGAGACTACTGCCGATTGATACCCTCGTACATCCTGTGGGTGGGCAACTTGATTATTCTCCACCCTGGATGAAGTACAAGGAAAATCACCATGATAGTACACTAAGTTAAACACAGCTGTTTCCGACAATAATTAGTCCTCGTCAATAAGTTTCTGAAACGGTGATGCGATCTGCTCATCAGGTAATTAGATATAAGCAAATTAGGCTGGGAACTTTCCACTACATGACAATACCTTTGCTTTTTTACGCTAGATAAAAATTGCTGAGAGCTCTTGTTTTAGTAACAACCAAACAAGACAGCCACTTGAACACGTGATCCAGAATTTAAAAATGTCACTGCCATCTAACAGATAATAAGAGATTACAAATGATTAACTCACAAGAAAAATTGATCAACTTCTTTATTTGTATGAATTCTAATCCTAACTGCAATTTTTACGAACTCGAATCCTAACTTTATAATTAAAAATGAGCGGAATAGCGTTTACTTTCCTATTTCTGGGCTGCAGTTACAATTTTACGGTCGAATACAAAACTGACTGGTTCTGACCCTGAATGCTTGCGATACTGTTGATGCCAGCAACGGTGTAGTAAACACCTGTATCAAATGCGATTTTACCTGTTGATTGTAGCCTCCTTTACGTTCGACTGCGGCAACCTCTGGTGCCATCCAATAAGGTGTGCCAATGAAAGACTTTCTTTTTGCAATGGTCTGAGTGATTTGGGCCGATACCCCAAAATCTGCCAACTTCACCTTCCCATCGTCAGTCAAGAGAATATTGGCACCCTGCAATTTCGAATTGATGAGTTTGCAAAACAAAGGAACAAAATTGCATTGAGTCACGTTATTAAACCTATTTCCTGGCATTGCTAATAGCATTGGTCTGGACTCTGGAATAAAAATATCATTGATGCTTTCTACATATTTTCGGGCAACAATGTTAAAAATCATTAATGCAACAATTGATAGATAATTAATTAATTAGTTAACTGGGAAAACTGATTGGAAGTGAAGCTGGAAATTCGCTGGACTTTATCGCGGTAAATCCACAGATTGAATGCTCTTTCTTGAGATAGTAGGCTAGCTATTCAAGTGTTTACTTTTATTTCTCAAGAAAAATGCTACGAATTAGTCATAAATAATTTTATAAGCTTTTGTTGTAAAGCATAATTTTATCAGTTCGCTCTACAAAAAAATCAAATAAGCAAAAAGCTTTCATCGAATTGATAAACAATGAATGACAAATATTCAGTTTTCAGTTTTTAGACAAAGCTTTGTAAAATTAGTTTGTAGTGATGCTGCACTTTAAAATCGATCATGTTTTCCGTATAGTGAGTAACTTCAAATGAATATCGAAACACTTCTCGCTAAGAAAAATTAAACATTTTTTAGAACATACAAACCATAGTTGATTACCTTTATGTCTCTGTGCATTTTATGTCTGCTATGCAAGTAAGCAAGACCCTGTGAAAATAAACAAACAAATTAATCAATACCCGAAACAACATGCTAACTTGGAGCCCGAAGCAATGAATGAAGTAAAATTTTATTCCATATAATCCATATATTTCACACAGAAATATGCCCGGCGGGCGGCGTATCGCCTCACCAGCATACAAGCTGCCAATTGATTACATAAACTATGAATACGCTTGTGCGCTTACGATTTTGCGCCCAGTGGAGATTGGCCCTAAACACTGAGTGAAGGATGTGACCATACTAACCAAGCTATCTGCACTGTCTACCATGCCAGATATCACAATCTATTCGAAGCAAAGCACCGATAAACTGCTAAAAAGATTTCATACTGGCCGAGATTCAGGGGTAAACTCAAACAACAAGGGAACAACCAAATCTCCCCGATGAAATATTTACCCATGTGGGAAGTCGGATTTAAAGTAAAATATCAATTCTATTTTTAACCAATGCAGTAATATTTGAAAATGTAATAAAGCCACCCAACTCACCTTTAAAGTTTCTCTGCAAACATATGCAATCAGCTTCTCATTTAATGGTCCAGTAACTAAGCAAAAACAACAATAAAACAAAACTCCTTTCCAGTAAATTAGAGATATGGGTAAGAGACTACAGGGACAAAACCCTCATACTATGGTGATTCACAAACTGTAAAGTATAGAAGATTAAGCACCAGGCGACTTTTCAAGACCATCATACAAATTACTAAAAAGGTGGCAGCAATTCAGTTCAAAAAGTAAAGTCTAATCATCACCTGCACCAGATACATATAGAGACGCACAGTCTAAGCTGATGACAAGAAGCAACCAGCCCAATCACTATTATTTTCGATTTCGTAGTTTTTGTTTTTACTTATGCATTCACACCAACACATTTCTATATTTCCCAAAATTTGCTTAAAGGCCGACTAACATTAATCTGCTGATGTCTTGAGAAAACAAGAGCATGCAAATAAAAAATGCTTTGCATATTAGATTACAAAAAAAGTGCATACACTATACAGATTACAGAGCTACAATGTCATCACACGCTGAATTGCTGCAACAAACTACTTGTTTGTAGTTCACGATAGTTTCAATTGACGAATAAATATTCCTATTTGATTGCATTTCTATTAGTTAAAATACCTAATAGTAGACAATACAAAAAAAAATAACGATAATTTATTAATGAAAATCACCTTTTCAAGGTGAATTGTATCATTCCGTCCCTGTGCATTAAACAACGCAGCATTCATTATCTCATACTAGCTAACTATCTATAAAGCATACAACAAACCATATACGAATATAGAATCATAAAATTGACAATAGCCCATTCAGAAGTTCTCAATATAATTTTGAAACTATTACCAAATTAGAACAATCAAGGCTGAAAGTAAACATAGCTCGATTTACCTACTTAGCACTTATACTCTTACAATACTTCACACGTAGTCAAGACATGAAATGTCACGTCAAAACAATGTCATCGTACGTTCACCAAGTTGAACTCGCATTCAAACAGCGCAATTAAAGCACAGAATTGAATTGACGAGTGATTAAAACATTAGTTGATTTCAAATAATAAGAACCAAAAATAACCATCTTCAATGTTATCTTATTCCATTGGAATAGGATAGAAAATAGTTTCAGTACCTGATGTCTACGTTTATCCGTAATTTTTGCTTATAAGCATAAATTACTTTAATTCAATTCTTACCATGATATATATCTTGCATTGATCCTCCTCCACAGTATTCCATTGCAATCCACAACTTGTCTCTCCTAAAAAACTTTCAAGTTGTACAATGTACACTCAGTACTTAGCAAGATCAAAGCAGCAAATTTTAAAACGATTGAAAATATATTGTTAAATTGTAGTACGCAGTTGGCAAATCATACCACAATTTGCGGAAATCCTGTTATCACAAGCTTACTGATTGGTGGTCAAGTGTCTGCTATTGAAACGGTAGACTGGAGTTTGGTTCCCGGTTACTTAAACCACTGACTTTTAAAATTGGTATTTGCAGCTTCCTTGACTGACGTTCAGCAATAAAAGGGTCAGAGCAAAGCCTCCACCGTTTGTAGTAGACAGATAGCAGCTTGACTCAAAAACCGACAGGTTCGTGGTGAATACAGATGTAATTACAATTACAGTTGAGCGCATAAATCATAATTGCTATCCTCTAGTACTGGCTGAAATAATCATAAAAATGCTGACAATAACCACAAAGTACACATTGATTCAAACGTTACCGCTGGCTTAGATAAAAAGCAAGGCTAGATAGAGAGTACAGCTTTGAAAAGTAGGCTAAATTTTATGTACATTTTTGAAAAGCACTTACTAACTGGTAAACGTTTTTGAAAATGGTACTGGTAACGTTTAGGCAGCATTCTTAGTTATTATGGTCAGTATTGCTATAATAGGCACATAAAATAGCAAACAATTGCAAGGTGCTACTCAAATATACATCAGCTTTGGTACCTTAAATAACTTCCATAGTACGCAACAATATTAGGATGGCGACATTCCTTCATCATAATAATTTCCTGTTGGATTATACTGAAGTCATCACCTAACAAAAAAACAGCTGATTCTAGTGTCAAAGGCTAAAGGAGAACAGTACGCAATTTCAACTGAATTCATCTTGGCTGACAGACCAAGTTACCACAACAAAAACCACTATGCAGATAGAAAGCTAGTGCAACAACCAAAACTACAGTCCAAGACAACTGACTGCCACAAACCGGTCGTGGCTGCCTACTAACCCTTATGTTGGCGATCAGGTGGTTTGCAGTCAATTTGTTCGCAGTCAGTTTGTAGCAGTCATGCCAGTCAACTGACTTGGTGTGAAGACTACTGCTAAAATAGGGTCCACGACAACTGACCGCGACAAACTGACCGCGAGCAAATTGACCGTGGACAATGCCGATTGGCTGAGAAGGGCGATCCTAACTATATTTTTACTATCCCCAGAGCCATCTTGCCCAAACCCTCACTTTGTGACAAAATCACTGCAATGAAATCACTGTAACGAAATCATCGCTTCGCGGTCAGTTGCCTTGGCTCAGCTAAAATAGGTCTGGCCAAAACTAATTTATTGTAAACACATGTTTCGAGATGTCACCTCTCATCAGGGCAGTAAAAATTCTGAACCCAACATTTAATAATGAACCCATTTCACAGTGAAAAATGGTGTTCTGTTATGCCATGATAATAGCAAGGCATTCTCATCTCATAGCCTCCATAATGATTTGACAATCGCTCTACAACAAAGTCAATTTCAAGGCTAGATACCATGCAAAGGTAGCAGCCCCTAACATTACTTGCCCTGCACCTGCAAAATTGTTAAATTCGATTTAGATTGGTCCATCTGCTATGACATTTATTCATTAATTTTTTACTCTCGACCACCACAAAAATTGCAAATGCAATAATAATAGAAGAGTAACATGTAGAATCAGGAAAAGAAAAGCCTAACCACAATTGAAAATTTCTTTAAGTGTAGACATAGATCTAACGTGTTCATAGTCAAATTTAGGCAGAATAGTTGGATCATTATGCTGGTACAAGATATTAACCAAAAGAAGAATATAGAGCTTACATTTTATTGAGTTAAGTCTACAGTCTTATCAACATGATATATACTTTTTAGACTTAACAACATACAAGGTGTCCCATAGGCATTGATTTTTTGTTGATTAAGCAAATTCCGAGGGGGCGAAATTTTTTTGCGAAGTTTGGTTAAACTTAATAATTCTATTTAAGTCCGGAATTTTGAAATTTTGTCCCCAAATTCAGGTGAAGACCAATAAAAGAGAGAAAAAAAGAAAGATCAATAAATGATGGTCCAGAAAACGTTTTTGGGACGAAATTATTTATTACTTAAGCATTTTGTGATTCAGATCAAAAAAATAAACTTATCGGTATGAGCAAAATCTAAACTGCCTCAGACGTATTTGAAAAAATGATGATGCCATTTTGCCAAACTGATGTCATTTTAATGAGGTTGTCAGGATCACCAAAGTGAAAAAACAATGCAGCTCACTAAACTGTCTTAATAAATTATTCCTATTCTTCCTGTTATCTTTTTTTGACTCCTAGACTTAACGCTTCTATTTTTCAATAAAACTAACTTTTTATCAGCAAATAAATTATCTTGGTGTTGTAGTCATTTACAGAGTGTATACATTTTATTGGGACACCCTGTATATTTCACAGAATTATTCAAAAAAGGGAAAAGACTTTTTTATTAATCTAGGCCCAAATCTAACCGAAACTTAAATCCTTATTCCAAAAGATCAAAATTAACCCCAAAACTATCCCTGAACCTAATCTTTAACCGATAAAAAACTACATGAAAAACCTGTGAATTAATATTTCTCATTTTCATTTTAGTCCTTTTAAATTAAAATTTTTTCTTAAAAAATTAGCATAATAACAATTATACCCTTAAACTAGAAAAGGTAAAATAGTCATTCCCTTCAACAAATATCCAACACCAATTTATGCTCTTTAAACCCAACTGACAGCAAGTCAGCAACCTGTGTTCCCTCTAACTTTATGGCTAATCGGCAAGGGCCCAAATTTTCTTTAAACAATTGTGCCCAAAGCTCTAAAAAGACGTTTGTGCGCCTTTAATTTCGTACCAAACCAGATTTAAAGTATACTAAATGTCATGTTTCCACAAATTTGTCAAATTTTCTAAAGCTATGTTCGCTATATAGCCAAAATTGATTTACCCTTGCTCCACCAAATCGCCGATTCGCTGAAAAAAATCGGCTTAGTGGGAACACTGTCAGCAACCCAAACACATATACACATAGACTACACAGGCCTAGAGTAGAACTTCAAACTCTGGAAAATTCAAATCCAAGCTATTGATAAAATTTGGAAAGTTTGTAGTGTAATAAAGTTTAAGTGGTGATCTAAAACACACTGGCCTGGATAACTTTGAATAAGCTTCTATAATCTTTTTCAATAGCATACCCAAATAAGCAAGCAAATCTGGATAATACAAAAATTTGCTCTTTCCTGTGTGGTTTTATGCTACGTAGGCAGTGCTTATCCATTATTCCTTATGGCATGACTGACACACACATGCATATTTTTTAATTTTTGTCGAGTAGTTCTTTAGCCACCTTTTTTAATTTCATTATGACTGTTAAAGTCAGAAATCTTGTGACTATAACATTTTTAACATAATCATTTTCTACAAGATATTAATATTTTTTCAACATAATCTTTGGTTGTGTCATATGACATACATTAACATATAGTTAAGCACAATAACTTCCAACGAAGCAAAAGCAAACTTACCAGGTTCAAGTTTTATGACTTTTATAGCAGCCAATTCTTTTGATAAAATGTGACGAGCCTAAATAAAGCAAAAAAACTCAAATAATTTTAGCGATATTGGACGGTTACTAACTTACCATAAAAAGTTAGTTTCTTTTTTTTTTCATTCAAAAAATTTAGTCACATATCCATATTCGCAAATTTTTTTTTTATTTGGGTATTTTTTCTGGTCATTTTAGACATTGCAAGCACAATTTTAGTCATTGTACCAATAAGCAAAAATATGTCACAACTTTTTTTGTCATTTTCACATATTGGTTACTCCTAGCAACAATAAAACAATTAAATCTCATAAAAACATGTTTATTTCTATGTAAACCTTTTCATCTAAATACGTATACCTTGTAAATGTTGCTTCAATCAGCTATGACGATATCTAATCAGAGCTAATTTGAGATCATAAGATTTGAATATTTTATAGCACAACTGTGGCCATCTGACAGCTTGAAAAACTTGTGTTGCAGGCTAACGCTTAGTCTTAAAAATTTGTCAAATAACATAAACTAACCAAAGTGAAATATTTCAAAAATCAGCAAATATTAGAACTGTTGCAACAACTTTTAAACGATTACTTGAATTTGGATCAAACAAACAAGGTTGCTTAGTTGCTATAACACATACATTATCAATTTATTCCACTATAAGCCCCATTTTTTATACCAAAATATCAACCAAAGTGTCAGGTACAATTTATACACGAATACATGAAGTGCATTGAATGCGATACAAAATTTTTCCACGTAATTCTCCTGCAATTGCTTTTTATGCTATAGCTTTTTACACAATCGCTTTAGTTATCTCCTTCCACATGCGTCATGTTACGCTTTCCAAACTATCGCTTTTCTCATGATCGACCACGTTAGTTATCTGAATGAAGGAGAGGATGATAGAGTATGGGATGACAGCTCTGATGAGGAAGGTGATGAAGTTGAGGAGATCTTGCCACCCCCATAGGATGCAGATGAGAATGTTTCAGAGAAAGACTGGGACTGACTATTTTACAATAATTACAGCAGTGATGACTTGGATGGTTTTTAATTTTTTGTTATCTGATTGCAATGAATAAATAATGTTAAAAAATTTTGTATGATGCAGTTTTTCTTGTCAAATATGAGGGTGCAACTTATACTCCAATAAATACAGTAATAATTTTTACATTGCAATATGTAGTTTGTTTAAATTCTACCAAATTAGAAGAGTTTGACTCAACTCCAGTGCTTAATTTTTTAGCTCAGTAATATATACTTCTAAGAATACAATAACATAATACAGTAGACATGACACTCTTTGAAATCTACTTTGGATTCCTATTGACGATACATCTACTATTAACTAATGCATGCAAATCACTTTGCAATATAAAGCCTTTACTAGACTTCATTCCAACATACTTTGTACACATCCCCATAAGTTCCACTTCCAACTCTTTGAAGAAGTTCAAAATCTTCAGTAGGATTTTTTCGGGATATATTTGCAGCAGGATTTAGCATGATAATCAATTTAGATCAACTACAATTACATCCAAACATAGGTCATCTATTTCCTAATCAAGGCATTGATGCAAATAATCTAAAGAAGTTTCATCAGTCAACCACAAGCTATTTAAAATTCAGTTGATAAGAGATAGTAGGATACACATTAAACCTCAAATTTAACATGGAGATCAGTCCATTTTTGGAAATTGAGTTTCATGTTTCCGTTTCAAAAATTGTTAAAAAAATTGATCATTACATGTTACAGCCTGATTTTCTAATTAGCCAGTTAAGTGAGCCTATTCCTGACCGATTTTGCAGTAATTAGATTCGGAAGCGAAGAAGACCTGAAGACAGTGAAGAGTGAAGGCTAACCATTGGTAAGTACTGGATTACTTATTACTGAGACTTAAGAGAGCTAACTACTGCCAACACTAGTTTTTCAGTTATTCAAAATTATTTATTTTTTCACAAAAGCTTAAAACCGCAGCTTCATGGATTGAGGCTTTAGTGCTAAAATCATGTTTGAATTTGCTAGTGGTTGGTACAACATAATGGTGTCAGGAAAGTACCTGATAGTACAGTTAGGCATGAGGAAATAAATAGACACAAAATCAAAAACTAAGATCAATATACATGGTGCAATGCAAATTCATTTAAACACTTTTTTTGAAAATAGACGAACTTAGTGAAGCCAACAAGTTGAAAAAATAAGCAAGATTTAATAAATTGCTTGTTAATGTTACTTGGACTCACACTTTATGATCAGATTTGCAAACACAGCCACATCAAATACAGTGGAGCTGATCAGTTGAAGAATTGTCCGAATTTATAGAAGGATTGTGCATGTGGATCAGTAAGGTTTCTTGATTATTAACAGTTCTTGCAAGTTAATAGCAGATACTAAAATTTTTGGTTGGTTGGTCAAATTCAATATTGTAACTTAGATTTTCCACAAAATGAGAAGTGACATTAGTCTGATGATTGGTTTTAGTTTGTGAATTGTGTTCGTGAAGGATGCTACTAAAACATACAGGAGCACACGAATCGAAAAAAAACTCTAACCCTTGCAATCCTTTCAATCTTGCACATTTTAGTAGTACCATTCCTAAAGTCGTAGAAGATCAAATTTCTGCATGGTTTACCGTCGATATAAGATACAACACACAAACAGTTTGCACTGCTTTATAAATGTAATTGCGGTGAAGTAGAGGTCCTTTGTCTTCAGAGCAAAACTAATTGCCAACACCAAAAATTATGTGAATGATATATAACCAATTTCGGTTTCTCACCAAATTCACAACGATAGTAACTACTCGAAACTCTTTTTTCAAGTATGTTGAAACATTACCAATATAAGGTAGTCTAAAAATGATTTGACAAAGGTTATGATCGGGTGGTTTGGAACTTAAAATTTGATGTTTCCAGTCCAAGAGTCTGCGGATTTGTGCCTAAAGGAAGTTAAGAGCACATTTGTGTTAAGTAGCATTTTGGAAACGAACTCAAAAGTCTTTACATATTTCAATGTAGGAATTACAAATTGTGTAAACGCAATGTAAAGACAATTTAATCACCTTGTGTAAACACAAGGTAATTAAATTGCATAATTGTAATTACATATTTATTGACCAATTTTCCTTGGCAAAGAGACAGCAAGGGACCTTTCGATCTTTGAGTCAAGCTATTTGGTATACAATCATGTGTAAGTTTGATTTTTTTTCTGAAAATCAAAGTTTGTAAATTATTTCCACTGCAATCTGCAAGTTAACAATACATCCAAACAAGACAATTGGTGATGTTTTTCCATGTCGTATGAAAACTGTATGTTAGAAAAATGTATTCATTCATTAGTTTGTTCACAAAGTTCTCCCTGGAATTGAAAAACAGTCCCTTTGGTGGTTTAATGTGGTAACTTTTTTAGTTGCAGTCTACTTACCGGTAATTCTTTTAAATCTTTACGTTATTTGTAAAGAGATTTTCTAGCATAATATTTATCATAAAAACAACAGGTATATTGTTAAATAAGCTCTTAACATCACAACTATCCATAATTTTGTTCGGACTACAACTATTCGGCACAGACGTTTATGCAATGCCAGTTATGTGCTGGGACAATTAGGCATCTGGACTTTTATGCATCAGGACTACTACCATATTTATTTGAGTACAACACACAAAAGATTATACCAAAAATACCAACACAAAGTTAGAGTGCACAACTGCACTTCATAGACGAGACATTATAAACATGTTATGAACAAAAATTTATACCAATTTTCAATCAACAAATTAAGAGTGCACGTTATACACAAGTGCATGGTATACTCGAATAAATATAGTATGCGCCAGAGCCAAATTTTTTAATTGTGCAAAAATCTTTCCACAGAAAATTTTTTCCAATTTTTGTATTATATTTATATGCATTTTTATTTCTACATTTTTTTCTATTTTGCTTATGCACGAAAATTGTATTGAGATTATATTTCATACCTGTTATTATACAATTTTTTGTTATTGTACTTTTGTATGACTGCTCTTGTTTTTTGAAACTTACATTTTCAGGTTATATTTCATTTTAACACGCTTATTTTTCAGAAAATTTGATTTCCTAAACCGGATGTTTGCAACTTGCTGCCTGCAGTCTCAAATTCTGTGGTGCACAAGTAGATTTAACAGATCATCAAATCGCACTTTGAGATGAAAGGTCATTAGCCCTAATCACACTGATAAAAATGGATCATAAAATAATTGTTTGTTTCTGCAACTTACGCTGTTTTTTGGTGTTGCATACGAGATGTATCGAAAATTAATCTTAAGAAAATTAAATAAATGACTATAAAATACGCAATGGAAAACTATGCTGTTTTTTGGCATTGCATAAAACAAGTGTTGAAAACTCATCTACGTAAAATTAAATTAATTACTACAAAATAAGTTATGAAAAATAAAATAATTGTTTGTTTTTACAATTCATGCTCTTGTTTGTGTCGCATACAAGAAATGTCAAAAATTAATCTATTTTCACTTTAAAATTAACAGCTCTAAAAAACACTCCTAAAAAATACCTCTAGTTTGTTTTTACAATTCATTTCACAAAAGAAGTGTTGAAAATTTGTTAAACAATATGGAAAGATTGCAGTTAACAAACAGTTGAATTAACAGATAACATACCCTGCAAAAAATTAAGTAACGATTTGCTGTTGCTAGGCGATTTAAACCTGTCTCTTGCATGGCCTGGGAAATAAGAAAATTGAAATCATATAAAAACTGAAATTAATGATGGTCATTATCTGATACTTTTCTAAACAGCATGTTCAAAGCAATGTGATGCGAAAAATATACTAAAAATGTCAGTCGACCAGCATCATAACAACATTTTTTAAATATATAATTGCTCTATCACACATAACCGCGAAATACAAATCATAATATGCTATTGCAAAAAATGATGCACTCTATCTTCTTCTTTCTTCATTGCCTGCTTTTCCGTGAGGGTTGCGGGGGCAGTAGCTCAAGATTGAGCCGCCACACCTCACGGTCTTCCATCACCTCCATCATTTCACTTGGGCGAAGTCCCAAGCGATTCCATCCAAGATTCTCAATGTAATCGGTCCATCTAGTTCTAGGTCGTCCGACTGGTTTTCTCCTATTTGCTTTGGCATGTAAAGCTTGTTTGGGGAGTCTTTCCTGAGGCATTCTGCTTACATGGCCAAACCACCTAAGCTGAGATCTTTCAATTAGGAGAAGTAACGGCTCGATGTTAAGAGATTTTCGAATTTCAGAGCTACACACCTTGTTAAACAGTGTAACTCCTTCGATTCTACGTAAAAACCTCATTTCGGACGCTTGCACTTGTGATCGCATTCTTTCGGTCATTACCCAAGATTCATGACCATAAGTGAGAATGGGGACAAAAACTGCTTTGAAAATTGAGAGTTTTGCCTTTTTCGACAATTCTCGTTTCATGACAACCGAGTAGTGCAAAGCTCGCATTACTGCACTAGCCTTGCCTATTCAGGTATCCAGTTCTTCGTCTTGCCTTCTGTCACTCGTAAATGCAACCCCAAGATACTTGAACTTCTCTACCTGCTTCAGTGTCGCTCCATTCACTTGTAATACGCACTGATCAGGGCTTCTTGAAAGATGAAGTACCTCAGTTTTGGCCGTGCTTATTTTCATTCCGGCGGTGTTGCATGCATCTGCAAAGCTATTTAATGCGCGCTGGAGGCCAGATTCTGTGGAAGAAAGCAGAACCAAATCATCTGTGAATAGCAGACAACTAATTTTGCAATTTCCAATCGTGGCACACTCTTCAGCTTGGCTGCATTTGTTGATCCAATTCATGTAAACAATGAAGAGGAGAGGGGACAAAACCCACCCTTGCCGGAGTCCAACGCCCACGTGGAACGGCTTTGATTGCTTGCCATTTACCCGAAACAAACCTCCAGTCTGCAGTAGAATGACTTAATAGCGCGTAACAATTGACCATCAACGCCAAACTCCTGCAAAACCTTCCAAAGTTTATCCAGAGGAACTCGGTCATATGCTTTTTCAAGATCAACAAAGCATGCAAAGAGATCTTTGCCATACTCCCAAGATTTCTCGAAAATTTGTTTCAGAGTAGACTGTCTGTAATTAATTGCGGTTAGTATGTTTCAATCTTCTGTACTTTCCACGCAACACAAGAATCAGGTTTGAATCCCAAAGAAAACAGTTTATTTTTTGTATCATATATTATAGCGGTTAATTTAATTACTTGTTGACTATGATTTTTACACTTTCATTTAATAAATGTTCAGCACTTTTTGTATGCAGCATAAACAACAGGATGAATCATAAAAGTGCATTCTTTGAAGTGCATTTCATAGTTGATATTTTAATTTTCTATTTACTATACACTAACTTTTGACATTTCTAATATGCAATGCAAAAAAATCAGAAAAACAAACAATTGTTTTGTCTTTTGTAGCATATTTTATAGCAATTAATTTAATTTTCTGCCAATTTTCACATTTTCTATAGATTAATTTTCAACACTTTTGGTACGCCATGCAAAGAACAGCATGAATCGTAAAAGCCAACACTTGACGTATTATTCAAAGCATATTTTGAAGTTGCTCAACTAATTTTCAACATTTCTCGTACACAACACAAAAAAAGCATGAATTGTAAAAGCAATTATTTTATTTTTTGCAGCATATTTGCTAGTCATTAATTTAATTTTCTACTGATTTTCAGATTTCTTTTAGATTAATTTTCGACACTTTTCAAATGCAAAACCCACGCCTCCAAAAAAACAGTAAAAGTTGCAGACACAAACAATTAATTTATTTCCATGGCGTACTTATAATTTTTAGAGCTTTATTAATTCATTCTCACCAATCTATTGCTATCAGCATAATTAGCACTAATGATTTTTCAGCTCGAAATGCGATTTAACAATTTATTACATCTATTAGTGTACCACAGAATTTCGAGCAGGATGTTGCAGACGTCTGGCGTAGGAACTAAAATTTTCCAAAAACTAAACATGCTAAAATGAAATATAACCTGAAAATGTAAGTTTCAAACACTTAAAAAAACAGAATTACAGTAAGAAAAAAATGTATAGTAAGATGTATAAAATACAACTTAAAAAAGAATTATTGTACACATGATAGATAGTTTATTTTTGCACTTCACAATAAACCAGACAAACACAAACATTTGTTAAAAATGAAATCGGCAGGAAGCTGCGAAGGACCTTTAAGTCATCAAGTCGAGGAGCCACTGTATAATTTTAAATCAGTTTCTGAGGTTTGCTGTTTTAAATAAGTTTAGTTAAAATTTACTTTCTTTGAAAACGTTATCAATCTCTGTAATTTGTTTTAATTTACAACTCTTTTTAGTGCTCACAATTTATTCATTTATATTTGGAGAAGAAATATTTTTTGTACGGTACTTCATTTTGAATCGATTGAAGGGTAATTGTTTTATGTCTTGTGGAATCAAGATCCATATCTTGATCCCTGATATTTAAAACTTTTTTGCAATTTTTGAGATTCGTATCTGGGCTGGAAAAGATTTAGGTAATTCAGCAAAAAACAGAAAATGTAAAGAAATAAAAAAGTGTGTATAAATATAATGCAAAATTTGAACAAAATTTTCGTGGGAAACTTTTAGCAAAATTTTAAAAATTTGGCTCTGGCACATAATAGTCTTGGTGTCTAAAAATCCAGATGCTTAATAGTCCCGATGCCTAAACATCTGGCCCTAAAAGTCATAGACCGAACTTTGTTGGCTATTGAAATGTTCTGAAAACAGCGAAGAAATTCAAATATATCTTTAACTGCTGAGACATAATGACAGAGTGGTGTCATAATTTCAGATAGCCATTTCGGGCATTCATGATTGTAAGTTCCAACTAAGCTTAAGATAGGTCAAAAAGACATGTCGCTTTTATGGGTTTTCCGTAAGCCATATAGTGTTGTAGGAAAAATGCCCTGATAAACGTCATTGTTGATAGCTTTACATTTCTTAAGTCAAGCTAAAATTTTTGAACTCATGGCAACTCGATTTTATGAGTCACAGGTTGAAATTTGACTGTGTCACTAAGAATTACTTTCATTTTGGAAATGTACCATAATCCAGCTTTTACATAACAACACTATCTTTATCAGGTTTAAAAATGATAAGATTTTTATCTGCCATTAAGTGTTTTTGATTTTTAACTTCTTCTCTGGATATATAGGAAAACAATTGCTTTTTAGTGAAGAATAAAACGAATTTGTATATACTTGCTATGTAGATTAAACAATGGTTGCTTAAGTTTAATCTTGTCTCGATAGTTAAGAAAGGGTTGAGCTGGTACCCGGTGCAATTTTACAAAACTGGTCTGGGTATGCAAAAAGTCAAAAAATGAAGGGAAAAAGCTATACTGTAGTCAGTGATTTGATGCTGCCGCTCAACCAAGTTCAGAGCACGCTTAAACATATTAAAAACTAGAGTTAATTTATGTGCCATTAAATTGTTAACGTTTAATCTACAGCTGATTAGCTTTTTGTAATGCTTCTCTTGAACCATACCAAGTTGTTGTTTCTCGCAAGCTCTCAAAAATTTCTCAACAACCACCATTGTGAATATGCTCATTTGTAGTTTGATTGTTGATGTAAGCCATTGTATCTTCTTATTTTCATGCTTTACGTTCATTGCATGTTGAGAAATTTTGTACTGGTATAACAACATAAATTTACCGTATAACAACAAGAGATTTCCTTACCAGAGTAAAAACTAATGGTGTTTGTTTACATTATAACAACAAACTAACTTTTTTGTATAGCTGTTACACAATAATTGTTTACTTGTTGTGTTGAGTTTTTTTAAAAACCCGTTTGCTTGTTGGTCGTTAAAATGTAAACATCTATAAATTTTTCTTCGATGAGGACCTGATATATTGTTGAAAATGTTTATTAATGTATAGAAAATGATTTTTCCCTTAAAATTGTCAACAGTTGTTGCATCATAGCTGCATGGCAGATAATTCACTTATTTCATTGAAAATCAATATATTTAATGTTGTAAAATATACACTACTATTATCAGACACGGGCACGATCTTGATCTTCAAGATCACATTAATTTAATGATCTGATCTTAAAGATTACATTTTGGTGTGATCTTAAAGATCAAGGCCACCATTTTTAAATGTACCGTAGGGTAAGCATCGCCGAGACCAGGTTATGTGATATTCTGAAGCTATTTCATGGCTTCGACACGGAATGGAGTCTAAACTGGAGAAAGTAATCCGCATTTACCATGGTACAGACAGGACAGATACCAACCAGTATGGCAGTACCTAACCTGCTAACTTGAAGAGAAAATTAATCACAAACCAGCTTCATTAAAGGAATGTTTGAAGGCTTGAGGCATCCTATCGACAACAGCACTCTTTTTTCCACAGCATTAACAGCTTACCGGTAGTAAGGAAAATCTCCAGGAACTTATGCTGAAAAAACAAGTGCTGGTAGTGGTAACAGCGCCAGTACCGGTAGTAGCCTAGGCCTCTTTAATATATAGCTGCAAGAAATTGCAACTCTGATGGCTGCGACATAATTGAAAACAGAGATTCCTCATCTAACAACGATTTTTTAAAAACTATGGACAGTTCTTTTTTTTTCTACCAGCAACAAGGACAAGTTGGAGCTCCTTAATTATTTACAGAACACCAGCAAGGCAGTCAATTGTTTGGTCAAGTATCCTCTCATGAAGAACGTCTTCAAGAGATAAACACCATGCTTCCTTCATCTGCACCTGTGGAACGTTTGTTTTCGTTCGCGGGCATGGTACATTGGTACATAGCCTCAAGCAAACGCGACTTTCAAATACTTGCCTTGAACAACTGGTTTTACTCAAGTCTGATTGTTATGCCACAGACAACTGAAAGGACTTTATGTTCTTGAATTTTTTAACATTGTATATTTTATGACACTGACAGATCATAGACAGTAAACTAAAAGGATTTTGTTCTTGGAAAAAAAAACTTTTAGTTTAGTGTCTATGATCTACAATGTCACTGTCATAAAATATACAATGTTATGAAAAAGAATTTTGTTCTTGAACGACGGAATGGCCAAGTGGCTTCAATGCCAAATTTTGTGAAAGGGAGACTGGGTAAGATTCCCGCGTCGATCAAATCTAACTTAAGTTGCCTATGGTCTGTCACTGTGACACGTTAAACTGTGTGCCAGTGGCACTTTAAAGCAGAGATGGGCCCTGCAAACCCGCGACACCCGTAAATGGTATTAAGTGAGTATAATAAAGATCTGCTATTTTTGATTTGATTTTGTTCTTGAATTTCACTATTGTTACATAAAACTAGCAAAAGTAAACTACAAGGGTTTTCATGATTATTTAAACTAGTAAAATAGCTACAAAAAGTCTGTGAGTGTCAAATGCTTTACGTTTTTAGCGAAATCAGCACTGCCATTGCCCATTGATAGTCAATACTAATACAGCATTTCACATTTATAGCTTACCCTCCCCCCCCGTCCCCCCCTACCATCAACAGTACCAAAAGTAAAGTGATCTTGATCTTCAAGATCACAGTGTTTGGGTGATCTGATCTTTGATCCACAAAATCACATTTTTTGGATGATCTGATCTTGATCTTCAAGATTACCAAAAGGTGGTGATTTTGCCCATGTCTAACTATTATAATGATCTGCAGATTATTTATTTATTTGAAATAAACACACAGGTATTGGGTGAGGGTGTCGTTAAGTATGCGCCATCGCTTTATTTTCACCAGCTCTGCGATTCGTGTATGAGCGTGTGTGCCTTCTCTCAGATCTAAGCTATTCCCCAGATCTAGCCCTAACCCTAATGAGTGCACACATGCACACATGAGAGGAGCAAGAGCGCACACGCGCTCATACACAAGTCGCAGAGATTCCGAAATAAAGCTGACGGATTATACTTAACGTCACCCCGCAAGTCAAATTTTCTCAGACACTTTTTTGAAAATAGACAAGTTGGGGCCGATACAACAATATTAGGAAGATTTTCTAAATGAAATAAATGGAATCCAATTAACAAAGAAACTTAACTGAAAAAGCTTTGAAGATTTGTACAGCAGAGTTGAAACATGTTGACAAAAATTGTATTTAGTGATATTAAAAATAATCCATTAAACGCTAACTTAACAAAATTAGAGCAAAATTTGTTCATTAACTGGATTAATACAAGAACATCAATGCAGATTGGCAAGATGACGGTATTCCAAAATTTTTGGATTAATTTAGTTGAGGCAATCAGCATATGAATCAAAATAGGCCTAAATAGCGTAACAAACACAAATTTTCCAAGTAATTTTATTCACAGTCAAATTTAGAAACTCTTTACTCTGTTTCACCCATAATGGGATAATTAGAAGAGAACTTCTAAACAACATATGAAAAGCAAATTGATTACTTACTCTTGAAACATAAATTAGTTAGTGGTTATTAACGAAATAATGCATCTGCCTGGCCTTGAAACTTTATCAATTTAAGCCACAGTACAGCTGTTATAGAACTTTTAGGTTACAAGGCAGACAACATTGTGTTTACAAATTACTAAGCATGTTGGGTTTGTCGTTGGTTACTAATGATGCTCTATTGGATTTGGTTCTTGTGGCCTTTTGTTTTTGTGCTCCTAAACTCACTTTGATAGTTCAGTTCTTTCTTTAGGCGCTCATGCTAAAACGAAGAGCTGTGTTTGTTAAAGCATTTTTTGAAGACTGTTGAGCACAAGCCATAATAGGATACCCTTTTGATCTAGACAAGATCCATACTACTGTGCTACAAAAATATGCAACCTTTGTTTGACAGAAAAGCTAAACCAGATGCACTATCATTAAAGAAAAATAAATGCCCTGCTTAAAAATCATTCCAAGTTAATTTCAAATGCAGGCACAAAACAAATTTTTGCTAAAAAAAGTTGATTAAATCTAACACACTTGCCAAATTACCCTTTTCTGGATAAATTACAAACCGACTGGCAGTGATACTGAGTTTTTATATGAGTTGTTTTAGTGCTTTTAACCCCCTTTCAAATTTACTTGAATGGAATTTACCCAAATATGAGTCACTCAGATTTGAACTGTGAAATGTAACTGACAACAAAGCCAACATGTGAAGTGTTTTGTAAACATACTGTTATCTGTCTTTTAACAAGTCCTATAATAGCTGTACTGTGGCTTCAGGTGGTAAAGTTTCAAGGCCAAATAAATGCACTATTTTTAATAACCACTGACAAATTTATGTTTTAAGCGTAACTAATCAATTTGCTTTTTACATGTTGTTTAGAAGTTCTCTTCTGATGATCCCGTAAGGGTGAAACAGACTGTTAAGAATAAAAGAGCCAAAGCTGTCGTAAACATTTTATTTAAAAAGAGACGTTTTGACTAATTACTTAAGTCATTGTCAATCTGTAAATAATGCACAAGAAAAATTAGAGCAATAGGTAACCTGTAAAGTTAAAATGAACAAAACTGGCAAAAAAAAAAATACCGAAATTAACGCAATGTAGTTCTACTGTGTGAAGACATCATTGCTTTCAAGAATGTGCCCAAACCAAGGTAGTAAGTATTCAAATTTATAAGGGCAATGAATCTAACCAAGCGACACTCATCCGCTCAACCGCCAAAGCACACCCAGAAACCAACCCACACAGCCCAATTCTACTGAAGACAGTATAAAGTCAAACGAAAATTACAGAACCCGAGCAGTCACCCACAAATTGAAAGATACCAGTAAGCAATCAAGTTGGCTGCAACTTTTCAGATTCTTTTACGTCAATTATTAGCTTAACTGGTCTTGGTTGTCAGTCCGTCGACATTGCTTTCAAGAAACGACAGATCAAGGTAGGATTTTTTCTTAATTTATTGGGACTTTTAGTTGGTGTTAAATATTCCAGCCGTTTGGGACTTTTGGCAATTTTTATTAATTTTGAATTTGTTAAAAATTTACTTTTACAATTTCAGCCACTGGTTTGCTTGATAACGTAAATGTTGGATATGCCTGAATTACTACGAGGATTTATGTGGATAGAATAGTGCGTCTAAAAGTGAGGGTGCACTGGCTAATTACACGCATTACCACATATAGTCAGTTGCTAGGTATATGGTGATGATTTGAAGAAATTGCTTACTGGTATCTTTCAATTTGTGGGTGACTGCTCAGGTTCTGTAATTTTCGTTTGACTTTATACTGTCTTCAGTAGAATTGGGCTGTGTGGGTTGGTTTCTGGGTGTGCTTTGGCGGTTGAGCGGATGAGTGTCGCTTGGTTAGATTCATTGCCCTTATAAATTTGAATACTTACTACCTTGGTTTGGGCACATTCTTGAAAGCAATGATGTCTTCACACAGTAGAACTACATTGCGTTAATTTCGGTATTTTTTTTTTTGCCAGTTTTGTTCATTTTAACTTTACAGGTTACCTATTGCTCTAATTTTTCTTGTGCATTATTTACAGATTGACAATGACTTAAGTAATTAGTCAAAACGTCTCTTTTTAAATAAAATGTTTACGACAGCTTTGGCTCTTTTATTCTTAGTGAAACTGTTTCTCAAGACCAATTTTCATGCTACAAAGACTGTTAAGAGTTTCTAAATTTGACTGTGAATAAAATTATAATTTGCTCTGATCTCTCTTCAGTTGGAGATACCAAAAAGAACAGATATTTTGCAAGTAAAGTTTGTTTATACAGATTTAATCAAGTTAGCTTGCTTTATCTGTGTTGGTGCACAGAGGAGCACCCAGAATTTTTTAAACGGAGGGGGTTCAACTTTTCAAAAAGCAACCAGTACCCAATTGTAGTTGATTTATTGTAACCATTAATGAAAATGCACGCTATTATAGTCAAACAGAGTTTCGTGGTATTAGTTGTATTTTTTTACAACAGTTGTTCATTCAGAAACCCTGCAATAAGGATTTTGAAAGTTGTTGGTGGTGAAGATTGTAAGCGAGAGAACAAGTTACCACTATGGGGGCCTCGGGGCTTCACCCCCAGCTGCTGGGCAATTTTTGCAATTTTTTCGAAAATAACCATTTCAATGATATTTTGCACGTTTTCAGAGAGCAATTAGAAAAAGCTAAACTACTAAGATTTGGAAGAGTTTAAAAGAATTTTTTTGCTCAGTCCAATCAGCTTCCTCACACAAACTGGTCAAGTCAAAAATATGTTTAAATGCTAAAAAATGGCGTATTTGGCTTAAGTGAATACATTCTTTAATTCATAAAGTTTGTTAAAGGTACAACATTTCAAAATAGCATTTAATAGCGTCGGAGTTATCACTTTTGCTCTTTGGGAAATGGGTAGCCTTGAAAAATCATTTTATATTGAACATTTTCACCCAGCTCTCTTCATAAATCTACACTAAAATGAAGTAAAACTAAAATGTGTGGTATAGATGTTGATTACATTGAAATAGGCAATGGGTTGTTATGACATATGAAGCTGCAAAAATCACCTAAACTGCTATAAAGTTAATGCAAAAATATTTAAAAAATTGTTTGAATATGATAGCACCAACGCTATTATAAGCTGTTTTTTAATTCCTTAATACATCTGCACAATAAAAATCTTGATGTTTGAATGTAATTTTGTTGTAGTTTCTAACTTCAAACAAAAGGATTTGTTCGCTTTTTTTTTTGTAAAAGTTCATTTGGCTTAGTAGACTGTTTTTTTCTACACAAGGGCGACTTTTTTTCATTAAATGACCATCTGTCTCTTTTTAGGGTCAAGATCTGCTCTGCTCAGAAATTTATCATAGAGTATGATATGCCATTATTCAATATCCATGGTTATATCAAATACACATAGTTACACAATGTTTCTGTCAGCAATACTGTGGGTGAAACAAATGCAAAAATCTCAATTGCTAGGTAAATATCTTGCAGGATTAAACTACAGCCCTACAACAACATTTTAAGAGATTAACAACAACTTGAAAGATTATTTATTGAAAAGTAAATAAAGCAAAGTTTTACAAACTATGTTCCATCAACAAAATTATGCTGTTTTTTTAGTTCTAAAAGGGTTTTAACCCCAGAATCCACACCTGAGAATCCCACACTGTTGGTGCATTCCACTCAAAAAGTTTGACCCAAAAAACTAGGAGAATAAGGAAAAGGTACACCTATATCAAGTGATCACGGTAATACTGGCAGACACATTTATTCATTTTTTTTTTTTTATTCTTGACCACCAGTGATAGAAAATCAAAAATCACATGCCATGTGGACTGGTGGAGTTTAGGAGAAGGAAGTGACATAATATTAGATGACAAAACATGTACAAGATATTGAAGACAAAACAAGAAGTTGCATAGCTATTCGCACCCATGGTCGCCATTGGAAAGTTTGTATTTGCTTAGAATCATGAAATCTTGTGGCATAGACAATGCAAAAATAGATTTGGTGCAACGCCAAAAAACCTACACAACATAAACCATAATAAAGACAAAGAAAAACTTCCCAATATCCATGACCCAAGCAGCAAGGAATGAACACTTTTTTTACTGGAAAAAAGTGAGAATTCTGGAAGCAAATTTTATCCAACTCCCATGGTACAAATCAGCTTGCTTGTTTTGCTTTAATTGGTGTGGCGCGAAAAGCAAATGAAGTACTAGGTTGGTGCGAAATCCAGCGCAGTATACTTGAACTTTTCAACCAGGTGCTCGATAGCTCAGTTGCATTTGCACTGTGCAAGATAGCTACCTTACACCCATCACACAGAAGTATGCACAATCTACAGTGTAGCCTGGGCTTAATTAACAACATTTACCAGTACCATTTGCTAACCAACATTTGGATTCCCTATAGGGCAAGGCAGGCCTACACAGTACAACACATTGTACAGTGCACCCTAAAAGTATCTAATTGCTTGAGTACAATACAGTAGTTTGAATAATGCATACTCTAGAGAATAACTCAGTAACAGAAAATGATCAGTGCTAGGGAAGCACAATTACCTTGGACTAACCCAGTACCAGACTATTGATAGTGGTCAAAGTGTGGCATAACCACCCTAACTGAACTGGGTTTGCCAGCCTAAAGCCCTAGGCTAATAAAAAAGGATGTCGTTAAGTATAAGCTGTCCGCTTTTTTTCGGAACCTCTGCGACTCGTGCATGAGCATGCATGCATGCATCCTCGCTCCTTTCATGCATGCACTCATTAGGGTTAGGGCTAAATTTGGGAAATGGCTTAGATTGGTAAAAAGAAGAGAGCGCAAGAGCGCTCTTACACGCATCGCAGAGCTTCCGAAAAAAAGCGGATGGCTTATACTTAACCACACCCAAAAAACTTAGTTCACTAATTATGCTCATTAATCTGTAATGCAATGCAGAATTGATGCTTAACATCAAATTTGCAATTATTTTCAGAAAGAAAACTTTCCAGTCCACCATTATCAAGCAAAACCACTTTGGGAAGATTCCGAATTCAACACCAGTTACGAATACAGAATCGACTGTTTTATGAACAGGGTTACTTTGGATAATTCCAAACAGGAAAAATTCCGGACAGCCCAAGGTAATTCCGAACATAAAAGTAAAATTACAATCATTATGGTTTTGTATTACCTATATCATTGCAGATTATCATTTCACTAATTAAATAATTGCTTGGTCATTTTATGTGCGAAAACAATTGCGTGCTAACTTTCTACATGTACTTCCGTTTATAGATTAGGTTAGATATTACTTTGTCCTATATTCTAACCAAACACGCTCTCATAACCAGCATTCTAAACAATCCAGATTCCTACTAAGTTTATTTTTTCATAATTTTGATTTTTCATAGAAAGAAGTTAAATCCATTCCTACTCTGTGTCCAAATCTGACTTCAAAAAGCCGTAAGAGAATGAGTTTAGGAGTAAAAATAATTGTAAAAGAAAACACAAATTTAGAGGATAGTTTGGGGGTAAAAAATAAAAAAAAACTACATAGCTGTATTTACCAAAAAGCTTATACATCAAAAAGTACAAACTGGGCTCGATAAATCCGTAATCTGCAACAGAAAATTACGGATGATATCATAAATCTGGCAACGACGTGGTACAAAACTAACCAAATCCCCAACTCTAAGACAATTTTGGGGAGGCTGTGAATTTAAGACGACTGCCAATTCAGACACAGCTACGAAGTAATGATCTTTTTCAGCGATTCAACCACAGTAAAAATGTTAAAAAGGAAATTTTAATCACCATGGCTAAGGTTTATCCATTTTAATTGGCATGGCATACTGGCGTAGTGACTAAATTGGGACTATTTTGGAGCAAATGTCTGGCAGAGTATATTAAAACTTCTAAAAAAGTACCCATTTATGCTTTTTAGCATATTATTATTCCAGATTAAAATTTTTGAAAATCTGTTATTAAAAAGTATCAATTTCACACTTTTGCCTTAAATATGTAGATGTCCAGAATTACCCTTCAAGGGTAATTCTGGACATGGTTGTTCAGATCAATTTTTTTATCCATTCCTTAAATATTGTTTTTGAACCAGTGTGAAAATACTCAAGTCCATAATTGAGATGCACAAATGAAAGCAATAGTTTTGAAAATGATAGTAGAAGAGAAAAGATAGAACAAAAATAGCAGAATTTTGTCTGAAATTTCCCGAGGTAACCTTATGTAATCGTTTACAAATCAATAAAATCAAGGGGTAAGAAAAATGAACGGGATTTTAGCCTATCTCGCTCTACCATGTGTTGCAAAATTACTGGCTATTTTGGCATGTTATGACTATTACGCTCCACTTGGGCGATAAACTTTGCTTAGATCAAAAAAACAAAAAAAAATTTCACCTTGGACTTTTTGAGATTTTTTTGTTTGAAAATTGGCGATTTTTGCATTTTGAGGGATTTCTGGTATTCTTTTTTCAATCAATCCAGCAAACAAAGTTCATACAAAAAAATTTTTTGATTATAATTTCCCAATTCTGCACTAAATTTAGCTTCTATCAACACCAAAACTGTGAAATTTTACCCACGAATTTTTGAGATATCGTTGTTAGAAAATTGTCCATGTTTTACAACTTGTTCTTTTTCACATGCGAAACATCGCAGGACTTGAGATTTTCATATTCCAATAAAATTTATCACTAAACTAGGCAATGGGGCATGATTTGATTATGAATTTGTGATTCAGTAGAAAATTCCACTTTGATCAATACCAAAACTGTGAAATTTCACCTTGAACTTTTCGACATATTGTGATTTGAAAAGAAGCAATTTTTTACTATTTTTTTATCACGTGTAAAACATTCCAGGATTTTAGATCTTATTATTTTAAGGAATTATGCAATCAAATGAGGTCTTTATGAGCGTTAAGGTTGTAATTTTTTGCTTATGTGATAAATTCCGATCATCAGTAAACAATCATAATTTTACAGTCATGTTTTTAGCATTTTTTCATGCTGAGAGGTCATTAGTGCTACCAACGCTGTTCACACAAGATCGTTCTGAACAAATCTATCAAACTCAAAAAACATACAAACACGTTGCCATGAAAGTAAACTAATTGTTTATTTTTATGAATCACGCAGTTTTTTTCTAATAGCATTGCATGCCAGAAGTGTCAAAAAAACAGAAAATCTAAAAGTCATAGTTAATAGAAAATAAAATTAACAACTAAGTTAATCAAGCAGTAATGAATTCATCTCTGGAGTGGGAGGTTCATGGTTGAAATCGAACACAGTGTTACCGACGGTTCACCACCACTGCGACATTTCTTAAAAAGAAGCTGTATTGCCTGGGCACAATGACCTGGAAATGGGCCTTGCAAACTCGTTACACGGTTTGGCGTTATACAGCGAGTATAATAAAAGATTTGATTCAATAAAATATGCAACAAAAAACAAACAAATTGTTTGTTTTTACAATTAACACTGTTCTTCTTTTCGAACGAGAAGTGCGGAAAAAAAATGTGAATGTCAAAGTTAATAGAAAATTAAAATTAACAACTCCAAAATATGCAACAAGAAATAAACTAATTGCTTGTGTCAACAATTCATGTTCACGCTGTTTAATTTTTTCCAGCTGGGTACAAGCGTCAAAAATTAATTATTTGAAAATGTGAAAATGATAGTTAATAAAAAATTTATTGGAAGGCTTTATTTCACCAGAAATTTTTATTTAATTTTTTATTAATTCTGCCTCAAATCTGACCCAAACTCAAATGCTTACTTTAAAACTATTCCCAAATTGAACCCTAACCCAAACCTTAACCCTAATCTTAATCCTTAAAAAAGCAAATGAAGAAAGCGTGGATGAATATTTCTCATTTTCATTTTATTCTCTTTAACTTGAAAATTTTTGATGAAATAGTCACTACCAAAATTATTTACAACTATACCAGTTGGTCGAGCAGTAACGCGTTCGTCTCTAAAGCGGGAGGCCTGTGGTTTGAATCTTGGGCTGGTCAAATTGGACACAGTGTTGCCAATGCCTTGCCACTGCTGCTGCATTTTTTCAAAAAGAGCTGTTTTGCTCGCAGGCGCAAATTCACGGAGATGGGCCCTGCAAACTCTTTATAAGCTTCAACATAATACAGCAAGTATAATAATTTAATTGAAAATTAGATATGAAAAATAAACAAAAAATTGTTTTGTTTTATGAACAAAGCTCTTTCTTTGTGCTGGATACGAGAATTGTTGAAAAATATTTAATGTGAAAATCATACGGTAGTTAATAGAACATCAAATGAGTAGCCTACCGGTACTATATACAGTTCTATATTTGGAAGTTAATATCGATAGAACAATAGTTACAATACGCCACAAAAATAAAGTTGCTTTGACAACTGATGCTGTTTTTACCATAGTTGGTGGTTTTTTACGATTTATGCTGTGTAAACTTTTTTGGCGTTGCGAACCAGAAAGATATACCCTATTTTCTATTTTACCATATTTCTGGTTAAAAAAATCTTGACAAGTCCAAGGTAAGCTTTTTCTTGATTGAAGCTGAGTTCACCACCCAAGCAGAGGATAACAGTCAGAACATGCCAAAATGTCTGGTGTTTTTACAATATGTGGATGAGCAAGATAGGCTAAAATCCCATTCATTTTTCCCACCCCTTCATTGTATTGATTCGTAAAACAGTCGATTCTGAAGTCATAAGCGGTGTTGAATTCAGAATCTTTCCAAAGTGAAACTGACTAGGCCTCACCTTTGAGTCTGACCTAATCTGTAGGCCTACGATACCGTACCGGGTACCTCACAGACTCACAAACGTGCAGGCTTCCCACCCGTGGTCTTTACAACCATGATACTCATAACAATTACAATACGCTATTTGACAATAGCCTAATCCTGTAATCCAGTGCTTTTTCCTGTTTAACACTGAAAGTATAGGCTATGTTGAAGGTAACTGTACAATCAATCAATCAATCATATCAATCATATTTATTTTATTTTACCAAGTGACGTCATATCACAAGAAAATACAATACTTGTTCTAACTGCATGAACTAGCATCTGTTATTAAAAAGGAAAAACCCCAGCGCACATTGCGTGCACATAACGCTGCACGCTAGACTGCTAGAGTTTTAATGTACCGGTAGCTCTTAAAATAGTAATCTAAGCTATTCCCCAAAATCTAACCCTAACCATAAGCTATATACCGTTATTATTCTCCAAACTCTAACTTGTAATCCTAATCAAAATAAAAATTTCTGATTACAGAAGAAAGAGTTAGGTAACCAGAATTCTTACGGTAACTTATTTGAGGAAAATGCTGCGAGCACGTTCAGTGCACCAAGTCATTTTATAGTAAAGAGCTAGGGTAATGTAATACCAAATACTCTCAACTGTACAGTGTCGGCTAAGCTATAAAGTAGTTATGCAGTTGAAGAAAAAAAGCCTAATACAAAAACCTTTTTCGATTTAACTTGAATTTTGAGTAGGCCTAGGCCTAAATATTGAGATTAAAGAATAGCCTAGTGCAGTAGTGAGTGAGATCCAAAAAAGTATCCAAAAGATTCTATTCGCCGACTGCTCATAAACTAAGTAACATTGACCAAGCAGGTGTCCTTAAGTAGGCTAGCATCAGAGTTCTCTATTAGTTAGCTTATCGTTCTCCCAAATTTTTCTCCAAAATCTAACCCTAACGTTTCGCGCAATATGACGAAATTTTTGTACAGAAATATGGCCCGGAGAACTCCAATAGGGCTTTGGCGCGGCGCAAACGCCCCTCAACCAGGGTGTCGAACCGTTTCAAATAACGGTTCGGGTTCGGGTTTAGCTCCTGCTCAAAATATTTTAGCGGTTCAGGTTTGGTGCGGGTTCACTTGAGCACCATTTTCGAGGTTCAGGTTTGGTTCAGGTTCACTCAAGTACAATATTACTAGTTCAGGTTCGGTTCGGGTTCATTGACTTAAAATTTAACTGTCACTACTTGTTTCGTCCAGAAAAAAAAAAGGAGAAATTGCTGATCCTTGATCCTGAGGATGATCACAACTGCTCTTATTGTGCGTGTAATAGCGCCAGCGTCAGTGGAGCCGGAGCGTAAAAATTAGCCACTCCACTCCATTAGGCTTACTGTGGTTTTGGCGGGAAGAACAAAACTCAAAGTTTCCAAAAACTTTTTTGGGGGATATCTTTTTGCATTTGTTGAATATCCTTGCAACCGCTACATCAAAGGTAAAACAAACAATATCAAAAATTATAGTTCAATTTTAGCTATTATAATCCACCGTAATTGGCTGGATGATTTACCGCCTTTAATGAGCTAGCCAAATTACAGCTGCTATCTACAGCAATGAAATAGTACCTCTATTTTTCAAATGTAAGTTTTTGCAGCTTACTATACATTATGAAGGGCGACATCACAAAACTCTGCCCCGTGTGTCACCATTCTAAGTGACGCTGCTGAATATTTTCTCACAGCATGATTAGGGTTACCACGTTAGTGCACAATAAAAAATCCGTAATCCGTAGCGCCAACAGTGATTACATAGAAGTGTTTCATTTAGCCAAAATCTAACGACTAAAGAATTTTTTTTAACAGGACCGAAATTAAAAGTAACTGTAACCAGTAACTTTTTAATGTCTCCAAATAGTAAATAGTTCCCACTTTCGTTACTTTTTTGAAAAAGTAACTGAGTTACTGTTACAGTTACTAAAAAGTAACTAGTTACAGTAACTAGTTACTACAATAACTAGTTACTGCCAACCTCTGCAACTATATGAGGTAATAAAAAGGTGCCTCAGATATTTCTCCCCCAATTTCCGTTATTTGCGAAAACACCATTTATATCGTTAGACTCCGCACTAATTTGTGACATCACAGCAAACATGAATTTGCAAAAATTTATCAAAACCATGTCAAAATATTTGTTTTTTAAACATCTGCCTATATAAAAAAAAGTAATGCCCTAGCTTGAGCAATTCAAAAAACTAATTTTGGGGGAGTCCATTTGGGGGCCCCTGGGGGGGTGGTACCCCCATACTATGTCAAACTATTTGTTGCTTAAATATCTACCAATATAAACAAAAAACTATCATCCTAGCTTGAGCAATAAAAAAAATTAGTTTTTTAGGGCCCCATTTTGGGGGGGGTTCTGGGGAGAAGCCTCAAAAAATTTCAGGAGACAAAATTGTATTTGCTGCTCAACAAATTTACACAAAAATTAGATATCGATGTTGTGTGGTTTAGGAGAAGAAGAGTGCACAAAATTTAGAAAGCAAAAAATGGAAAAAGAAAAAACTCAATGCACTAAAAGTGTACGTAGGGATGAAAAAGTATCTTACGTCATATAACAAAGTGAAATAATTTTCGCCGTACTTGAGCCGTTTTTGAATAAGTTCGCTTTTTACACCAAACTTTTGAAGCAGTTTTCGGATCCTAAACCTGAAGTTACGGGACTCATTGACTTGAAATTTGGCACATACAAATAATTTATAAATCTCAAACTGCTGTCAAAATTTCATGTAGCTAGACCAAATCATTATCAAGTTATAAGTAAAAGTCTGAAACTTCGCACTTGTTAACTTTGAATATGGCCGAGTAAAAACTAAAAAACATGCGACGTGAGATCAGTCGTTCAATTATAGGCCTTTAGGTTTAATCAGCCGGGTGTCGTTAAGTATGAGCCGTCGCTTTATTTTCGGCAGCTCTGCGACTCGTGTATAAGCGCGCGTGCATCCTTTCCTTCTCTTCTATCTAAGCTATTCCCCAGATCTAGCCCTAACCCTAATGCGTGCATGTATTAGAAGAGCAAGAGAGCGCGCACACTATACACAAGTCGCAGAGATTCCGAACTAAAGCTGACGGCTTGTACTTAACGACACCCAATCTGCCTTTTGTGTGCTTTCTATCAGTTTTTCTGCACCATGTATTGGCAATCAAAAACAATCTACCAGTCTACTTGATGATTCCATGCAACTACTGTACTAATCCTGAACCAGTAGCTCAAATAATGGAATATAAGGTATCACGTGCTCTGCATGCTGTCACAAGCTACTACACTTGCATGAAACTTCCCTATGTATTATACCTTTGCCATTTGCACGTGTGTTTGATTGTGGAATAAATTTTGCTACTACGTAGGCTATTCTGTTATTGGAAATTTGCGTAGCCTAGTCTTCGTACTCTACTACATAGGTCTACCAGATCTGAGATAGGCTGCAGACATACAGCATAGGACCGAAAGCCTATAATTCTTGATGCCATGACCTGTTGACAAATAGGCTACACTGAACTAACTCTGTCACTCTGAAATGCAAGCGCATGTGTTGTAGAAACTGTTGTCTAGCCTTGGGCTTGTACCAATACCATAGACCTACTGCGTACAGGGTGGGTAAGTCCCTAGGCTTTGTTTTGTGCCTCTACTCTGATGAGTGTTTTCTGCAAACCTGTTTCTTCTACATTTGTCTGCCTTTGTTTTATCTTCTCACCGAACGTCGTAAGCCATTTCCTAGTCTAGCCTACCAAAACCAAAATCTTTTTGTTGGTGAAAAAAAACACTTTCAGCCGATCAAAACTAAGTTTCTTGTGGCCAAAATAGCCGATTCATGTGGCCAAAATAGCCGATTCTCCGAATTCTGAAAAAATAAACTTGAACCGAAGGCACCTTTACTGTTTTAGTAGCATGCATTTTCTTCAATTCATATAGTAGTTACATCCAGACTAACTATTGTTGTTCATAAAGAGAAAATCACCAGCAATAATTCTAAAAAAATGTAAAAAATTATTGTACGCGGCGCTGCGCTGACGCTGTGACGTAATGCAGATTAGAGATGGCAACAGCGCAGCGTACGCAGCCGCGCGCTGTTGTTGGTGCGCCGCACCGCGCAGTGTGGCAACTAAAATCTGCATTACGTCACAGCGTCAGCGCAGCGCCGCGTAGAATAATTTTTTTACATTTTTTTTGCAATTATTGCTGGTGATTTTCTCTTTATGAACAACAATGGTTAGTCTGGATGTAACTATTATATGCATTGAAGACAATGCATGCTACTAAAACAGTAAAAGGTGCCTTCGGTTCAAGATTATTTTTTTAGAATTCGGAGCAGCCTAGTATCGGCTATGTTGGCTACAAAAAACTTAGTTTTGATCGGCTGAACGTGTTTTTTGACACCAACAAAAAGATTTTGATTTCGGTAGGCTAGACTAGGAAAGGTTTAGGACGTTCGGTGAGAAGATGAAACAAAGGCACACAAATGTAGAAGAAACAGGTTTGAGGCATCCCTGGTTTGTGGGAAACTATTATCAGAGTAGAGGCACAAAACAAAGCCTAGCGACACACATCCACCCTGTACGCAGTAGGCCTATGGTGTTGGTACAAGCCCAAGGCTAGACAACAGTTTCTACTACACATGCGCTTGCATTTCAGAGTGACAGAGTTAGTTCAGTGAAGCCTATTCGTCAACAGGTCATGGCATCAAGAATTAGACTTTCAGTCCTATAGTATGTCTGCAGCCTATTTCAGATCTGGTAGACCTATGTAGTAGAGTACGAAGACTAGGCTACACAAATTTCCAATAACAGAATAGCCTACGTAGTAGCAAAATTTATTCCACGATCAAACACACATGCAAACGGCAAAGGTATAATACATAGGTTAGTTTCATACAAGTCTAGTAGCTTGTGACAGCATGCAGAGCACGTGATACCTTATATTCCATTATTTGAGCTACTGGTTCAGGATTAGTACGGTAGCCTAGTTGCATGGAATCATCAGGTAGACTGGTAGATTGTTTTTGATTGCCAAAACATGGTGCAAAAAAACTGATAGAAAGCACACACAAGGCAAATTAAACCTGAATGCCTATAATTGAAACGACTGATCTCATGTCGCATGTTTTTTTAGTTTTTACTCGGCCATTTTCAAAGTTAACGAGTGCGAAGTTTCAGACTTTTATTTATAACTCGATAATGGTTTGGTCTAGCTACATAAAATTTTGACAGCAGTTTGAGATTCATAAGTTATTTGTGTGTGCCAAATTTCAAGGCAATTGAATGAGTCTCGGGACTTCAGGTTTAGGACTCGAAAGCTACTTCAAAAGTTTGATGTAAAAAGCGGTTTCATTGAAAAACGGTTTAAGTACGACAAAAAAATATTTCACATGGTTGTATGTCGTAAGATACTCTTTCATCCCTATCTACACTTTTAGCCGCATTGAGTTTTTTTCTTTTTTCATTTTTTGCTTTCTAAATTTTGTGCACTCTTCTTCTCCAATACCATACTATATCGATATCTAATTTTTGTGTAAATTTGTTGAGCTGCAAATGCAATTTTGTCTCCTGAAATTTTTTGAGGCTTCTCCCCAGAACCCCCCCCAAAATGGGGCCCTAAAATATTTTTTTTAATTGCTCAAGCTAGGGTGACAGTTTTTTGTTTGTATTGGTAGAAATTTTAGCAACAAATAGTTTGACATAGTATGGAGGAACCAACCCCCCCCCCCCAGGGGCCCCCAAATAAACTCCCCAGAAATTAGTTTTTAGATTGGCTCAAGCTAGGGCATTACTTTTTTGTTTTTATATCGGCAGAGGTTTAAACAACAAATATTTTGACATGGTGTGACAGAGCAACCCTTTTGAAAACTCTCCAAAATAATACCCCTAAAATTAATTTTTTTATATGTTTTAAGCTAGAGAGCTAATTTTTTCTGATATTAGTGGAAATTTAGAGGATATTTAACTTGCAGTGCAGCGCGGTGCAGCGTGAACTTAGTTGTGTTTGGATGCAGTGCGGTGCAGCATGCGGACAAGGTTTGCGGATGCAGCGCAGCATGCGGATGCATTTTTTGTTATCCGCGCCATCTCTAATGCAGATTTTAGTTGCCACGCTGCGCGGCGCGGTGCATCAACAACAGCGCACGGCCGCGTACGCTGCGCTGTTGCCATCTCTAGAAGGTACCGGTAAACGAAATCTAGATAGGTCTACCAGAGGTGGAGTCCTCGAGGACAGATTTTGAAGTCCTTGGCCTTGGCCTCGAAGGTCAAGTCCTTGGCCTCGAGGCCTCAAGTCCTCGAAAATTGGCCTGTCCTCGGCTTGAGGACAGCAGTATTTTTTTAATTGTTAAAATTTTGTGAAGCGCTTGAAAAATTTTTTGGTAAACTTATTTTTGTGGAGATCGCTTGAAAAATATTTGAGAAGACCTTTCTTTTCTTTTTTTTTTTTTTTTTTTTTGGAGATCGCCTAAAAAATTTTTGTGAAGACCTTTTTTTTTTTTTTTGTTTTTGGAGATCGCCTGCTTTTTTTTTTGGAGAGCACTTGCGCTTGTCAGCTTGTGTCCTTGGTCCTTGGCCTTGGCCTCGAGCATTCCTGTCCTTGGCCTCGAGAGTGTCTGTCCTCGGAAAGGCTGTCCTTGGCTTTGGCCTCGGATTTATTTTGTGTCCTTGGCCTTGGCCTCGAGCCTTGTGTCCTCGACTCTACCTCTGAGGTCTACAGATACCAATAGCAGTAGCCAAGTTTTCAGGTTTGGTTTGGTGACTTACTGCTACAACCGTAGTTAGTAAGTTGTGAGTATTAGATTAGGCCAGTGGTTCAAAAAAGTGGGGTCGGCAGACTTTTTAGGGTCCGTGAAGCACTTTCAGAAGGTCCACTAAAGAAATTTTACACCGGTAGAGGCCTTACTTGGCTCATAGCTTAATAATTTTGCTTCCGACTCCTGTGCGTTCAGGAGGTACGCAGTCTATGCTTGCGGGTTTCATTTTTTGCTTCCTATGCGTTTGTTGTGATCACACTACCCCACTCCCCTATGACATCACAGAGAGAAAGTTCAGTTTATCGGCCGCTACTACTACGTATATTCTGCTACTCCTTTGGCGTGTAGCTGAAGTCGGTCTTTTTGTACCTGTGTTTTTAGCCTTGCACAAAAGGCCGTCAAACATTTAATAAATTGCAAGGGGTCCATTGTGAATTAGGTACGGTAAAAAAAGAAAAGTTTGTGAACCACTGGATTAGGCCATTAGATTGCGCTGGTTTCTGATTACAGATCTGAGATTAGCTTACGCTGAGCTTATAGGTACCGTACATGTACCTGTCGTACCAGTTACGTTACCGTACCTACCGGTATTTTGTTGAAATGTTATTTTACAAAATTACTTGTTGCTGGTTTTACAATGCCGCTAACGGAACTTAGCTTAGTGAGAAAAAGTTGGCAAGAATAGGACTAGTCGACCAGGTTGGTGTTGTTTTAGGGCTGTTATAGTTGGCAATAGCCTGCAGTAGGCCTATTTTTATTTATTTATTATTATTTATTCACCACGATATAGTCATGCATTAGGTAAAAACTAACAGACAGAGCAAGACCAAGGCCTATGCTGTTAGTGTTATTGTACACAACAAGACATTGCTATGTATACTGTGGTGAGGTGGCAGCGAAATGACCATGCAATCCACTACTAGTCTACTGTCACCTCAACGAGTTAACTTAATGCAATCTTCAGACTAAAAATAAGTACCAAATTAAAAACAGAAAAAACAAAACATGCCCATACACAAATAATGCCCACCATAAAAAATCAATAGGATGCAGTATTTTGTTAGACGGAATTATTGTCATTATTCTCCAACTCAAACAAGTACTTATTAGTGACTTAAGGTACTCATATTTCGAAATTAGATATTGTGTATATTTTTTGACAAACAATGAAAAAGTTAAATCTTTATACGGTCTGCTACCTCCAACCATACTCTTGCCCCGAGAATTTGTTTAGATTTTTTGCCCAATTCAGTATTACTTCTTTTAATGTAGAAATTTGTTGTTGAGTTTGTTGTGTAATAGTTGTGAAGTGATGAAAGGGGAGTAAATAACGAGAGTGTGGTTCCTGAATGTAGCTGTCTGTATTGATTTGTACATGTATTTTGCTACCTCCGGTTTATGCATATCATTTATTGTTAATAGTTTCAGTTTCTTGAACAATGAGTTTGCGTGAGCTGTGTAATTTTGGTTTGTGATCAACCTTGCTACTTTTTTTTGAAGGATGTGCAAAGGTAATATCAGATATATAATGCAGTTTGGCAGCATTTTCCCTAGCCAAGATGCAGTAATTTAAGTGCATGAATATCCAACTGTAATCGACATTTAAAAGTACTTTTGTAGTTACCAAATTTCTCAATTGTGCAATTGCCCATATGCCTTTATTTAACTACTTTACTACGAACCTTTTCAATGAAGTAGTGCCAGGTTAGATTATTATCTAATATGGTCTTTTTCTATGATTTCATTTTGGTTTATGCTAATGTTGAATTCTGATTTCTCTTTTTTTTGCTAATTACCGGTAACATATATTCTGTTTTAGAAAAATTAATTGAAAGTTTGTTTTCTCGTATCCAGTTGTCTATATTTACCGGTATTAACTCATTATTGATATCAGATTCTAACTGTTTTGCATTATTTCTTGACTTTGAAGATTAGTGTCATCAGCAGATAAGTTAACTTTGAATTTGGTTGCTGAAGGCAGGTTATTCACGTACAAAAGAAATAGTAAAGGTCCTAAACTTGAACCTTGTGGTATTCCGCGTGTTACCGTACATTTTCCATGGTAAAAGGTATTCCATTTACAACAGTGTAGTGTTTTCTGTTACAAAGATTACTTTGAAAGAAATCAAATGCTATGCCTTGAACACCATACATATAGAGTATTTGAAGAAGCACAGAATGATCAACTGTATCAAAGGCTTTTGCAAGATCGAGAAAAATGGCACATGTTATTTTACGATTATCAAGATGATCTACTATTTCGTCACATATATTGGACACTGCTAAAGATGTAGAATGTCCTGTTCTAAAACCATACTGACAGCTAGTTAATAAAATTGTTTTTGCAAGAAAAATTTGTAATTGATTATAAATTAACTTTTCAAAAACCTTTTTGATAGGGGATAGTAAAGAGGTGGGATGGTAGTTATTGCATTTTTCTTTATTGCCTTTATAGGGACAATCTGGGCAATTTTTAATATATTTGGATAAGTTCCTTCTTGAATGCAGCAGTTAAACATGTCAGTTAAGATAGGTGCAACTACAGTGGTTGCCAATTTCAAAAATTTGGTTGGAATTTGATGTAATCCTGTAGATTTTGTAGAAGATTAACTATGTCTGTTTCAGTGACACGTTGCAAAAAAAATGAGTCCACAGTGGAATTCATTTTTTGTTTTGCCTTGGAACTTGGTGCTGGAATTTTGGAGGCTGGAGTTGAACCAACTCTTGCAAAATAACTTTTAAAAGCATTTCTTATTGCAATTGGATTAGCCTAAGTGTGGTTATTTTCATCTATAATTTTTGATGGGATATTGTTATTCTTTTGATGGTTTTGTGAAAGCATTTCATTTATGACTCTCCATGTTTTTTTTTGGGTTGCTTTTGTTATTCTTTATTACATTGTTATAATGCAATTTTTGCCACTTTTACATGCACCAGTTTATTTTTGTAAACTTTATATTTTTTTGCAATTGACTCATCAAAAGGATTATGCATTTCAAGTGAATAAAGTTTATTTTTGGTTTTTATTGATTTTAACAATGCAGGTGTAATCCATGTTTTTTTTCTTAACTTAACTTAGTTATGTGTTGATGTTCGAAATGGTGCATGCGTAGTTATTGTATTTTGAAAAATGTCAGTAAAAGCAGTAAATTGTTGATTGATATCTTTGCTCTGTGAAAAATTTATTTGTTTTTTATTGAAATTTTGTTGTAGGTTAATCAAGAAATCTTCAGCAGTAAAATTCCTTGCATCTCTTTACTTGTGGTCTTAGAGGAGATGCAGTTAATGCTTTGTTGTTAGTAGTGAAGAAAACAGACATGTGGTCTGATAAATCATGTGGCAATATATAACATTTCACATTATTTTGGAGGTCATTTGTGTAAACATGGTCAATCAATGTGGCGGAGGAGTTAGTAATACACGTGGGATTATATATTACAAGTGTGCAACCAAGACAGTTCAAACTTTCAACATAGGTTTTTATTTTTGGTTCAGTATATATCTTGTTTTACCAAATCCAAATTTATATCTCTGCAAACATAGTATACTTTTTTCAAAGAATTTAGTTCATCTGTATATGTGCATAATTTGGTCTGAAATTCATTGGTGTTACTATGGGGGTGTCTATAAATCACACCAAAAACTAACTTTTTTTGGTTAATGCAAGTTCTAGCCATAGGTCTTCACAAGCATTGCACTGTATGCTTGAATTTGTATGTGATATAGATAGTGATTTTTTTACAAACATTCCCATGCCACCAGTGTGTATTTACTATTTTGTTTGCCCTTCATTGCCATTGTTGCCATTTTATAGAATTTTCAGAAAAAAAATTATAACCTGGCAGGTTTACAATTGAACACTGTTTTTGAATTTGTAAGCCAAGTTTCTGATATTGCAATAAGATCTGGACTTATAGACATACCTGAAATTAATTCTTCCAATTTTGACATATTTTTAATCAAGCTTCTTGTGTTAACATGTAGCACAGATAATCCATGCTTAGGAATCTTATCTTTTAACTGATGGATATCACAATAGTCAGTGAGACTGTTATTGCTATGTCTGCAAGTGCTTAATAAATTTCGCAAGTGGGAATTATTCATATTTTTAGATAGCTCTGTTGATGTACTGCTATTTGATCTCTGATCTAAGCTACCAGTATGGTATTGATCTACTCTCTGCAGCTGACAGTATGATTATTTTTGGCTTCAAATTTTATATCATTCATAGGCTAAAAACATCACTAAAGCTGGTCTAACTCTGATACAACAGATTATATCACTTGTATAGTGCCACCAATGAATTTAGTTTGAATTAGAATTGCTGTTTAAAGCTGAGTCCTCTTGCCTTTTTCATCAAACATTGCGTTCCTTAGTCAGCGAAAATTTTTGACTAATTCATGCTGGTTGTGATGTCACAAACTAGTGCAGAGTCAAACAGAGTAAATTGTGTTTTTGCGAATAACGGGAATTGGGGAGAAATATCTAGGGCACCTCATTATGTCAAGTAGTACTCATTTCTTCAATAAACCGATTTTGAACAGTACTGGTATCTGTTTAACTAATCGTCAAAGTTTATCAGAAACTATTTGCTGGTATTGTGCTGTATATTACAAGTACAAATTTATTGGAACTTGAAAGTAATACTATTAATCAGGGGCGCACTCGAAAATTTTTGAAGGAGGGGGTTCGAGTTTTTAAAAACCAATTGCAGTTAATATATTTTAACCATTATTGAAAATACACGCTATTATAATCAAACAGGATTTTGCAGTAATAGATGCATTTTGTTACAACATTTGTCTATTCAGAAACCCTGTAATATCGATTTTGGAAGTTGCTGGTGGTGAAGATTGTATGTGAGAGAACTAGTTACCACTATGGGGGCCTTGAAGCAAAGCTCCCAGCCGCTGAGCAGTTCTGCAATTTTTTCAGAAAAAAGATAGTCATTTTTACGCCATTTGGTGCATTTAACTTTTTATGTTTTTTTTCAGAATGATTGGGAGAAGTTGACGTACTATGAGGTGCTAAGCTACTTTGGTTGCTTTTGCTTTTAAATTTGTAGATAATTTGAAAGTGTATCAGTTTATCGGTACATAATAATGCCACTTTTAAACTATAAATATTAAGCTTGTTCCCTCCAATGCGTTAGATGATTTCAGGCAAGATCAGTTTTTCATTCAACCAAAAATTGATTCAATATGTCAAGTCGATTCTTTCATTTGCTGAAAAACCACAAGGCATTTGTTGCTTTTGGAACTGGCATTGCAGCTCTTACAGTTTATAAATTTGGTTTTTATCAAGTATGTATTGCTTTTGAGTATATGTTACTTCAGTTTTAGCAGGTAGTTTTTTTAGTTAATACATACTGAAATTCGTTGTGGGTTAAGAATGCTACAAGCTAAAAAGAAATGTAGGTAGCATTTTTTGTGTAAGATACAACTACACACATTATCGGTTTTGCTCTCTTTGCACTGTTAAACTTATTTATTGATGTTAATGTTATTTATTACCATAAAATGAAGTAAATTTATAACTATGGATTAGTATTATGTTGTTTAGGTCATAAGTAACTTAGGATTGCAATTAAAGCACCTGTGCTGGGCACCGCAAGTTTTTTTTTAAGCCCGCAGTCCGCATATCCGCAACAGAATTTCAATTTTCTTAATCTGCAACTGCAAGTCTGCAATTGCATGTTTAAAAGCTTAGTCCACAACCACAAGTTCGCTACGACGTTTCAGGATTCTTGAATTCGCAACCGCAAGTCTGCAACTTTGTAATTCTTGAAGTCCGCAACCGCAAGTCCGCAACTTCGTAATTATTGAAGTCTGCAACCGCAAGTCCGCAACTTGGTAATATTTAAAGTCCGCACCGCAAGTCCGCAATTTTTTATTAACCGAGTAGAAGAGTTTTGCAATCAACCATGTCCCGGAGTGATCTGCTCAGAGTTGATTAGCAAGCATAAGGCAAAAGCTGTGGCTTGTGCCCACGCAATAAAAGTAATTACTCACAATCATTGATTGTAGTATATGTACCACAGCATGACTTATCATTGAGCTGCTTTTTTGGATGGTAAACGTAAGAATTGCCCAGCCCCTCTTACTTTCAGGTCCAGCTCAAAACAGATTTAAATGCTTGTATTTTTGGTTATAGCTTTTAAGTGACTTGGCTAAGGGGGGTTGTAACTCCCAGCCCTCCTGATTGTGGTACTGCTTATACAGTAGGTGCCTAAACTGCATGGAAGCTTAATGCACCACCCGCCGACAAACCCGTAAAAATGCTACCATGAAGCTGGAGATTCGAAGATTAAAAGCCATTGGCTTACAGTGAGAAGCCATCAAATAGCACAGCACAATCTGTATTTCTGCTTACAATGAGATATTCTAAAACAACAATTTTTTTTTCAAGGCAGGAAAAAGCAAAGGCAGTAGAAAGAAAAAACATATCCCTAATTGCATTACTAAACTTTTAGTCCCTAGTTTCTATAAATACTGTAGGAACGAGATAACCACGCGCTACCAGCAGTGCCGTTGGCAGAGCAAATGAAGTGAGGGGGCCCTAGCCGAAAATGGGGGGCACTATAAAATAGACTGAACTTTTGCTCATAAAAACTGATAATTTAAAGCTACCATTTTGTATTCATCTTTGAAAAAAGAGACCTATAATCTCTGCAGCATTTATTTGGTCATTTCGTATGCGGCCCATACAATCGCTTGAAAAATCTGCCCGCAAGAGTGAATATATCAGAAGCGCGACTAGGGTTTTACTAAAAGAGAGGGGGCTTGAACCAAAAGTAAATGTTTTTTGCACAAAAATTGTCTAATTTAGGTCTCGTGCTGAACAAACCGTTGCAACTCAAGCATGTCACAGAGGGGGCAGAACCCCCAGCTGCTGGGTGATTTTTGCGATTTTGTGGCAAAAATAGTGATTTTAACGCCATTTAAATCACATTTTGTACGTTATAAAACTGTATCAATAATTACAGTAAATTGCTAAAATTCAGAAGTCATTGAAAGATTTAAATTGTCTAGCCTCTTGAGCCTCCATATACTTTAGGTCAAGTCCAAAACGCGTTTAAATGCTTATTATTTTTTTGGTTATATTTTTTAAATGACTTCGCAAAAGGGGGCTGATGCCCCTTTAGCCCCTTTCCCCTGGTTGTGTGACTGACTCTGACCTAAAATAAATCTTGAGTGTGCTGTAAAAAAAACAGCTGGTCTTTTAAAAAATGTTTTCACGTATTGTTTCAGGTCATAATCACTAACGAAATACCAGTAACGCTTCTGTAGGCATACGTTCCTATTCCGTGTCACGTCCGTAAAGGCGTGTTAATAAGATGGATTACTGGGTCACGTTTATGTAAAGCAGTTGGTGGCCATCAATTTTGCAAACAATTGAGAAAACTTCAAACAAGAATTATATTTGAAAATTATTATTCCTTTTTTTATTATTGTCTGTTGTCTTGTCGTTACGTGATGCTCCAAAAAAGCATTCTGAGAAAACTGAAATGGGAGGCACAAGCAGTCGTTAGGGGGGTACGACACCCCTGGCCCCATCGAAGCGACTGCACTGGCTACTACTATAAAAAGTGATAGACCAGTGGCAAATTTTGTGAACTCACAGCAAAAAACAACTAAGCCATACTTTGAACCAGGGTTTCAAATTCAATCTTAAACTTGCAAAAAGTCGGTTGTTTTGCCGAACTCGAAAAAACAGCATGCCAACAAAAAGAAAGCAATTAAGTCGAAAAGCAGACCTAGTATTTTTAACAGCCTGAAATCAAAACACTTGATATTTTTGCCAAGCTTGAAATCAAAAAAATTAAATTGGTTTCTCATGTTGGACTGGGTAAAAACATAAATATTTAAAGAACATAGAAAGGAATTTCAATATTTGTATAAAACTTGCAGAATTGCGGACTAAAATTAAAAATACTCCGCAATCGCAAGTCTGCAATTTAAACTACCAAAGTCTGCATGTCCGTAACTTTTTTCGTTAGTTCGCAATTGCAGATTTGCGGACTTGCCCAGCTCTGTAAAGCGCAATATATAAATGGCTTCCAAAAGTTTTATTTTTATATGTAACGCACCTCTGATTATAAGGCATAACTAAAGCAAGCTTTGAAAGAAACAATTAAAGGATTTTAATTGCACATAATAGTCGTAAAAAATATGGCAAATCATGAATTACTTCATATGTGTGCCAGGCTATTTGTCCAATACTTTCTGGAATTTTGTTATATCATCTGCAGATGGAAAGGGTCCATGACTTTTTATTGCGACCATTTCTGCATGGACCTTTTCAGCACCAATTTGGTGCTTTTTGACTAACCCTAACCCTAAATAACTGAACTGTCAAAGAGCACCAAATTGGCAAGTAAACGATCTGTGCCGAAAAGGATCGGCAACGAAATAGGCGGCGCCGAAATGAACACGCCAAAAAGACGTGATCCCATTCAAAAATGGTTTGACTAAACCTTCAGTCATTTTCTGTTTTGTGCAAGTTGAATAATTTTTGCTATTAAGCAAAGAGCCAACTCTTGCTGTAAACATCCTGTTTTATTGTAGACATTTTGGCATTAACGTACCATATTTTATCAGACTCTAGGGCAACTGGATGTTAAGGTGCTGTAGCAATAGACTGCTTCTATTTCTTTTTGTGACATGAGGTACACTGAAGTATTAGGCGCACTAAATGAAATAAAACTTATAAAACTCGAAATACCTCCAGCAAAGCACTAAACTATATCATAAAGAGAAAGAGAGTCTAATATATACCTTTATCCATATATAAAGCGCACATTCGATTTTTAGAAATTTTAAGCATTTTAGGTGTGCCTTATGTTTCAAAAAATACACTGTTTTAAAGTCAAAGCTGATATATATCAATTAATGATTAGATCAGCTTTGACAGTGAGATACATTAGTTATATCAAAACATCAGCAATAAAACAGGATTTATTTAGCAGCTTTGCTCTTCTTCACAATGAGAATCATCTGCTGTTCCATTTAGTTTGCTTTGAAATTCGATTAAGAGTTTCATTTTATGAAATTATAGTTTTTTTTTACTTGACTTTGTGGTTAAATTTTCATTCATTCACTGAATTCATCATTTGCATCAATTTTCAACTTCTTTGTTTTGCTGAAGCTAGATTTTGATCAACTACAGTCAAGTCGTAAGGTTTTAGTTGATAAACCCACATCAAAGCTAATATTGACACTTTTTTCACTGTTAAATTTTTCATGTGTATTGTGTATGGTATATTTTTGTGTTGAATTCTTTCACTAACGGTTTGGCTGTCATAGTTGAAAATCTCTCAAGATGATCGTAATCCTCCAAGTTGGACTACAACTACTTTGCCCAGTCGAGAGCAGCAAGTTCAGTATCTGTCATCAAGTCAGCAATTCGACATCCTTGTAATTGGAGGAGGAGCAACTGGTTGTGGTGTCGCATTGGATGCAGTCACTCGTGGTAAGCAAAGTTACTCTATATTGAATCATTTTCATTCAAATCCAATGTTTAACTGGTGCTTGTAATGTTGCACAAAAACATTATGCCAGCACAACGTATTCAACCTGTCATATGTCAGTCTTTTGTTGTATGGCTTATAAGTTATGTTTACAAAGATAATCATTTCCAACAGTTGCAGTAAGGAGATGACGATTTAATTTATGGTCTTTGTAAACCTGCTCAAAACGATATTTTTTCTGTAAGGTTTCAGAAGAGGCTAAAATTTAGATTGAAAGCAAACCACAACTACAGATTGTCACTTTGTTTTTATTTACCTGGATGCAGTCTTAAGCAGCCCTTGCCCTCCATGAAACTTAATAAATAAACTTGTACCAGTTCTGTATTTTGGAAGATCTGCTGAAAACTCTATCGATGCTTGTTTTTACTTGCAACTTGTGATATGTTTAACAGGTTTTAAAACTGCTCTTGTTGAAAAATATGACTTTTCATCTGGCACAAGCAGTCGAAGCACCAAATTAATACATGGTGGAGTAAGGTACGTGCAGTAGTGATAGCAATTTCTTGAGTCAGAAACTTGGGATCTGCAGCTTTTTGACGTGAGAAATTTTTTTGTGGCCCATTTACTAATCAAAAGGGCATTCGTGGAACACTCAAACCCTTACTCCAACTCCTGAGACGTTTTGACATTAAACTCTAGTTCTAGCCCTAATCCTGATGCGGCCATGGTGTCTCTCTTGTCAAACCAGTCACTTCAAAATGTCCTGATCTGGGACTTTTGCATTTGCATGAACTTTAGACTTGGGTTATCTTAAAGAATAATTATGATTCTTTGGCCATTCTGCAAAATTATAACATGGTGGATAGCTTGTTTCAGTTGTTAGCTAAATAATAGCTGTAGTCAGATCATGCCTGTAACCAATGTTTGTATTACAAATAAATGTATGTTTAATATTAACTTTTTTGAAATATTTGTTTTTTCACTTTTAAATTTTGAAAATAAAGTTTTTTTTTGTTTTTTTTTAACTAAAATCATAGGTATACATTACATAATGCCAATAGAGCACCATGATATCTGACGTTGTAACACGAATGCACCACCATAGTGTGTTGTGTACTATGTTTGTGGTAGTGCCACATATTATGAATATATTCCATCAACAGATTTTAAGCTAATTGGTGGCGAAAAGATTTTCAGTAATTAGATATTACTAAACCTCTTAATTGCTTTGTTTAAATGTTTCGTTTGAAAACATTGCATCTGTTGCAATCATTGTTGGTGTTTTTAACTAATAACTAAAGTTAATTAAATATCATTAATTAAAAACCAGTTAATACTTAAATAAAGCATTAGTCGGGGATTGATATCAGGATTTCAAAAAGTGCTCAATAGCAAAGAGTTAGAGTGAATATCGCAGCAGATTATCTAAAAGTTTAAATCGATTTAACAAACTGTGGTGGCAATTGAATTACTGTTACACCAGTAAATTTTGTTACGCTGTATTTGAAACCCTGATATCAACCATAGCTTGTTATTCTGCATATATTTTCCAGATATTTACAAAAAGCGATAATGCATCTAGACAAAGAACAGTATTTATTGGTGAAAGAAGCCCTCCACGAACGAGCAAACCTCCTTAAAATAGCCCCGCATTTGTCTGCTCCTCTTCCGATAATGCTTCCTGTCTACCAGTAAGGTTATTGTAATTCAAAGAGATTACAGATTCGATCTATGATTTTTACTGAACCTAGTCAAATGACCACGAACAAACTGGCTATCAACCAACTGACAACCAGCATTAGGGTTATGCTTTGTTAGCAGTTAGTTGGTTTGTGGCGGTCAGTTATTGCGACCCGTTTTATACAGTACTATACTTTTCACTGTACTGTTTATTTTGCCCAAATACAATACATACAAGATACAACTACATACATCCTGTAAAAGTAAATATTGTAATCCAACTAAATTTTATCTGCAAACTAAATCAAAAGGCGTGGGTTTTCACGTCTTTTAATGTGTTTTCACATTAATGCTATTGCAATGTATTGCTGTGATAAATATTGAAACTGCAGAAAAAGCAAGAAACTTCATAGATTCAGGATTTTTGTATCTGTAAGTTTTGACATCTTTTTCTCGTTATTCAGCTTTTAATCTAACAAATACTGCAATGCACCAGATGGCCACGAGCCCACGACTAAGAAACGATACAGTTTTTGAACAATTTTGAAGTGGTGCACAATCAAAATTTGGCTTTCAGCAAAGTTAACTCCTTTTTTTGCTCATTGACAGTGGAGTTGGGCAATTGGGCATGCGCTACTACACACGTAAGTAGCCTGCTGCCACTATTTGCCCTGAAAAGTAGCGGCGCAACTAGTTTTTGTTACCCGAGATTTTTAGCTACTCATAAAGTGTTTACTTTACAGTGAACTGAAGCAATTAGCAAGTGACTAAAAAGATTAAAATGTCGTTTTTGTGATAATTTGTCAACACTTAACCGTAATATTTGTTACTACCAAAGAATGTATTCGGTGACGGAGAATTACATAAGAACTATATTAATTGAAGCAATTCAAAATGCCAGTCTTTCCTAAGGAAAATTGTGACACTTGATTTTGACTTCTTATTGAATCTCTGTCTACTTCGGCTTAATATGATCGTCATAGAAACTATGTTTTAAGAGTCAAATCCAAGCATTTAAAATATTTGTCACTTTCAAAACATTTTCTATTATGTTGTCGCTGTTTTTTATTTTAATTTTAAACCCGTCAATAAAAGTAGCAGTGTGTGATGCTTTATTTTTTAAAAGCAGCGTCGCTACTGCTTACTAACTCGAAAAGGTAGCGGCGGTACCCACTACTTCTTCACTAGTTTGGTAGGCAGTATGACCATCCGCTGGTTAAAAAAGGATTTCAGATACAACTCGGCTGTAACATTTTTTCTGATTTGAAATGCGGTAAAACGTTTTTTTCGTTGTTTAATTTTTGGGTTTCTTTGGAAAAGTGCATTCTGAGTAACGAAAATTGCATTATGCAGTAAGGAGAATGGCAATCTGATTAGTGCGGGACGATTTGGTCTTGAGAAAAGAAGTTAATTTTGTTGAAAGTCCTATTTGAAATACAGAATTTTTGAAATTTACGATTGTGAAATTTTAGATGGTGGAAGGTTCCGTACTATTGGGTTGGCATCAAATGCTATGACTTGGTTGCCGGAAGTAAAGCAGTGAAATCAAGCTATCTTCTTGAAAAGAGCAAAGCTTTATCTCAATTTCCAATGCTGAAAAAAGATCAGTTGAAAGCTGCTATTGTGTATTACGACGGTATATCAAATTTTCATGTACCAGTACTTTTTCTCACCATTATTGGCTATTGTAGCGTGGAGTAGTAGTAGATTTTGAATCGATGAAAATATTCACAAAGAAGTTGTTTTTCAGCTTCTTCTTTCAGCAGATGTCTGTTTTTTTGTTTTTTTTTCTTTTCGAAATTTTCTTTTCAGATGTTTTGTTTTCGAAACCTTCAATGTCAGTTAAAGGAAAAAAGAAATGATGAAGTTTGAACGCAGATTGAGTGCAAAATTCACAGTTGTTTGTGACATATTGAAATAATTTTAGGGTTTTCAATTATTCCTGAAGTATTATACTTTTTTTTGTACTCTGATTTCCGCCAAGAATAAATATATTGTTTGTATAGGTCAGCACAATGATGCGAGGATGAATCTTGCTATTGCACTAACTGCTATTCGACATAAAGCCTGCATCACCAATCACACCGAGCTTGTGGATCTAATAAAGGAAAAAGTTGCCGGTACTGGGGAATCAAGAATAACTGGAGCCGTTGTTAGAGATCTTGAAACTGGTAAGAGCATGGTAATACTAGATGAAGAACTCCAATCTAAATGGTGCTGCATTGTGGCAAAGAGGGCGTTTTTACCACGATCCTGATCGCAGGATTTGGTTCAACTCGCACCCTGGTCACATTGTTGCGTCCTTTGATAAAACGCCATACGACGATTATCTCTATTTGATGGCTTTAAACAAGCAGCAAATTCAGTGGACAAGAACTCGAAGAAATCCACTGGAACATTGGATGAATGGAAAGTCCTAAAGAGGTGAACTACGGATTCCTCCAAACACAAAGTATTTATCTCAAGGAAAAGTGTGCGTATAATCCAGTACTTCACGTCTGACATTGTCCGGTGACAGAAGGATAATTGTCCTACTACAGCAACTGTGTTCATTGGTTGAAGTTGGCAGTTTTTGAAATGTAGATTCTGTCAAAGCCACTTCCTTTGAAAAGTTTCGTCAAAAAATCTTTTCACTTTTTGCGTAAACAGAACAGTTGTAGATTGGGGGTTGTTACGTGAGCCATCGTCGTTGAAAATGATGATTACCGTATATTATATTCGGATATTTGATGCTGCCTGTCTCTTATAACCAACCGTAATTTAGCCCGGTTTTCTATAGGCTTATGTGGAATCACTAGGCCAACTGAAAAATCTATTTTAGGGAATATGTTTCAAGTAAAAGCCAAAGTGGTCATAAACGCGACAGGACCGTTCACAGACAGCATTAGAAAAATGGATAATCCAAAAATTCCGAATATCTGTCAACCAAGTGCCGGCGTACACATCATTCTTCCAGGTTATTACAGGTATTTAATCCAACAATAGATCTTCGGTAGTGTTATTTTTAACAAGACAACAATGTAAACAATTTGAAAATTAACCAGTGCGGTATTATCGTTTCGCTTCCCTGAACGGAGAGTTCAGAAACTTGTTTCAAAGAGGCTGTATTTTCATAATTGAATTCTTTTTCAGCCCCGACAATATGGGCTTACTGGATCCGAATACCTCAGATGGCCGAGTAATTTTTTTTCTTCCTTGGGAAAACTTGACTATAGCTGGCACTACAGACAGCCCTACCGACGTCACGCACGCCCCTGCTCCTCTGGAGGAAAACATTAAGTTCATCCTATCTGAAGTGAAGAATTACCTGAGTCCTGAAGTTCATGGTGAGCGGTAAAGATTATCTGTTTTGTAATTGCAATTGATCGTATTTGCCAAGTTGTCTTAGGCAGAAGACAGCAAGGGGACTTTTTGGTTTTATGCTCTTCAACCAGTCTGCCACATACGGTAGAAGCTCTACACTGTCTCTTTTTGTGCTGATTGTCAATCAACAAAGCTATGAATCCCAATTTTTATAGCTTTGGTTGGATCCACAAAGAAAGCAGGAAACGCTCTACGGTTTGCATCATACTATCACAAGTTTATTTGCGTTACAGAATTAATACCATACCATTAATTTTCAATGACATTGCAGCATACATAACAGGAAGCTGCTGAATGAACAAGCATCAAACCTGTTACCAGGGTTGCATATTATTTGCTTTCATTTAGTATCGTTTGGTTTTATATTTCCAAGAATTTTAAATTAATGAAAGCAAGCTCTATTAAGCTGATGATTTTAAACATAATTATATACTTTCATATGAATATGACCACTGAGAGGGCTTTTTAGGCAAATATTGAAGGCCCAGTGGCCCAAGTTCGGTTTCAATATCTTTATCAAAAGTTCAAAAATAATTTATTGACATACCACAACAAAAATAAGCACAGATGAAGCAAAAAAACTTGTATCTGTCATAAAGCGTCATAGTGGCTAGGAAGGGACCGTCAGGTCATCTCGTCTGCAGCCAGTCTGAGAAGTCATAATGGAAATATGGCAAGCTTATTTCATCAAATTTGTCGCGATTGCTAACGACTATGTACTCGAGTTAATTGTGACTTTAATAGAAAACAACCAAAAAAAAAGCAACAATAACTTACGTAAAACAACGACTGGGAATTAATAAAATTCATTAAAACAATTTGCAACGTCAATAATAATAATAATAAACAAAAAGAAAAAACACAACAAAATACAAGAATGTACAAATTATGAATCGTCAATCGTTCGGCTTTTTGTGATTTTGATTACTTTATTTCGAACGTGATTGCATTTTAGTGGTTTATAACCATTTTATACGCAATCAAAAGTTGTTTTTTTTTGTTTTTTTTTTGTGGAACTTGTAAACTTTTCACCACAGCATTTATAATTTAGTTCGTCGTGGAGATGTATTAGCGGCATGGAGCGGCATCAGACCCCTTGTTACTGATCCGAATTCGAAAAATACAAAATCGATATCCCGAAATCATGTGGTTGAAGTCAGCGAATCCGGACTCGTCACAATTGCTGGTATGTTCATACTGATACCTGTTACTATGCTTAATTTTCGACGCATCAGTTACTTGTAATTTTACATCACAACCTAGCTGTTCAAATCGCAGCCCAACAAGCAAATTCAGTGAAAAAGGGTCTGTGAAGATGTGATAATGCCAGCTCCAAGTTGTTGTTAGGTCTCCCAGGTCCTTCTTCCGGAGTATCCTTATAGCGGATCCTATGGGGTCGGCAGAAAAACAAAGGGAATCGTTGGTGTTATGTAGTTAACATATCAGCACCGCCAGATCCAAACGAGGAAAGAGACAGAGGTGTTGGCCCTCATACGTAAATGTCTGAAGGGGAAGGGAGTACAATCGAGTCCAGCCAAATTCAGAGCGGGAGGTGCTAAAGCCAGAACTGCTAGGAGTGGACGAGGGTGCTGTGAAGTTGATTTGCGACCAAGGAGCAAAAATTTGAGACTCGCAAGTCGCAGAATGAAGGTTGAGGATTCAATTATATCTCATCAAATGACCAGAAGAAGACCTTTTTTGGTTGGTTGGCCACAAATTTCGAAGCAAGTGCACTGAGAATGAAAGATTTTGGAGGAAGATGCAAAGCTTGTTCATTGCTGGATAAAACCTGATTTTGAGTCAGCTTCAGTGGTGAAAGTTGATTCTGTAGGAGCAGTCAGACCAATGTTCCGCTGCCTTACCCTAGCGGCGTAGTCCCCTCCCCGGTTGTGGGGTGAGTTGAAATGGCGGGAAAGACTTTCTGAGAAACTCGGTAAGATGTCGGCCCCTCTAACTTTTCAGTTGCATGTTGTCTTCTCTAATTTGATGAGATTCGTTTTGTTTTGTCCTTGATTCAGCTTCGGTTGCTTTTCTGATTACGTGCTAGAAGCTAAGTCAATTTTTCAATTAAAGAAAATTTCTAATTTTTCTGTTGCTTTTATCATCTGTTTTCCGACGTACAACACCAAGTTTTAAGTCCGTAAGGAGTAAAATCATCAAAAAAGCTACCACTTTTGAATAGACAAACGGCTTCTATATATTTCTGTGGTCATTTTATACGGTTTCTGTACAAAAGTGGTTTTTAATTAAAGACGGCTTTCATTAATTTTAGCCATCATAATTACCATCACTCCATCAGAGCCTAAAATTTATTCACCAACAAAAAACAAACTTCACAACCTTTCTGGAAATATCGTACTGTAGCTGGGTTTTTCAAATTACATTTGTGTAAGAAATAAAATCGGTTAATTGATCTCCTGCTGTTTTTCCCTATTGTTACTTTTGGCTGTTGAGAAATTCTGTGGTAATTCGTTGTTAATGAGTTTTTCTACGGCTTCTATTTTTTTCCACGTTGTGCGGTTTCTTATCTAGGGCAGTTTAAAACCGGAGATGCTATTAAAGTTTTGCTAGAACCGATTCTGCAATCGGTTCTTTAAACTTAGCAACGGGTTCGTTCAAGCCAAAAGCACAAGATATCTATGCAAACAATTTTTAACCGGTTCTCTAAATTTAGAAACCGGTTCCCGCGAACCGGCGAAATAGCACTACTGGGTTTAAATTCAAAGAAATACGGTAATTGAATATTCCGGCCAGAATTTTGCCAGTGCAGGATGAAATAGAATTTCGGTACAATCATAGGTTAAGCAGTTTGATAAAAAGAAAAAAAAACGAACTAATCTAGGGGGCTGCTGACAGGTTTAAATACAAATCAATACAATTCCAATGTATTTACCATTACGCCCTTACCTAAGTTATGTGCAACCAGGTGGAAAATGGACAACATACCGCTCAATGGCTGTTGATGCTGTAGACGCTGCTGTTCGAAGTGCTAATTTGACCGAAAAAAGACCTAGTTCTACGGATGGTCTTATTCTTGATGGTGGATATCATTGGACACCGAATTACTACATCAAATTGGCTCAAAATTATGGTAAGCTGCATCTTGGGAGGTTGGAAAGTGAAGTTAATTTAATTGCAAAGTTTGTTTTTTTAGGCCTTGAAGCAGATGTGGCTAAGCATTTATCGCGTACATACGGTGACCACGCAGAGGAAGTCATAAAGTTAGCGAAAGTAACTGGACACCGTTGGCCAGTCATAGGAAAACGTCTCGTCGATGATTTGCCATACATTGAAGCAGAGGTTAGGTTTTGTGTACTTTTATGAAATTGACCCCATTACTCTTGTAATTGACCGTTTTCAGATCAGCTGAGAGCCCCCTGCTTTCTACCCCATTCGCCTCTCCTCTCCTCCAAACTTTAACGTGCTCTCTAAGGTTTTCTGCTCTTAAGACTGAAAACGAAATGAAGATTATGCGCTTCACTTGTTGCTAATTGACAACTTTAAAGATTTGTTGAAACTTAATATCTAAATTTATCTTTTCCAAAAATTAAAAGGAATATTTAGTTTGAAAATTTAGAAATGAAATTACGTAAATCAAAGTTTAAATTCATTAAATCTAAACCAAACGTGTCTTGAACCGTTCTCTTTAAACTGTCCGTTTCGCCACGGTTGCGGTTTGCATTTGTTTACTCACAGCATGCAAGCTGCATCAAATGCATCGTAATACATATTTGAGGTTGAGAAGATTTGAATTTTTTTTTAGATCTTAAACTCTAATTGATCAATTTTAAAAATTGAAACTCGCAAAAAAAATTTACATCAAATAATTATAGAATCGTGGTTTGATTCAATTAATTTAATCCTGGTAAAGTTACATTTTCAGTGGCTCGCGTACTTCGATCCCTGAGTGCTCAGTTCACTGTAGCGGTCGAAGGTAGGTTCGGCCTACCAACTTTATTGCCAAGATAGGTTGAGGTAGATCCTCAATTATGTAGCCTCGCTACTATCCTACATTTTTGTTGTACCGCACGTCAGATTGAAGAAAAAATGCAACGAAATATTGGCGAAGACCTTCTTAAACTTCTAAAGGGGACCGAAAAATGCTACATGATGGTGAAAACTTTTTATGGTTTTCATCTATAATTGACAGTAAAATGCAACGATATTTTGGAAAAGACGTTTTGCTTTGGCCGCTACAAAATCACTCTTGTCGATACTGTAGGATAGAGCATATCCACTTGTTTGTTTGGGACGGCAGCACTGGTTTAGCTGCCAACGTCGATTTCTTGCACCCACTCCACTTCTCTTGTTGATTAATTCACTAACTGTATCCAGTAGCTGGGTTCGAATAGAGAGAGCATGTTGATTGTTGATAGCAGCGTAGTATCTCCATTCATTCATCCGCGCAATCCCATTAATCTTGGTAGGAAGTACGAAGTATTACAGCACTTCAGATTTGCTTTGTCGTTTTTGACTAATACCGATAGAACTTTCGGCAAGTAGCGAACCCGGTTTTGCGTTTAAGATTCAAAATTCAACCACTACCCTACGATGGTTACGTAATATCCTGTATTGTAAGGCAGCTTTTTCAAGTGGTTTTTGGAACAAAAATCGTTAAATAATGCATTTCAAAGACTACGCGACCGAAATGTCAATCGATTGATTATCAATTTTTCGTGTCATGCCGCATTTGGGTATTGTGTGGTACTTGATTTGCCAACTACTAATATGTAGTAAACAACTACTAATATGGAAATAGTTCGCACTCGAGATTTCTGCTGCATGTGCGGTTCTTTATGCCGCTTAGAACTGTGTTCTCACCCAAAAGAAAAAGCCGGACAATTTCCAAATGCAGTTAACGCAAGTTATTGGCTGGTCAATCCACGGTGGTTGTCGTGGTAACCAATGAATCGAGTAGCAGTAAGTATTCTCACTCGTCGTTCTGACGTGCAAGGGAAATGTTACAATACGTTTTTCTTTGCGCAGGTACGTTATGCAGTTTATGAATACGCCAGAAGTGCGGTGGACGTGTTAGGGCGTCGAACAAGAATTGCATTTTTGAATGCGCATGCCGCCGAAGAAGCTCTACCTCGAGTGCTAGAAATATTACGTGACGAATTAAAATGGTCTCCTGAGCGGGTGAAAGAGGAGCGGAAAACCGCGTTGGATTTCTTGCACTCAGAAATGGGCCTTAAGGTTAGCTAATTTTCATGGTTTGTTTGTATCAATAACGCAATAGGGAATGCATAGCGTTTTTACATGACCTTTTTTCGGGTCCAGTTCTTGGTGACGGTGCCAGCTTGCTGCTGGGTTGTGTCAAAGAAGTGCTAAGTGATGAAAGAACCACTGAAATCAAAGAGTTTATATGTTAGTCATGTGCTTTTGGTGACATGTAAACTTTTTCAATGACTTGCAGCAGTAAGCACGTACCGTAACCAAGAACCGTTCCTAAGAAGTTGCCGTATAGAAGCGCTAAACTTAACATTTTATGTGACCAGTTGGCCTTTGTTGGCTCGGGTTCTAGAGTAATCCGTTCTCTCGCAAAAAGAGAAAAAAAAAGCAATGGAGAGCCAGGAGGCTGGCCAGAAAAGTCGACGTGTAAAAGGTTAGTAGAGCCACATCAATGAGTGTCAATTACAGACGAAGAAATGCTGCGGTGGTGGCGGCTAGCAATCCTATGGCAACTCTGAGAATTAAATACTTAATTTTGACATGTTGCTCCAATGTAGTATTCGCTCCATAGTTTTCCACTAACATACGAAAACTTCTCATTTTGAGACACTCTAAGGGCTAAGGAGGTGATTACTGACCAGGTATTGCTGTAAATTTAATATAACTTTTTGGCTTAGGCTAAAGCAACTGCTAGAGTCAAAGGAATAACGCTAAGTGCGATCGATGTCGAGCGGTATACACAGCGATTTAAAATGGTGGACAGAAAAGGAAACGGTTTCATTACAAGAGGGGATATTCAGAACCTGCTGTCGGTAAGATATGCCGTTTTTTTCTTAAGTTTTTGTTTTCCGATCGAAATACGTTACTTGATCAGTTCGTTCGTGCCTATGAACCATTCACTCTGCGTCTATCTAACCACATCAGTACTAAGAACCTTTTTTAGGTTCTGTTTGCAAGTCTTTCGTCAGTCTGGACCGCCACAAAGAGTAGACTGCTTGGCCCCTATGGGAAATAAGCGTAAAGTGTCTTTCCCTAGGACACAAGGACGCATTGCCAGCTCGGGGATCGAACAGAGAGTCAGCATTTAACAACCTTTTGATCGCTAACCCGACGCTCTACAAACTGAGCTATCGTGTTCGCTGGTTCATCGGTAATCCAGTTGTAACATGGTTACCACACCGTCTTCAAAATTTTGAAAAGTTGGCCTTTTTCCTGGCTGAAAAGTCTGAAAAATATTTTTCAACCAGTTAGCATGGAAAACGAAAGCATTTTTCAGCTCGACAGCGGAAACCCATGCTCTTGAACACGAACTTGATTGGTGTAACTACCACATGAGGACCTGTCATTTTCAGTCAGTTTTCTTCGTCCCTCTTTTCTTGGCACACTTTTATACCAAAGTGTCCCCCTGGAATATCAGGTTTGATGCTTCCTCGCTCTCTGTGGTATTGTAATTTCCAATGGATCTCTGCCAATACTAGCCTTCCAGAAAATGAGTTTGCTGATCTTATTGTTTTAGAATAGTTCGGTTTAGTTAAATAAGTGCACCAGTACAACTATTTCATATTCAGGTTACACCGAGATAAACGCTGTAAAATTATTCAGCTATGAACATTAGCATTGGGATATCATTGTTTTCGATATTTTTCCTCTTCAGGAAATAAACGAAGGAATGGATGGCGATTTATTAGCAGATATGATAGACGAGGTTCAACCTGCTCAGAACGGAATGTTGGAATTAGAAGAATTTTTGGAAGTAAGTTGCTCGAATTTTTGAATGCTGTTTGTTCCAAACGATTTTTCTTAAACTGGACAAAAGATAAAGAGAAGTTTTCCAAGTTCTCTGGCGATACTACCGTTTGTTGTATCGATTGGTAAATCGCAACGATGTACATTCAAAGTCACAAGAACGTAATTGGAAAAAAGTTTTCATGGTGTAACGATTGTGTGGTTGGGTTGTGTTTGAATCTAAGCGTTGGAGTTTGATTCTTGCCCCAAGCTCTGGATAATATTGTAAGCAAGAGCATTAAGAATTTGAAGTCCTGCAAAACAAAATATTTCGTGTTGGTTAACAATAGGTTAGACATTAAATAAGTATAGCAGCATACCGTGTTGTCACCGACAGCTCGTGGCTGCTTATTTTTTGAAATCTAGTAAATGAAATGTAACCGATCAGTGGTCGAGTTGATAGAGTGTCTGCTACTAAAACGGTAGCCTCGGGTTTGATTCCCGGTCAGGCCAAACCAAAGACTTTAAAAATTAGTATTCACCGCTTCTCTGCTTGACGTTCAGTAATTAAAGGGATAGTGTGAAGCCCTCACCGTGTGTGTAGTAGACAGATGGCAGCTTGACTTGAAGACCGAAATTTCCCTTCGCTGTTTCGTGGTAAGGCAGCTCGGTAAATAAAATGCAATCACAACGTCATATTTTAGCTAATGAGCAACATCAAAAGTGGTCATGTGTCTGGTAATCGTCTTGCCACGCTGCTGAAACTAGGCGAGGCCAAGAAGAAAGAACAAATATCTGTTCTGCGAAGCGGTGGTGGGATTTGAGCCAATCGAGCTTATTGGAACTTCATTCAACGTAATTTGCCTTCCAAACAAAATAGATGATTTTATCTTACGCTACAGCACTGTGAGGCTTCATTCACATTCCCATCAACTCTTGCCATTTTTTTATGCAATTGCACAATTTTTATCCCTATGATTATCAAGTTTGCCTCAAGTCAGTATTTCACGAATTTAACTTGAGTTTATCTGCGGGTGCTTCACAGATCTGAGATTTACGTTTTGTTCCTGTGTTAGTATTTAGAAGTGTTCATTGATTAGGTGTTCGACGTACTTGCACTTCAATTAAGTTAAATTAACCCTCATATTCTCGATTGATTGATACATATTGCTGTCCGAGTTAATTTTATTTCCAAATACATAAGAATTTTAGCGGTATAGCAGCCGTGGTGAATCTTGCTGTTTTAGAGATGGAGATCGGTTATCGCTTGCAAGAGCATTCAAAATTCAAGTACTGTATTACAATACTCCTTAAAGATCAAGGGAAATGAAAAATGCAACACAAATTTTCTGGTTATTACTAGATAGGACAACGGTAAACTAAGGAGTTTTGAAAATTTTGGTTTAATTTATGCCGAACCGGCGGAGATAACTTGGTTTAAAAGACGCTATGCGCAAAAAGTTGTTAATCTTGGAATGACGTCACCTGTGCACAAACGATGAGCTACTCAGAAGCAGATCTTGTGTAACCAGGGGTTTGTCCAGTTGTTGATGCTATAGAAAATTCCAGTTAAGCTTAGTAGCAGTGATATAGATGAAATTTCTAGCCAAGTTTTGTTAATCAAATCTGTTAGTTGTGAGAGTTAATGCTGAATCAGTTATTGCTAAGCATAAAATAAAGCTACTCACAGACTAATGCCAGAATCTAGGATTAGACGCTAGACAGCGTGTTACTTATATCTATCAGCTACGCGATCTTGGTTTATGATCATAACCAATACTATGTACTGTAGTAGCAATTCATTTTGGTCAAACAGAAGTAAGTAATAACCAATACCTTAACAACTTCTGGGCTGAAAAATGGAAGGAGATATTGGCGGAGTGTATAATAACGCTACAACGGTGTAAGGTTATGACGCATCGCTGCTTGCTTCACTTTAACAGAAACTTTCACTGGTTAAAATTGCTGGGGGCTCGTATTAAAATGATAAGATGAGTGTCGAAATTTTTTAAATTCCACTCGTTTGTTTGTATGAACTTAGTATTCTGCGTCTGTGTAACCATACCAAAGCAGATGCACTTTTTTTGGATTTTGTCAGGCTGGGCCACCACATCGGGTAGACGGCTTGACCCAGTGGGAATTGTATGTCTTTCCCAAGGACACGAGGATGCCTAGCCAATACGGGAATTGAACTAGGTGTCAGCAACTTTTTGATCACTAGTCCGACTCTCTACCACTGAGCTATTGCCTCCGCTAAATTCCGCTTTCAATTTAAGTTAAATTTAATATTTTGAATTTAATTCCGCTGCTATGGTATTGCTCCAAACGAAGGCTGACTAAGACTTACGTACTCGACAGTGTATTTTTTGTTTTGGTATTTAACTGGAAGTGCACGTATGTCCGTCAAAGTAACAAAAAACTCTACTGTCCAATAGCATACAAGTCGGATAGGTCTAATTTCAGAAGCAATAATTCAGTGCAGCAAAACATGACCTATAGTTATGGAATGGAATGGAAGAGGATTTTTCCTTATTCCACTCTGGCAATTTTTTTTCCATTCCATACTAAAATTTTCTTCCATATTCCATTCCACACTAAAAAGCTTTTAGACCGGAAGCAATGCGACGTATATTTTGCACCTTTGCAACCGTGCGTTAAAAAGTTTTACAAACATATCAAAATTGGGAGACGTGGTGAGCAAATTAATGCAACTCAAGCGTATGATAGAGGAAGCCAGGTGACGTAGCCGCCAGCTGCTGGGCGATTTTTCGTAATTTTTTGGAAAAAATAGATATTTTAATGCCATTCGAGATCACATTTTGCACGTTTTCAGAGCCATTTGAAGGAATAAAATTTTTGAGATTTGAAAGCCAATTGAAAAAATCCCTTCTCTCACTTCAGGTCAAGTCCAAAGCTCGTTTAAAATCTTACATTTTGGGGTTAAATTTTGTGACTTGACCCACGTCAGGGGAAGCAAGGTATACGTTGCCTTCTGCAACTTTTTTAGTATTAAGTAATTCACTCCAAGATTTGCCTTGAAGATTTTTGTTTTGCCATGAAAATATCCAGTTTTAGGAATATATGTACAGCCAGGACTCAAATTCAGTAACTTGCTCAATAAGCATTTCCGCAAGCTAGTTTTTTTTCAAATACATTTTGTCGCGTGAAAACTGGCGAGGTGGAGGTGGATTGTTATTTAAAGTTGGTAGGTAGTGGAGGTGGATTTAAAGTTGATACATTAGATGGTTACAAGAATCATGTTAATGCAATATAAAAGTTAGCTATGGGCCTAAAACATTATTGTATAAAAAAGTTACATGAGGGCCTGAGATTCCATTTTTCAGCACAAAAACATTGTCGTTATCCCGGCCTGTATTCTTAAATTGGTAGGCAAAATCTAAATTGAGGGGGCCCTGACCCGCTGGTCGTCAAAATTAATGTTGATACAAATCACTGTTGACCTGTTGTACACGTCTACTGTTGCACTCGAAAAATGCTAAAAGAAACTGAATTAACAATTGGCTTTGTGTCATCATTTTTATCGTTGGTAGCTTTCAATTAGGGGCGGAGGCCCTGGTTATGCTTATGGCTTAATGATTACCGTACAAGTTTGCGCTCACACCAACCATAAAATTTGGCATAACCAAACTGCTAAAAAAAATTTACTGTAACAAAAATACCAAGCTTTAACACCACAAACAATTACTAAAAGCTTAAAAACTAAAAACATAAAATTAGGCTGAAACGGAGATGAAATAGCTAATACGAATTTTCGTGTAGATAGAAGAAAAAAAAATTACGAATTGCAAATTGTCAATCTCAAAAAAAAAAGTCAAAGCCGACAACTATAACATCAATGCTGCAAATTTCAATGTACTTATTATGATGCAATACATACACTGTTTGCGCAATATACACAACCAAAGTACTGCAATTTGTCGACAACTATTACGCGTAGATATTGACAATACGTACAGGGTGTCCATAAAGTCCTGCACACATTTAAAATTTTAATATCTCAAAAACCCCATATGGTAGAAACTTTAGATTTTCGACAGTGAATTATACCACCATAAAGTTTTTTTGCTATTTTTCACAGGTTATTTTATTGTTAAAGTGAGTACGAATAAGTCATTTTTAATGAAGGAGTAAGTTTGCAACAAATTATGAAAAATGTTGACCATTCAACAAAAAGCACAATGTGTTCTTTGGTACAATGAATTGAAATCACCAACTGCAGTACAACGTAAATTTAGAAATGAGTTTGAACAAGACCCTCCACACACTAACAGCATTAAGAGATGGTTTAAAAATTTTATGGAAACCGGCAGCGTTTTGGATCGCAAACGATCAGGTAGGCCAAGCATTGATGAAGAGACTGTTGATGCTGTCCGTGTAGCATTTCATCGCAGCCCACGGAAATCAATTCGTGTTGCATCAAAAGAACTTGCTATTCCTCGAAGCACAGTTCACAAAGTTTTACATAATCGGCTCCATGCTTACAAGTTACAAATTGTTCAAGCTCTTAAGCCGGATGATCGCCCTCGCCGAGCAGCTTTCGCTGAAGAAATTCTTCAGCGCATTGATGATGACAATGGCTACCTTAACAGTGTGTGTTTTTCCGACGAAGCAACTTTTCATGTATCCGGGAAAGTCAATAAGCATAACATTCGAATATGGGGTTCACAAAATCCTTGCGAGGTTTTAGAAAGAGAAAGAGATAGTCCCAAAATCAATGTTTGGTGTGGTTTAATGCACAACCAGATTATTGGTCCGTTCATTTTTGCTGAATCCACCATTACAGCAAACATTTATCTGGATATGCTAAAACATTACGTTGTTCCTCAATTAGAAGAGTTCCAGCCGAGGGTTGTGTTTTAGCAAGACGGTGCCCCTCCATACTGGGGTTTGATAGTTCGTGACTTTTTAAATGAAACTTTTCCAAACCGATGGATTGGAAGAAATGGCCCAACACCATGGCCGCCAAGATCTCCAGATATCACCCCTTTAGACTTTTTCTTGTGGGGTTATGTAAAAGACAGAGTTTACAGAACGCCAGTACGTGACGTCGAAACATTGCAGTCACGAATAATTGAGGTTCTCGCCACAGTAAACGAAGAAATGCTGGAGAACACTTGGCGCGAAATTGAGTATCGCCTTGACATATTGAGAGCAACAAATGGAGCACATGGTGAAGTCTATGAATAGCATGGAAAATTAAATTCTTGAAATATGGCTATTACTTAAGCTGCTAGAAATTTTTATATGTAAAACTTTAATAAACAAACTTTACTTTGCAAAAAACTGTATGATTTTATCTGCTTTAGTTATTTAGCAATACAATTTTGAAAAGTGTTCAAGACTTTATGGACACCCTGTATTATTTATCACTACCCGACATCCGTATTTATTTTTCTGTGAATACAATGCACAAAATCCAGTGTGGAATTGGTATGGAAGATTGCCTTCCATTCTATTCTTGAAATCTTCCATTCCATTCCGGCATCTTCCACATTCCATACCAAAATTTCCGTTCCTTTCCATTTTCCATTCCCTCTCATTCCATACCATACCCTGCCTATAGCCAGTACTTGAATTGCAAAATTTTGCATGGGAGAACGCTTTTGCAGCTTGACCTACTTTACAAAAACTTTAGTGGAAATCATGTATTTCCGTCGCCGAAATTGAATGAAGACGTAAAACAGCAAAAAGGTCTTTGCCAAAAATTATTGTGTTTTTTCCACGAAATTAGGTGAAGACCAAAAAAAAGAGTCTTCACCGCAGTTTGCGACCATTTTCGGCAGGAAATTTGTAGGATTTTTTAGTCCTGGTTGGCTATTTTTCGTCTGATCATCCAGCGCTCAACTTTCGATGGGCGGGCGCCTAAATCTTGATGGGGAGACGCTAAATCTCGATGGGGGGACGCGTCCCCCCTACAATTTAAGTACTGCCTATAGCAGTGCTCAAAGAAGTTGCTGAAACTGCATTGGCTAGCACATTGTTTGTAAAGAGTAATTGGCATTCTCCGGCTATAACTACTCTTAAGCAGTCCGGCCAAAAACTGTAAACTGTCCTTTTTGTTGGCTTACTTCAATAATACTGTATTAAAGCTATGGCTCCACCAGTGTGATTTCGAAATTCTCACTCACGGTGTAAATTTTTTCAGTAATAATTTATTTTTGTTCAAATTGACACTGGTGGAGACAAAATTTTTACTAAACAAATCTTACCAGAGTACCCTGCTCCACCACTGAGAATTTAAAATTATTACCACAAAACTCAGTGTTACTTTTGTAAAAATTCGCACTGGTGAGGACAACGCTCGTTTTTCGAATTAATACTGCATGGGCAGTGGAGTTATTGTTTGAATATAATGTGTTGTTCCTGAATGGTGAGAAATTATTCCTTCGAAAATCCTTTTCGAAAGTTCTCTCGTGAAGTAGCTTAAGCTCTTCAAGTAGCGACGACCAATACTTATAGTCCGGTAGAAATAGCTTTAACCCGGAAAAAATTTATAATAAGCTGAAATTTGGCACGATGACTCAGGACCATGTCTTGAGCCACCAAAAAAAAATCCCCATCTTTTGGACATGGGACTTTCCCCTTTTTCAGCCTTTAAAGTCTGCCATCTAGTGTCAAAGAATCTTTACTATCCCACAGCCAATCCAAAAGTTTTAAAAAAGCCAAGTTTTAACTAAAAGTTGGTTTTCAAATTCAGGTTTGAAATTTTTTCTTTGAAGTTGATGACGTCATTGCTCGTGACGTCATTGCCAAATTTTTTTGAAAAAATGACGTATTGATGGCTCGAATTGGAAATGAGAGTTAGGTTTTTGGATGCAAACCAAAAATTGCTGAAATCAAAGAGATGACGTCACAAACGTTTTTGATGACGTCATCTGTCACGGGTTTTGATCGTAAATTTGAAAGATTATTTGACCAAATGAAACATAGCAAAACTTTTTTTATTAGCTTTAAACTTGGGAGAATTACATTGTGAATTCAGTCGATTAAAAATCAAAACTGTGTTGTCAGTAAAAGTCTGGTGTAGCACACACCAGCAGAGCCAGGGGGGGATTAGGGGGACCAGTTCTTTCCAGTAGCGCAGCTAGGGGGGGCATTGGCCAGAAAAGTATGCAAAATAGCGTGTTTTTAGCAGTTTTGAGGCTGATTTTTGCTCTAAAAACGAAAATAGCCCCCCCTCAAAGGAAATTGGGGTGAGACTAGGAGAAGATCCTGAGATGATGTGGACGAGGAGAAGTGGGTCTTAGTGTACATGAAGACCTTTTTTTTGGAGATCACCTGATTTTGGACGTAAACGCTTTGAATCTAGGTGAAGACCTTTTTTTTGGGAGATCACCTGATTTTAAGAAAAAAACCGCCTCAATCTGATTCAAGACTGATGAAAATTTGGGTCAAGTTCGTTTACTGTTGTTCAAGCTTCCAAAAAAGCTCCCCCTCCCCCTTTGCGAAATCCTGGCTACGCGCCTGGTCCCTTCACTTTTTTAAAGTGCACAATTTCACAAAGATTATTATTTAGAAGACAAAATGTGAAAAAACTACGATAATTGAAAAACGCTCTACTCAAGTGCAATTCTACCCAAAGTTGCAAATGAACAACGTCAAAACTTTTGCATTTTTTTGAAAATTTTTTCTAAGGTCATTAGCTTCTCAATCTTTTACAACAAAACAAAGTTCAGCCCTTTAGCATGTATTGTTTGCGAGATATTCGGATTGAAAAACCATTTGCAGCAAAAAAGGCATTGTGAATCATTTTTAACGTAGCAATGAAAATGAAGAGTAACTGTCAAAAAATCAAATTTGGTAAAATAAGATCATTGCGTAGCCCGTACCGCGCTGTCTTGGAATGATAATGTCTCGTCAGCATACCGCATTGCATTTGCGGGAGAATGTGAATCAGAAAGCAGCGCGATTTCGCACCAAAAAACGCAATCATTTGTTTCAAAACTCAACATTTTCCAAAATGGAACAAGTAGAATCAGATACCGGCGAGAATTCGGGGCGGCCGAGATCTGACGCGTATCAGTACACGAATTAAATATCACCACAGTCGAATTGTATTTCGACCCTGGTAAATTTCGCGAATATTTTATTTCAAAGCATTTGGAAACAACGCTAATTGCAGAAGGAAAGAAAATCTCTTCTTAAGAGAATGATTCTCCGTTTATTGTGAACGTCGAAATCGATTTTTGGTATACTGTATTAGGTCCGTTTTACCGATCACGCGCATTTATGCGTATAAATATACGCATGTCATTTGATTGCATGCATTTTACCTATTTCTTTGCGTTTACATGGAATAAGATATCAGACGTAATTGGTCTAAACCGCTTTATGTAGGCCTACATTTAGACCAACAGCCCAGTGATTCCGTTTACCTGAAAAACGACGGAATCAAAATATTATTGCTCAAAAAGTTTTTGTTAATTACCAAAGCGAAACTACGATGTCAGCTTGATCCTTTAATTTTGTTTTCAATTCAAGTTGGGGAACGCGATCGGCTGGTTTGAATTAATCTAACAATTTCAATCTGCGCAATGTCAAATGTTTAATACAGAAAATAGTTCGCTAATTTATTTTTAGGAAATCTGTGTCCAACAATTTCTATGTCTGCATATTACAACGTATAGCTGTGTTGATTATGAACAATGTTCTTGTTGTCTATCAGAGCAGCGAGTCCGGCGACATAGCCCAATTTGTGTCGAAGTCTAAATTGAGCGTGCTGATTGGTTGCAAGGAAAAAGTCGCGCAGAAGCCGTCCGCCTAACCCCGATCGACACTGTGCGTAAAATCGTGAGCGCAAAAGCTCGTCTTTAGTTTATTTTAAAACGAAAATTGGTAAGCTCGGCGTATCGCTTAACCAGCGTACAAGCAGCCAGTTGTTGTAAGCAAACTAGCAATATGCCCGTATGTTCACGATTTTACGGCCGGGCCTAAAAATTTGTTCTGGAAGCATTTTATATGCAGTTTTCGGCGCGAACCAAATTTTGTTTGCGGGCGTGCCATATAAATAAAAATAAACCCATTGTATTTTGTTATGACCATTTTTCCGCTAACGCCACGTTCAGATTCGCATTATTTGATTGAGACAACCGTACAAGGAATTGGTAGATCGCTATCTTGCTTAATGCTTAGATCCATAATTCCTACCAACGATAATAATAACAGTGAGCAGGCTACAGTAATCAATTAAACGAAACTTTATACTGGCAAGCCACAATACCGCGCATTTTTTTTCGTTGGTTGAAGACAGCAAGCAATATGTTGTGACTGGTGTCAACTGTCAATTAACATAAATTATAATAGGAAACACTTATTTTATTAAAAACCAATCATTTTCTGGTGTAGGCGGGAGTTGTTCGTATGTTTTTGCGAATATTGCATTTCATTTGTTCTTAATTTGTCACAATATACTGCGGTAGACAGGTGGCAGCTTGAATCGAAGACCAAAAGGTCCCTTCGCTGTTTCCTGGCCAAGGCAACTTGATGAATAAAATGAAATTATAATTATTCGAAAATTGAAATATTATGATGCCAGCTTGCTTGAATAATAATGGCAATCAGCGATTTTCTCGTATGGCCTAAGTGAAAACGCGCTTTTTTGTATCCGCTGTTGCATCGTTAAATAAAATAAAATCGTAAAACTACTTTAATTCTTATTTTTTTCGTTTAGTTATTTTTTTATGCATCTGCTGCATGAACGACGGCAGGACTTCAACCTGTTATCGCTTAACCTTTGTACAGTAGTTTGATACAATTTGCCTAAATAAAAACTTTTCAATTTGCATATGCTTCGATCACAACAAAAAATTTTGTCCTTCCCCTTTTTTTATTTCTGGCTGCGCCGGTAGTAGTTGTCAAGCAGATAAAACTTAATCCGCCCAATGTGGGAATAAAAAAAATGATGCATTTTGCAGTTAGAGCAAGAAAGCCTATGAATGTTTATCCAAAAGTTCCATCGCGCAGTTAAAGTTAATTTGCAATTTTAGTTTAAAATGCAAGCATTAGCAAAGATAAAAAATTATCGAGGCTGCAAATTGTCAAATATTAGCGTGGTTATTATAGATTGATTAAATAAACTTTGTTCAGATGTTAATTCAAGAATCTTGGTAGATTAAGTTTTTGATCAGGTGTTAGTTTAGATTAATCCGATAAGTTTGTTCAAATGTTATTCTGATTGATTAGATAAGGTTAGTTCTGATGCCAGGCTTATTCTACTGTATAATAGATTTAGTATCACAGATTGTAGAAGTATGCTAACAAAGCATTTTGCGTAAAATAATAATATTGTCAGACATTGCCAAACGGTAGAAATTCTGTTTCTACCGGATATATTATCGTGCTCGGGATATATTTGTATGAACAGAGCCGAAACTGGGGGACAAAAGGGGGCGGCGCCACCCTAAACAAAAATTCCGCCCCCCTAAAATGCCCAGCATGCCCTCCCAAACTCCCCTTTCCCTTGCGGCAGTTTGAAGATGGTGTTTTTTTTGGAAACCGACAGAAAACTAGGAGATAAGTAGAACAGTTTGGCGAGATGACCTTAATTTTTGGAGATCAACAGAGAACTCGGACAAACGTAGACCAAATTGGTACGATGACCTTTCTTTTTTGGAGATCAACAGAGAACTCGGAGAAAAGTAGACCAACCCAAAATTTTGGTCCCCCCAGAAACAATTTTTGGCCCCCCCCCCAGAAACAAATTTTACCCCCTAAGAACAACGTTTTAGTTGCAGATCTGCGTATTAATTGACATATAATTTCGCTAGTTATTTTTTTAAAAACCATTGCGTATAGGAGGACGATGAAAGTCCTCGGCCAAGGACTCGAAGATGCCTTAAAACCTCAAAATGATGATGCTGATATTCTGAAAGTGGTGCAATGTTTCGTTTGGTTAAACACTCTTTTTCTAATTTGCGGTCAAAACTCTTGACAGATGACGTCATCAAAAAACGTTTGTGGCGTCATCACTTTGATTTCAGCAATTTCTGGTTTGGAGCCAAACAGCTAACACTCATTCACAATTTAAGTCATCAATGCAGAATATGTTATTTTTCAAAACTTAAAATTTGGAAATGACGTCACCAAAAATGACGTCATCAATTTTAAATTAAATTTGTTTATACCTGCTCTTAAAAATCGATTACGATTCAAAATTGGGCTCTTCCATAGCTTTTGGATTGGCTGTTGGACAGTAAAGACTCTTTGACACTAGATGGCAGACTTTAAAGGCCGAAAAAGGGGGAAGTCCCATGTGCAAAACATGGGGATTTTTTTTTGGTGGCTCAGGACATGGTCCTGAGTCATCGTGCCAAATTTCAGCTTATTATAAATTTTTTCCGGGTTTGCATGTATTTTCTCGTATTTCTACCGGACTATTAGCACTCGTAGCTTTTGCTTTGAGCAAAAGCAAACGAAGGCACAAAAAATTCTTAGGGATTTTTTGAAGAGAAGAGACGAGGAAGGCAGCTACAATATGGTACGAAAGTTAGCTGTGGATAACAGAGAGATGTACTATAGATATACGCGGATGACACCCGATCGAAAGTACTTACTTTCTTTGGGCGCTCCTCTCATAACTAAGTTATCAACCAATTATAGAGAGCCCATTTCCCATGAGCAGCGGCTTTCGCTCACTTTGCGCCATCTTGCTACAGGAGAATCACAAATCTCCCTTAGTTTGCAATACCGCATTGGACGGCAAACAATTTCAAAAATAATACCCGAAACATGCAGAGCTATTTACAATGTAGTTGTTTCTATATATGTTAACACGCCATCGTCGCAGGAAGATTGGCTTGCAATTTCACAGCAGTTTGAAGATCGATGGAACTTACCTCACATTGTAGTTGCTTTAGACGGTAAACACATTAGGATACCACTTTATTTTACAATTAACTTATTAAGTCTTTTTCGGCATGGTTTTGCTCGCTGTATATGAAGCAAAGTATCACATACAGCGAGCAAAAATTGCTTCACTATGTTTGACGTGGGCCAATACGGTAGCAACAACAACAGCGGCGTGTTACTCTACAGCAAAATGGGGAAAAAACTTGCTCAGTGCTCGCTAAACATTCCCAGTGGATTATTCTCAATGGATGCGCTTTGAATCCTTTTCTCTATTTTTTGCTAGAATTAACACGTTGCCAGTAAAATGTGATATTATGCAATATTAATTATGAGGGTATAATAAGCGTTGATGAGGTCTTTATAAACAAATTTCGGTAAGAATTTCAGTGTTAATTTCAGTAAGAAAATATGAAAACTTTTTCATATTTTCTTACTGAAATTATCACCCAAATTAATGGTAAAATTCAAGTTAATGTTAAAAAGGAAATTAATACCGCCGTCTCCTCCAAAATTAACACTCAGTGAGAATATCTGGCCTGTGAGAATTTTCAGTGTTAATTTTTTGACACACGATATTAATTTTCTTACGCACGGTGATAATTTCAAAATTCTTCCTGCAAGAAATTAATGCATGTTGTCTCCACCAGTGTGAATTTTAAAATAATACCAAATTTTGCGGAAGAATTTCAAATTCTCACACGTGGAGCCATAGCTTAAGGTCATCATGTAACTTCAAATAGTTTTTATTTATTACAGCAGATTAGAGAATTACAGGTATAGGCCTATCATTACAACTTCACTTATAAAACACAACCTAAGAAGATTTCTTGCTTTACATGAATGTTAAATTACAAATTTGTATTTAGCACGAAAAGGCAAATGGTGACAGTATTTCGAAATGCAAAAGCCAACTGAAACCCCACGTGCTAATTACGGTAAGGCCACGGTACGATTACGTTGTTCATTGATGACGTCATTCTCAGAATAGATAAAATCGAGAATTTGAGATTTCGCTAGTCAAAATGATAACCACACTAAACCTCTAAATGTTGCGGCTGTTTAACTTTTTTTGGCGTGGTATTGAAAACTAAAATAGCAAATTTACCTTAGCACTTGATCTTTAAGCAAGGCTGTAGTCAAGATCGAGACCGCACAATTTTTCCGAGACCAAGACCGGAAAACATAAAGTCATCGTTTTTTTTTCGAGTTTTTGAAAAACATTTTTGAGGCTCAAATTTGCTCATAAATTGGTTTTATAATTATATAAATTGAGTCAGATTACGAATTGCTTTGGTCGAAGTGACCACATCATCAAAACATCTTGACGACGTCATTTTATGTAGATTTTCACTGAAACTATTTTTGAAGAATGCCTTAAACTAAACTTAATGCCTCTTACTCGAAGATCGTAGCATGGTCACCGTTACTTTCTTTAAGAGTTACGTGTCAATAAAACTGACTAAAACTTAATTAAATAAAATTACTAAAAAAAAGAAAATCATAAAAAGCTCATTGTACTGTATATTTGAGCTACCGTTTATAAGTTACGTAGCTACAAAAACGCAGCAAAGATTATCGATTAGAGGAGGGGGAGAATTTTCAGGTGCGCAACTACGGTTATGCTAAAAGGAGGTTTAACCAAACAATAAAATGTTTCACCCAAAAAATAGATTTTCATGCTGAGCAAACTAGTGTACATCAGCAGAGGTGGGCAAAGCGCAACCTCCACAATTGCCAAAGTTGCATTGCGCTTTAATTTTTTATTTTTAAACATTGCGGAAGTTGCATTGCAGACTAAAGTCTTTAAAATTTGTTGCGCTGTAATTGCTTTGCACTTTCAAGAATGCTTTCGGTTAACAGGGCTGTAGTCGAGACCGACTCGTTCAAGACCGAGATCAAGACCACAAAATTTTTTCGAAACCGAGACCGGTCTCCGTCTCAATTTTGGTTTCGAGATAGAGACCGAGACCAGAAAAAATGACGTGAGCAATGGTTTTTTCAAATTTTTGAAGGAAGTTTTTGGGGCTCAAATTTGCTCCTAAGTTGGTTTTATGATTATATAAATTGATTCAGATGACAAATTTCTTTAGTCCAAGTGATTACTTCATCAAAACATCTTGACAACGTCATTTTTTGTAGATTTTCACCAAAATTATTTTTGGAGAGTGCCTTCAACTAAACTTAATGCCTCTTACTCAAAGATCAAAGCCTGATCATCTTTATTTTCTGCAGGAATCGCGTGTCAATAAAACTGACGAAAACATGAAATAAAATTACAAAAAAAATCATAAAAAGCTTATTGTATATTTGAATTTTGAAGTACCGTATTAAAGGTAGCCACAAAAACGCAGCCAGGAGTTTTTATTTGGGGGAATTTTCAAGCGCGCAACTCGATCGATTTTTATTTGAGTTCGGTCTATTTTAGCAAGCCGAGTTTAAGTTCGAGTTCGGAAATTTAATTTTTTTGAGTTCACGTTCAGCAAAAATATCAGTGACTTTACGCTACTGACGACTTGACTGATTATTTGCCATTACAAAATTAATAAAACTATAAACAAAAATTTAAAGACTATCAGAAATTTAGTTGTTTAATATTCTGTTAAAAGTGAAGTATAGAGTTTTCAATTCGTCAAATACGATAAACAACTGTATTATCTGTCACGAATAAACCGCAGTAATTTTCTCAACAGCTACAATACTTTTACAAAGACTTCACACTTTTGCTTTGTGCTAGCAGCATACATAATACAAAATTTTGTATGAAGCTTTCAATTCGAATGCTGTGTAACCAGAAATTATTGAATTGCTGACATTGTTGACATAGGCTTATTGAATGCGGTGTAAATTTTCTTCATGACTACGTGGGCCGTAAGTTCATGCCCTGAGTAGTCCTTGGGCTCCCTGCTGGTTACCGTTCATGAATAAATGCGGTGGTAAGTATTCAACTTTCGAAATGGTAACATGATAGGCGTTAGGTAATACATTTTCCAAGACAAGTTTACACACACGAACTTTCGACCTTATATAGTGGCGATGGCAGGAAATTCTCTTGGTGTGAATGGGTCAAAAGTAGCGAAAACTATGGAGCGCCGTTTGTGTACCTTAATTTGTGCAATGTTTTTTGCATGTTTAATTAAATAGTCATTTTAATTAAATGTACAAAAAGAAATATACAAAAAAAAACACGTGCAAGTATAAATATGCAAAAATTTTTGAACATTTATTACACCATAATTTGCGCAACGTTTTTTTGCATATTTAATTAAATAGTCATTTTAATTAAATACACAAAAATATATGCCGCAAAATAACCTGTTGCAAAAATAAATAGACAAAAAATTGTAACAAATTTTTTTGCGCAAAAATTTTTGACACAAAAATTCTTGTTGCAAAACTAAATCCACAAAAATGTTTGTGGTTTTATTTTTGCAACATTATTTTTTACATCAAAATTTTTTGCATTACAATTGTTTGTGTCACAAATATTTGTACATTTATTTTTGATAGCAAAGAAACAACACACGCCGAAATATATGTGCAAAATTTTGTGACGCAAAAAATGTTGATGCGAAATTTCTTGTCGCAAAAAGCTGCGTGCAAAAATAAATCGTCAAAAATATTTGACTATATCGTTCGTGTCCATAATGATAAAGGGTTGGAATTATGCGGGCGGGAAGGTACGGGTGATTGAACTTTTATTTCCCAGCCCAACGAGAGGTCTCATAAGCGGGCTAGTAACTTACTGTAGGCTGCCGTACACCCCAAAGCTTTCGTCTTGAACTTCCAGTTTTATACCTTGCCGGTACCTTCCCGCCCGCATAATTCCAACCCTTTATCATTATGGACACGAACGATATAGTCAAATATTTTTGACGATTTATTTTTGCACGCGTTTTTTTGCGACAAGAAATTTCGCATCAACATTTTTTGCGTCACAAAATTTTGCACATATATTTCGGCGTATGTTGTTTCTTTGCTATCAAAAATAAATGTACAAATATTTGTGACACAAACAATTGTAATGCAAAAAATTTTGATGCAAAAAAATACCGTTGCAAAAATAAAACCACAAACATTTTTGTGGATTTAGTTTTGCAACAAGAATTTTTGTGTCAAAAATTTTTGCGCAAAAAAATTTGTTACAATTTTTTGTCTATTTATTTTTGCAACAGGTTATTTTGCGGCATATATTTTTGTGTATTTAATTAAAATGACTATTTAATTAAATATGCAAAAAAACGTTGCGCAAATTATGGTGTAATAAATGTTCAAAAATTTTTGCATATTTATACTTGCACGTGTTTTTTTTGTATATTTCTTTTTGTACATTTAATTAAAATGACTATTTAATTAAATATGCAAAAAAACATTGCACAAATTAAGGTACACAAACGGCGTCCCATAGAAAACTACTTTTCTAACACAGTTTTGAAACTTGCATTCTTCAAGATTTTGAAACCTGAATCGGATTAAAAAAGTTGCGATAAATGACAGAAAAACAAAATCCAAGCGTTAAAGGCAAAACTAAAGAGTTTTTGCCCAATTCGAGCGCAACTGTTTTCGCGACTTAGCTGATTCCAACCAATACACATCATGTGATCGAAGTTTTCGTTTCAAAGCCTTTGCAGTTTACACAATGAAGTTTCACAATTTACGTTGTTTAACCTGGATTGAAAACCTTTCGGAAAATAAAGGTGCTTAACCTGGTTTCACGAAGCGAAAACTTTTGGTGTAATTACCACCTGCTTTGGCGTGAGAAAAAAAATTGAACAAAAACGTTTTTTTATTTTGGTTTTGCTTTTCAAAGCTTAGAAAAAAATCTCCTGCCGCAAATTCTAAAGCAGATTTTATTGCCGATCTCGAGACCAATTTTAGGCTACGAGACCAAGACCACCATGGTTCGAGACCAAGACCGAGACCAATAGGAATAAGCCGAGACCAAGACCAAGACTGAGACCACAAAAAATTGGTCTCAAGACCTACAGCCCTGTCGGTTAATAGCGCAATTCTAGACATTGAACTTAGTTTTGTTCCATTTCGATCGCAATATTGACAAATGTCAGCCTCCTTTAGCAAATTGTTTGCTCTTTTTCTGTCTAAAATCGTAAAAAATGCGGTATTTGCATTGTGTTGTTAAATTTCAATCAGGGATGGCAATCGTATCGCATCACATTGAAAATCTCATCGCATCCCACGTTTTTTTCGGAAAAATATCGCATCTAATTATCGCATCAATACAACCAAAAAAATCGCATCCGCTATCGCATTGTAGAATTTGACAAAAAAAAATCTGCGATTTTTTTGATTATTTCGATTGTTTGTCTTTAATTCTATTAGTTTCTTTTGTTTGGTCATAAGTTAGCTGTTTCGTCATTGTGACCGATTTTGACTGACTCTTGCTTTTTAACCGACAAGTTTGACGTCCTTTGTGGTCGACTCCTGGGAAATCATAACGACTTCCACTGGCAGTTAGGTGGCCAGATCAATCACCAACCCTGCAGCTAGCTACAAAGCAGCTCGAGTCATAAGATGCACAGAGCTGGACAGCGCTGTTTCGAGCTTTTAGCTCTCATCGGCAGCCCTCAGCTTCTCTAACAAAGTTATTTCCCAGCTGTTGTGGTTTTTTATTACAAGTTTACGACAAACAAAACGAACACAACATGTCACAATTGTTTTCAATGTAAATCAATTTTAATCTTTTTATTCTATAAATGAAGGTATTCCCCAGCTGGACAAGACTCTTGGCCGAACTGGACAAACCTTCGAACAAGACTCTTGACCGAACTGGACATACCTTAAGGGCTTGCACAGCGGCAGAGGGTTTCTAGGGAATAAACGATTTTTCACTTGTGGTACTTAAAAAAAAAAAAGCGCTGTCCAGCCCTGTGCATCTTATGACTTGCTTTTTAAGTTGTGCTTAAAGTTACTTTTCAGTTTTTGGTATTGACGCGTGTGAGCATGGAGCACCGTGTGTGCATACGGTCATCCTAGTTATGACGCAATAGCTTTTGCGTAGTTTTTTTGCTAAGGCGGCATCTCGGAATTAAAATCTCGCACTGGCTGAGCTTCCAGACTACGTTAGTTTTTTCAGTTGCAAACAGAGGTGGAGTCGAGGACACAAGGCTCAAGGCCAAGGACACAAAAAAAAATCCGAGGCCAAGGCCAAGAACAGTTCTTTCGACGACAGACCCTCTCGAGGCCAACGAGAGGATTGCTCGAGGCCAAGGCCAAGGACCAAGGACACAGCCGCAAGTGTTCTCCAAACAAAAAAAAAAAGGTCTTCAAAAAAGTTTTTCAGGCAATCTCCAATTCATAGGCGTAGCCAGAATTTTTGATTGGGGGGGGCTCAAATTACAAATCACATGCAATGACGTCATCAAAAATTTTCAACAGAGGAACTTTTCGTCGGACGAAGATATCGTAGGATGGAAGATCTGAAACCGTTGCTTGTTGACACTTAACCAGAATTTTGTAAAGAGAGAGGGCTTAAACTAATAGTTGAAATGTACAAATACCTAACTTTGAAGACGTGTTGAGAAAGCTAGTGTAACTCAAACGTATCACAGACGGAGGTCTGGGGGCGAGGCCCCCAGCCGCCAGAGACTTTAGCAGCCGATGGGCGATTTTTTGTATTTTTTTGGAAAAAAACAGCTATTTTAATGCCATTGAATCACATTTCGCACGTGTTCAGAGCCATTTGAAAGCACTAGATTATTGAAATTTGAAAGCCAATCAAAAAAATTAAATTGCTTAATGCTCCTTTTACTTGCAATTTAAGTCCAAAACACGTTTACATCTCGCATTTTTGAGTTAAATTTTAGATGTAAGTGATTTGGTCCAGGTAGGGGAAAGTAAGGTGCTTTGTCTCTGGCTACATTTTAGCAGTAAGTAATAATCCACTCGAAGATTTTCCTAAGAGATTTTTATTTTGTCATGAAAATAACCAGTTATAGGAGTATATGTTCGGCCAGGAGGCCAAGCCCCTCAATTGAAGTCAATGATTTGTTCAATCAGCATTTTCCATGGCTAATTTTTTTAAAAGTATTTTGTGCGTAAAAACTGGGGAGTTGGAGGCGAATTACTGAATTGTTATTGAAAAATGGTACAATAGATGGTTATGCCTACTAACCATGCTATTGCCGGGCCGGGTTTACATCGCGCCGGGCCCCTGGCAGTTTGGGGATTTTTGCAACATCTTTCTGCCAAGTATAGGGAAAAACCAAAAAAAGTCTTACGATTTGAGCTCAGGGCACCTAGCTGGTACTGCGCCATATCAATCCGGCCCTAGTTAATGCATTACGTTCATAAAAAGGCTAGATGAGGGTCTGAGATAGCAACTTTTAGGACAAAAACTCTCCATTTCTTCCGGGCTATACGTTTAAATTGGCTGGCAAAAAGTGAATTGAAGGGGGCCCGGGCCCACTAGTCTTCCATATTGTTGTTAGTTACTGTTGCAAGCAAAAAAATGCTAAAAAAAAACTGAAACTGAAGAAACAGTGGGCTTTTTTGGCATATTCTTGTCATTGGTGAAATTTCAATTGGGAGGGGGCGGGTTCCCTGGTCCCCCCCGTTTGGCTACGCCTATGCTCCAATTGAGGAAAACAAAAAAGGTGTTCGCAAATTTTCCGCGAGGTTTCAGGCGTTTTCCAGCAAAATTTCAACGGTTCAAAAAATAGTGCTGTCCTCGAGCCGAGGACAGGGCAATTTTCGATGAGTTGAGGCTTCGAGGCCAAGGTCAAGGACTTCAAAATGTATCCTCGATGCCAAGGACGTCCTAGAGGACTCAACCTCTGGTTGCGAATACGTCTAGCTTTGCAGCAGGAAAATCATGCCAAAGTTGGATAATGATTTCCGCGAGTATTTCGAAAGGAAGGAAGAAGGAGAAAAAGTTCTAGCAAAGTGCAAGTCTTGTAAGTTTGCAGCGACGCCTGTGCCTAACAAGACAGGCAAATCCTATTTTCACTCTGGCAACCTAATGCAGCATCTTAAACGCAAACACCCCCGAACAGCATGAAACGTTGATTAAATCAAAAGGTCGGTCTTCATCTGAAGCGTCTTCAAGTACCACCTAAAGATGCCTTCGTTACTGTAATGCGACCAGCCGAGATAGGCCATGTCGATTATACCATCGGCGTTTCAGATTTCAAGAAAGCAGTTGTGGAAGCAATAACACTTAACGAGCTTCCACTGTCGGTATTTGAAGCATCAGGCATCAGGAAGATACTGCAGCAACTTTTCGTTTTATACTGATTTGCAAATGTGGTTAAATAAAAGCTTTGATACCTTGTAACGGAGTGTAAATTTTAGGCAACAAACTTAAATTTCAAAATAGTTTAAAAAATCAATAATCACACAAATAATTGCAAAGTAGCTGCGATATTATCGCATCGAAAAAATTTCAAACTATCGCAAAAAAAATCGTAAATGTTATTCTACTTTTCATCGCATCGCAGTTTTTCTCCGTAACAAATGTCGAAGAAAATCATCGATGCGATGCGATTGCCATCCCTGATTTCAATTGATGAAGTTAAGTTGCGCTTTAACTTGGTTCGAAAATGCCTTTCCGGAATAGCTTCGCGCTTCAACTGCATCAAAAAGTTCATTGGGGAAGTTGCGCTGCGCTTCAGAAATTAAAAAAATTATTTTTCGCATTTTAGGGCCGGTCTACACTGTGCGTAAAATCGTCAGCTTACGAGCGTAACCTTAGTTTATTTTAAAGGAAAATTCCGTAAGCCCAGGCGTACCACCTTACGGGCGTAGCACCTTACAAGAGTAAAATTGCCAGCGAAAAAAATTTGCTAAAAGAGCTAATTTTTTTCGCCGGTACGCTCGTAAGCTCACGACACAGTATAAATATCATACAGTACTATCACTCCATGCAAAAACTATTGTGACGTGTGTCCGCATTTTTTGAGAGGTAAAAGCAGAGCTGGTTTTGTTTTGACGTCATAATAGTGACATGGTGAGCGGACGAGAATAACGCCAAAAAATAGGAATTGTTTTGAAATTTTACGTGTGTTTTCTTGGCTTGACGACGTTACCATCTTCATCCTTTTTTGCGCCCCTAAACGTTAGAGGGCAGCATTTTTCCCCTCTGCATTAGTCCAGATATATCGCGGTCTAGCTCCTTTTGTAGAGTTCGCACGGGATCAGAATTAGTCTCGATGGAATCATCAAAGCTCGGGCTTCGACTGGCTATAATTTTGACGTCATTTTCTTGTGACGTCACAAAGTAGTACGTTTAAGAAGAAAAAAAATCGGAAATTTTCTTACATAAACAACCTTTAGTTACTTGGGGTTTTGCTCGCAGCCGGAGCCCAACATTAAAAGTTTGTCCACACTTGGTTTGTATCGTTAACTAACTATCCTGCAAATTTCGTTTCAATAGCTTAACGTTTAACGAAAATATCCTTGATTGTTTGCTTTGTCGTTGTAAAATTCGTCTTGAATTGCAGTTATATGCAGTGATTGTGTTATTGCTTAGGCCTATCACCAACTAGACTGTGACATCATTATGAAGTAGTAATCGTGAACCTCTAGAACTTTTGATCGAAAAAAAGCTTTCATAGACTGTTTGAGTTATCGTTTATTGATGCAGACGTTTAATTCATGATAAAACTTGATGATAAAACTTTAATTTAGCTGCAATAATTTTGCAGCTAAATTAAAGTTTTATCATAAAGTTTTATCATGAATTAAATTTTAATTTAGTATTTATTTAGCTGCTATAATTTTGATAAAACTTTAATTTAGCTGCAATAATTTTGCCCAATCCTAGTTATTTTCTTCTAGTTGTAGAGGTATTGAACAAAATCATTTATTAATTGCATGTTTAAATGGGTTTGGTATTAGTCACTTTTTTGAAGTCTAGTCCCGCTTGAATAGTAGTTGGTCTTCATCTCAAATCCGCAAAAAATTGTGATTTACATTTTACCTATGATGAAGATGTTGACCTTTTGTTAAATTTTTTTATTTAACTTCACCTAATATTCGAACAAAATTGCTATTTTTCTGAAGAGAATAAACATCGTTTTTTCTGATTTTTTTTTATTTTTGACTCAAATTCAGGAGAAAATGCGGTTCTCTAATAATTCTGTTTTGCGTTTCTACTTCAAAAATATGGCAACCGTTCATTTGAGCAAAAATAGAGTGACGCAGCGAGAATCTTGCTGAGGAAAACAGGGGATTGAACCCAAGTCTTAAAAAAATTTGATCAAAAACATGTCATTTAAGCGACGCCCTGAGTAAACTGGTGCAACTAAGCATGTCACATACAAGGGTCTGCGGGTAGGCAGCCGCCGCCCGAGGCCATGGGGTCATTTTGTGCGATGTTAGTGATTTTTCCCCAAAAAATAGCTATTTTAACGCCATTTGAATACAATTTTGCACGTTTTGGAATCATTTGAAAGAAAATAAAAATATAAAAAAGGTATTCACCAAATTTTAAGGTAGTTTTTGGCCGATTTGTAATTGGGACCCTAAGAAAAAAAAGGTTTCGTCAAATGTTGAGGTAGTTTCAGAGCAGGATTTGGTTGCGTGGCCAACGACTTCCGGAAGTCACATAAGGGATCTCGGATGGATGTTTGAGATCGCGGGCCGGATACAGCCCAAGGGATATCAGTTGCCGACCCCTGTTCTACTGGCATACGCGGGATTTTCGAAAGGCAGGGCCAGAAATTTGAAACGGTAGAAAAAAACTAGATGAGAAACATGAAGACCAACAAGATGAAGATAAAAAACAAAGGTTTTCACTCAGATTCAGCCCGTTCTTTTGTCCAGATTTAGGTGAAGACCAAAAAAAAAAAGGTCTTCACTCAGGTCATAGTCAGATTCAGTCCTTTTTTCTGCCCAGATTTTCTACTCAAATTCCAAGGAGGGGGGGCATGGCTCAATTTTGCGTACTATTATGAGGCATTCAAACATTACTGGCGACCCAAAGGGGGGGCTTTGGCACAATGCCCCCCTCCTAAATACGCCCCCCCCCATAAACATTGGGCCGTGTAAAACACAGGTTTTACTCGCGTTTTTTTACACCAGAACTGCGTGAAAAACTCGTGTAAAACACGAACTTTTGCACAAGCGGGGTCGTGTTTTTGACACGTGTATTTTCCGTGACCAAAACACAGGTTTTACTCGTGTTTTTTTTTACACCAGAACTACGTGAAAAACTCGAGCAAAAAACTCGTGTAAAACACAAACTTTTGCACAAGCGGGGGTCGTGTTTTTGCACGTGTTCTTGACACGTGCATTTTCCGTGACCAAAACACAGGTTTTACTCGTGTTTTTTTTAACCAGAACAATGTGAAAAACTCGTGTAAAACACAAACTTTGCACAAGCGGGTTTCGTGTTCTTGACACGTGTATTTTCCGTTGTCTAAGCTACAAAAATCTACTTGTTTTCATACACTGGTAATATTAATATTACAAGTGAATAAAAACACGTAGATGTTTGCAGTGTAGACAACGAAAAGCACGTTTAAACACGAACGCCGCTTGTGCAAAGTTTGTGGTAACGGTCCACGCGTTCTCTTTACTGGTGACAGGTTGGGTAATGGGTAACGGTATTCTTCGTGACGTATTTTACGATGCGTAACCTATAAAATACTGTATTAATCACTCTTGCCACAAATATATCTTAAAAAAGTTTTATTAATAAGCAAAAGCACTAAAAACCTGAAAGCCACACACACTCGCAACGCAAAACCAATTACAAGTGACAGACAATACCTTTAGAGTCGTCTTCACGACAATCACATGATCCAGAGATCTATAGCTCAACTCGCATCTTTGTCAAATTGTTGTGGTCTTGGATAAGACGCTTTACGACGATCCGTCAAGCAGCATCTTGGTTGAATCTGTCAAGAGGTATAATCACTCAAGAATTTAAATCTCGTAAAAATCCCGGAAGCTCCTATAAGCTGATGCGGAATCGCCTAAATAGTGCCATTGTCTTTGTCCCGTGAAAGTAGACGAGCAACCAGGATTTTGTGAGGAGGGCTCTATTGCTTAAAAAATATCTCATATGGGGGCGAAACCCCCAGCTGCTGGCGATTTTAATGCTTTTTTCAGAAAAAATAATCATTTTAGCGTCAATTCGGATTAATTTTGTACCTTTTTGGAGCCATTTAAATGAACCAAATTGCCAAGATTTGAACGTTAATTGAAGAATTACGGTAAATCGCCCAGCTCCTTCAAGCTTCCCTTACTCGCACGTCAAGTCCAAAACATGTTTAAACGTTGCAATATGGGTTAAAATTTCTAAGTGATTTGGCTAAAGTAGGGCTGAAGCCCCCTTAGCCCTTCCCCTGGTAGCGCCACTGCGTGAGAGGATAAAAATGAACCCAATCAATTCAATCATTGCTGCTTCTGTGACGCGGAATTTTTTATTCGATAGTCAGATGCTTTTCAATATTCCTGAATCACCGCTTTCATCCCGCTGTTGGTTGCGTCTGCACCCGCGATCAGAACCTGCGAAAAAAAAACTTTTGTTACGACAGTATTCGAACTTTGTTTCAAGTCTGTATATTATGCTAATTATGGTGTGCAATAGTGTGGCCTGTGGTCCACTGTACTAAAATTGCTTCATGATTATCAACTAAGCAATGCAGCCCGCAAATTTCAACAGATGTTCGCCAAATTCCACTCAACAGTGAGTCTCCATATTAAGCACAAAATTGCGGGGCGTCAAGCAAGGAAGCTGCAAAATTAATACTGGAAAATTGTGTCGGTGCAATTCGCCTTAATCTAAAGGAACATAACAAGGCAATCAAAGGACTGCAAATGCCATTGTTTGCGTGAAAAATTTTTGATGATAGTACTTGGGGTAGGTTCGCACTCGAACATTTTGATGTGTACTCGTATGCGAATGTTGAATACTTGAGTTTATCTCTGGTGTAAACCTTCTGGTTACTTTACCTCGGTTTGTGGTGGGATTAGTAAACCTCTGGCTCGAGATGGAGGCGTGACCGAACGCTATGGAGAGCAATTAAACCAGCGATCTCCTATGGACTAGATTGCAGATTGAAAATAAGAGAGGAGCCGAAGACTGCTCTTTTATGAGGATAAGAGGCAGGCGAGTTGAGAATCGGTTGATGAAGACCATACGTCAAATGACTACAGGTGGGAAACTCGATTTTCCCTATCCTGTAACAGAGAGTAAGAGGTTGTGCGTGTTACAGCTGAGTTGAGAAAGGACAGAACGAGCATGAAGGGCCAATTTCGCTAAGTAGACGGAATTTAAAACCGGTCAAGACTGCAACTTATATGTTGTTCTCAGTCAGCGCCGTCGCTGCCTTGCGCTCTCTCCCCGTTCCGTGTCGGGATAGTGATGTGGGCCTACAGAATTGTTGCTTCGTAAGTGTATAAAATTGCGCGTAACTTGTAGCTAGAAGCACAATTGGGCTAAGGCAAATTAGCCAAGTCACCTAGAAAATTTAAGGAGAACCAGGTTCATCCATTTGTGAGAGGTTTCCAAACGCATTCAAATACCAGACGATATTTTTTGGTCCAAATTATGAGCTTATTACGTCCAGTTCTTGCTTTATCTCTATTTGAAATAATCGAATACGACGAGCCTCAAAAAATCACGTCATTCTTACTCAACACTACTGTAACAATTTAAGTGTTGTATTGCACACTCCAAGGTAACCCATAGTTACATCCACATGGCTAAGTGTTTCACTAAGCAAAGTTAATCAACACAATTTGCATGCAGCTTTTTAGACATTAACTCGCACCACTATTATGTCAAAAATGCTACACAGCTGGCCTATATATTACCGCGTAAGCATTCTAGTTCTACACCACGATGTTAAAGCTTAAAATGATTGTGAAAGTTATAAAATACAATATAAGGAGTCCACGTGTTGATTATAAATACATCTAAAAAGAGGGTCCACGACAACTGACCGCGAACCAACTGACCGCGAACAAACTGACCGCGAACAACGCCGATTGGCTGAAAAGGGCGATCCTAAATATATTTTTACTATTCCCAGAGCCATCTTGCCCAAACCCTCACTTTGTGACGAAATCACTGAGACGAAATCAGTGACGAAAACATGTAACGAAATCATTGTTTCGCGGTCAGTTTGTTTGCGGTCAGTTTGTCGCGGTCAGTTGACTTGGCTCGTAAAAAGAAGGGATATCCATTTCGCAAAAAGATTTTTTGATATTATAAAATTTTTTAAATATAAACTTACTTTCATTTTTCAGATCTTGAACCTCTTTACAAGATATACCGGTATCACAATCACGTCCACAAAAAGGGCACGCATCTTTGCAAGTCACCTGCTAAATCATCCATTTCAGTTTCATCTGGTTATCATATTAAACCTAATGTTTTATTACACTTGGTCTATTACGCCGAAGTATGTAACAAGTTGGCTGGACCCATTTCTATGTCATTGCGCTTGCACGCAACACAGTTCCTTTCGAAGAAATGTTGCCACGGTGGCGAGCGGTTGGCAACACTGTGTTCAATTTGACCAACCCAAGACTTGAACCTTGGACTTCAACTTAAAAGAATAAAGTGTTACCGCTCAACCAACTGGCCAATTCCTTCATCTGGTTACCAACTCAGAATATTATATTACATATACACAATACAGTGCAGTATACCCTAGCTCTAATGCCCAAGATGCAATAATCAGTATTCATCACCCACAATCTCTTTTATAATTTCTGATCTTAGCCTCAGTTTGGTCACGTATGTAGTTACCTGCCGCAGGACTGTACGCCTACATATGACCACAGGCGTAGCCAGGGGGGCCCAGAGGGCTTGCCCCCCAATCAAAATGTTACCAATGATAGAAATGTGACAAAAAGCCTTGCTTTTCTTTAGTTTCAGCGTCTTTTAGCATCTTCGCATACAACAGTACACGTAATCAACAGTAATTAACAACGCCTAGCGGCTGGGGGCTTCGCCCTTATATAGGCCATACTTGACCAGGTGAATGGGATTTCTTGGGTTGAATTCATGATCATACCCAATATAGGCCATACTTGTCCAGAAAACTTTTAAATAATGCCAACCCATCAATATTTATTTCCAAAAGAAGAGTAGCAGCATTGTCAGAACTTGAAGTGCCCATAGTAAAGAACTTCTCATAGTTATGCAAACTAAAACAAATTTCAGACTCAATACCTAAATGAAAATATTGACCACCAGCTATATGCTTTACGAGATCAGTACATTTAGATAGTGTTTGGCATTAGGTCCGAGAATCTTTCGGAAGGTCAGGAAGATGATGGCGTAATACTTGCAGCAAAGATTTCAAATCATTTTAAGTGCCAGAAGCTTGCTTTACCTACTTACTTAAGTCTTCTGGAGATTGTGAAAATTAACCTCTTTCCCATCACTGTTGCTGAAATCATCACTCAGCATCGGTACCTCAAGATTTTTTAAGGATTTGCTTTCATCATGTACTAGTACTACATGTGCAATTTCTTCGCATGTTTTAATATCATCCTCAGTAGGCCTATTACTTTCTGCAAAATGTTGCAAATCTACCGATCACTTAAATCGTTTTCAAATTCTGATGATGTGCTTTCATTTAAGCTTAACATGTTAAAACCTGAAGCAATTTGAGGTCCATTGGACTGGCCACTTCGTCAAGCGGTAACACGTTTGTCTGTGAACCAGTAGGTCTGAGGTTCAAATCTCGGGCCAGTCAAATTAGACACAGTGTCGCCAACGGCTCCCCACCGTTGCAACATTTCTTCGAAAGGAGCTGTGTTGCCCAGGCGCAATGATGCGAAGATGGGCCCTGCAAACTCGTTACACGCTTCGGCATAATACAGCGAGTATAATAAAAGATTTGATTTATCAACAAATTCAGATACTGTGCTTATGGCCGTTATTGGCAGGCCTAGTACATCACTTCGTGGATTATGAGCAGCAACAAACTTAAAGAGTTTAGCTCTGCTAAAGCTCTTCTATGCTTAGACCACCAGGATAACTTTTTTTCAGACATACAATAGTTATGCCAGTTATCGGCATATAATAAGTCTACCAAGTTAGAACAGTCACAATATAGCCTTACATTAAACTTATATCATGATCATAGATAGGGTATACAACAAATGGTTATAGATCATAGTTAAATGAAGTTGTCAGATATAAGAATGAAAATCTGTAGCAACATTTTCCCATATTTCTTTGAGATGCCTACGCTCTACATGTCCAACAACTTTTCAAAATAGCAGACAGAGTACCAGTATACTGGACGACTCTGAGTGGTTTCTACTTTTCTAAGCAGAGTATTCTATACACTCTAGCATTGTGGGCTTGTGGCATGCTGATTCTGCTTAGCATGCTCTTTATATCACAAAAATGCAACAAAATTATGCAAAATCAGCATGTCACGGTACTTACATAGCCTAATCTACTGATTAAAGTCATGCAGTCTTGTTGAATTATGATATTGAGTTTTTCAATTTTTTGAAAAAAATAGCTTTTTTAATGCCATTTGGATCACATTTTGCATGCTCTCAGCAAAACACCTTCAAAATCTTGCATTTTGGGGTTAAATTTTGTAAGTGACTTCGCCCAAGTCAGGGGAGCAAGGTACATTGTCTTCTGCAATATTTATAGCATTAAATAATAATTCACTCAAAGATTTGCCTTGATGATTTTTGTTTTATGATGAAAATAACCAGTTTTAGTGATACACGAACGACCAGGGGCCCAGGCACCCTCAATTCAGTTCAATAATTTGTTCAATAAAAATTTCCTCTCGCTAGGTTTTTTTTCAAAGGATTTTTCCATGTGAAAACTGGTAAGGTGGAGGTAGATTTTAAAGTTATTTAAAGTTGGTACATTACATATAATAGAGAGTTACTAATCATTTCAATGCAATATAAAAGTTAGTTAGGAATGGGGGCCTAAACATGCTATTGCATAAAAAAGTTACATAAAGGCTTGAGATTGCAACTTTTAGAACAAAAACAATGAATTTCTCCAGGCTTTTACATTTAAAATGGTTGGAAAAAAATTAAATTGAGGGGTCCGAGCTTCCTGGTCATCAATACTAATATTATTGCTAATTACTGTAATACGTGTGTACTGTTGCACTGGAAAAATGCAAAAAAAAAACACAAAAAAACTGAAACTAAAGAAACAATAGGCTTTGCGTAATCATTTTTATCATTGGTAACATTTTTGTAGCGAGGTGGCCTGGCTCCAGGGTATGGTATGGAACAGAAATTTTGGTATGGAATATGGAAGATGCCAGAATGGAATGGAAGACAATCTTCCACACCAATTCCATACTAGATTTCGCTCATGGAATTTGCAGAAAAATATATACGGATAGTGATAACTAAAAATATGTAAAGCGTTTAGCAGCTAATACTTCGTCGACAAATTAATAGGTTAATTCGGTCATGAACATTACACAAACAGTGTAGGCATTGCAATGATGCTGACTGGGTAATTTTTAATTTGAGAATGACAATTTGCCTAGTGCCATCACCAGAGTAAACAAAGTGAGGGGCGCTAAAATAGACTGAACGTTTGACGTTAAAACTGATCTTGTTTGGCTACAATTTATGTGCAATTTCAGAATTCTGCAATCATGTCTAAAAAAGAGATATGTAAGTCCAGTAGCGTTTCCTAGTTTTTTTTGTTCCCGGCCCATAATTACTTGAAAGTATACATTGTTTAGGTCGCAGTCACTGGTGCTAATAGACTTTTCAAGTGATTATGGGCTGGAAACAAAAGGAGCTAAGACACACTACTGGACTTTTAGACACGATTACAGTATTTTGAAATTGCGCATAATTTGCAGTCATAAAAGATCAGCTTTAACATGCAAAAGCTCAGTCTATTTTAGTGCTGCATTCCCTCTAACTTTATGACTAATCGGCGAGTGCCCAAATTTTCTTTAAACAATTGTGCCCAAAGCTGTAAAAAGACGTTTATGTGCCCTAAATTTTGTACCAATCCAGTATTAAACTATACCAAATGTCATCTTTCCACAAATTTGTCGAAATTTCTAAAGCTATGTTTACTATATTGCCAAAAATTATTTGCCTTTACTCCACCAAATCGCCGATTTGCTGAAAAAAATCGTCTTTAGTGGGAACACTGTTTAGTGACCCCCCACTTTGCTTGCTACGGCGACGGCACTAGGCAAATTGTCATTCTCAAAACAAAATTTAAAAAGGTTGGGAACTACTGTGCTAAACGATTCCACGTATTTTTAGTTATCACTACACATTTATATTTCTCTGTAGAAGCCATGAGCAAAATCTAGTATGGAATTGGTATGGAAGTACATATTCCATTCCAATCCATTCTGGCATCTTCCTTATTCAATACCAAAATTTCCATTCCATTCCATCTTCTATTTCATATAATTCCATGCTCTGCTCCTAGCTGCGCCCTATGTCACCACTAGGCTGATTTTTATCAGTGATTCAGCTTTTTTATCAGGCACAGGCTGACACATTTTTGAATTTTTCATTGTTTGCTAGTGCAAATTAGCCAATAGTTTGGGCACATAACGACTCAAAAAACCCAAGACAGAACAATGACTGTGCTTATAGTTTATTGATTAGACAACCGTATAAGTTTGCTCTCTTACCAAACATAAAAATTGGCATAACCAAACTTCTAAAGAACATTGACCATAATTGAAATACCAAGCACTGAGCAGCTTTAACACTAAAAAGAACAACTATAAGCTTAAAAACTAAAAATATAGGCCTAAAAAAAAAAAAAAGTTAATCAGACATCCATCGCAACCACCGGTCTGCAGACTGGTGCCGGTCTTTGGAAAGTTCGTTCCGAACTGTACTTTTCCAGGTTAAATACTTTTATCAAATTTTACAGTTGTAGAAAAACAAAAGATAGGTTTTGCAATACCATATTCATTCATATGCTAATGAGTAAAATTTTGTTATAGTAACTACGTTAGTACAAGAAAGTATTTTGTCCAAAACAGTTAAGTATTTAAAACATTTTATCTGAAAATAATTTTTAGGACAAAAGCTGAAAACCGCAAACTCTTTCCAAAGAATATCAGAAACAATAAACCCATAAAAAAAAACAGATAAATTTACAGAAAGTGAATAAAACCACCAACTACCTCTTTATAAACTTTTATAGTTTTAGTAACTTACGAAAGGTGATACAGGTTGGCAAGGCCAAATTACACTGCGCTGGACCCTTAATCACATTTTCTGCACAAAAAATTCATTGACCAAAAAAAAGTTTTCCACCACTTAGAAGTCGCATTTTCCATCCAAATTACAGAAAACCACCTAGAAAAGTCTTCGCCACCCAGGAGCGCAATATTGCTTGATATACAGTGCCATCATAGACTTTTTATTCAGTGGGCTAGAAACAGATTGCTGAGAAAATGAGTAGAGATTGAAGAAACAACATTTGCTTATGATGCGAGAGTATTTTGCGGTCATGCACATTCGACTGATTTGATTGGACGTATTTATAAAAAGAGTTAACTGTGAAGAAAAAAGTCACTTTGATTGGACAAATCGACATATTCTATAACAAATAAGCCATGAAAAAAAAAAGACAAAATTGTTAGTTTCCAGTTTACTAATAAAGAATATATGGTAACATTTTGCCACAAAGTAACATTGGCTCTGTCAAAAAGTACTATCAAGAAAAAAGATTAAAACAATAGTTTTGAGGTGGTGCAGAATTTGAAAATGACTTTCAATAAAGTCGATTTCATTTTGCTTTCGCAATAAGCTTTTCGGACAGAACTCTTCAGTTGCGATCTCTGTCTGGTTTGGTATGTGGTGAGCAGGATCTTTTAAAGACCAATTGCAGTAAGGAGAAATGCACTCTGCAGTAAGGAGAAATGCATTCTGCAGTAAGGAGAAATACACTCTGCAGTAAGGAGAAATGCGTTTCAAGAGGATTGCAAGATAGTAAGGAGAAACGCAATCTATCCAATGCCAACAGGCTTTGATCTTACCGAAACAGTTGTAGAGTGAATACGAACTGCTTTTGCCTGCACAAATCTGGTTTTTTCCGTGAAATATAAACTGCTTCCAATAGACTCAAGTGAAACTGAGAGCGAGCTGTGGTTAGGATTTTAAACTGCGAATCAGAATAGTTGCGTGCGCACTGATTGGATTCCAACAAATGTTGGCCAATGGCTGAATCGCTTTCTGGTTCGAATTGAGTCTTACTTTTTGCTTTGCATTTTCTATTTGGCTGGGTTCTAGATGGTTGAGATCGATGGGTTTCCTGTTCCTGAGTAAGAGTGGTTTTTTGCCTTATTGCTTTTGGAACATGTTGCTTGATGCGTTCCTGAAGCCTTTGAGTAGTGCGACCTACGTACCGACTATCACAGTGGCACACATATTCATAAATAACCATACTTCTTTGATTGGCAGGTAGCACATCCTTTTTGGCAGCAGGTAGCATGCATTGGCTTGAGAAAATCAAGCGTGGTGACACTGCTCCGTAGCAATTTTGTACAGCACTTTTGACTTGATGTTCTAATTGCTGAGAAGCTGAGCCTATCCACGGGGCTCTAAGGTACACTGGGCACTTTTCTGGTCCAAAGGGTTTGGCTGCAGAAAATTGTGCAATTTTCTTGGATATGTGCTTGAGTACTATATCTTCAGGGTACCCGTTGTCAAGCAAGATCTTTTTGATAAAATCAATCTCTTGCTTAAGTTTGTTTTTTGTACATATCATAAGTGCTCTGTGTACCAGCGTGGCGATTAGGTTCGTTTTCCGTTTGCGTGGGCTGAAGGATTCCCAGCGGATGTATTGACCAGAAAAAGTGGGTTTTCGATATACACTGGTCTCGAAACCAAGTTCAGTTCTTTCCACTAGAATGTCTAGAAATGGAAGTTTGCCATCTTGTTCTTTTTCAAAAGTGAACTTGAGAGCAGGATGTAGACAATTAAGCGTGGCCAGGAAATCGTCAACGTCACCTTCTTGTTTGAAGATGGCAAAGGTGTCGTCAACATATCGAAAATAAATTGTCGGTTTTTGAACACAGGAAAATAGTTTGGACTCGTGGTATCCGACAAAGATATTCGCTAATGCTGGGCCCAATGGTGAGCCCATTGCTACTCCGTCCGTTTGCTTGTACATTGTGTCATTGAAGCTGAACTCTACGGATGACGTAGCACTTTCCATAAGTTCAATAAATACCGCTTGGGGGATGGGAGGTGTGGAAGAAGGGTCTTTGTACAGGGCTTCCGCACATATGCCGATCGTTTCCTTGAGAGGTACAATGGTAAATAGGCTTGAGATGTCAAATGAGCACAAATAGACATCTTTTCCTTCTAACCTGAGGTCTTGCATGGTTTGTGCGAATGTAAATGAGTCTTTTATGCAGTTGGTGGAAAACTGCTCAAGCACTGGCTGTAAAATGCTTGCTAGCCATTTGGCAAGTTCATGGTGGGAAGAACCGACCATGGACAGGATTGGCCTTAATGGCGTGCCTTCCTTGTGTGTTTTAGGCAATCCGTACATTCGCGGTCTTTGCGAACCCGTAGGGCGTACCTCATCATAGACTTGTTTAGGTAGCTGCTCTGAGTTCAGTAACTCTCGTAATCGGTTCTGAAGTTTTGTCTCTATGGTAGAGGTTCTGTCAGCCGTGGCGGCTGGGCCAAGACATTCGAATTTTGATGCGTCATTCAGGATGTTTCCCATTTTAGTTACGTAATCATTTTTGTTCAAAATGACTACACCTGATCCTTTATCGGGCCGAGTGATAAGGATTTTTTCATTACTACGCAAGCTTTTGATGGCCTGGTAGCATTCGTTCTGCATCATAAAGTCATGTTTTTCGATTTGACTTTCACTGTAGCTGTGTGCCAGGTCAGTGAGTCGGGCTTTCAAAGCGTTTCGCGTATCAATAGAGCACGCTTTGTGATGTTGTAATTGCGCCCATAGTGACTCGAACTCAGCGAACAATTGTTCTTTACACACAGTTTTGGGTGGTAGGCAAAAATTGAGTCCATGTCCAAGTACGAACTCCTCCGTGTCCGACAGCACATAGTCTGAGAGGTTCTGAATGTGCTTTTTCCCGTCACTCAGCGCTGTATCAAAACGTTTGCGTCTGAGTATCATGATCAACCGATCATGTTTAGACTTCGTTTTCCGTTCAGTTTGTTCATCTAGCTCGGCTAGATATCTGCACAGTCGAATAGTGTCAAACATAGAGAGAAATTCGCGAGCCTTTGTCCAATATGCCCGGTAGGCTGTGCGAAGTGTTCTCAATCGTTTGTTGTTTCTCATGATCTCATCTTTGAGAAAAAACCGCTCAATGTCAGGGCTGTGGCTGACATTTGCTTTTCGAATGCGGTTTGCCATGAAAGTGGGAATTACTTTCTTGAGTATGCAAGCCTTCAGAAAGGCTGTTGAAAATTTGCAAGTGCGCATACGACCTCTTGTTTTCACCACATTGTTCAGAACAGCAATTTGCTGCTTATCGTACCTCTGTCGAAGATAAATGAACAAGTTTGAGGTGGTGCAGAATTTGAAAATGACTTTCAATAAAGTCGATTTCATTTTGCTTTCGCAATAAGCTTTTCGGACAGAACTCTTCAGTTGCGATCTCTGTCTGGTTTGGTATGTGGTGAGCAGGATCTTTTAAAGACCAATTGCAGTAAGGAGAAATGCACTCTGCAGTAAGGAGAAATGCATTCTGCAGCAAGGAGAAATAACTCTGCAGTAAGGAGAAATGCGTTTCAAGAGGATTGCAAGATAGTAAGGAGAAACGCAATCTATCCAATGCACTTGAGTCTATTGGAAGCGGTTTATATTTCACGGAAAAAAACAGATTTGTGCAGGCAAAAGCAGTTCGTATTCACTCTACAACTGTTTCGGTAAGATCAAAGCCTGTTGGCATTGGATAGATTGCGTTTCTCCTTACTATCTTGCAATCCTCTTGAAACGCATTTCTCCTTACTGCAGAGTTATTTCTCCTTACTGCAGAATGCATTTCTCCTTACTGCAGAGTGCATTTCTCCTTACTGCAATTGGTCTTTAAAAGATCCTGCTCACCACATACCAAACCAGACAGAGATCGCAACTGAAGAGTTCTGTCCGAAAAGCTTATTGCGAAAGCAAAATGAAATCGACTTTATTGAAAGTCATTTTCAAATTCTGCACCACCTCAAACTTGTTCATTTATCTTCGACAGAGGTACGATAAGCAGCAAATTGCTGTTCTGAACAATGTGGTGAAAGCAAGAGGTCGTATGCGCACTTGCAAATTTTCAACAGCCTTTCTGAAGGCTTGCATACTCAAGAAAGTAATTCCCACTTTCATGGCAAACCGCATTCGAAAAGCAAATGTCAGCCACAGCCCTGACATTGAGCGGTTTTTTCTCAAAGATGAGATCATGAGAAACAACAAACGATTGAGAACACTTCGCACAGCCTACCGGGCATATTGGACAAAGGCTCGCGAATTTCTCTCTATGTTTGACACTATTCGACTGTGCAGATATCTAGCCGAGCTAGATGAACAAACTGAACGGAAAACGAAGTCTAAACATGATCGGTTGATCATGATACTCAGACGCAAACGTTTTGGTACAGCGCTGAGTGACGGGAAAAAGCACATTCAGAACCTCTCAGACTATGTGCTGTCGGACACGGAGGAGTTCGTACTTGGACATGGACTCAATTTTTGCCTACCACCCAAAACTGTGTGTAAAGAACAATTGTTCGCTGAGTTCGAGTCACTATGGGCGCAATTACAACATCACAAAGCGTGCTCTATTGATACGCGAAACGCTTTGAAAGCCCGACTCACTGACCTGGCACACAGCTACAGTGAAAGTCAAATCGAAAAACATGACTTTATGATGCAGAACGAATGCTACCAGGCCATCAAAAGCTTGCGTAGTAATGAAAAAATCCTTATCACTCGGCCCGATAAAGGATCAGGTGTAGTCATTTTGAACAAAAATGATTACGTAACTAAAATGGGAAACATCCTGAATGACGCATCAAAATTCGAACGTCTTGGCCCAGCCGCCACGGCTGACAGAACCTCTACCATAGAGACAAAACTTCAGAACCGATTACGAGAGTTACTGAACTCAGAGCAGCTACCTAAACAAGTCTATGATGAGGTACGCCCTACGGGTTCGCAAAGACCGCGAATGTACGGATTGCCTAAAACACACAAGGAAGGCACGCCATTAAGGCCAATCCTGTCCATGGTCGGTTCTTCCCACCATGAACTTGCCAAATGGCTAGCAAGCATTTTACAGCCAGTGCTTGAGCAGTTTTCCACCAACTGCATAAAAGACTCATTTACATTCGCACAAACCATGCAAGACCTCAGGTTAGAAGGAAAAGATGTCTATTTGTGCTCATTTGACATCTCAAGCCTATTTACCAATGTACCTCTCAAGGAAACGATCGGCATATGTGCGGAAGCCCTGTACAAAGACCCTTCTTCCACACCTCCCATCCCCCAAGCGGTATTTATTGAACTTATGGAAAGTGCTACGTCATCCGTAGAGTTCAGCTTCAATGACACAATGTACAAGCAAACGGACGGAGTAGCAATGGGCTCACCATTGGGCCCAGCATTAGCGAATATCTTTGTCGGATACCACGAGTCCAAACTATTTTCCTGTGTTCAAAAACCGACAATTTATTTTCGATATGTTGACGACACCTTTGCCATCTTCAAACAAGAAGGTGACGTTGACGATTTCCTGGCCACGCTTAATTGTCTACATCCTGCTCTCAAGTTCACTTTTGAAAAAGAACAAGATGGCAAACTTCCATTTCTAGACATTCTAGTGGAAAGAACTGAACTTGGTTTCGAGACCAGTGTATATCGAAAACCCACTTTTTCTGGTCAATACATCCGCTGGGAATCCTTCAGCCCACGCAAACGGAAAACGAACCTAATCGCCACGCTGGTACACAGAGCACTTATGATATGTACAAAAAACAAGCTTAAGCAAGAGATTATTTTATCAAAAAGATCTTGCTTGACAACGGGTACCCTGAAGATATAGTACTCAAGCACATATCCAAGAAAATTGCACAATTTTCTGCAGCCAAACCCTTTGGACCAGAAAAGTGCCCAGTGTACCTTAGAGCCCCGTGGATAGGCTCAGCTTCTCAGCAATTAGAACATCAAGTCAAAAGTGCTGTACAAAATTGCTACGGAGCAGTGTCACCACGCTTGATTTTCTCAAGCCAATGCATGCTACCTGCTGCCAAAAAGGATGTGCTACCTGCCAATCAAAGAAGTATGGTTATTTATGAATATGTGTGCCACTGTGATAGTCGGTACGTAGGTCGCACTACTCAAAGGCTTCAGGAACGCATCAAGCAACATGTTCCAAAAGCAATAAGGCAAAAAACCACTCTTACTCAGGAACAGGAAACCCATCGATCTCAACCATCTAGAACCCAGCCAAATAGAAAATGCAAAGCAAAAAGTAAGACTCAATTCGAACCAGAAAGCGATTCAGCCATTGGCCAACATTTGTTGGAATCCAATCAGTGCGCACGCAACTATTCTGATTCGCAGTTTAAAATCCTAACCACAGCTCGCTCTCAGTTTCACTTGAGTCTATTGGAAGCAGTTTATATTTCACGGAAAAAAACAGATTTGTGCAGGCAAAAGCAGTTCGTATTCACTCTACAACTGTTTCGGTAAGATCAAAGCCTGTTGGCATTGGATAGATTGCGTTTCTCCTTACTATCTTGCAATCCTCTTGAAACGCATTTCTCCTTACTGCAGAGTGTATTTCTCCTTACTGCAGAATGCATTTCTCCTTACTGCAGAGTGCATTTCTCCTTACTGCAATTGGTCTTTAAAAGATCCTGCTCACCACATACCAAACCAGACAGAGATCGCAACTGAAGAGTTCTGTCCGAAAAGCTTATTGCGAAAGCAAAATGAATTCGACTTTATTGAAAGTCATTTTAAAACAATAGTATAAGAATGTGATAGATAAATACTGTAGATTGATCATATAGTAGTTTTTCAATCTTTTTTGTTGATATTATTTTTATGTGAAGATTAACATAAGCGTGTTACAAGATTATCAGCATATGTTTAGCAACCTATTGGAAATTATTTATCAAAACCTGAGGAAGTGCAACAAATTTGGAGTTAATAATAGCATTAAGTTTTTATCGCTCAATTTAGCTTCTTCAATCATAACGTATGCAAGATCTTGCTTTAACGCACGAGAAGCAAGGTAGCCAACTTGTTATGATATGACCTTAACCACAGAAACAAAAGACCCAAAGTTTGAAATCTGCTTAGTTTTAAAAGAAATCTGCACTCACTCAAACATAACCTAATACAGCAGCTAACCAAAATAATATTCCTGAGCACTGAACCGTATTGAAGAGACAGTATAATGAAAGCTATAACTTTTGATTGATGCTTGGATCATGGAATGGATGAGATCCAACAGTTTTTTTTTCATATGTTGATGCAGAATATGATTGTGATTTTGGATGAATTTGTAATGACAACTTACTTATATTACCTACTTTTTCTGAGAAGTAACGACTACGATAATTCTATTACTTTTTTTAAGTAAATTTTGGTGAAGTATTGTCATTATTTCAGATTTGCCAACTAGGCCTACTGCTACTATGGTAATCCTGAACCAGTAGCCCAATAGTTTACTGTACAAGCCTATACGGTACCTGCTCTGTATGCTACCACAACTTACTACACTTGCATCACAGGTTACCTTGATATTGATAAGAACAACAACGTTGCAGCTTACGGTATATACAGTAGGCCTATGGGTATTGGGTAACTACCTAGCTAACTTTTCTGTGAACCCTCTAACGCTAGCAAAAACATGTCAATCAATCAATCAATTACCGGTACATTTATTTGTGCTCAAAGCAAAATAATCAAATTTCAAAATACAGCACAAAAAAATAAAGCACCAGGAGATGGCAAAAATGACCATCCGGTCTTCAAGTCAACCACCACCTGTCACAAATCATGTAGTGTGAGAGTATGTTTTGAGAAAGTACATTTACACAAATAAACAAAAACAAAAAAATAAAAAAATCAATGAGTAAACAACAGCAAAAAATAAAAACAAACCATAGTTCAAATATTTACATTACATGACTTAGATAATGTCACGTTTATTTTAACCTAATAGAGTACATTTGCTAATGAAATGCAATTTTAGTTTCCGTTTGAATTGACTGAAAGGTAATAATTTGAGTTCGTTAGGTACAATTTGCCATATATACTTTTGGTCCTACAAAAGAAAACAATTTTTTACCAAAATCTGTCCATTTCCGAGGAATGAAGTAGTTATTCTTTGATGAGAGTCATGTATGATGTTTGTGCATCTGTGTTGCAAGGCAAAAGATTTGGTTATTGTGCAATGTCATTTTGTTCTTTATTTGAAACATATTTTTTGCAATTTCTAAATTACAAATGTCATGTATTTCTAATAAATTTAGTTTGAAAAAGAGTAGAGTAGTGTGTTCAAGATATGGGCTACTAGTTATGCTTCTGATAATATGTTTGTGTGATTTTTTAAGAGGATTGAGTGTGTTTGCATGGGCCAGTCCCCACGTGGAAATGCAGTATTGCATATGCAAATATATTAAGGAGAAATAAACAGTTTTAAGTGTTAGAAGCAGGGTGTCGAACTGAACCTGAACCCGAACCGTAAACCCGAATAAACCGTTTTATTTTGGTGAACCCGAACCGAACCTGAACCAGCAAAATTATAATTCAGTGAACCTGAACCAAACCTAAACCCTCAAAACTGTGCTCAAGTGAACCCAAATCGAACCTGAACCTCTAACAAAAGTAAGAATATATTTTTCCATATCCGGATGCCGCTGGCGCTGGTACACGCACAATAAGAGCAGTGGTGATCATCAACAGGATCAGCAATTTCTCCTTTTTTTTTTTCTGGACGAAACAAGTAGGCCTAACGACAGTTACATTTTAAGTCAATGAACCTGAACCGAAGCTGAACCAGTAATATTTTACTTGAGTGAACCTGAACCAAACCTGAACCTCAAAAATGGTGCTCAAGTGAACCCAAACCAAACCTGAACCACTAAAATATTTTGAGCAGGAGCTAAACCTGAACCCGAACTGTTATTTGAAATGGTTTGACACCCTGGTTAGAAGGTCCACATATTGTCTTAATTTTAAGGCAGTATCTCATCTGCTGCACCGGCCCGGTTTCCAACATCTAATCGCTGCTGCACCGGCGGCGGCGGTCATGTTCTTTTGCTGTTCATTTACTATCTCTCAGGCTGGCATCGCTGCCCAAACCCTAACTTTAATAATAAGATTGTAGAGTGAAAAAAAGGACTTTGAAGCGAAATAGCTCTCTAGCGCTATTTCTAATACGCGTGTCCTGCGGGGGTCGATATCCCAACTCTCTGCATTGCAGTCAAGCGTAGTACCGGTAACCGTTATGCCATCAGGGCTTTGAATGCGACATGTCAAATTGCTGTATTTAAATCGAATCAATGCAAAAAACGCAATCCGGTGCAACAGCGATTTGATGTCCGAAACCGGGACGGTGCAGGAGACACTTCCTAATTTTAATATTGCCCATGATCCGGAAGAAAGTTTAGAACAAATCTGTTGAATATGCGGTTTCCAAGTTAATTTGTCATCAAATGTGATTCCTAGTAAATACCGTACTTGATTTGAGAGACTTGTTTAATTTTGAGATCTGATTTGAGATACTTGTCTAACAACATGCTCACAAACTACGTAGCCCATTTCGGACAAAGCATAAATTATTAATTTGTATTAGTCATGAATTTATTAGATCTTGGCTTATTCTGTCATTGGGCCTTTGTAAGGTACATAGCCTAGTCTTACTACTCTACCACATTCAGACACCTACTGAAAGTCTAATGCTTGATGCGATGACCTGTCGATGAATAGGCTACACTAAACTAACTCTGTCTCTCTTAAATGCAATGCGCATGTACAGTGTAGGTTACTGCCAACTGGTTCTGGGTTTAGTAGAAAACTGTTAGGTCTATGTAACCTAGGGCTATTATTAGTCTATTGCCATAGGCCTACTGCATACAAGGGGGTATGTGCCTCAGCTTCGATGATTGTTTCCCACAAACTTGTTTTATCTGCACTTGTCTGCATTCATTGCACCAAACCTCCCAAACCTTTCCAACTAGTCTACCCAACCAAAACCACAGATCCTACAATATACCGGTAAGTTATTTTATAAGGATCCATGCCAAAACCGAAATTTTTTTGTTTGGCGGAAAAATGAGAAAATGTTTCCAATAATAAACTTTGGAAATGTGAAAGTTTTACGCAAAACAACGTTTAATTTTGCTGTCCAAAAAAACCTAAGTCCGTATATACTTGCAGTTAAAATACACTTAAAAAACACGAGAAAAAATTAATACATAAATGACTGAGTGTTTGACGTCCTTCAGCTATATGCACTATCGAGTGTTTTTCCTGAAAATCAATTTGCAAACAGAATACAAACAAAAACCTCAATAATTTAGTTCGACAACACTCAGTAACATACAACAGGAGTTAATGAAATTAAAAAAAGATTTGTGTATTTTTGGTGTCAAAAACACGAATACATGTCACCCCACTTTTACACCACTTTAACACGTGTTTTGCACGATCTAAAGTACACAAGAAAAACACGTCCTTTTTTAGATATGCTTTTGTTGGTCCTTTCAATCGTAAAAGTCAACAAATTAAATTATAACGTGCAAAAAAAACGCAATACATGTTTAACTTTGCTCTCTAAAAAAGCAAAGCAGATTTGGAGTATTTTAGCACGTAAAATACACATAAAAAACTCGTAACAAAATTAATACATCATTGAGTGTTATTTCCTCAAAGTCAATTTTGCAAACCAAATACAAACAAAAAACTCAATGATGTAGTTCGACAACACCCAGAAACATGAAACAGGGGTTAGTGAAATTTTTTTAAAAACTTCTCGTGTATTTTTGGTGTCAAAAACACGAACACGTGTCACCTCACTTTTACACCACTTTGACACGTGTTTTACACGACCCAATGTTTATAGGGCCTGCCCTATTCAGCGAAATAGTTAGCAACAGGTGCAGGCATAGTCAAGAATTTACAATGGAGTGTTGAACCGATATCAGAGATAATAATGATTAACGCATGATCAGAGAGACTAGCTCATTATAACCGTTGGAAGTCAATGGGGAAAATTAAAACTCGCGTTAAGGAAGATATAATTAACTACCTAGCAGATTTGTAAACGGGCCGACTAGTTCAGGCCCAAACTCGAAAATATAAGCCCCAACCCGAAAACTAATTTGAAGCCTAATTAATGCCCGAAAAAACCCGAAAGTTAAGGTTGATCTGAAAAATTTAGCAATGTTGTCAAGTTATTTTGATTATGTTTTTGTGCACCTAAGACAAAAAGCACGTCTTAGACCCGAATTAAGCCCAAAATTTTGTCAACTTGAGACCCGAACCCGACCTGAAAAGCCCGGCTCGACTTACAACTCTGCTACCATGCAGAAATTAACTCTTTACGTCCATGGAACTTTTTTTAGATCGCTTGTTGTCATGAATATTTTTTAAGCGGGTTAGTCAAACGGCTAACTAAAAACTTTCATAATGATGTCACAGTCTATTTGGTGATAGGCCTAAGCAATAACACAATCACTGCATATAACTGCAATTCAAGACGAATTTTACAACGACAAAGCAAACAATCAAGGATATTTTCGTTAAACGTTAAGCTATTGAAACGAAATTTGCAGGATAGTTAGTTAACGATACAAACCAAGTGTGGACAAACTTTTAATGTTGGGCTCCGGCTGCGAGCAAAACCCCAAGTAACTAAAGGTTGTTTATGTAAGAAAATTTCCGATTTTTTTTCTTCTTAAACGTACTACTTTGTGACGTCACAAGAAAATGACGTCAAAATTATAGCCAGTCGAAGCCCGAGCTTTGATGATTCCATCGAGACTAATTCTGATCCCGTGCGAACTCTACAAAAGGAGCTAGACCGCGATATATCTGGACTAATGCAGAGGGGAAAAATGCTGCCCTCTAACGTTTAGGGGCGCAAAAAAGGATGAAGATGGTAACGTCGTCAAGCCAAGAAAACACACGTAAAATTTCAAAACAATTCCTATTTTTTGGCGTTATTCTCGTCCGCTCACCATGTCACTATTATGACGTCAAAACAAAACCCAGCTCTGCTTTTACCTCTCAAAAAATGCGGACACACGTCACAATTGAGTAAGATTACTGTATGATATTTGTTTATACTGTGCTCACGATTTGCGTGAAATTTTGAGAAACTAGTTTGCCTGGTCTCGAGGTAGGTTCATAAGTTTTGTTCATAAGTTCATAAAATTAGGTTCATAAGTTTTGTTGAAAAAAAGTTGATTTTCAAAAGTGAAAGTATGCGTGTTGGTTTGAAATAGCGTTGTTCAACATGAAAATGGTCAATGCTCAAAGATTTCAAGAATGATATCCAATCTAACAGTGGCATTGTCAGGTTTTCAAGGTTAGTTATGTGTATTTCTAGATTGACAATCTTTACCAGCTATTTGAGCTATTATTAAAAGAAAAAACTTCAAGCGTTTTCATAATAAAAATAAAAAACAAATTTGAAAGTTTTATCTAAATCATTTGCTTTTAGTTAAAATAATCATTTAAAATTAACAGTGGACCAAAGAAAATTTGTCACTTTTAAAATTTTTTCTAATGTGATTGTGTGACAAGACAGTATTCACATCACTGCAACTTAAAGTTTCTTGTAACATATGAGTAGCATTGCTTGTTTTTCTTAGGTGCAACTAAGATTTTAAAGTGTCATATTTTTCAAACCATAAGGTGCACCAATAATACTTAATTTTTTTAAGAAATCCAACTTGTGCCTTATACTCTCATGCATTTAATCTGTACTTCTGGTTATGCTCTCTTACGGCCAGTTGATCAAGTGGTAATGCATTTGTCTCTAGAGTAGAGGTCTGAGATTTAAATCAGCCTGGTCAAATCAAACACAGCATTGCCAGCGGCTTTGTATCGCTGCGATATTTCTTTCAAGGCAGCTATGTTGCTCGGGTGCGATGATGCTGTGGTGGGCCCTGCCAACTTTATGCGCTTCGATGTATTACAGCATATATAATGAAAGACTTGATTTGATTCCATAATTTCATTCAGAGTTAAACCATTTAGATTTTTGAAAAGTTTTTAGAGTTTAATAAATCTAATGTAATGTAGTGCATCTTATAGTTTGGCGCACATTGTGCCTAAAAACAAAAGCTATAGAAGCCATTTGGTGCGCTTTATGCTAGAAAATAATAATTATAGAAGCCATTTATCGATACTACGACAGCGCGCCAATTAACAGTTGTATGTTCCAGTTTGCTGTGCCTTATGGTTTAACAAATGCTGTAGTGATATCTTCGCTAGAATTAATTCTGATAGAATAAAGTAGGCTATTCTTTGTTTAGTTTAAAAAAGCTTTTTTGCTTTAATTTTGCTAACTTGATTTGATAGCTTTGTTCTGTAGTGTAGTATTGGCGTTTTTTTGAGATTTAATGTGACCGCTTTGATGCAAGAAATTTTGACACTGCAGCGATATGGTTAGGGTTTTGCATCAAACATCTTTCGGGTCTGGTTCAGACTAAGATTAAAGTTGGCCAAGTCAATCGTCTTGTGTCAACTGGTTGCCTCTAAAAATTTTGGACTCTTCTCTGAGTGCAACTGTTTTATGCATAATTGGTCCGTTTTTTTGATATGTCTACTGCCAATGATGGTTTTGGACACTTAGCAGAATTCTAAACTTTTTTTGGTTGGAGTAATTATTATTTGTTTTACTCTAGGTCCTCCAACGAGTAGAAGATAATTGGAAAATTGTTGGAACTGCATGATTGAAAACCAGAAGCCATCAAGTTCCATTAATGTTTGTTGTGTATTTCTACAACATGCTTCATGGTCATCACAGCCTACTGGAAATTGATCATGATTTGGGTTAAGCGCTGTTAACTAACAGTATGACATTTTCTCCTTTAGTGATAAGAGTAAAAAGCAGAAGCCATCAAATTTCATTAGTGTTTGTTCTGTATTTCTTCAACGTGCCTCATGGTCAACACACTGTAATGAAAATTGCTTATGGCTTGGGTTAAGTGCTGTTGGCTGAACTTGTGACAATTTCTCTTCCCACCATGAAATCAATCAAGACATTGGTGATTATTAATGCTTCATAGAGTTGCTGCTTGACTTTTCCAGGATCCAGGCATTACTCATTTTCAAGCTTTATAATCAAAGTGTTGGTGATGTATAATAAAATATCTGCTTTCTGAGACTGATTGAACATTGGCATCCTTTTTAATCCTCTGGTTATTTTTTCCTACAAGTTTTGATTAAACCTATGAGACAGCTTTTGCTTTAAGCAAAAACTCTGGAGATGAACTTTCCTACAAGTTTTGATTAAATCTTTGAGGTATAGCTTTCGCTTTACACTTGTTTATACATCAATACTATCAATAATAATATGTGCTTGTCTAATCTGCGCTGATATCTACGTGAAGCGACAACCAGATGGAGGGTTCCTCACTCCCTCTGAAACATTACAATCGTAAGAGATGCCCGATGTGTTACTTTTTGAAATATTAACTGCTTTGCGCTTAAAATTTTGTACATTTGCTTGCAACAAATTTAGTTTATTGAGTTTTTGAAAATATTGAATACAGTTGTATTACAAAAGTTGCAATATCTGTCATATTGAAAGAATTCAAAAGTTCCTCCTCGAAGTACTGTAAACTTATTGAATGCTCTAATCGCACAATCAATTTTCTGCAGTTTCAGTGGTAATAAAATTACTGCAGTATAGGGTAATTGAAATTTTTTTAGCTACTGTGGCGACTCATTCCATTAACTTTGTAAATAATTTTGTTCACTATGTGTCGCTATTTCGCGCGCTTTCTTGCGTCTTTCAGGTTTGTTGTTATTGACTACGTGTCGCTTATGTGAATAACTGGTAGAATAACTGCATGTGTTTATTTCGTAATTGAGTCGAAGATATAGGCAGAACACGAAATAAGAACTAGCTAAATTGGTGACCCTTGTTCTAGAACACGTTTAGAGCCTCAAACAGATTAATTTACCTGTGAGGAACAGCCTACATTGCCTTTTAGCTACCGGTACCGGTAGGCCTACTGTACCTCTGCAGCATGTCTCTGGAGAATCAGAACGAGGCACTGACTAGACTAGCTGAAGCGATATCCAACCTCAACACTTCAACTTCTCAAAATTCACACCAAGCTGATGCAGCTGCAGTTTCCGCAGTTTCAGTGAAGCTTCCAGAAATCTGGCCAGAAGATCCGGAGGTGTGGTTCATTCGAGTGGAAGCCCAGCTACGTTCACGGTCAGTTACACAGGACCAAACAAAATTCGACTATGTGGTAGCTTCTCTAGACAATTCAACTGCTGCAGAGGTTAAAGCGGTTCTCCTTCATCCCCCAGCCACCAATAAGTATGATGCTATCAAAGAGGCATTGTTGGGCGCTTTTGGAAAAACACAAGCCCAAAAGGACGCAGAACTTCTCAATATTTCGGGTTTAGGCGATCGAACTCCTTCCGCGCTTCTCCGAAAGCTAGAATCTCTCAACAATAACGCTGACACGTTGAGACGGGCATTTTTTTAGGCCCAGTTGCCTACCCAAGTCAGATCTATCCTCGCGATACAAGATTTTGCAACCATCCAGGATTTGGCCAAAGCAGCCGATCGTATAGTGGAAGCCCAAAATCTTTCCCATACAGTGGTATCTGCCGCTTCTGCCACGCGACAACCGTTACGGTTTCATCAAACTCCGGTTGCAAAACCAAAACCATTCAGAGAGAACTTCATCTGCAGCTACCATCAACGTTTTGGTCCAGAGGCCCGCAACTGTCGACCAGGCTGCCTTTTTGCTAAATTGCTTCCATCAAGACAAGCATCAAAACAGCAACATCAGGAAAACGCCAACGCCGGCCGCCAGTGACTGCGGCGGTCGGCGGATATACGAACAGTACTTTGTCGGTGTGGGATCGCCTTACCGGTACACATTTTCTTGTTGATAGTGGTGCCGATGTTTGCGTTTTTCCAGTTCCCACACCAAACAAGAGACAACCTCCTTCAGGTCATTTAACAGCCGCTAATGGTTCCAAAATCAACACTTGGGGCTTGCACAAGTTAACCTTAAACTTTGGCAACAAACGTACGTACAAACAAGATTTTTATTTTGCCGATGTAACTCGTCCTATTTTAGGAGCGAACTTTTTTGCTACCAATAACGTTGCCATTGATTTGCGCGGACGCCGCTTAATCGATTTGAACTACTGCACTAGTTTTTTGGCAGATGTAGAAAAGGAGTCTATAACATTCTGCGGTTTGACGTTAAATTCTGCTACACAGTTTGATCGACTTTTATTAAAATTCCCGGACATTTTAGTGACCAAATTCCAGGCAACTGTTAATAAGCATGGTGTAGAACATCACATTGTCACGCATGGGCACCCTACCTTTGCACGTCCACGACGTCTACCAGCCGATAAGTTTTCAGCTGCCAAGGATGAATTTACGAAAATGGAAGAAGCCGGCATTGTCCGTCGATCAAACTCTCCATGGTCTTCGCCTTTACATATCGTACCCAAGCAGTCAGGTGGATGGCGACCATGCGGCGACTACCGACGGCTTAATGCAGCTACCACTGATGACAGATATCCTCTCCCTCACATTCAAGACTTTAATTCGCGTTTGGCAGGATCTCGCATCTTCTCCAAAATTGACTTGATTCGCGGGTACCACCAGATCCCAATGGCTTCTGACTCTATTGCCAAAACAGCTATTTCCACACCGTTTGGATTGTGGGAGTTTTTACGTATGCCGTTTGGACTAAAAAACGCTGCACAAACCTTTCAAAGACTGATGGATGGCGTTTTTCAGAACCTAGACTTTGCGTTTGTATACCTGGATGACATTTTGGTAGCAAGTAAATCGGAGTCACAACACCGAGATCACTTAAAAACAATTTTTGAATTACTTTCGGCGAACGGTTTAGTCATCAACAAATCAAAATGCGCGTTTGGTGTAACGGAGTTAGAGTATCTCGGGCATTTAGTCACGTGCGATGGCATTCGCCCGCTTACCAGTCGCATTCAAGTGATCCACGATTTTCCAACCCCTCAAACGCGAACTGACCTTCAACGTTTCCTGGGGATGATTAATTATTATCATCGGTTTCTTCCTGGGATAGCTCCCAAGCTCGCCCCTCTTCATGCCGCTTCAGCTGGACGTGGTAAAGATATCACCTGGACATCTCAGTGTCAAAATGCCTTTGAAGAAGACAAAGCTTCCTTGTCCACCAACACTTTGCTTCATCATCCTCGACCCGATGTCAAGACCAGCATTACAGTTGATGCATCGGATTCTGCAATTGGTGCGCAGTTGGAACAATTGCAAAAAGGTTGTTGGGTTCCTTTGGCATTTTTTTCTCGTAAACTTTCGGCTACAGAAAAAAAATATAGTGCTTTTGACCGCGGATTGTTAAGTGCTTATCAAGCTGTAAAGCATTTTCGCCATTATATTGAAGCTAAACCTTTCACACTGTACACCGACCATAAACCGCTCACCTACGCCCTAGCGAGCACTGCTGAACGATCACCACGCCAAGCTCAACATCTTTCATTTATTGCTGAATTCACCTCTGACATCCAATACATTCGGGGTAAGCACAATGTGGTTGCTGATGCCTTATCGCGAATACATGCTGCAACGATTGATTTCATTGACCTTCACCAGCTGGCCAAAGATCAGTCATCATCCATCGAAATTAAAGCGTATCGTACAGCTATCACTGGACTTGTTTTGCAAGACATACCTTTTGAAGATACCACTCTTCTGTGCGACGTGTCTCTCGGAAAACCTAGACCTGTCATTCCACGAGAATGGACTCGTAAAGTGTTTGCTACTGTGCATTCTTTATCCCACCCAGGGCCACGGCCGACACAACGAGCAATTGCTGACCGATTTGTTTGGCATGGACTAAAAAAAGATGTCAAGCAGTGGTGTAAAGAATGCCACAGCTGCCAAGCTGCCAAAATCCAACGACACACCAAAGCACCTCTTTTCTCGCGACTGCCACCGGCAGGCCGTTTTCTGTGCCTCCATGTGGATCTGGTTGGACCATTGCCTCCGAGTGAAGGAATGACATATCTGTTCACCATTATTGACCGCTTCACTCGATGGCCAAAGGCTATTCCCATCCCTGATGCCAGAACTTCCACATGTGTAAAAGCTTTAATTAGGCACTGGATCGCACGTTTTGAAATCCCTAATGACATCACATCAGATCGGGGTGCACAGTTTACTTCTTGTTTGTGGTCTGAACTCGGCCGCTCTCTCGGTGTTAAGATGCACCAGACTACAGCTTACCACCCTCAAGCAAATGAGATGATCGAAAGATTGCATCGTCAGCTTAAAAATTCCCTGAAGGCACGCACCAATGATCCGTACTGGATGGATCACCTTCCAATGGTTCTTTTGGGAATACGTACAGCGTGGCGTGAAGACCCTGATTGCTCGCCCGCAGAGTTGGTCTATGGCTCCAGCCTTCGCATACCGGGTGAATTTGTTGAACCTACAACATCTCGTGATCTACAACCTTCTTCAGCATTCCTTCGAGGTCTTCAAACATCGATGAACAATGCTCTACCACCACCAGTCAAATACCATTCCTCTCAACCAACATACATGCCTAACACTCTCTCTTCAACAGGATATGTGTATGTTCGAGTTGATGGACATCGTACACCACTCCAACGACCATACATTGTACCTTTTCAAATTATCTCTACCTCAGACAAATACTTTACATTAGACATTAATGGTCGTTCAGACAATGTTTCGATTGACAGACTTAAAACAGCTTATGTTCATGTTAACCACAATACCGATGAAAGCCACGATGCCCATGTGCCACAACCCACGACCACCAGATAAGGACGCACTACACGACCACCTAAACATTTCACTAAAGACTTTGTGACCGCAGTAGCATAGTTTAGCCTTCTAGACAATGCCATGCTGGAAGGGGGGTTATGTGGCGACTCATCCCATTAACTTTGTAAATAATTTTGTTCACTATGTGTCGCTATTTCGCGCGCTTTCTTGCGTCTTTCAGGTTTGTTGTTATTGACTACGTGTCGCTTATGTGAATAACTGGTAGAATAACTGCATGTGTTTATTTCGTAATTGAGTCGAAGATATAGGCAGAACACGAAATAAGAACTAGCTAAACTACCATAGTTCAGGGATATCTAGAACATCAGGATCGCTTACTTTGCTTTTTTCGCACGTTTTGTGTGACAACAGTGGTGCTACGCAGCGCTCTTAGATTCTCGGACGCTTGAATGATCAGAAAGCGAAACTGTTTGTTCTGTGCAATGCGCGTTGGCAAAATCACTAGCACGTGTTGGGCAGTGAGCAGTTATTGAACCACTGTAATTCTGGCAGAATAACGCGTCAAAAATCACGCGATTCGAGGTCGAGTAGCGAAAAAAAGAAAAAAGACGAGCTTTGTCTCGTGTCTACGCATCAAACGCGTTGAGCAAACAATCTCACCGAGCTCGAATCGTTTTAAAGTGGGGTTCGTATTTTGCTTATTTTAACCACTTTCCGAAACAAAAAAACCCCCATAACCTATACTTTCCGGAAACTGCATTAAATTTCACACAAAATAAGCCCGGTCCCGTTGAGTACACATGGGAGGAAAACCCAGCAGAATACTTTCAATATACACAAAAAATATTCCTAAACCGATGCAGACAATTTCGCTACGCTGAAATCCTTTTGAAGTGGTTTTGATAGTTAAAGATGGGAGCGTGGTGAGAAGCAATTTCAGTGTGCGACGGAAGCATGTCTAACAATGACATTCTCATAAAAAAACTTTTCCCATTTTAATTTAAGACTTGATTAGAATTATTTTCTGGACACCCAAAAGGTTTGCAGTTTTAAACATTGTCAAAATTATTTATCATTTATCTACAACACAGTGACCGATAATGAAAAAAAAATTCTTTTTTTGCCACAGCGTAAGCTGTTGAAACTATTTCAAAATGTTTGTCGCTGTTGCATCTGCTGATATAACAAAAACTAACGCCCTAGCTTGAGTCGTCCAAGAAGTTCATTTTTTGGGGGCTCATTTTGCGGCCCCCAGTGGGTGGTATCCCCTAATTATATCAAAGTGTTTTTTTTTTGATAATCTACTGGTATAAAAAGAAAAACTGTAGCCTTAGCTTGAGGCGTTCAAAAACCTGTTTTTCGGGGGTCTGTTTTTGGGAATCCCTATGGGGGTGGTGATCCCAAACTTTATCAAAATGTTTGTGTCTTAAACTTCAGCTGATATCAAATAAGAAACTAACGCCCAAGGTTGAACTGTCCAAGTAGTTGGTTTTTTGCGGGCCCATTAAGGGGCCCGGGCCTTATAGTCGTCAAAATTATTGTTAATTACTGCTCGCGAAAAATGCTATAAGAAGCTTAAAGCGAAAAAACAATAGACTTATTTGTCACATTTTTATGGTTGGTGGCATTTCAATTGGGGAGTGCCAGGGCTCTATGCCCCCCTGGCAACTCCTATGGCACAGGCTATGATTTTTGAGACCTGTCTTCCATTTCGTTGCGATACGGTACTATATAGCAGAAGTTATTGTTGTTGTTATTTTCAATTTGGCGCGTCTTTTAATTAAATTGTTCTTACAAAATACAGCGCATAATAAAAAATCAGTTATGACATAGACTCGTTCTCTTCAATAAAATATAAAGTGTTGTTCTCTTCTCTTACATGGCATTAAACAAGAAAGTGATTGCTCTCCAGTAATTAGTGTTGTTTTTTTAAATGTCGTCAATTAAAATATTCTCAAAATTTATCAGGATCAAAATTGCAAATGGGCTACAACTTCTGCAATATCCTAAGAATTCGCCGTGACAGACAAGCCGTCTTTTTTATGAAACAAAAGAAAGGTCTATGATAAAAAATGTTGTTCTAATTATACGCTTCCACCTTCCCGAAGACACTGGTAACAACTTTTCAAATTAAACGCGCTTTAGTTCACAAGCAGTCATAACTTAGACTTTCAGAGAAAACGACGGTAATTTGATATTCCGCAAAACAAGCTTTTAAGCAATTTTAAACCACGTCCTGACAAGTTTAGTGAATAATGATCACGATGATTAAGAACAATTGGGCAGAACAATATTCGAAAAAACAACTCATCTTCAAAACTTAGTTGTGTTATGGTTATATTAACATTAATTCAGTATAATTTTTTTTATTATTTCTCATTATTATTTTTTGTGACACTGGTAGAACGCCAATTTCTCTTCAATTTTTATTACGTTAAATTTTTAGTAAAGCATATATTATTGGCAACACGGTCTTTCCAAAAAAGATCAATCAATTTCTTGTCTAAGACGATATAAACATACGAGGGGCATTCAAAAAGTAATGCACTCAAAAGCAATGCTCGTACAGGATTTTACCAATCTTGTTTGTATTTGGCACAAACGTGATAGGACACATCTTTTTGCGATTGTTATATGCTTTTCTTTGATTTTCAGATTTTTAAAGCTTAAACTAGATTTAGAAATGGCTGCCCCTCTTAAAGCTCGTCAAAAGCAAAATGCAAAAGCAAAATTATGGCCACTGCTTTTTTGGATTCTCAAGATGTAATCCTTGTGGATTTTTTACCGAAAGGGGAAACCACTATCTCTGAGGTATATAGTTTGAGACTCTTAGGAAGCTCAAAGCAAAAATTCGACGTGTTCGGCCCAACCTGGACATGGCAAATGTGCTCCTCCAGCATGACAATGCACGTCCTCACACAAGCATCAGGACCATGGAGGCCATCACTTCATTTGGATGGACTGTGATACCACATCCGCCATATTCTCTTGATTTGGCACCGCCAGACTACCACCTCTTTGGTCCAAAGAAAGAAGGACTCCGGGGCATTCGCAATGACTATAAAGTGAAAACTGCTGTCTTGAATTGGCTTAGACATCAACCTGCTGAGTTCTACAACACTGGTATACATGCCCACATTCATAGGTGGACTGTAGCTCTTGAGGAAGGTGTAGACTATGTGGAGAAGTAAACATGTAATCCTCACACTTGTACCTTTCTTTTGATGTATAATACATGTTGCTACTGTAACTTGTTTGTACATAATAAAGTTGGGTGCATTACTTTTTGAATGCCCCTCGTATATTTCGATAAAATGCAACGGTATTTGCCTTTTGCAACTTTTGATTTTGATCAAAAATAAAATATCGTGTCAAGACCGATAAAAATAGATAACGAATAGAATTCGAAATATTTTTCAAAAAATGACGTAGTTATCGAATATTCGGTATTCATATAATTTGAGCTTAAAATACCTAATAACAAATACCAAATAAGATCTAATAACGACAAGCAAATAATATGAAATTACGAATAGTTGAACGTTCGATAGTCGTAGAATTTTTGTCGCCTCCAATTTTTTGCTATTTTTCGAATAACAAATTTTTGATAAAGAACAAAGAGCGTGTAATGACCAGAGGCGCCCGCAGAAATTTTTTCAGGGGGGGGGGGCAAGCGACTTTGCTAAAGGGATTTAAACCTAACAGGATTTTGCTAAGGGATTTGAACCAAAAGTTAACATGACCCTGTTAAAAAAAATGCTGAAATTTGGGCGGCATGTTGAGAAAATGATGCAGTTCAAATGGTCTTATGGACAGGGGTCTGGGGGCAAAGCCCCCGGTCGCTGGGCGATTTTCGCAATTTCTGGAAAAAAATAACCACTTTAACGTTACTTGAATCACATTTCGAACGTTTTAAAGGCCATTGGATAGAACAAAGACGCTGATATTAAGAATCTACTTGAAAATCTTAAATTGCCCAGCCTTTTTAGCCTCTTTATTTGCAGATCAAATTTAAACCACGTTTAAATGTTCGTAGCCAAAAATTCGCAAATGGGGAACTGTTTTGGAAGTCTGGGAGCGGAGCCGCCAAAAGCCATTGGAGGTCCAGGAGCTAAGCCCCCAGCCGCCGAAGGCTGGAGGTCTGGGGGCAAAGCCTACAGCCGCCGGAGGCATGGAGGTCTGGAGGTGGAGCCCCCAACGCTCGAAAATTTTGCATTTTGCTTAATTCTAGGTCTATTTTGATAAAAAATAATGCGTTTAAAACGTGGAATAGAAATTAGCAGAGCAAACATGATCAAACTGGTTGCATAAATGGGCTATGTAGGGGGGTCGCTAAGGTAAAATTTTAGTTCTCTTTGCGTGCTGGTAAATCATAAAATTCACGCGGAGTAATCTATTTCGTCTATATTTTATAGAGGAAAATAATTGGGAGGGGGGGCTAATGAAAAGATATTTGAAAGAAGTGATTGGTGATTAACTAATCCTGAATAGCCCCCCTCTTCCTATTTCTGAGTTTATAATATATATTTGTTGATGAAACGTACTGTATGTTCAGCGATTTTACACTAGCGATCAACTCTGATTGTTTATTTTTGGGCATTTTTAAAAGTTTTTATAGATTTGTGAGTTTTGTTTTTGACAAATTAGCCCTCCTGAATGTATGTTTCAAAAGATGCAATAAATCACTTTGTTGTCCATTCCAGTGATTAAAACACTTTAAGAAGAACTAAAAACGTGGTATTTTCCTTAATCTGCACTTTGGTGGATAGGCCAATTGGGGGGGAAAGCTATAGCCCCCCAGCCAGACTACGCTACTGTATGTGAGATAAGTTTTCCAAGTGACTTGGAAAAGGGGAGGCTAAGCTCCCTTAGCCTCCTTGGTTGCCATACTGATTGCAACCTGAATTTTGTTTAGGGGGGGGGGGGGGTGATTAACTTAAAGTTTGAATTTTTTTTTTTTTTTTGCAAAATGCTTCAATGGGGCAGCGTACCGAGCAAACAGGTGCAACTAAAGCACATTACAGACCGGGCTCTTGGGGCAAAACTCTAGCTGCTGGGCAAATTTGGTGATATTTCGGAAAAAAAATAGCCATTTTAACGCTATTCGAATCAAATTTCGCATCTTTTTAGAGCCATTTAAAAAACTAAATTGATACGCTTTGAAAGCCATTTAAAAAAATTAAACCCCAACGTTACTCATAGGTCAAGTCCAAAACTCGTTGTAATTAAATAAACTATATGCTGAATAGTCCCCATTATACTCTTTTTTTCTATGAAGCTTACGTTAGGCATTTTGCATTAAGCGATCAATTTTGACTGCAAGTTTTTAGCCATGTTTTGAAGTTTTTATCGATTAATTTGTTAGCTGTATTTTTGATAAATAAGTTAATACTCTCCCTCCCTAAAATACAAAGGATTTTAATTAAAATAATAATAACAATATTAATAATAAATGTTTTAAAAATGGCTTTGAACAACTTTAGAGGCCATATTACAGAAAAAGACTGTTTCAGAAGGCCAAAAACTGTGACATTTTTCTTATCCTGCACTTTGGTCTATAGCAGGCCAATGCAGGTGGACACAGTCCCCTTGACTACGCTATTGATTGCAAGTTTGGTTTTGATTTCGGTTTCTGGGCAAAATTAATTTAATGGCGGAGTAATTATTATTTTAATGTTTATATAAGCGCAGCGTAAATTTGAAATATTAGACACTTTATTGTATTTAGATCCTAATAAGAGCTCTTTGACAGAATGCTGAAACGTTTGACAAACGTTTGATATTGATAATTATTTTATCAAACAGTTTAATGCTTCTGGAGCATTGCTTACGCTCGCTTTTAAGAAAATGCTGTATGATAATCCACGTAAAATGGGCAAGGAAGCAGTGGTAGTCATTAGCATGGGCAAGCCGGGCGTTTGTCCGGGGCCCCCCACTTGATTTTGTGTGCTACAGGGCCCCCCCAAAAAAATACGCAACATACACCCCCCAAATTCTTGTAGCACATTTACGCCTACTATAGAACATTTATTTGTACCGGCATTAGGGTTAAGGCATCAGGGGCCCTTTGTGGAGGACCCCATTGGAGGCTCCTTTTGGGGGACCTTAATTTACAGAGGGCCCTTATTTGAAGGGCATTTTTTGGAATGACCCTTATTAGTACATTCCTGTAGAAATGAGGTTTCTCTTTGTGGAGGGCCTTTTATGGGAGGCACATATATAGCCTGTTTACATGTGCACTTTTGGGAACCAGTTCTTAGTTCTAGTGCCTGAATTTTGCTGAGTCACACACAAAAAAGGTTCTGAATTACGTCACAACCGTTCGCAATTTGGAACAGCTACCAGAGGTGGGCCCGTTGCAGTTCCAAAAGTTCTGATCGTTTAGGTTCAGTAGGTCGGCTGTACTCGCAGGCTGGTTGGATATAGGTTAGTAGCCTACATGGGTTGGTAATAAATTAGGCTACCATAAATAGGCCTATGCTGGTATTGGAAGTGTAAACAAGGCTATAGAGGACCCGTTTGAGGGGGCCCTACAAAGAGGGCCCCTTAGCGGGAGCCTTATAAAGAGGGCCCATGGACCTTTACAGAGAACCCTTACAGGAAGGACATTTTGGAAGGCCCTTATTTGTACATTCATGTACAAATAAGGGCCCCCCTTGTGGAGGGCGTTTTATGGGAAGCACATACAGAGGGCCCGTTTATGGGTGCCCTATAAAGAGTGTCCCTTTGCGGAAGCCTTATGAAGAAGATGCGTTTGAGATGATGGTAGAGGGCCCTTTTTGAATAGTTTTTTTTTTGTAAAAGGCTCTTTTCGGCTATGGAAGAGGCTCTATGCAGGGTGCCTTCTTGAGGAAGGTCCCTTTGCAGATGGTCCTGTTTGGATGGTTTCTTTACAAAGAGCTGCTTAGACTATAGAAGGACCCCATTTTTCATAAGGCTCTTTACTGTTTTTTTTGCAGAGTGCTCTTTGTTGAGGGGCACTTTGCAAAGGGTGGTTCTTTAAGTGTCAAAAAACGCCTAGCCCAAAGCATTTGCAGGATACCTGTACTTGATCAGTGGCGGATCTAGAAAATTTTGGTGGGGGGGGGATTTTAAGCACAAAACCTCAAAAATTCGGATGTCTTCACCGAAATTGAGAGTGATTTTTCGACCGAATGCAGAAATTCAAACTTTTTTTCGCCCAAAATCAGGTGGTCTCCAAAAAAAAAAAAAGGTCTTCACCGAAATTGAGAGTGATTTTTCGGCCGAAATCGGAAATTCAAGCGTTTTTTTCGCTCAAAATTAGGTGGTCTCAAAAAAAAAAAAAAAGGTCTTCACCAAAATTGAGAGTGATTTTTCGGGGATGCATCCCCCCCCCTAAATCCGCCACTGTACTTGATATCCGTTCACGGTCATGGTATAAGCCATAGGCTATTATACAGACAATTAATACAGTTATATAAATCTCTTTTAGTAGACTTTTTTGTCACGCTGTGGAATTTTTCAATGAACAAACGTTCCCGCCCTTTTTGCCGTAGAATTTTTGAGTCATGCTGTTGCTGTAGACTATTTTGTCACGCCTTGGAATTTTTCAATGAACAAACGTTCCCGCCCTTTTTGCCGTAGAATTTTTGAGTCATGCTGTTGTTGTAGACTTTTTTGTCACGCCGTGGAATTTTTCAATGAACAAACGTTCCCGCCCTTTTTGCCGTAGAATTTTTCAGTCATGCTGTAGACTTTTTTGTCACGCTGTAGAATTTTTTCAGGTGTTTCTTTTATCCTCCTGTATGGCGCGCTCCCGCCAAATAATTTTCACGCATTTCAGAGGATAAAAGAAACACCTGTGGACAAAATTTTTCTACGCCTTGCATTTACCGTGGACGAATTTTCCGCGTAGAATTTTTGCGGAATTCCGCGTTTTACCCACATCCCATTTTAGAATTTTTTTGTTTGTGCTGTAGAATGTACTGTGATGACATAGAAATGCCTAGTTTTATGGTACTGAGCATGTATGGGTAGGCCTAATAAGTAATTTGTTATGACTCTGCTTTTAGTCTTGAATTTTTAGATCCTGATTGGCTAGTTATGAGAGGTTTTAATTGTGCTCACCCTCAGATTTACTAAAACTGATGGTAGGCTACATGCCTACATCGGTTAAGAAAGAACCTTTTTTGGGGGGACGGGCTCGTGCTAAAGTACCAACCCGGAAGCGCTGATCCTGCACGATCTCAATAGCATTAGGTGTTGCTTAAGGGGGACCCCTTTTTTGTATCCTTGCCCGGGCCCCCCCCAAGTCAATGACCACCACTGCAAGAAATTTTTATTTATAATTTCACCAGAAATTTTTATTTACTTTTCTAATAATTCTGACTCAAATCTAACCCAAACTTAAATACTTACTCTAAAACTATCCACAAATCGAACCCTAACCCAAACCTTAACTTAAACCCTTATCTTAAACCCTAAAAAAGCAAATGAAAAAAGCGCGAATGAATTATTCTCATTTTCGTTTTATTCTCTTTAACTTCAAAATTTTCGGTGACATAGTCACTACCAATGGGCAATCCTGTTTCTCCTGCCCCCGCCCTCTGCACCATGGCAAAAAAGGTAAAAAAGCTCCACAAAGGGTTGTTTTCTTAGTTTAGATAGATATAGTTGACTTATTTTGCAAATTTAAGCATAAAAAATTTTTAAGATCTTAATTTCCAGGGGGGGCAAGTGCCCCCCTGCGGGCACCCCGGGTAATGACCTCTTGGTTTGGGCTTGCAATCATTTTTCGAGTTCCGGCCTGAACTAGTCTGCCCTTTTACAACTCTCGGCCAAAGGTGGGCGGATGATTTACAAAAAATTAGCAACTTGCGTGATTTTATTAAATCAGCTCACAGTCAAGAGTAACCAATCGAACTCAAACCGTAGGCGCACGATTATTTTGAAACTAGCTTGTTCTGAACTTTTTTGTCTTAATTCTGTTGTATCCGGTACCGGGTTGATGGTATTTCAAAGTAGCTGTAAACACTGCATTGCAGTGAGCATCGCCTTGAAACAGAAGCGTTCAGTGCAATTAAGTGTAGACTGATCATAATGCTCAATTGCTCATAATAGTAATATCCTGAGTACTTAAATGTTTGTGAATTTAATACTGAGGATATTACTGTACTTTGCTGGGCTTACTGGGTTATTTGTGATGTGTTTGAAATGCCCTACTGATAGTGCAAGATTTCGTTTTTCATTGTTTATTCTAGCGCAACTATTTTTCTGGAAATTAGCATGTGCTACCAATGCATACTGTACTTCTTTCAATAAATTTGGCTGCAATTTCAGTTGAGCAGCAAAAATATGCCCAAATGGGACATTTTTGCTCTATCATAGGACCTTTCTGCTCTATCTAAGAAAATCGGGTAAAATAAAATTTGACAGTAGAGCTTATTTAACAACGTAATCGAATTTCTGATCAAAAGTCATTGAAAATGAATGGTGACATCACATATTTACATAGATGGGCAAGTTAATGCAAAACGTTAGCTTCGTTAACCACTAGTCCGTAAACAAACTTCACACCTCCGTTAACGTTAATCCGTTATTTTCAGCTTAGATTAACGGAAGTTAATAAAGTCCGTTAATCCGTTAACATTTTGCGTGTAATTTACATTTCGTTTTATTCACTCGCTTCTAGAACACGTATTGACGCTGTTGAGCTGATTGTAAGGAAATATTTATTACAATGGTGGTCTTTTTGTGTTTCGAAAGTTACATTTTACAGTCTAATGTAATTTCAAGATAAAAACAAGTTCAAATGCACAACGAAGCTGCAAGATATTTACAATAAAAACCTTAACGGAAGTTAACAGAACTTAACGGAAGTTACTTTAGTCCGTTAACAGCACTTAACGGAAGTTAATTTAGTCCGTTAACATGAAAAAACTTTTTAACGGATTAACGAGTTAATGAAAAAGTTAGCTTCGTTATTAACGGATTAACGATTAACGGACTTGTGCCCACCTATGCATATTTACCTAAAAAATTAGCCAAAACAACCGATTATTAAATTTTGGGGTAAGCGCTATTAAAAAGGGGGGTGGTGCCGCCCCTAAACGTCATCCGATTGGGTTGAAATTTTTTTCAGGAAGTTTTTTTAGTGATGTGATCCCAAAATCGTTGACGGAGCACAAACTTTCAAAACTTTTAGTTTTTTGGGACATCCTACTGTGACAATCGATTTAGTTCCGGTAGTTTGAGCTGACACTAGGAAGATAGGGTGCTACAAAATTTCAAATTTAGGACTCAAGGATGTTATGCCTGTAAGCCTAAGCCATACTCTCAGGACATTCAAGTTTCTAACTTTGTTTGGAACCCTAGTTGGAACGATCGACGCTGGCGTTACCAGTGGCAGATTTAAGGGATCCACACATCCCCTGCTCAAACCGGAGAATTGTAAGAAAAACTTTTAACACAAAAAATTCATTGCATTAACTGGAGCAAGATCCATTTCTTGTCCAGACTTAACAGTAAAATCCTCGGTTGGGGTGGGGATGAACATCTCGAAAATTATCTGCTTTTGTAAATGCAGACGAATTAAGTTAAAACTTGTGATTTTTTTTATTTTATGATTTACCAACTTGTAATAAAAAGGGTGATATTTACCATTAACAATCGCCCTCATAGCCCATTTGCACATCCTGTTTAATCATGTTTTTGCGCTACCAATTACTATACCATGTTTTAAAAGCATTAATTTTTGCTAAAATAGGCCTAAAATTAAGTTATTGTTGCAAAAAAATTGTAAAATCTCCGAGCGCTGGAGGCTCTGCCTCCAGACCTCCTTGGCTCCGGCAGTTGAGGCCTTTACTCCTAATGGCCTCCGGCGGCTTAACCTGCCTTACTTAATTCATAATTTGTGTGGTGTAATTTTTTAGTGTTTCTGCAAATAAATGTTCAGCGTTTAATTGTTTGACAGTTAGAGAGCAATGTTGGTGGTAATGAATGGACTAACGGAATTGAAAATGTCGTTTGAAAAAGCTGCCTCCTTGCCCTTTCGACGTTCCGGCACCCCTGATTGTTCCTATTGAAAAATAGTACAATATATGGTTACGCCTACTAACCATGTTATTGTCCGGGGCCTCTGGCACTTTGAGGATTTTCGCAACATCTTCCTGCCAAATATAGGTGAAGACCAAAAAAATGTCTTACTATCTAAATGCGGGGCCCGTGGCACTGTGCCATACGTTGGCAAATCCGGCTCTGGTTATTTCATTACGTTTGTAAAAAGGTTAGATGAGGGCCTACGGTGGCAACCTTTTTGGACAAAAACCCTTAATTGACTCAGGTTATGCATTTAAATTGGTTGGCAAAAATTGATTTGAGGGTCCCGGGCCCCTTAGTCGTCAATGTTATTAGTAATTACTGTTGTACGCGTGTATACTGTTTACTCCAAAAATGCACAACAAATTGAAACTGAAGAAATTGAAATAAACACTAGGCTTTTTTCACACAGTTTTATCATTGGTTGCATTTCAACTGAGGGTGGGGGGCTCTGGCCAGGGCCTCAGAGAGAAAATTTTCCAGGGGGTACGAAGGTCGATACCGGTGGTCCGAACGACGAATTAATATTTAATTGCCCTCCTGCAGAAGGAACGCTTTTCATCCCTTGCTGCAAGAACATTACTTATGAAACTATGTTTATGACGTAGCAAATGCTCATTTTTATCCATAATGCTAATTGTCGCTATAATTATAGCAAAGTGATTTATATCATTTCTCGTACATTTCAAAAACCAACTTTGTGGACAGGTCCACGCTGTTTTTACTGCTAATTTGATTCGTAAGGCGGGTCAACCTACGTTGGCCTCAGCCAAATATTGATCTTGATATTGTGAAACATGTCTAAATAGACAGGAAGTTTAAGCTGAACCAAAGAACTGTTTTGGTAAATCGTAGCCAGCGAGATCCAGTTCAGTTTACTCAACATAGGCAGCCGACCTCACTGAGCTCGCCTACTAGAGCAGCTAGTTAAGCATATCCTTATCCGCAAATCAAGATTGATTGACGGTTGCTATTTCGAAACAGCAGTCGTCCCCAGCGCCTTAACGTCAGAAGAAAGGCAGTTAAACAGCTATCCCGAGATCTGGTCCAAAGATATTTGGCTGTCTTTACCAGCTGAGGTTGAAGAAATCAATTTTCGGTAGGCTACGGAATCCTCATATACGTTAAGTCTACTGTACATCAACACTTGGCAGAGACCCATCGTGCTCAACGCCATCAACCAACCAAGTACCCAATTCTGAAAATTATTACGGACTTAATTTCCAGTACCAGCAAAGTCAGGACTGGTAGCCTAACTCAGATTAAAAGACTACCGGTACCTTACGACGAGGAACAGAAAAAGTAAGACTTTATTAATTTTCAATTGCACTCACGTCGCGACAAGTTGGAAACTTTATTTAGAGCTACATCGTCGAGTGAAGAAATTATTACCTTAATAACCAGCAAGTTTCGATTTCAAATTTTGTAAACTTTGGAGATTGACTTTCAGAGCTACGCAGTTAGCCTAGTCGGTTTATGCTAGCTTTTTCATTCAGAATTAGGCCTATTATTGTTTTTTTTAAGAAAGTGTTTGAAATTGTTTAGGCCTGTTGTAAATTTTGTAGGCCTATTAATAGTGGTGTTTGAGAAATATGGACAAAAGATCTAGCGTTTCAAGCACTCACAGTAATCGATTACTTCAACGGGAATCTGCGATCCGCGCACCTGTGTCAGAAGCGTACCGTGACGAAACAATCGCCCAGGTCCAGAATAGTTATAATAGCAGGAACCATCTGCCTAACAGGAGCAAAGGCCTACCGCTACCTGTAGACCCTCGCGCGTTACGTGCAGAAAAACGTAGTTTACTATCCGAGACCGACTCATTTATTTCTTATCTCAAATGTCACGCACCTTCTGCAGAAAATAGCACAGTTCACAACGTGTTTCACAATCTAAACGAACAATTTACTAAACTTGTGTCATTAGGGCAGAGTGAAACGGAAGAAACTAATAATGAACACATGAACCAAATTTGCACTATTTACAACACATTTAAAGATGCATATGCACAATGGTGTACACAGGTAAACCCTAATCACGACGACGTGCAACCATGCGACTCGATAAGTAATGTTGACACTGGCACTAGTGAGGTTAGCTTGACACCGCCATACATTCTTCGCGAACAAATTAAGCTCGAGCTCGAGAAGACGAAGCTGGACCTTGCCATGCGCAAAGCTGAACTCGAAGCTAGAGAGAAATTGCTCGCTCTGTCTAATCCTGCATCTCGTGTGAGTCAGACATCTAAACAATCAGTTCGTCACAGCTTAATGGCGGAGCAAATGAGGCCGCTCACTCAACCACTCGACAACACTACCTACGCACACATTGCACAATCTCCACCGGGGGCAGCATCACTCGAACCGATAGGACTCGGCCTCATTCACAGCATGCCTGTTGGTGTTTTAGGAAGCCAAAGTAACGCTTCTGTGGAAGCAGCTCAATGCCCACTCCCCCCCACACAGTCAAATTTGGAACAAGAGACTAGGGCATTGGCTCATAACCCATCAGTTTCACTACAGACGCCACCTACACAAGCGTTTCAGAATTACTCACCTCGCAGAGCTGACATAGCTCAACATAGGCAAACGGGCTTACACTCTGGCCCTTGCCAAGCTACTGATATGTTCACCCACACGCCCCTAGGTAGTGAACAGTCTCAGAGAGCCCATACCTTCCCTCAACATAGTGAGCAGGCTAGGTCCCTAGGGAGTAACTCTGAGCAACTGCACTACGCACCGAACTCACTCCCTGCTGCAACAACAAGACCACAAAATTTGCCGTTACAGCAGACGCATTACACCCGCCCAGATCAGTACAGTTCAACACATCAAAACCAGCAACAAGGAGGCGTGACTACATATTGCACACAGCAGGCTACCACTCGCACAGTGAACAGTGGTCCAGCTACACATGCATACCCACATCACAACTTCCTCACACTTATCAGTTCAGTCCTCATAACAGCAATCATTCTCAGGGTAGCAATGCACAAGAGTATCACCTACTCCTGGAAGAAGCTAGGGAAATCCGATATACCGGTCGACGCCTCCCCTTTATATTTTACTATAACCAGATTTCGGAGCTCTTACGACGCTGCTCGGATCTCAATCGCCACATGGATCTTCTTAGAGCCTCCTGCCAAGAAGAAGCCCGAGAGGCTATTTCAGCTTTGGTACCACCTGTGCCTGGCTGGAGTAACGACACTCAAGTCAAAAGAGCGTTGGAAGCATTGCGCCTTCGCTATGGGTGTTGCAGTTTTCTCTCCGAGCCTTTGGTAAAACAAGTCCGATCTGGTCCAAAAATTCACAAGATAGATGTGTCTACTCTAGAAAAGCTGATTTCCGACCTCAATGACTGCGAGCTGTATGCTCGAGCACATAAACAGACAGATCATCTTGATAGCTCGTTCATAATCGACGTAGGGGAGCGCCTTCCTTTTTTCTTCAAAGGCCGTTATGCTGATTATCTGCAAGATCGATTTGGACATCTTGATCAACCGACTTTTGTCTCGTTTAAGCAATTCTTAAATCGTGAGCTGCAGAGGATTAACTCAACGTTCGCCCAACGTTTCCTAGGATTGTCACAAGATCGTACTTCTGACAAGACACGACCATCGGCAAAATTAAGAGTAAACCAGACCAACGTGGATTTAAAAGCTGATTCCGTCTCAAACAAACCATCATCGTCGACACAGCATCAGAAAAATACATCTCAAGCACAGTCTAAACAAGCACCTGCATGTTTCATTTGCTCTACACCTAACACTGAACAACGTCACTTGCTTTACAACTGCGCTACATATCAACACATGACGCCTCACAAACGCCGTGAAGCAATTGTCAGGGCTGGACATTGCATCAACTGCTTAAAACACCACCTTGTGAAGGACTGCACACTTCTCAACAAATGCAAACGTTGCACAAAAACACACACTCAGAAGCACACAACATCACTGCACGACCTCTACACAACTTCAAATCATGTCGGGGCCGCTGTTAATGCTTCATCTCCTTCTAGGAGCAATCTTCATATTGATTTTTCTAGCTCTCAGGATGATACTACTGATAGCTTGCCCTTGCCTCCTCCAGGACGCTCTTCGGTGAAAACAGTGCAGCTACAGCAACCACGTGTCTTTACTCGGATTTCGGCTGTGCGTATTTCGAATCCACAAACGGGGATTAGTGCCTTTGTCTACGCACAACACGATCCTGGTTCGCAAGTTACTCTGATGTCATCTGATTTGGTAACAGAGCTTGGTCTAAACACTGAAGGTGAGTCTCTCCTCACATTGTATACATTGTCCAACACTGAAACTCGCCATTTTCAGCAAGTTTCTTTCGATTTAGAGGCTCTTCACACTGACCAGCGTTTCAATGCAAGAAAAGCCATGGTAATTCCTCCATGGTCGGATGAAGGATACACGTTGCCTCATAACCAGGAATTGTCTGTGTACCCACACTTTGATCATGTGGACATATGTGGTTTGCCTAATCGGTCTAAGGTCGACCTGCTTATTGGCCTTGATAACTCCTGCCTGATGACAGTGGTGGAAGAAAGAGTCGGACAAGAAGGCGAACCCCATGCGATTAAAACTACTTTGGGATGGATAGCTTCTGGCGGAAAATTTTGTAACGCGGAAGCCTTTCACACCACTCGAAAGGTCTGCGCATCATCAAATGCTCTTGATGCTGCTAAGAAGATTAGTGACTTGAAGGAAACGATTCGTCTCCTCAGGACAGATGATGACATCGTTGAGTTTTCCATCAACGACAGAAAGTCTCAAGAATTTGTTGACAGTAAACTTAAAGTAGTCAACAACAGGTACGAAATGCCCGTGCCTTTCAAAGAAAAGATTTCTACGTTGCCAAACAATTACAATTTCGCTGCTAAGCGAGTCATGAGCTTGCGCCAAAGTATGCTCAAGAAACCTACTCTCCGACAGAATGTGGTTGATTCCATGCAATCGCTCAAGCAACGAACTTACATTGTGCCAGCAGAGAAAGATACTCATACAGAAGTGAATTATCTTCCCTATTTTCTTACAAATCAAGCAAAACCAAGAGTCGTCTACGACGGCTCTGTAACGCATAAAGGCCGTTGTATCAATGACTCTATACACTCTGGCCCTGACCTTCTCAACAGGCTGTCCTATGTCCTTGCTCGGTTCCGCATGGGTAAGTATGCTCTTATGGCTGATCTCAGCCAATGTTTCTTTCAAATCCTGCTCCCAGAAAATCAACAAGACTATTTCAGAATATTGTGGTTCAAAGACGATGATATAGAGAAGGGAGAAATCCAAGTCTATAAATTTACACGGCGCGTGTGGGGCCTCATCAGCTCGCCCTTCATTGCATGCAATGCTATTCACAAGCTCACCAAACACAACCCCACTAATGCCAGCATGCTGACACTGCACACTATTAGGTTTTCTATGTACATGGATGATCTCCTGTACAGCACAGACACACTTGACAAAGCACAGACTATCTCTTCTGAATCAATTTCTCTTTTTTTGAGTAGAGGATTTGCTTTGGTAAAATGGACGGCAAACAAACCTGCCAAACCTGTCCTTGCATCAATGAGCGAAGACAAGCTTGCACCCCTCGTTAGAACTATTGACCTCCAAGCAGATAATGAACCTCTTCCCAATTTGAAGGTCATTGGATGCCTATGGGATGCTGAGAAGGATACTTTGAAGGTTAAGTTCTTTCTCGATCGACCCTCTGATTACACAAGACGCTCATTTCTAAGTCAGATCAGTAGACAGTATGACCCCTTGGGTTATTCTGTACCTCTTTTCGTCAAGGCTCGATTCATCCTACAGCAGCTTGCAATTGAAGGATTTTCGTGGGACGAACCTTTAAACTCTTCTTACGCCAAAGCCTGGAATAATTGGTTAGACACATTAATAAAGTGGCAGGACCTCGCACTCCCACGGTGGTATTTTGCAAAAGCTGCTCCACTAGATGAAAATGCAGATACCCAATACGAACTGCATGCATTCTCCGATGCATCGAATGAGGCGTACGGATGCGTCATCTATCTTCGCCGAATAAGCAATGGAACTGCGAGCACCTCATTTGTCTTTGGAAAGAGCCATATAGTTCTAAAAAATCAACAAAATTGGCCTATTGCCAGAAAAGAGCTGATTGCTGCAGTGATGAGTGTAAGACTTTTGCATGATGCATCCAATGCTTTGCAGTTACCCGACTGTGCTTTGCAAGCATGGTGCGATTCGAAAGTCGTCTTGCAGTGGATCCGAAACCCAGACTTAAGACTATCCAAATTTATTGCTCGCCGGATTGATGTAATTCACCATTTGTCTCTACCTGATGATTGGAATTACTGCTCTTCAGATGAGAACCCTGCAGATGTAGCAACGCGGCCAGTAACTGCAGCCACTTCCAAGAATCGGCTAAAGTTATGGCTGGAAGGACCTGAATATCTGAAGAATATTCAAGGAACAGAACCCATTGCGATACAAGTTAAACAGGTCACTGCAACTACTACGACTCCAGAAGGTACACTCCAGCACCTTATTGAAGCTGCACCTGACTGGTACACTCTTAAAAAGAGAGTAGGATACCTTATGGCATTTACCGAATATTTTTGCAAAAAGCAAGCAAGAAATGCCAGTGACAAATTTGCTAAACCTCGTTTAGATGCTGCGTACTTGGATAAGGCTGAAAAACACCTCATAGCTTATGTGCAAAGACAAAGTTTTGGTCCAGTTATGGAAAAACTGAGCGAAAACTCACCTGACTGCTTTGAAGAGATAATCAAGAAGTTATCTTTGAAGACAGAAAAGAAGAATCAATCCCAGAAATACCTGAAAGACCTTCTCACTTTGCGAAGCCTTCGCCCTGGACTTCGACCTGATGGAATCTTATGTGTTGAAGGAAGATTAGAAGCAGCCGATCTTCCAACGGATGAAAAGAATCCCTTAATTCTCCCATTTAAACATGCCTTCACCCGGTTGTTAATCCTTGATTGTCACGAGAACAGTGCCCATGGTGGTATTCAGTATACTTTAATGATGACCCGAAAAAAATTCTGGATTATCAAAGGCCTCTCCAGCGTAAGGCACTACCTAAACAAATGCAATGCTTGCATTAAAAGTAAAGCTCATCCAGTGCGGCAGTTGATGTCAGACTTGCCGCAATCCAGGCTGTCCATGCACAACAAGCCATTCTTCAACACAGGCTGTGATTACTTTGGACCACTCCTGTTTAAAGAAGGTCGAAGTGAACGAAAAGCGTGGGGTTTATTGTTCACCTGCTTGTCCACTAGAGCTGTTCATGTAGAATTAGTCACATCCTTGGACCTGAACAGTTTTATTCTGGCTTACACGCGATTCATTGATGTCAGAGGACCAGTTTCGAGTTTCTATTCTGATAATGGCTCTACCTTTAAAGCAGCCGCAAACGTTCTGCCCAATCTTCTGGAATCTAATGAACTGCAATCATTTTTTCGTCGGAAATGTCTAACATGGGAATTTATCCCACCTTACAGCCCTGCGCAAGGAGGTGCATGGGAGTCTCTGATCAAAGTGTTCAAACGCACTCTCATGAAAGTCACCGATCTTTCACACAGAACACCAAGCCTCATTGAACTACAAACCTACATTTCTAACACAACACGTTTAGTTAACAACCGTCCACTCACATCTCTTTCTGACGACCCTAGGGATTTCAATGCAATTTCACCTTCATCGTTACTGACACCGGCTTCTCATCCTAACACACCAGTAGGAAAACCACACGATAGGGATGAGTTGCGACGAGATTTTCGTTTCAACCGGGCACTCGCACAAAAGTTTTGGCACCGCTGGATGAAGTTTTACTTGCCCTTATTACAACGACGTAAAAAGTGGTTAAAAGAAACCCCTAATCTTAAAGTTGGTCAGATGGTTCTTGTTGAGGGACCAGATGATTTGAATAAACGGGGACACTACAAATTGGGTAGAGTTAAGAGAGTCCTACCCCAGTTTCGTGGGGGTAAGTCTATTGTGCGACGGGCAGAGATTGCAGTTTCTACTTGGAATGGGAAGTCTGGTAAACCAGAGGTGACCTTGATTGAACGTGATTTGTCGAAAATTGCACCGCTCGAGTTTAATGAGTGATATTTTTTTTCTTCGAGCGAGAATCTGAGCAATGTTGAGGCATGCTTTGCCAAAGTTTCAATGTTTTGTTTCATGTTGTTTACGTTGGCATGTTAAAAACTAATTGCCTTTGTTAACATTTGTTTTACGATGTGTGATTGCCGCGATGCCATATTCGCCGTCCTCCCTCATCCTTCATATTGATGTTCTGTGACTGCGTCTAGCGACAGCACATAACAGGGGCCGCTTATGGTCCGAACGACGAATTAATATTTAATTGCCCTCCTGCAGAAGGAACGCTTTTCATCCCTTGCTGCAAGAACATTACTTATGAAACTATGTTTATGACGTAGCAAATGCTCATTTTTATCCATAATGCTAATTGTCGCTATAATTATAGCAAAGTGATTTATATCATTTCTCGTACATTTCAAAAACCAACTTTGTGGACAGGTCCACGCTGTTTTTACTGCTAATTTGATTCGTAAGGCGGGTCAACCTACGTTGGCCTCAGCCAAATATTGATCTTGATATTGTGAAACATGTCTAAATAGACAGGAAGTTTAAGCTGAACCAAAGAACTGTTTTGGTAAATCGTAGCCAGCGAGATCCAGTTCAGTTTACTCAACATAGGCAGCCGACCTCACTGAGCTCGCCTACTAGAGCAGCTAGTTAAGCATATCCTTATCCGCAAATCAAGATTGATTGACGGTTGCTATTTCGAAACAGCAGTCGTCCCCAGCGCCTTAACGTCAGAAGAAAGGCAGTTAAACAGCTATCCCGAGATCTGGTCCAACCGGGCTCCCAAATCTTATTGGGCCTCCAAAGCCGTTAAATCATTTTTTGTCCGATGGGTGTAGATCTTCATTTAAAAGTGAATGGATGACGATATTCGCTTACAGTTAGGACCTACGAAAAACACAACTAGACATAAAATTGGTTTAAATCCAGCTAGGGGGTTTGGGGGAGCGCAGTGAGGTCCCCCAGGGGGGTCTGGGGCGAAGCCCCGGAAGCTTTAGCACATTATATGTTTCTAAAGAGTAAAATACAGCATTTTATCAACATCCCAACACCAAACTTGCTTAAAGTGACAAGCAGAAAACGTGATACACAAGAAAGAAAGTATGTGAAGTGGGGGATGATAACATTGACACAATCTTATACAATATAATGACTTTAATACTGCAAATCCAAATATTTTACTGATAAAAGTTTGAAGAAGTCATCTGCAATCATAAACTTCATAAACCCAAATACTTATTAAATTCATACAAATAAAGTGAGTTACCAAATGATAGTAGTAGAGTATATCAACTTTGATAATTTTTCATTCACTCAGTTATTGAGTTGAAAAACTCAATTTCGTTTGTTTGGGACCTTTTCAATAAACAAATTCATTTTCTGCATAAACTCGGCGAAATTGCATACAGCGGTTTAGGAATATTTTTTGTGTATATTGAAAGTATTCTGCTGGGTTTTCCTCCCATGTGTACTCAACGGGACCGGGCTTATTTTGTGTGAAATATAATGCAGTTTCCGGAAAGTATAGGTTTATGGGTTTTTTTTGTTTTGGAAAGTGGTTAAAATAAGCAAAATACGAACCCCACTTTAAAACGATTCGAGCTCGACGAAATTGTCTGCATCGGTTTAGGAATATTTTTTGTGTATATTGAAAGCATTCTGCTGGGTTTTCCTCTCATGTGCACTCAACGGGACCGGGCTTATTTTGTGTGAAATTTAATGCAGTTTCCGGAAAGTATAGGTTTATGGGGGTTTTTTGTTTCGGAAAGTGGTTAAAATAAGCAAAATACGAACCCCACTTTAAAACGATTCGAGCTCGGTGAGATTGTTTGCACAACGCGTTTGATGCGTAGACACGAGACAAAGCTCGTCTTTTTTCTTTTTTTCGCTACTCGACCTCGAATTGCGGGATTTTTGACGCGTTATTCTGCCAGAATTACAGTGGTGTTATTGACACTTAGAAGTTTAGTAACTTTAATACTTTCAGTAATTGGGATCAATGTTAAAAGTTTGGGAAAATGTTCATAATATTAAGCTTAGGTGTAGATTACAAAAGCGCAGTTTAGAGGACTAGTCAACAGTGCTATACTGCAGTTACTAATCTGTAATCCTGCACTACAGTAGCTTACTGTACAGTAATCTATGCAATTATTTCAGTGACTTGGCTTGGTAAATGCAAATGCATTAGCTACTTTTTGCAATTGTAGTTGTTAAGATCAAGTACAGTAAATTTAACTCAGCAATATTGTGCTTGCGCTTAAGTTAGTTATGAGACTATTCTTGGATATCGTTACTTGGAACTATTCGGAGATATCAAAAAGCTCTATGCTTTGGAAGAATATAAAAGTTTAAAAGTTGCTCGTACTTTTAAAGAAGTCGTCATTAAACCCAATCATTGTAGCCAAGACGTCATCCCAACCTGCGATCTGTAAGTTATATATTGTATTTGTTTTTTCTCATTCTGGTAAATGAAATTATTAAATTTGCTTGTTCATTGCTGGCATTCTTTGCAAGTTTCTAAGTAGAGCCTGTCTGTCAGTACTTGTTAGTTATTTCAGCTAAAGTACAAAGTTTATATATTCAGCTGTATCATTGTAACAATGGGTAACGTCTCTTTTACTTGTATCTTTATATCTTTGAAAAAGAAATGTTGCCGTATATCTACCCAGAGATTAGCTGGAATTATTTTACTGCTAAATCATCTACAACTGCTGTACAAAAATGAACTTTGTAGTTCAGGGATGATGGTCGTGTTTAACACATTTATATGCTTACTTTCAGGTTTCTTCAGTAAAACTCCTGACCCACAGCCCATGTTCAGAATCATTATGATGTTAATTATCCAAGCTTTTTTGCAACAGGAAACTTCGTGACTTTTATTAACAATTGTTGGAAAGTGATGTCTCTTAAATTTTCATCGAAAGGTAAGATTTTTTTGGAAGGCTTTATTTCACCGGAAATTTTTATCTAGTTTTTTATTAATTCTGACTCAAATCTAACACAAACTCAAATGCTTACTCTAAAACTATTCCCAAATCGAACCCTAACCCAAACCCTAACCTAAATTCTAATATTAACCCCTAAAAAAGCAAATGAAAAAAGTGCGGATGAATATTTCTCATTCTCGTTTTATTCTCTTTAAGTTGAAAATTTTCGGTGAAATAGTCACTACCTTTTTTTTACTCTAGTATTTACTTAATAAACTGCAGTTTATAAGTAAAATTTATGGTCTTTTTGGAAAGTTTGATGGTCAAGTTAAAATTGTAATCTTATTTAAATGCTGAATTATTCGCAACCTTCAGACTCCGGCTAAACCCTGCTGAATGTAAACACTAAAATTTTACTACAGAGCATTTCGTGAAAAAGTATTGAAACCTCAATATTTCTGGCTAAATCAGTGTTTTCTTGACAATTAATTGGTTGGTTGATTAGACCGCAAAATGTCATTTCTCAACTTTCCTGACGCAATTCTAATCAACCTTTATGAGTGCCATATATTGTTGCTGAGCGGCTAAATAAAAATTTGGTTTGTTGTGTGCTAGTAGCAAAGGTGGGCAAATCGCAACCTCCGCAATTGCGGAAGTTGCGTTGCTCTTTGATGTTTTATTTTGAAACATTGCGGAAGTTGCGTTGCGGACTAAAGTCTTTAAAATTTGTTGCGCTATAATTGCGCTGCGCTTTTAAAATTTTTTTCGCTTTGTAGCGCAATTTTTTACATTGATTGGTAGTAGTAGTAGTTTATTAGTAACAAAGGTTTAAGTTAACACACAAGTCAGAGGTCACATTCGAAGCACAAGGAGCACCGAATAACCCTACGGTTTCCTAGTCGAGATGCTCCTTGTTAATATGCTCAATACGTTATCATACAAAGCTGTAATAAAATGACGAAGTTCAGCGAATAGTACGGACAATGTTCCATTTCGATCGTAACTTAATTTTGTTCCATTTCGATCGTACTATTGACGAATGTTGGCCTTCTTCAGCAAACTATTTCCTCTTTTTCTGTCAAAATCGCAAAAAATGCGGTATCTTCATTGTGTTGTGAAATTTCAATTGCCGAAGTTAGGTTGTGCTTTAACTTGCTGCGAAAATGGCGTTCCGCCACGGCGGAATTGCGTTGCGCTTCAACTGAATCAAAAAGTTCATTGCAGAAGTTGCGCTGCGCTTCAGAAATTAAAAAAATTAAATTACGCATTTTGCGCTGCGCTTTTACTGGTTGATAGGAGTGTAGCGCTTTGATGCGCTGCGCTTTTGATATAATGTTATTTGTGCCCACCTCTGGCTAGTAGTTATTGTAACCGAAATGTAAGTTTTTTAAACTAATATCTGTTCGAATGTTTACGGCTATAACTGAAAATAATCACCTATTGCACTGTTCAGGATTTTGAAAGAACGATTCAAAGTGTGAACCGCTTTGTCTCGATTAACATGGATCTAGCAAATCTAACAACTACGCTCTCCAGTTTTTGCTAAAAGCACTTGCAATTTTTAATCAATGGAAAGCATCTGGCCAATCAAGGCTTAACAGCTGAAACTTTTTCTGCCTGCATATATCACTAGAGGCAATGTGGCAATGACCTGGCACCTCATTAACAAGCATATGGATTTATGTACGTATTATTTCGCTAATTTACCAGTGATCCAATTGAAGGACCGTTTATTGGCTGGTACAGTCAAACGAAATGATGGCAACTAGTATATATCAATTCCGCCGCTATTTTAAGTTGAAAAAAAATTCGTTGCCTGAGTCTACTTCGCCAAAATGCTTTGCATACCTTGGCTCACCTAAACACCAGCCCAACTAACTCAACGGAGGATGACATGGGTGCTTTGATTTGTTTGGAGGAAATAAGTTTTTTTTAAATATGGGCTTCAGAAATTAAACTTGTCAAAGTTAGAGATGATGATGCGCCGCTGTCACCTATTATGTTGCAGGGTACCTAGGAAGATGCATATCTCGGCAAAGAAAATACATTGACTGCAAAGAATCGTTGACTGATACTGAACATATTCCGGGTTTGGAGAGCAAAAAAAGCTCTTGTGGCATTAGCAAATCGTGTGGGCTAGCAGTTCCCCCGCAGTACTGCCGATGCTATTTGTGTACTGGGAGTTCTGATTGACAACAAATTAGCCGTCCATGAAAGCGCTCGACAGCAGCTTTTCTGTTTAAAGAACCAAATAGCAGCCTTCGTTGCTATGCTAAAAAGGATATTGCTGAAAGAAATCTTCAGCACGAGTCTTTAGTGACTCCAACCTGTGCCGCAGAGAATAGCAATAATTTCAGTCGCATCCTGAAAGCTTTATTCAATTCAATTGCTTTGCCAAAAATGAGCAATAGCGCCTCAATCATTGCAAGATTGAGCTTCTTACAAAGATGAGCCGTTTTGTAAGAAAACTTGCCTTCAAATCCACTGCCAAAAGCTAGTATTGCGTGCCGTGCCAGTTTGAACTTTACGGTAGTTTTGCTGAAATTTTGTTTGATTATTTATTGTTCTGATTGTTTAAATTTGTGAATTCGCTTTTTTCTTGTTAACTTTTTATCGTTTTTTTTTATTTGAGTATTGCTACGGTTTGATTATAATTGTGGCTGATTTTCAATCTGCATAATTTAGAAGCGACTCTGGAGTTGAACCCAGGTCTATAATTTTATCATAGAAATAGTACGGTTTTTAATGTAGTATGGTTTTCGTATTTTCGTAGATCTGTCTTTAGTTTATATCAACAAAACGTAAAAAAATCCTAGCACCACTGTTGTCAGCGCATAATTTCAGTGAACGATCCCGATGTTCTAGATATCCCTGCCATAGTTCGCCCTATTTTCGTTTTATGTTTTATGAAAGTGCAAATAGCTGGACATCAGTGAGATTACTCTCAATCTTCGGCCAATGCTAGGGTAAGTATTTCTCCGAATAAGTTTAGGTTTAGTGGGTGAGAGATTGAATCCCATATGAAATTCTTGTGCGTTGCTGTGATACAAAACTACCGGAGTGGTAGTAAAAAAAAGCGTTCAGTAGAAGTGTTTGTGTGAAAAAAGAAAAGATGAATACTGCAATAAGCATGTCAACAAAAATTTTAGTTATGAAATCACGAGTTATAATGCTATTCAATCTGATTGATTACGAGGAGTTAACTCAAACCGCTTGGGGGGAGGAGTCAATACAATAATGATAAAATGCGTGCTGTTTTTGCAGATGGGATTAAATGCGGAAAAGATTGTAGTTTAATGTGTTCGCGCACTCAAACCGACGACAATTCGAGAGGATAACCTACACCTGCATGCTACGCATCATGCGCCGTCAATTGTGTTTCCGGGGGTGGACTGGATAAACTTTATATAAAAGCTGATATGGGAGAGAGGCGAAAGATACTCAACAATTGGCTTAAACGGACACAGGACAGAGGTGGAGTTGAGAGCACAAGGCTCGAGGCCAAGGACAAAAAAATATCCGAGGCCAAAGACAGCCTTTTCGAGGACAGACCCTTTTTAGGGCAAGGACACATGCGCAAGTGTTCTCAAAAAAAAAAATAATAATAAGGTCTTCAAAATTTTTTTTTCAGGTGTTCTCAAAAAAACAAAATCAAAAAATCTCCAAAAAACAAGTTTTTCTACAAAAAACGATCTACAAAATTTTAAGGATTCCAAAAATACTGCTGTTCTCGAGCCGAGGACAGGGCAATTTTCGAGGACTTGAAGCTTCGAGGCCAAGGACTTCAAAATGTGTCCTGGAGGACTCCACCTCTGTAAACGGAATGTATCAGTAGATCTGAAAAACAGTTGAAAGCTGAAAACAAAATGTACCCTCAAAACATTGTGATCAGATCTTTCCACCGAGTCACTCTCCGCTAAGAGGAATTCAAAAGGGGAAGAACCGGATCTTTGAAACCAGCCTCTAGTGCCTATCGGTGCAGGCCCGGCGCCACGAGGGGGCATTCCAGGGCCGTGCCCCCCCAAATGACTGCTTGTGTGCCCCAAGCGAGGACTGTGCTTCGAAGAGATTAACAGGCTCGGGGCTACTGGAGTGCAAATCGAGGCCTAAGGCACCCAAATTGGTGCTTATCGCCTTAGAATTTGCGAGCAAGAACTGTTTTTTCGTAGTTTTTGTGGACTCACACCGGATTTCATGAAACTTTGGGGAAGAAGACCTTTTTTTTTGGTCTTCACTGTAGGATTCGTAAAAAGTCGCAAAATTTTGAGATGAAAACCAGAGTTTGTGAAAATTTTTGAACTAAAGACCTTTTTTTTTATGTCTTCACCTTTTTCGTTTGCTCCACACTCTTAAATTCACGTAAATGAACTTCTCGTTCTCCCTCAAAATTTATTTCTGCCCCCCTAGTCGCGCTATTCTGATGCCGGGCCTGCATCTGTGGCCTATAAGTTAATTTTTGTAATTTTGTTGTATTCACCAAGTTGCTTTGGCCAGGAGACAGCAAAGAAACCTTTTGGTCTTCGAGTTACGCTGCCACGTTTAGTCTATCACACACTGTGGAATCTTCATGGTGTCCTTTTTTATTGCTGAACGCTGAGCAAGGACTCAGATCTAGCTTTTCAGTAACAGACACTCGACCACTGATTGGCCGTACGTTACGTTTTTTTGTGAGGAAGGTAGAAAAAAATTCACGTTTAAATTATCAAAAAGACAATACTACTTCTCGTGATGCATAATCTGACCCAAATTTAACCGAAACAACAAAGAATTGTAATAAATCTGTGATTTCCGTCATCCAATTCAGCATATAATATTATGGCCACCCACAGAATACACTGTTAAGCTGTTACGCTCGTAAGCGCCGTTTTGTATAGTGTAGACACCCTCGACGTACGAGCGTAAAAACTTTTGAAATTTTGTACGCACAGTGTAGACCGGCCCTTACGCAGCGGTTTTACAGTACTAGTTGAAAAGATCGTTGCGCTTTGTTGCGCTGCGCTTTTTATATAATGTTATTTATGCCCCCCTCTGCACATGAGTAATATCACAGCCGGAGTTTCGCTTTCCTAAGCGACTTTTGTGATTTTTGTAAAAATAGCCATTTTTACGCCATTTGAATCATATTTTGCACGTTTTTTCGAAAGAACTTAATTGTTAAGATTAAAACTTGCGATCAAGCGATTATCACGCCATTTTAGGAAACATTGTCTAGTCACGTTAGCCTGTTCTCACGTAGGGTATCATGTAAATTGCAACAGGGATTCTCTTTCTGGATTTGACATTGTCCTGTAAGGACATACCGTGGTTTTTGGAAGTTTTTTTCGTTTTACGGATTTAAATAAAAAGACAAAGATTTGTTTTTAACCAAATTGAGTGGTTAATTTTGAAGCATCGAAGCTAGAGCAGTTAGGGTTGGGTTCACCACAGAGATGGAACCGGTCAGGATTTTCTCGACCCGACCGGTAGGTATAAATTTCAAAATCTATGCCGTTTTTTTTTTGCAAAAGATTTTTGTTCACTGTTCAATGCATCTAATGAAAAATTTTCAAAAGAGGGACCATGGGTGAGGTGTTAAAATTTGTGACTTCGTCTCAGAAAAAAAAACGCAATAAATTTTTGCGTTTTTTGCAAAAATAACTCAATTTTAAGATCTCTTTCGGTTAAATTTTGGTTTGAAAGACCTGTTTTGTGCAGCGCAAAACGTGCACAAAATAAGCATAAAAAGAGCTGGAGGCCACAAGCTAAATTATTAGACTTCTTTCTAATGCTATTATGCTTGAGGCCAAAAAAAGAAGTTAAAATTTTTTAGCTACTGGTGACAGATTATTAGCAATTTGCCGAGCTGCAAACTTTAAACTCTTATGACATTGGCTTGAAAATATTCGAAATATAATGTGCCCCACCAGGTGTTAGAAATGATGCTACTTTAGAACAAGCCATGGCTAGTTAGACATAAAAAGATAAGAGCTAAGTCTTTTTTGCCCTGCGTAGAGTGTAGTAAATTTAAGTTGAAAAAAGCTTTTCAAAGCGACAAGATTTTAGCATGTAGTAAAAAATCTGAAATCTGCGCCACTTCTGCTCTCAAGCTGATTAAAATGATGCTAAAATGCCAGGTAACGTAAGCCTCTTTCACATGCATACTTTATTATAATCTGATTACGCAATTTTAACATATATTTTGCACTTTTTTGCTTTATGCCGTGGCCTAAACGAAAGGGGCATGGCACAATGCCTCCTCCCCATAATAACGCCCCTGGATGTGCAATGTGCATGTCTTAATGGTCACAGCATATTAGTCACAGCTTGAAACCATTCAACAAGAGTTTTTAAAAGGTGTGGTTTCTTAATACTGTTTTTTTTTTTGATAAAAAGTTTTATTTATAATAAAACATATATATATATCAAATGGTGCTTAGATGTCTTTTAGTTGCAAGAAAGGAGAATTTGATCGGTGTTTCAACCCGCTTGACCGGCTGGTCGAAGAATCTCGACCCGACCGGTTTCCATCTCTGGTTCACCAAACCCAAACTTCTACACACGTTTAAACGCTTGTAAATTTTCTAAGTGATGTGGCTGAAAGGAGAGCCATAGCCTTCTTTGCCCTCCTGTTTGCGTCACTTGCCGTTTTACATTTAGTTTATGCATTATGAACAAACAAAATTTGCCATTTCTAAAGTAGTTGGTTTGTTCGCTGTCGAGAAAAAGACAAAATATGTAGGTTATTATCAATATCATCGACAATAAAACAATATGCATATATTCACTTTTTTTTATAAGAACCAGTAAATTTTGAGTTGTGATTGGCTGTTCTTAATTTTTTGCTGATTTTTAGCTTCATTTGTTCCTAAACTTTGAGAGCATTGACGTCAATTTTAGTGATCATATGTGTAAAACTGTTTCTCCAAATGTACTGTCTGCTTAAGTAAAGGCGTTTGCTGCTGCTTTTGCAAGCTTCATAAAATTGCAAAAGCGAAAAGGCGAGCATTTTTAGACTGTTTTAAATGACTGCCAAAAAATTTCTCAGTTGCGCAGCGCTCTGTAATCTCAAAATCGTAGCAATTTTGCTTGCAAATACACAAAAATCATTGAAATTTTATGGCTTTGAATTAATGCAAAATTTAGTTTGTTTTGGATCTGTACAAAATACGTTTTGAATCGGTATAAAATCAAGAAAACACTTAGGAAACTATTTTATTTTAATCACAAAAATTACCCGGACTCGAGACCAATTTTAAGCTACGAGACCGAGATCACGATCGTTCGAGACCAAGACAGAGACCGACAGACCGTAGTGAAAGAGCCGAAACAAAGACCGAGACCACAAAAAATCAGTCTCGAGGCCTACAGCCCTGTCCTTAAGAAATTTAATGCGATCGAGTGGACTATGTGGTTAAAAGTTCGACAAAACAGAGCAAAAATTTAATTTTGTTTTCATTACTAAAAAGCAAAACAAACTTCGATACAAGACCAGTTGGCAACATGTAGCTGCGAGGAGAACGAAGTAAGTAGTAGTAATTCGCCAAAGTTGATCAAAAACAAAAACGCAATCAAATGGAGAAAAAATAAAGCAATGCAATCAAAGCAGTCGAGTGAATTGTTACAAGAAGCTGTCAAAGGACCTCTCGTTCATCGAGTAGAGTAGTTTCTTAATTAGTCAAAGAGTGCAGGATGCTCTGCAGTGCTATCTGTTAGATTTTCAATGGTGGAGGGGTAGTGTTGACGGTGTAAATCAAAGCTTTATTACTTTGCTCATACACTTGAGTAACCAGCTGTCCTACTTTTGATAGTTGCCCAGCGTATAGCCTACTCCTATTTACCAGAAGGCATAGCTTATTTTTTAATTTTTACGCAACATAGCAATTTCTTCGTACCGGAGACGACAAGTAGTAGCATTGTGAATTAAAATATTTTAGTCGGAGTTCGCCATTCCGATTTTTTTTAAATTTTGTAAAAACCAGAAAATCTGCGTTTAACAACATTAACGCAGCGTACTATTCCTGGTTAGTTTTTACGTCCTTTTGTCAGGCAAGGCCAGGGGCGTATTTAGGGGGGGGGGCATTGTGCCATGGCCCCCCCTTTGGGTCGCCAGGATCGTATAATTGCATAGAATAGTATGCAAAATTGCGGCATGGCCCCCCCCTTTGCAAGTTGGGCATAAGGTTTGATCACACAAAGGGCAATGTTTTGTGCGTTTCGTTTGGGCTTGCATCCACGTTTGGGTGAAAAATTGGACCAAATTTGAGTGAAGACCTTTTTTTTTTGCTCTTCAACTAAATTTATGCGAAAAATTGGAGTGATTTTGGACGGAACAATTTCTGATTCAGACCTTTGCTCTTGTCAAATTTTCTGAAGTTTCTGCCCCCCCCCCCCCCTTTTCAAAATCCTGCGTACGTTACTGGGCAAGGCTATCACAACTGATAAGCTGCGTGCTGCAGTGGGGTATTAGCCTTGTTTTCCCAAAGTCAACAGCAGCGAATGGGCTTATCAAACTCAAAGGCAACTCCCCAGTTCTCCAAAAGAAATCTCTCGACTTTGATGAGTTTTAAAAAGTTTTATTCTTTTGCAATTGGGAAAGCAAAGGCAAAACACATTTAAGACTAAACGAATTTTTTTTGGAGTGGGGGTTCAAATTTATTACCAATTACCTTCGCGAGTGACTTAAACCATTCATAGATGGGGCTAACAGGAGATCTGTGAGGTGGTAAAGAAGATGGAGGTTTGTAATCGAAAAGTCACTCTAATCCTTATGTAACAACGAACCCCCAACTAAGGGTAAATTTGATTTTCTCCCTTGGCCTACTTAAAAGTTAAAGCATCTCACTGAATCAAAGAAAAGTTAATTTTATTAACAGAATAAGCGTGATGGATAGCAAAAATAATGGAAAACAACGGCACTTTTGTTACAAAAAACAATATGTAGGTCAAACAGGAATATCTACTAACTATAAGCCCGTAATATTTATGCAGAGGGCTGGACACCGCTGTTTCGAGCTTTTAGCTCTCATCAGCGCTGCTTGCGGCTGCAGGGTTGGTGGTTGATATTGCGACCTAACTGCCAGTGGAAGTCGTTCTGACTTCCCGGCAGTCGGTCACGAAGGACGTGAAAGCTTTTTCAACCAGTAATATTGTTACTACACATCGGAAAGACCTCAATGAAAAAGAATACTTTTTAAAAAATTGGTGAAATAAAAATCATGTTAAAGGGGGTGAAGACTCCAGCCAATTCCGTTAGTTTACTAAAGCTAAATCAAAATATCAAATCTTCTATTATACTCGCTGTAATACGCCGAAGCGTGTAACGAGTTGGCGGAGCCCATTTCTGCGTCATTGTGCCAAAATCAAAATATAATTTTTAATTATGTAAATATAATAAAATCAAAATATAAAGTTTTTTAATATTTTTGTTCTCATTTTTTTTTTTTTATTTAACTTTTTTTATCTAATATTTTTGTTCTTAAGGAGGGCTGAACAACATAATTTTTTCCAATTGGCTTTCAAATGCTAAAAATCTAGTACTTTCAAATGGCTCTGAATACGTGCGAAATGTGATCCAATGGCATTAAAAGAGCTTTTTTGTTCCAAAAAATTACGAAAAATTGCCCAGCGGGTCGGGGCTTCGCCCTCAGACCCCCCTAGCCTCCGGCGGCTGGGAACTCCGCCTCCAGACCCCAGTCTGTGATACGTTTCAATTACAGTACACTTCTTTACTCAAACACGTCTCCCAATTTAGACATTTTCGCACTTTAACTTTAGGCTCAAGCCCTTTCTCTTGAACGGGTTCCTAGTTATGTGCCAACACCAAGCCACGGCTTCTGATCTTCCATTCTATGATATCTTTGCCCCCACAAAAAATTCCTTTTTCGAAGTTTTTGATGACGTCATTGCATGTGATTTAAGGTTTGCCCCCCCCGTTCAAAAATCCTAGCTACGCCTATGCAGTCACATACTAAACAAAAGTTTTCCGAAAAAAATTTTTGTAAAGGGGTACAGCTCTATTTTGAAATATCGCTTTTATCGTTCATACACAAAATTTTTGAATAAAATTTTTATCTATATACAACAGTCTATTTAGCGCGCACATGGACTTATAAAAATGCGGATGAAAAAGCGCATAGTTTTTCAAGAAGAAGCAAAAACTAAAAAAACTGACGAAAAACGAATACTGTGCAAATTCACCTTAAGTGATATCACACGCTATAATTACTGTAGTAAAATCCTCACCTAGCACTGCGCTCTGCAGTTTTGAAGATTATGAACAGAAAAAATCTGTTAAGACAGAAATGTTACTTTGTTATTATTAATGATAAATGGCAAGCAAATTCCATTTTTATCTGGGATTTTTCGGTCTTTGGACCTCCTCAATGCGCATCTTTGAGGGGGTGCAAACCTTCCTCAAATCTACCCAATGCAGCCTGTGTTTAAATTTTGGAGAACTTTCGCTGAACCCCTAAAACATCTCCGTTGAACCATAACGGTTCGATCAAACCCTGATTACGAACCACTGCCTTAGTACTGGCCAAGACCAAAACTTGTTTTAAAACCTGCATAATTGGGCTAAATTTTCTAAGCGACATGGCAAAGATAGGGGGCTTCAGCCCACCTGGCTTAGCCTCTTTCCTGGTAAGATCACTGATCCATAATATAATCCAAAACAATTCCGGCTACTTAAAAAATTAACCTAGCCAAAAAATAAGTAATCCAACTACGGAAAAAACGAAAATGGGGAAAGGAAGGTTCTGACCAAATCAAATTACAAAGCATATTCTCAGCAACATAACCGCTAGAACAACGTCCATAAACAGGTGATGGCCAGTTGGTTGTGTTGGATTACATGTTATTTAGAACTAAATATCTCGAAACTTTTAATCAGAATTTCAGGTAATACAAATCCCAATAAACAGTAAGCATTTTAACCTTAACAAGAATGGTTAATAAACAACAGAAAATCGGGCGAAAGTTAATGCATTTGTTACCGTATTGGTTTTACAGTTCAATTAGTAATAGGGAACAATTTGATAAATTTTTGATAATCGATACTGCAATACCTTTTGGAATTGAGCTTTGAAGATGATTAATTTTGAAAGGGTCAGTGAGAGCCGTAGGAACGATAACTAGGAGCCTCATGCGGCTCTAAGAGCCGCTGTTGAGAATCACGAGGCCAAGGTCTTTAAGGAAAATAAAGAGCGGGTCACCAAATTATAACACGTTGAAGCGTACCACGGCTTCAGATTGTTGTTACAGAATGGAATAATTTTAGCTCATTGAATGTAGGAGTTTGGCCACGAGGAGCTCAAAAGCCTTCGCTAGGACTGGTCTACGCTGTCAAAAACCGAAATCTAGAGTTCCAGATACACTGAAATTTATTGACAGAAATTAAATAAAATATAAAAACAGGCGGCAAAACTTAACTGAGAGTTAAAACGATTTCCTTAACAAAATTATAAACAATTTTGCCTCCGACGCTCTAGTATCAGAAATTAAAACAGGGGCATACTTATTGGGAGTGCAAGAAAGATAATTACAAAAAAAAAAAAAAAACGAAAACAACAACTGTAAAGCTTAACAACGTCAAATGAAATGAATTGGTTGCATACCATAAATAAAATACAAAATGTCTAAGTTTGGCTACCACAAAAATGAACCTATCGTGGATTTGAACAATATGGCTATTCTTCCTCTCGTTAAAGAGCCAACTTTTCGTGCGGAATGGCATAGTAACTTACAATACAGTACTTTGTCCGACAGTGCATTAATTTTTGCTGCATTGCTAATTCCATTTGTGTAAATTGAGACAAACTTGTTTGAGCGTAAATACTAGAAAAAAAATGACAAACAAATCCCGGCAAAATTGAGTTACAACTTCCAATTAAAGGCAGTGAATCATCCAGCCAATTCCGGTGGTTTAAAAAAGCTAAAATTGAACTATGATTTTTGATATTTTTTGTGTTAATTTTGAGGTTGCAGTTGCAAAGATATTCAACAAATGCAAAAAGATATCCCTCGAAAAAAGTTTTTGGAAACTCTGAGTTTTGTTTTTCCCGCCAAAACCACAGTTTTCTGACCTATTAGGCCCATTAGGCCTACTCTGGTTTTGGCGGGAAGAACAAAACTCAGAGTTTCCAAAAACTTTTTTCAGGGGATATCATTTTGTATTTGTTGAATATCTTGGCAACCGCAGCCCCAAAATTAAACGAAAAAAATATCAAAAATTATAGTTCAATTTTAACTATTGTAAACCATTGGAATTGGCTGGATGATTCACCGCCTTTTAGGTACCAAATGTAGATTATTTCCAATAGGCAACAACGTAGCTTGAATTTAATCTATTCGTTGCCAATTAAGGATTGTCAAGTTTAAACAACTTTTTGAAGTGAATCATTGTGTAATGCAGTGAGTTGTAGTTTATTATTTATAGCACCATACTTTGCTAGTCAGTTATACCTAGACGAATTTCAGGAAAAATTTAGACTACAACTTCTACGGTGACTGTTTTCTTGTTTTCATTTGCATCTTTCATACTAGATCGAACACAATTGAAGCAGTGGCAGTAAGATCTTATTTTGTATTTTTCCTAGCAAAACCTTTAAGAGCATGTGCCGTGCTATTGTCTATTGGATCTTCACCGAAATCGGTTTTATTGATTTTGAGTGTCCATTGTCTACTATCCATGCTGTAGTCATGCAATCACGAAACTGTTATAAAAGAATTTTGTAAATTTTTTTTCATCCCCTCCCCCCCCAAAAAATATCAACTAATTTTTGGAAAAAAAGGGAAATTTACGAAAATAACTAATGCAATTGTGATTCAAATTACGATAATAAATTATTATCGTTCGGTCACATGAGTTAATTTGGGGGGATCAGTTTTAACATTTCATCTGACAGAGGCCAATGTTACGAAGTGTCTTGGCTCGACTTGTATTATTATCTGCATGATTAGGTGAACTGTCGTAAATTTTTAGTGCTCTTCGAAAGTGTTTCAACGCTTCTTGATGGTGTTGTTTTCCCATCAAGCATTCGCCCATGTAATTGTACGTGCCAGCAATATAAGGGTCTTTTCTCTCGTCTTGAGTTATATTTCGAAAAATTTGCATTGATTGTTGTAAATAGTTCCATGATGCGGTATACTGTTGTAAACCTGTCAAGCATCTTCCAACTACGCTTTTTGTTACCGCCAAATCATGATCTTGATCAACGTTAGTTGATGCTTTTTGATCAATTTCAAGTGCTTTGTTTAAGTGTTTCAAGGCTCTATCGAATTGATTCATTTTTACGTGGCAGCGGCCAATCTCATGAAGCGTGGTAGCGATCTCTCTATCTGAGGCAGCATCAGATTTAACATGTTGTTTGATTTCAAGAGCTCGTTCGAGATATTCCAACGCTTTGTCATACTGATGTAAACCTGTATAGCAACTTCCTACTCGATGAAGTGTGACTGCAATGTCGCTGTCTGTATCAACATTAAGTGTTTTCTTTTGTTTAATTTCAAGAGCTTGATTCAGATGTTTTATTGCATGTTCATACTGGCTCAGTTCTATATGACAGCAACCTATTTCATGATGTGTTGCAGCAATACTTCTATCTGTGTCAGCTTCAAGTGTTACATTTTGATAGACTTTAAGTGCTTCGTTGAGGTAGTTTAAACCTTCATTGTATTGGCGCATATCAATGTGACAACTACCGATTCTGTGAATTGTCGCAGCAATGCTCCTATCATTGTCAACATTAAGCGTATTGTTTTGCTTGATTTTAAGTGCCCGATGCAAATAAATCAAAGCATAATCAAACTGTAGCAAGTTTATGTGACAACAACCTATGTTATGAAGAGTTGAAGCGATATCCATGTCGTTCAGAGGTTTTACGCTAGTGTTTTGTTTGATTTCAAGTGCTCTCTTTAAATTTATCAGTGCATTAGTGTATTGCTTTAGACTTATGTGGCAGCTTCCGATATTGTTTAAAGTTGTAGCTACGTCCCTGTCTCGATCTTCATTTGACGTTAACTTTTTTCGACATACAAGGGCTCTGTTCAGATAATTTAGTGCATTTTCAGGCTGCTTTAAAGAATATAAACATGCACCAATTTGATTATTTGCCCATGCAATATCAGCGTTGAAGTCAACTTGCATTGACTTTTGTTCGTAAATCGTTAACAACTGTTTATAGAACTCTAAAGCCTCATCATATATTTCTACTGAGCACAAATGATTGGCAAGTGACTTAATTTGTTCTACGTTAAGGGAAAATTTGTGGGCTGGATTTTCCAAAATGCTTGATTTTAACGCGATTTCTGTTTCAAGTTGTTTGATGCAAGTGTCAAAGTCAAATTTGCTTGAATTCCATAAACGGTTTTTAGGATCTTCAGAGAAATGTGCTAAATCACCCATGCCAAACGCTAAACCTATTGTTATGTTAACCAACAGCGAATCGGAATAAAAGTGAAGTTTGGTAAAATTCAGTCGCTTTGCTACTTCACATTGCAAACAATATGCTATTTGAAAGTAATTGATTGTGCTTGCCACCCCCACAATGTTTAAGAATTTTTCAATGCCATCTTTTTTCAAATCAATGGCATTGTCATTCTGACTCTTATTTTCCATGTAAACTCTCAACCTCATTTCACATGCAATAGCAATTCCGCAACTGAGTTTAATCGCTGTGTTTTGCGTTATGTGATTATTTTTTGCCATTTCGTCAATTATTTCAAAACTCGAATCTGATGATAGTTTAAGAATTCGAGCAAGTGCTGCAATGAATATGGTAGTGCTACGGTAAACTAATTGTTTGATGTTGATTGTGCCTTGTGACTTTAGCTCTGTTAATCGAAATCTCGTTGAAAAACTATTCAAATTGTTCTTAACCTGTTGTTGTACATCGTTGGCAATGTCTGTGAGTGATTTTTCTTCGATAAACTTTCGAGACCCTTCTGCAAATTGTTTGAATATGTCGAACGTTCCAAACACAAAGCATGTTTTTGTTAAAATGTCGGCTAAGTGATAACCATTTTTTAAATCTGCTTCAGAAGTTAGGTACTCTAACATCTCACTGACTGGTTTGATGAGTTCTGTGGAAAAGTGCTTTTCTTTAGTGTGTTGTTGCCTTCCCAATGGAAATTTGCAAGCATGAGGCATCATACCGTCAAAGCAAATGCCTCGTGGAGTTATTGCATCGTAATACCAATTTTTCAGTCTGAAATCTTTGCCATTTAAGCTCCAAATATTCAAGCTCGGTATTATTGTCTCTTTGAGATTTAAAATAACAATTTGAAATATCACAGAAAACCATCTAAAGTAATCTATGTAAGATTTACAGTTTGTGCCATCACACAAAAGGATTATGTGCTCAAAGTCAGAATAAGGTGTGATCTCTTTGCGAGCGAGGGAACCCATTCCTACAATTGCATATTCACAAGGAGGTTTTCCCATGACTTTCTCACAGTATTGACTCAACTCTGACATAATTAGTTTATACTTCTCAGCAATTAGTGCATTTATTTTCTGTATTGCTGATGTTTTCTGCAATTTTAATTTTTCAAAGTCTTCTTTCTTTGCATTTATTGGGATTTGTGGGACTTTGGTTTTTAGGAATGCTTCAACTTCGTTTCTCAGTTTGATTGCAAAAGCCTTTACCTCATCAGCTTTTTCGATCAAGTCTGCATTTAAAATCTCAGCATTGGCTATTTGCAGAATGTGCTGGCAAATCTCTGCAAGATCCGATTTTATTTGAGAAACATTCGGGGGATTTCTCACTATGGCAGCATTAAACAAGCCTGCGCTTTTAACAAGAGACATTTTGTCCGGACTCCGTTTTCTGTATATTAATCCAATTTGGTGGATGAGTTCAGCTGCTTTAGTCGTATCATCCTCTTTTCCTGACTCATTGCAATAGTTGTCTTTTAATCGCTGAGCAAGGCGCAACTCCTCATTCAAATCTTTTTCAATTTCTATCATGATCGATTGTCGGTGAAGTTTGTTAAATTTAACTTGACATCTAATCATTTTCCATTCTTAGCTAGTGTGCTTATTAGATGCCTTTGTTTGCTTAATATCGGTTATTAACGCCAACCAGGAAATACCGCGCACGCAAAACAGCTTTTTCACATGACAAAAACTTTTATAAAACACTACACCGGTGCCAAGTCTGATGCGCAGTGTAGGATGATGATTGTAAAGTCACGATAATTCGATGCAGCTACCATTACGAAATCCGTTTCTATGTTGAAAAAGTTACAGGCATAATCGTATTTTCTGCAGCTAGGCCAGTGAAAATTCTATTTCAACTCCTGCCACTTACGCAGCACATTTCAAAAGTCCTAATTAAAGTATGGTACAGCATTTGCGGTAGACAAGTATAACGAGCAGGACAATCATAACCAACAACAACATGATTAAGTATTGCAGTAGCAAATTGCTGCCCAACCCATTTTGCATGTGGGGGAGGGGGGAGGTAGACAAAGACGCCTCCTATACCTACAGTATAAACGTTAAACTGTTCTCATCGGAGAACGAACGAAATTGGATATAGTGTTGGTAAGCTTTATTAATTTTTTTTTTAATTGGCTTTGAGTTGATGTCGTCATCATAGTTACGTCAAGACAAATTTAGGCCAATATAACGCCATATTTTTTCATGCCGTTATAGTTGGTTTATACGCATAAGGTTGACTACCCCAGCTCCCCTATAGCCAAGTCACTTCGAAAATTTAACCTAGATTTGCAAACTTTTAAACGAGTTTTGGAATTGATTATTTAAGTTAAGGGAGCTGAAGGCGCTGAGTAATTTAATCTAGTCAAATGGCTTCCAAATCTTAGCAATTTAGTTTGTTTTAAATTTGGCACGAGAAACGCGCGAGATGCCATGCAAATGGCTTTGAAATGGCTAGTTTTTACAAAACATCGCAAAATAGCCACGAACTCCTTTGCCTCCGGCCGTTGGAGGCTCCGTAGTCAGTACCCAGCCCCTCGTTTGTGATACACTTCAAGTGCAGCAGTTTGCCCAACACGTCTCCAGTTGGATGCGTTTTCAACACATATAAATTTTAGCTGGGTTTTAACTTTAAGCCCCCTCCCAGCAAACTCTTGCTTGTGCGCCTGGCAACGACCAATCGCTGTTTGAGACTCCGCAACGGTAAACGTAGCTAGTTGAAGTCAACAAAAAAGTAAACAGATGTAAAATTTATTTTATGGTCGGAAACAGAAGTGTTAAAGATGTTTCTCTTTATCGCAAAGCTTAAATTAATAATAATAACAATTAATACGCTTTTTTTTTATAAGATCCAGTAAATTTGGGGCTGAGGCTGGCTGTTCTTAAATTCTAACAAATTTTCGGCCTCATTTGTTCTTAAATTTTATATTGGAAAACAAAGTGAAACATTTTTTTTTTGCTTGGTTGAAAGTTGTCTTTTGTGATAGATTACGATTACTGTTAGATATATCCACACTGAGAATACAGAAAATGCTTACAAATGTGTTGTACTAGTCCGTGTTCTTTTTTTTTTTTTGTACTGATGCTGGTATTGTTCATAATTTGTTCTAATATTTTGAGCAAAAATGAGCCTTGTTCTAATTAACTTGGTCTTACCAAAAAATTTTAGTCAAATTCTTATAAAGCTCTATTTCCAACCAACTTGTCGCTCAGAATTACCATCAGCACTAACTCCAGAATTCTGAATTTATCAGCAAAGCTGTGATGATTGAATAAAGAACAAAAAATTGCAAGGTCGATAGGTTACGTCTGAAGGCTATAGCTTATTTTTCAAGCATGATCATAAAAAGGCTTTTGAGCTCTTACAGGGTTAGCTTCTGCGTGCATTTAGACAAAAAGATTTGGGTTCTTATCCGAAGAAAAACAATTCGGTAAACTACTGCAAGTTTGCAACATGCAATATGATCATCGTTTTTGTTATCTTACGGCTGCGCTGAAAGCAATTAGATATCAGGATCCTTGTAGCATCATTACGTATATGGTCTATGCACATTGCACAACTTTTTATGAAATGTCGCAGAAGGGCTGTATTAAAACAAGAGGCTTAGAACAGATTCTAAAAGGGGTCCCCTTAAGAGCTAGAAAAAACGCACACCTCACTTATTTTTTGTTTCATTTTGACTTTCGACTTAATTTTGCAGCCAAAAGTGATGCATCTTTTTTTGTCCCCACTTGCTTTTAACCGAAAATGCATATTGAGGTACGAAGAAGATTATTACATCCAATGGAGAAAAGCCCTCAAAACCTCCAACTTAATACTGCCCCTTATCGCAGTGGTGGAGAGGCGTATGGTTAGCATGCGTCCGCATTCGTAGGCTTGGATATTGAAATTCAGATCTTTTGCACCAGAGGCGGAAGCATTAACCACTCGAGCAATTGGCCGAACAACTGAGCCGCATAGGAAATTCAAATTTATGTGAACACATCGTCATGAATCATGATACTTTGGTCGCTCGGTCGTCGCGAGTGCAATCGTTCGATTGTAACAGCGAGTTTGTCTACCGATTCCACCAATCTTATCAAATCTTGGTTCATGTTTTCGAGTCGCGAGTCGTTTTTAGCCAAAGCTAAAACCATACTCGTAATGGTGTCTTCATTACCGATGTTTTGATTAGAAGATCCTAAAAAATAACGTTGTTGTTAAAGAATTGACAAGCTATTTACACAAACTGTTTGGGCAGGAGGCTACGTGATAATAATTTCCTAATATTTAGGCCTGCACAACATTGTTGCTAAAAATCGTGAGCGTGTATACTGTTGCAGTTGCTCCGACCTCTTCGGATTTTTTTCTACCTTCTTCAAAATAGGAGATTGCCAAAGAAAATCAAGAATACAAAGTTTTGGAAAAAAAATTGAGGTTTAGGGGTCGTACAGAGACCCTTTTTACCCAGGATTTGGTATTTGTTTTATCTTGTGCCGCTAGATGGTGCTACGTGAAATCTTTGTTACTAATGAGTCATTGCAAAATTGAACATTAACTTTTGGTCTTACGCATTCAAAAAAACTTCACTACAACTTCTAGAACTGTTTACATTTATGTTTTTTGTATGTTTTTTTCAAAATTAATAGTGATCAAAATTGATCACGTTTCTGAACTGGGAAACTACAACAAAAACTCTATTTGAATTAGACCTCCAGTATCTATTTTGGCTGGCTGTGTGAAACAAAGTGAAAAATAGCCTACAATGTTACTTTCTTAAATGACGGTGCAGACTATGCTTTAGGTCTAGTTATTGAAATCTATTAAACTGCTTTTCTAAATTAACTATAGTTACAGCAGCAGCTTACTAAAACCACATTGGTTATGTTTTGCTGTGTAAAATACGGAGTTTAGTGCAATCTACTTAGCATAAGCTCTATAAACCATGAACATTGGTAGATCTACAAGCAATATGCCATTACTAGATCTGTAAATTCTTGCAGTTGGCTGCTAGGAACTATTTCTAGACCTGATAACAATACTATCAAAAGCATATGTTTTCCCACCACGAAGCTGGAATTCCAACAATTAGTTAATTAAAAACGATTGAGGAAGTAAAAAAGCTGGTAGATGAAATGAAAAGTTTGTACAAATGCAACTTTAACTAAACAAACAGTAGAAAAGCAAACAAAACCATTAAAAACTTCTAGGAAAAATCTATCTCTCTCTTCCTTGCCCTCTTTTCCGTGTGGGTTGCGGGGGCAGCAGCTTGAGATTAATCCACCACACTTCACGGTCTTCCATCACCTCCATCATTTTGCTTTGGTGAAGTCTCAAGCAATTGCACTAAAGATCCTCAATGTAAAATTGATTCATCTACAGTAGTTCTAGGTCGTCCAACTGTTTTTTCCCCATTTGCTTGGCAAATAAAGCTTGTTTGGGAAGTTTTTCCTAAGGCTTTCTGCTTACATGGCCAAACCATCTAAGCTGAGATCTTTCAATTTGGAGAAGTAGCAGCTCTAGAGATTTTTGAATCTCAAGAGATGGGCACTTTGTCAATAAGGTAACTGCTTTGATTTTTTGGAGAAATCTTATTTCGGACGCTTGCACTTCCAATCGCACCCTTTCAGTCATTACCGAATTTTCATGACCATACAGAGATGCAGGAGGTGAGAAGGAACAAAGACTGTTCTCATTATTGCAATTGCCTTGCCGATTCGCTTATCTAGTTCTTTGTCTTGCCTTCCGTCACTCGTGAATGCAACCCCAAGATACTTGAACTTGTACACGTGTTTCTGTGTCGCTCCATTCAGTTGCAACAAGCACGAATTAAGGCTTCTTGAAACATGGAGTTTTGACCGTGCGTATTTTTATTGCTGCAAGGTCATAAGCAGCTGCAAACTTATTCAATGTGCGCTGAAGGCCAAATTCTGTAGAAGCAGAATCAAATTATCGGCACGTATAGCAGGCAACTGATTTTTCAATTTCCTATCGTGACAAATTCATCAGCTTGGTTGCATTTGTCAATCCAATTCATGTAAACAAATGAAGAAAAGAAGAAACAAAACGCATCCTTGCTGGAGTTCAACGCCTACATGGAAAGCTTTGACTGCTTGCCATTTACTCAACCACGAAGCTCCAGTCGGCAACCATGGAATGCCTTGGTGGCATGTAACAACTGACCATCAAGGCCATTCTCCTGCAGAACTCTTCAAAGTTAGAAAGGCAATCACATTGTACTTTTTCGAGATCGACAAAGCATACAAAATGATCTTTGCCATATTTTCCCGATTTTCCGAAAATTGAAAAAACTGAACACAACAATGAAATCTTAATCATCAAACAAACGCCTTAACATGATTCAAAAATGAAGAAGAAAAAACAGTTTTGCATAGCGTGATGAAAAACCAGGGTCGAGAATAAAAGAAAAACTTTGGCTGGAAAAGAAAAGAAACGGAAATTATAACAGCTTATCATTAAGATTAACACAGCAGTCTAGAATAAAAGAAAAAAAGACTGACATTGGGTAAAAAACAATAATGAGCGCTTTTCGGTTTAAAATTAGAACCAGATATGAAACTAATCGTTAAATTAGAAAAATATGCAATAGTTTGGTATTAATTATGCTTGTGGCAGTACGTCTTTAACGCAACTTTTGATAACTTTGATTTAAGAAGTTCTCTTGTTGGCTATATGCACTAAGAAACAACTCTAAAAACAGTAGAAATGATCAAAAGTGATCACAGGTTCGACTTATAGTCCAAAAACATTCAAAATCAAAAAAACATTTTTTTTTAAATTGCCAAAATTTTGATGTCACGGTGCGACCCCTAAACGTTGACAAATTTTTACAAAACTTGACCAAAGGGTTTTTGTGCGAAGCCTCCAACTTGAGCTCAGGTAGAAGTTGCCACGATAAAATTTTCAAATTTATGGGGCGGCTTCAACACCCTAGTGTATACAGTAGAAGCATATTTTTAGTTTATTTTTAACGGAAATTTGATACGCCCAGCGTACCGTCTTGCAAGCGTGCGAGCTGCGGCTTGGTGAAAATAAATTAAGGATACTCTAATAGCCTTGTACGCTCACGATTTTACGCTCAAGGCCAGGCCTACATCTAAACTCGCAGAATTAGCAATGGTTGAGGAAATGAAAAACTTGAGATTAAGAAACGAATGCACCAACGTGGATTAACTTTGATCCTAGGATTAACAAAACTTTAGGGGAAAAATTTAAACAAGTGGCTGGGCAAATTGCTCTTACTATAAACGAATTCAAGAATAGCGTCTATGAACATGCAAATCCAGTTTATTTTAATCTAAAAACTTCATCAGTGTAGAGAGAGAAAATTGATGATCCGCGGACCAAAGGTAATCCACTTTGGTCCATATGGCCACATAAGTTTGCAAACATTTTTTTATCGTAGCTTCCTAATTCTTTTTACTTGCTTTTCGAGGTTTCTCTTTAGTTTAGTGTATTAACAATTGGTGGAAGATAGAAAAGTTGCTGCTACAGCTTGTGTGGATTACAGTACCTTGGATTATCTCAATTTATTAATATGAGAATCGCTAATGAGGATCAGTAGTCTGAAACATGCAAAAAATTGAATTTTATGAATAGTGAGATGTCAACTTCTCGTTTGTGACTTTTTGATCTCAGCTTCTCGTATGTGAATCCAAGATAATTTCAGATTATTTTTAGTTTAGCGTATTCATGAAAAGAGTCACAACGGGAAGCTGACCTGTTCCCACTCTTCGCAATTTTGATGGCCTCAAACTAAGCTAATTCTAAAACGAATTTTTATGAAAAGTTTCTATGTCTTGCTTTTATGTAAACAAAAAATTCAACAGGCCTATCCAAATCATCACCTGGGCTGTTATTTTCGTCTGTACCAGAAACAAATGGGTTTTGACAACCAGTCGGGTTATCATTCTTCTCATCGCTTTTCTGTTTGTATCTAAAAAATTAATTTTTACAAGGCCATGGTTATGAATAGATGAACAAAATCTAAACTTTTTTGCTTACAGTACAAGATTTTTATATAAACAGATTTTGTTTATATCTTCGTAATCGGTTTTAGAGTAGCTTGTTGACAGTGTGGCCTAAAGAAAAAGCATTTTATGGCGATTATGAAAGTATGACCTTTTTGAAATCATCTGGCAAAATTCAAAAGCAACTACAGTACATTTTGGTGTACCGATTTGATTTGAAAAGAAAACCGCGCGAAGTGACGACGTTTCGGTCTTATGAGTGAATCTGACCATCACACCTGTCTACCACATTACGGTGGAGCGGGTCCAGCGCCACGGGGGGCATTTTGGGGCCGTACCCCCCAAATCACTACTTATGTCCCCATAAACGAGAAATGTGCCTCACAAGCGAGGATTGTGCCCCAAAGAAAGCAACAGGCTCGGTGGCATTAGAGTGCAGTTCGTGGCCTGAGACCCCCAAAATACTGGTCATCAACCCAGTTTTCGTGGGAAAGAACCATTTTCCGCAGATTTCGCGATGAAGGCCTTTTTCTTTTTGGTCTTCACCCCAGAATTCGTGGAATTTCGCACATATTTTGCGATGAAGACTTCACTTTTGAATTCGAGAGAAAAAGCTTTTTGTACCCCCCAAAAATAGTTTATGCCCCCCAATCACGCTACTCTGGCGCCGGGCCTGCGGTGGAGGCTTCACACTGTCCCTTTTATTGTTGAACGTCAAGCAAGGAAGCAATGAATGCCAAGATTTTTAAGTCTTTGGTTTAACCCGACTGGGAATCGAACTAGAGTTTCAATAACAGACGCTCTATCAACTCGACCACTCATCGGCCTTATCTCGGATAAAAGAGAAACTGATATGAATCATTTCTTTTGAATTCAAAAACATTCGTTGCAAAAACTGGTTTTTGGCTTCTGCTTGAAGCATTACGACCGATGACGTCAGCCATACATGCAGTGCAACAAGTTCTCTACCAGTCCACGACTGTCTAACTATACCAACACAGAGTACCCTTTTTGGGCTTTATTTGCAAGTCTTCTGTTACAGTGGGCCACCACCGTAAATAAAATGCTTGGCCACATTGGAAATAAGGGCTGTCTTTTCCAAGCACGCAACAAGGCACAACTAGAATGACGTCATTGACGAGATAGTTTTCTTAGCTAATGAAAGAATATCAGATTCAAGTCAATATCTACTTTTGCTTGTGGGTAGTTCCAGGCATTCATGCTGATTTTTAAGAGCCACTTTAAAACAACCTCTCCATATTTTTAGCAACGTTGAACCAAATATTTGGCTTTTACAGAATCCTCGAAACCGTTCAGTGACGTCATTAAAAGTTTAATTGCAATCGTCTAACAATTTAAACCAGATGCCAAAATCCGGTTATTGGTTTGGGTTATCCATTGTTTTTTTAAAATTCCCCAAAAGAATACTGTTTCAGTTGAGTTTCCCTTTGAGTAACGGAAAAGTATTCATTGCTACTGACAATTCCCAAAGACACCTTAAGAACATACTGTACAAACTACAGCTGTTATTTCTTTTTACTCACTTTTTAAATAATTGTCTAACCGCGTGGTTCTGAGGAAGATTATTCTCCCACGCTGGTTGCATACGTAGCTGCCTAGCTTCTTCCTTTTCTTTTTCCAAATCCGAAATTTTACGAAATACACGCTGCAAATAAAACGATTGTAATTAACTGATCATTCTATAGACTGCAGTTCATTTATCACAGTAATTAACTGATTGTAATTAACTGATCACGATTGTAATTAACTGATTGTAACTACCGATTGTAATTAACAGATCATTCTATAGACTGCAGTTCATTTATCACAGTATCCTTTAAGCAGGTATTCAGAAGGGTAGCTTCATTTTAGTACAGTTTTTTACTTTACTTATTACTTTTTTCACTTTAAGTCTACTGCTTATCTGTTGCTGGCTAGAGTATACTGCTCACAGTATGTACTGCAAGTGCAACGCATGACAACACACATGTATGGATTCACAACATGGTGTATACTTTCCAGCAAAAAAAAGAAAGCGCCATTTAACAATTTAGGTCCAATACGAACGCAGTCTAAACCAAATTTGGATTCTAGCAAAACTGAACACAAACAACGCAATTTGTTGTCAAAATGTTACTATATGAATTGGTTTTAAAGCCAAAAAGTTTACTGTTCCAACTATGGAAGATACCAATTTTGCCCAGAAATTCCATACTAGCGCTATTTGTTTATTCAATGGCCACTTATATAAATCCTATGACGCTGTAACAATAAATAGTACTTTTCTCTTGATAATTTCAAAACTCAGTCCCAAGTGCTGTTGACTGCTGATGGTTGGATAAAAAATGACGTTTTCACGATCGAGTTTGTTATATCAAACTAAAAAGCTTTTATTGCATTCAAAAGAAAATTAGTTTCTTCGAAACGATATTCCATTCATCAATAACGTCAAAAGTTCAAAAAAATCAAGAATTAAATATAAAGATCTCGCATTATTTGTCTTGTATATATAGTATTTTTATAGTACAACAATATTGACATGGTAGAATAATTTTATTATACTTCCTATTAAATTCCTTAACGTTCAACGAAAACTAGGTCTGTATCATGCCCCCAAATTTAGCAAGGGAGTTGACTCATCCAAACGGTAAAAAATAGTTTATGATGATGACGTCATCGTAACAATGCCATAAGCAATTTCAATAAAAATGACGTCACAAACTGAAGAAGTTTCTACCATATGCAGTTTAGTATTACGAGGATGAATTCCATATGACTATAACTATAGTAAGTCATGCCGATTAATTATAGTCACTATAAGTTGCAATTTGGTCAAAAACGCTTTGTTTCTGTGGAAACTATTTCACGTTCGATCGCCTTCAAATTTTCAAAGATTGTTTGAACAAATTTGACTCAAAGTCAAATGGCTCGAAGCAAAACGCTTTTCAATGTTTTCATTATGTACTTAGTATTTATTATTTTTCTTCTCTTCCCTTTCCCTTGTAAACTGTAGTAATGTAACAAGGAGCTTTATCGGTTTTTTATTATTGCATTTACCATATCCATGTAATTTGGAATTATAAATACCAACTAAAGTTTTTGTCCAACATCCACATTTCACTTACTGGTTTTCTTAAGTTGAAAGTCAAAAGCATCAATTTTCGAAAAGATTTTGCAAACGATTCGTAGAAATTAAGAACTTGTATCAGAGAATTCCATTTGATAGAATTTAAATCACAATATGTCAGCGCCCGAACATGGAACCCAGAATGACCCAATGACTCACACTCCCAAAAAGCATCTCCAAACACATCTCCTTTACCTGGAAAAGTAATTTGGTAGTTATTCAGTAAAAAGCAGTTACTTTCAAGTTTCAAAACACTGTTACTTACTTTTGTGTATTTCCCGTCTATGATAATTGCATTATACTTTAAGTTCATAATGTTTCTGCGCATTTTAACACTGCTAACCATAGGCGTAGCCAGGATTTTTGATTGGGGGGGGCCCAAACCACAAATCACATGCAATGACGTCATCAAAAATTTTCAAAAAAGGAAGTTTTTGTGGGGCAAAGATATCGTAGAATGGAAGATCTTAAGCTGTAGTCTGTTGGCACTTAACCAGGATTTTGGTAAAGGAAGAGGGCGAAAACTAATCGTCAGAAAATGTAAATGTCTAACTTAGAAGACGTTTTGAGTAAGCTAGTGTACTCAAACGTATCACAGACGGGGGTCTGGGGGCGAAGCCCCCAGCCGCCGGTGGCTATGGGGGTCTGGGGGCAAAGCCCCCAGCCGCTGGGCAAGTTTTGTAAGTTTTTGGAAAAAAAAAACTGTTTAAATCCCATTGGATCACATTTCGCACGTGTTCACAGCCATTTGAAAGAACTAGATTTTTAACATATGAAAGTCAATCGAAAAAAATTATCTGTTCAATCATCCTTTTACTTGCAATTAAAGTCCAAAACACGTTTAAAATCTTGCATTATGGTAAAAAATTTTAATTGTAAGCGATTTGGTCCATGTAGGGGTAAGGCACATTGCCTCCTGCAATATTTTAGCAATTAATAGTAATCCGTTCAGAGATTTTCCTTCAAGATTTTTGTTTTGTCATGAACTTAACCAGTTACAGGAGTACATGTACGGCCAGGGGGCCCAGGATCCCTCAATTCAATTTCAACAATTTGTTTAATGAGCATTTTCCGTAGCTATTTTTTTAAAAGTCGTTTTCGCGTTAAACTACCAAGGTGAATCGTTGGTACAATAGATAGTCACGCTTACTAAACATGTTATTCCCGGGCCGAATATACATTGCGCATTGCCTCCTGCAATATAGGGAATTTTTGCAACATCTTCCTGTCGAATATAAGTGAAGACCAAAAAAAGTTTACCATCTGAGGGCCGGTCCCTGGCACTTATCCATATGGCAAATGCGGCGCTGGTTATTGCATTACGTTCATAAAAAGTTAAGATGATGGCCTGAGATAGCAACTTTCGGACAAAAATCCTAGATTTCACCCTGGTTATACGTTTAAATTGGTTGGAAAAAATTGAATTAAGGGGGTACACCGGGCCCCTTGGTCGTCAGTATTATTTATTGTTAATTACTGTTGTACGCGTGCACTGTTGTACGCAAAGATGCTAAAAGAACCTGAAAATGAAGAAACAAGGTTTTTCTTTGTCATTGGTGACATTTCAATTGAGGGTCCCGGGCCCCCTCGGCCATCCCCTGGGCCATTCCCTTGGCTACGCCTATGATTTTGAGATAAGATCGCGCCCTTAAGTTCTTTTATAAAAAAAAACATTTAAAGCAAAATTAAACAAACTTTTTATCCGAAACGTGGAGGACTCGAGTCAAGTCACTTGACAGTTTTCTGAAACCTCCAGGGATTGCATGACATTATTATGACGTGGACAGGTGGTCGTCATTATTATTACTTGCTTTTGCACTCGTATATCCTAAATTAAAGAAACTGCAATTCCGGACAAGGACAACATACTGGCTATGCTCTCATTATATGAGTCATTGGTAGTATTTCAGTTGGGGGTTTGCATTACCGCCTGTGTTATAGCATTAAATTCATAATAACGTTAAACGAGGGCCTGGGATTATGTATTGTTTGATTTTTTCAGGCTCCAACTTTTAGCACAAAACTTTTCGATTTTTCACAGGTTTTGCGTATGTATTGTTAAAAATTTGAATTACGGGGCTCCTAGCCCAGAACCCTTGGTTCTCAGTTAGGGGCTCTGGGGCCTCCTGGTTGTCAGTTAGAGGCCCTGGGGACCCCTGGTTGTCAATTAGGGGCCCCATGTTTGTCAGTTAGAGGCCCCAGGGCCCCCTATTTTCAGTTAGGGGACCCGGGGCCCCCTGGTTGTTGGTTAGGGGCCCCCTGGTTGTTAGTTAGGAATCCCAGGGCCCCCTGGTTGTCGGTTAAGGGCCCCCTGGTTATTAGTTAGGGGCCCCCTGGATTTTAGTCCGGGGCCCCTGGGCTCTCTCGTCGTCCCTAACTGCACCTAAACATTGCTAGGCTATGTTATCATAATTTTATATCATTGGTGGTATTTCAATTGGGGGGGGCCCGGGCCCCCTGAGTCCCCCCCTGGCTATGCCTATGCTGCTAACACTCGCTTTCTATCACAGCCCAGTAAAGCAGTCAAAAAATTGATACTGATGTATACACCCACTTTTTATAAGAATCAAGAAATTTGTGTTTGAGGTAGGGTTGTAATCCCGGGAAATCCCGATCCCGAATTCCCGGGATTTGGGGTATTTTTTCCAATCCCAATCCCGGGATTATATGTCTAGAAATCCCGGGACTTATTAAATTTAGTATACCCCTGATTGACCGTTTAATGTCAGCCTACGGAAGTGAGCATCATGTAATGTTACAATTCCAAAGTACAGAATTAAGTTTTGCGTACCCTAGCTCAGCGTTTCTCAAATGGTGCACCGCAAGGGTTAGCTAGATGCGCCAAACTTGTATTTCGTAAATTTACGACCTGTTATTTGCACTATTCTTTATTTTCGGAATTTATAAAATTGGATACGATGACCATCTTGAAGTTGTAAGATATCCGACATTGCAATTATTACAGTCATATTCTTGGCGCAAAACCCTTTTCCTGGCATGCTGCTCTACATGAGTGGAGTCAGAGTCTCAGAGACTAAATGAAGTTACTATTTTCTACACTCGATAAAGTTGCTGATGGAAACAGTATGATGTGTTGTACGAGACAAGCAAAAGAAGGCCTGAAAATCTTGAAAGGTTGTTTACTGCTCTTAAAACTATTAAGCCCACATCAGTTGAGGCCGAAAGGGCCTTTTCTGCCCTTGGCTATTTTGCTAACAAAATCAGGAGCCAAATGAATGATGCCACTCTAGATGCTCTTATATTTCAGCGTCAATATTACAAGAAATAAAAAGGTTTTTGTTCTTTCCATACTACTTTTTTTAATTATTTGCTCAATCCCGAATAATCCCGGGATTATAAGTCTAAAATACCCGGAAATCCCGATCCCGGGATTGTATAAACTGGTCCCAAATTTACAACCCTAGTTTGAGGCTGGTTGTTTTTTCAATTTTCATGAATTTCTAGCATCATTAATTTTGTTGAACCGGCCAGTTGGTCGAACGGTAACGCGTTGTCTCTGGAGCGGGAGGTCCGAGGTTCAAATCTCGGGCCAGTCAAATCGGACATAGTGTTGCCAACGGCTCGCCACTGCTGCGACATTTCTTCGAAAGGAGCTGTGTTGCCCGGGCGCAATGACGCGGAGATGGGCCCCGCAAACTCCTCACACGCTTTGGCGTAATACAGCGAGTATAATGGAAGATTTGATTTGATTAATTTTGTTCTTAAATTTTGAAAAAAAATGAGGCTCACGTTTTAATGAATTTGTTTTTATAAAACAAGAGTTTTGCTCCAGTAAAATATAGCTAAAAAATATGAAATAAATGGGAGAATTTTTGGTAAATGGTGTAAATAAAAAAATATACGAGTATAAAGCAAAATATTATTAAAACGTCGACAAAATTTTTTGACAAATACACAAAAAAACTTATTATTTCATTTTAATCTGATGTTGTTTAAAATGCAATATTTTTGCATCATTATGATACATCATCTAAATTATTTAACTTTCATAAGAAACATACTTTCACCTACGGTGGTCGACAGTGAAAACAAAATAATTATCATATTTCAACAAAACTATTAATTATTTATAAGTTCTCAACTTTGTATTGACGATAACTGCAACCACTTGCTCTGCTAACGCAGAGCCAAATCATGATGGGCGATGCTTTCGGAGATTGGAAATTTAAAGTTGCCAAACGTTATTAAGAAGCATGATAGGAAGAGTAATAAAAAACTTTTACCGCTTAGTTGATAAAGCGTCTGCTTTCGAACGGTAAACTGGAATTCTATTCCCGATAAAATCAAACCAACGTCAATAAAACTTGGTATTTACAGCTTTACTGTTTTGCGTTTAGCATTAAAGCGAGTATTGTACATAGTGAAGCTTCCGGCATGTGTTTGAAACACATGGTAAAGTAGCAGCTTGGCTCGAACAAGGCGACTGTAACAACTACAATTATTACTTTGAAAATCTTCAAAAACTTGCGACAACTTTGCAAAAACATCACTAAGGAAGACAAGTCAAGACAAATTTATTTCATCGCTCAGTAATAGCACGAAAAAGAAATTATAATCAGCATTCGTTTAAGAAGGCGACAGGAAAGTTACGAAGGACCTTATACGGTCATCGAGTCAAGCAATCACCCTCTTGCCAGTGAGGCAATTTATGCCAGTATCACGGATTGCTTTCATTACTTTGTCTAAGTGAGTTGCGACATTTTGATAATATCAATAAAATGACGACCCGTCATCAGCATGAACTTTTTCATGTCACCAAAGCAGACATCTACTTAATTATATCATGAAAGAAATATGCCTACTGCGCAAACGAACAATCTTTGATGCTAATGTTTGTACGAAGATAATAGAAAGTTTTTGTAGCAAGATTTGAATTTTTTATGCGAGAATGCCGTAATATTTATGGGAATGCAATTCCAAATCATAACTCCCTGATACTTAATACACCTCTTTATTAGCAGACATGGGCACGATGTTGATCTTCAAGATCACATTTTTGTATGATGTAAATCTTGAAGATAAAGATCACTTTCATTTTTGAATGTCGCGTGGGGTAAGCATCGCCGAGGCCAGGTTATTTGATATTCTGAAACTATTTCATGGCTCCGACACGGAATGGAGTCCAAACCGACACGAAAGTAATCCGCATTTGCCGTAGTACAGACAGGACAGGTATGAACCAGTACACAGACATGGGCACGATCTTGATCTTCAAGATCACATCACTTTAATGATCTGATCTTGATCTTCAAGATCACCAAAAGGTGGTGATCTTACCCATCTCTGTTTATTGGTACGGTAACTTGGTATAAATGTTTAAATTGTTACGATCAGTCGTCTGCCTTGTAGCTCGACTTGAGCGGTCACTAGTTTTACAAAAATATTTGCGAGATAAATTTGGAGTTTTGTTGTTTAAGGAACCATAAACAAATTTGGCGACTTCAAATTTGAACAAGTCATCAATATGCAAAATTTTCAATTGTGAGTAATATGGGTTTACTGAATCTCGAAAATGAGTACCATGCAGCAACGGCTCTCATCGCTCAATTTTGTAGGGATTTTAATTTCTGTAAATAAAGAGGATACGTGGTTCCCCATCAATAGTAACGGATGTACTAATGCATAGTAGAGTTGCAACATAACACCTTGAGGAAGAGTTTGTTTTTGTTTATTTACAGTAGTATTCCAACTGAGCGCGTCACTTTACTCTCCATTATTTTAATTTGCCCATGAACGTTAAATTCGTTATCAATCATAACTCTTAGGTATTTGGCACTACTGACAATATTTACTGCAGTTCCGTAACTTGATGTGTTAAAATGGGAAATTGCCTCTGTAATCTGTTTTTATGGAATGATTACCATATTGGTTTGAGCTGCATTGACGGATAGCTTATTCACACTGCACCACAAAATAATGGTGATGATGTAGTTCTGCATTAAGACTAATCTCAACTTGTTCGGAATTTGAACCTTGCACTAATAAGCACGTATTATCCGCAAATAATCTTGGTTTGCTTTCCAAGGAATTATGTAGATCGTTCAGAGGTGGAGTCGAGGACACAAGGCTCGAGGCCAAGGCCAAGGACACAAAAAAAATCCGAGGCCAAGGCCAAGGACAGCCTTTCCGAGGACAGACACTCTCGAGGCCAAGGACAGGAATGCTCGAGGCCAAGGCCAAGGACACAAGCACAAGTGCTCTCCAAAATAAAAATAAAATAAAAGGTCTTCACACAAAAATTTTTCAGGCGATCTCCAAAAAAAAAAGGTCTTCACAAAAATTTTTCAGGCGATCTCCACAAAAAAACGTTTTCCAAAAAATTTTTCATGCGCTCCACAAAATTTTAACAATTCAAAAAATAGTGCTGTCCTCGAGCCGAGGACAGACCAATTTTCGAGGACTTGAGGCCTCGAGGCCAAGGCCAAGGACTTCAAAATGTGTCCTCGAGGACTCCACCTCTGAGATCGTCAATATATATCATGAAAACCATAGAACCCAGGGACGATCTTTGGGGAGCCCCAACTCTAACTGGTTTTAGGCTGGATTGATTTTGGTTTATAGATACAAACTGTTGTCTGTTATCAAGATAGGAGCGGATTAAAGTGTTTGCTACGCCTCAAATGCCATAGTTATTTAACTTCGTCAAGAGAATGTTATGTGATACTGCATCAAATGCTTTTTTTGATCGACAAATGCTAATGCCGTTCAGGAATTATCATCAACGTTATCGTAGGATGAAGTGACAACGTCCAACATCGCATGTAATGTGGAAATGTTACTTTAAAAACCATATTGATTTTTGTACATTACATTGTGGTTTTTGAAAAACTGCGAAGTCGCACAAACAGGATCTTTTCTATGATTTTTGAATAGCAAGTCAAGTTGGATATGGGGCGTTAATTATTCATTTCCTCTTTGCTCCACTTTTATAAATAGGAGTGATCCTTGGCCTTGGCCTCGAGCCTTGTGTCCTCGACTCCACCTCTGATCATCATGCTAGATTAATATGTTATTGCATCAGCTGGCGCACAACCAGGGTTTTGCTGAATCAAAAGCTGAAAGCCAGCCAGACCTACTAGTCAAGTTTAAAAAAACGTTCAAAGCCTAATTTCGCGGCTGTACATTTTTTGAGGTAATATTTTGAGTTTAATTTTGAATTAAATGTACATTGAGCTAAACAATCTTATTTTAATTTTCTAATTGACTTGGCTAAGGTGGAAAATTTCAGCCCCCCCACCCGGAAAAAAGCCTTCTCAATGCTGGTAATACCACTATACAAAATACAACAGCGAAATTAGGTATTTGGTCTTACTTAATATGGCTACAACTTGATCATCCTGGACCACCTCTAACGAACCGGAAGTGACAAAATTAAGAGCATCCACGCTCTCCCCTTGGTGGTAGACCATATCACCGGGTGCATTATGCATAGTTGTGAACTCAACAGCTAGCGCTCTGAGACAGCTGTCACTTGCTAACCTAAAAAGAAATCTTCACAAGAATTTATTATTAACATAACACTCAAAGTCACCACCTACAGTATTATATTCTCCAAGTAGACGTCTACTTGATATTGCCAAAAGTAAATTAGAAAAAAAGATAAAAGAAACTTTGAAAAGTGTCTCAATTATTTTCATCGTCGAGTTAAATCTTTTTTTATATTTTAGACTATCTTCCTTTTGTTTGTGTTCTGGTTTGATCTGGATAAACTTGATTGGAGCTAGTTTTTACTTTATATCATTTTGTTTTGGCGATGGTCAAGTAGTTGTCTCTTTGTGATGGACTGATAGCCTAGCCTGACTGAAGACTTGGAAACCCACACCGACAAGGGTACGCTGCTTGGGTGTGGTTAAACAGACATAGAATACATGGGTCTCACTCACTCAAGAACGAATTGTTATTGTTGAATTTTTCCTTTTGTCACCAGACAGTGTCAGACACTAACTACGGGATGATCTGCAACTTTCATTACGATGACTACTTCGTGTCTGGAGGAGTCCGCACTTGCTTAGAACTTTTTCCATTGATCAAATGTTTCTGTGGATTTCTTCGAACTATCGTAACTGAAATTGCTGTTTGCTCGAAGCCACCAAGCAGATATAATCGTCGTTAAGCGTCTTATCCAAGGACTCAAAAAAGTGACCAGGGTTCTAATTGAACCCAGATCATGCGATCAGGGTCGTCGTAAAAACGACGCCTTTACCCTCTCGGGCACGCAGCCAAATACAATTGTCTTGAAAGATGCTTGGAAAATTAGTAAAAGCGGAAGGGATTGGGTCGGAAGCGGATACAGTCGAAATGCAACCGCTGCTGCAGTTTTGAATATAAGCGACATTATTGGGTTCAATTATTCAAAGTACAATATACATTTTGCATTACCTGAATGCAGGGTGCTTATTGAAAACTTTTCGGTTGAGATGCACGCAAATGTCTGCTTTCATGTCTTTCGGAAAATAGTTGAGTATCTGCCCGAGGAAAAGTGATGCAAGGTTAAACCGTTTTCGACTTACTGAACAAAAAGTGATAAAATTACATCAAATGACAATCGTACACTCAAAACAAAGCCAGAGGTTTATCGTTCACCATATGTAAATAATTGATGGTGTGCGTAGATCGATTTAATGATAAGGATCGAATGCAGCTAAAATACTACCAATGGAAATCCAAATCCGGAGCCAAGAAGGCCACTGTATAGGCTGCATCAAACTATGGTGAATTTATTTTTGCTGTAAACTGATTACACTTCATCAAAGAAATCATAAACAAGTTAGAATGCACATTAATTTTGAAGCCGTAGTGCACAGTATATATGGCTATTGGTATTTAGCTATGTAACATACGTGCCAAAAGGATGCGTCCCAACGCGGTCGACCGGCTCGGTTGAACAACCTAGCGAGCAACTCTCCGAGTCAACTTAATAACCACTTGACCCGATCAAACTTTAACTTGTGGCCACGTTGGAGTGTGACGCTTGATTAATTTTCCACCTCCCTTTACGCTGGAGACGGCTCTTCAACGTCTCCAACCAGCGCAAGGGAGAGCGTCCACCACTCCAACGTCCTGTCGTGCTCGCCATTGTAACATCCGTTTCAAAAGGACGTCCCAATGCGGTCGACCGGCTCGGTTGAACAACCTATCGAGCTACTCTCCAGGTTGACTTAATAACCAGTTAATCCGATCAAACTTTTCAACTTTTGAAAGTTATTTTGTTACTTAAAACGCAGTAGAAAAGCTTTGGTATCACTAATTGTTCAGCTATACAGCACTACCCAAAAGTTATAGTTTAATTGATCAGCGGCCTGCTCAGGCCCGGCGCCACGGGGGGTATTCCGGGGTCGTGCCCCCCCAAATGACTGCTTGTGCCCCCACAAACGAAAATTGTGCCCTCCCAAGCGAGGACTGTGCCCCGAAGAAATTAACAAGCTCGGGGCTACTAGAGTGCAAATCGAGGCCCAAATTGGTGCTTGCCACCCGTATTTTCGTATTTTTGTGAACTCACACCGGATTTCATAAAATTTTGGGATGAAGACCTTTTTTTTTTGGTGATCACCTGTTTTCGGCCGGAGAAACCGTTCGAATTTCTGATTTCGGCCGGAAAATCCCTCTGAATTTCAGTGAAGATCTTTTTTTTTTGGTCTTTACCTTGCTCGTTTGATCCAGACTGGGATAAATTTCCCGTGACCCCCCAAAATTTATTTCTGCCCCCCCAGTCACGCTACCCTGGCGCCGGGCCTTGGCCTGCTGCGGATAAATCGTCTACTCTTAAAAATGCTCGACCTGTGTTCCACTTCCATTCCCAGTACGGTCAAGCCAAAAACTTGAAGGAACATCAAACGTTGATTTAACTCTTTTATTGCACGTCAAGCAAAATTTTATAATTTTTTTGGGACTAATTTTAAAATTTTGCCACTTCTAAATCGAAAGATATCTGTGTTTATTTTTCCCGCTATCTGTTGAATTCCATTTATTTTAAAATAATTTTTGAATCACTGGTCCTTGACTGCTTTTGATACCATGGTTTGGACCCTAGCTTGAATGTTACCTAGTCGTCCTACCCCTCTAATTGCTATCCCTCAGGCTGGCATCGTTGCCCCAACCCTAACTGTAATACAAGGTTTTCAAGCAAACAAAAGATTGCTCCGTGCATTTTCTTTTCCGTTTCTGCGTCTATACTCCGTATTCTACTATTGCACGCGTTCGTAACCCAAGCGCGAATTGAACCCGCGTACGATAGTTGGAAGGCGAGCGCGATAACCACTACACTACGCAGCTTGCAACCAGGGTATCGAACCAAACCTGAACCCGAACCGTAAACCCGAATGAACCGTTTCATGTTGGTGAACCCGAACCGAAACTGAACCAGCAAAATTTTACTTCAGTGAACCTGAACCAAACTTGAACCTTAAAAATTGTGCTCAAGTAAACCCAAACCGAACCTGAACCCCTAACAAAAGTAAGAATATATTTTTCCATATCCGGACGCCGCTGGCGCTGGTACACGCACCATAAGAGCAGTGGTGATCATCAACAGGATCAGCGATTTCCCCTTTTTTTTTCTGGACGAAACGAGTAACGACAGTTAAATTTTAAGTCAATGAACCCGAACCGAACCTGAACCAGTAATATTTTACTCGAGTGAACCTGAACCAAACCTGAACCTCAAAAACGGTGCTCAAGTGAACCCGAACCAAACCTGGGGGCACATGACAGAATTTTCCTTGTTCGCTTTAATAACGAGTTTTTTTTTAAGAGGCGCTGACGAACGAAATACTCGCTAAACGTAAGAGGTCATTTTTGCACGTGTATGTAAAGCCTTGCGAAATCCGTTACGTCATTCTTTCTCGCTAAATTTCTTCGAGCGATTGCGGAAAGCAGTTCCAGTAAAAGAACGTCACATTTTCCTCGCCAACTTAAAGAGGATCTTGAAGCACTCTTTAAGCGTGCGAGAAATCTTTTTGGTTTAAAAATTTAATGGCGAAATGTTGAAAACTTCTTACTCATGCGAATTTTTGCTGAAAATTAATTCAAATCGTCGCCATGTTTGCTATTAGACTGCTAAAAAAAAGTGAATTGCATTGAGAACCATTTGCTGTTTCGATTGATAAAAAAATGCTAAGTAGTGCAAGTTGACAAAAATAGTAACACACTGCTTTTATACGAACGATTTTCTAAAACACGAGGCTCATTTTTGCTCAAAATTTAAGAACAAATTAAAAACACTGCCAGCCTCACCAGCAAAACAAACTAAAAAAAAATTCAAACTAATCAAAGAAACTAATATTCGTGCTGATTCAAAACGTTAAAATTTCAGTGATTTCCTTGTGTTTGCAAGCAAAATTGCAACTATTCAAGATTATAAAGCTCTGTTGCTCTGCGCAAGCAATTGAGAAATTTTTTCGGCAGTTGTTCAACTTGAAAAAAGCTTGGTTTTTTGCTTTTGCAATTTTACGATGCTGCAAAAGCAAGAAAAAAGCCTTCACTTAAGTCTTAAGCAGACAGAGCTATAGGAATTAAACAGTGTTTCAAACATGCCCACTGAAATTGACATCGATGCTCTCAAAATTTTACAAAATCAAGAACAAATGAGACTAAATATTGGCAAAAAATTAAAAACAGCCAGTCTAAACTCAAGATTTACCGGTTCAGAAAAGGAAGAGTGTACTTCGACTTGCTCACTTTTGAAAAATTTTGAAACCTTAAGACCTAAAGTTACTGCTAACATATGAGTTTACCCACCAACAACCTCAAGGGCGCTTTAGTTCATTTAAAAAATTATAGTATGGAAAAAGTTGTTCTTATTTTACATTGATCCAAAAATATAATTAACTTCTGTCGTTCATTTACTAATTACAGTATTATCAGTAGAAGAATTTGCTTGCGTAGAATAATCACGCATAGCTTAAAGTATCTTTTTCCATAACAATGTAGTACATACAATACGCTTGAACGCATTATTTTGAAGTAGAAATGCATCTGACGTCACAATGGGGTATTTATTACGTACTAACACAGGTTACAAACATCTCGCAAAGAAATTCGAGCGAATTTTTTTATCGTGTGTTAAGCGAGACGGCTCAGAAATTGCAGTTTGTCTACGAAGATTTTTTGTTCGTTAGCGCTTTTTAGCGAGCGAGAATGGCCTTTACGAGCTCATTAGCACGTTCTGTCATGTCGCCCCTGAACCGCTAAAATATTTTGAGTAGGAGCTAAACCTGAACCCGAACCGTTATTAGAAACGGTTCGACACCCTGCTTGCAACAACGCAATCACAAAATGCCCTATTTAAACCAAATGTATGAGAAAAAGGCAATAGAGGGTCACGCTTAAATGCGGCTCCCTGCGTGACTTTTGCATGACTGGCTTCTATTGCTCCTACCACCATTAGCATCCTACCACCACCAGTAAATTTTAAAATATTAGCCTAGCCTAACTGTTTTTTAGACAAGTTTAACGATTAGAATTGCAACAAACAACTACTGAACTAACTTAATTAACCAGTAGGCTATGCTAGCCTACCAGTCTAGGCCTAATTTTTGTTTCTTCCCAACTTCTTAATCGCATATGTTTTTGCTAAAAGTAGCAAATTCAAACCAATAAGTGTATTTTTACATTTGAAAAGCAATTTGCGTCGTCATCAAAGTCAAAGCAGAAACCTGGCAGAAGCCTATTCTACCCTGAAACCTACAATTTAACAAAGCTTGTTTAAAATTACTAATGCAAATTTTGGTGTTGTCAGGTTGCCACAGTCGAATTGTTTCCTGTAAAGTCAAAATCTTTCCCATTAAAGCTATTTAACGTCAAGCAATGAAAAAAACGGGACAAAAGCGTTGGTAATCAATTATTTTTGATACAGCTAGGGTTAAAATTTAAAAATTAGACCGCAATGCCCCTCTCAACAATGAAATAAATGATTTTCTTTCAAAATTAATGAAGAAAAAAAGCGGAATTTCTGCAGTGGGCAATGGTTGGGTGGACAATAAGTAGTAAGCTCAGCAATGGCTACTAGCCAGACAGTAATAAGACTGTAGAGTGTAGTTTGACAACAAGATTGCAAAGAGCCTTTCTTTTATCCAGCAAAGGCAATATACAGGAACTATAAATAGAATTACACAATGCTTTAACTTACCCTTGAGGTGTCAATTCCTTTTGATAAAGACCACGTGAAGACGATGTAATCCATGATCCGGTCACTTAATCCTGACGGAATGTCATGGAGTTTGAGAAATTCGCGCACACTCTTCAACATGTTGTGATAGCGGTTGGTGTCGGCGTACATTTGCTGAATTATCGTCGTAACATTACCGAAGATACTAGCATAAAGCAAAGCTGCAAAATAAAAAGCAAAAGATTACGGCAGCTTGTAAGTTTTTACTCCGGCAAAACATTGAATAAAAAAAGATTGGTCAATTACGCGTGGTACGTCACGTATTCGAGTCGGTAGTCTGGTCATTTTAGGGGACCCAGTTCTAGGCTTCTCTCATAGATGATCGAACTACCGAAAAAGAAGGGATGGGAGAAATCTGACTCCCCTGGTTTCAATAGAATGCAAACCATTGCTGCGGCCGCTTTTGTACTTTATAAGTGATAAGCCTCATCAAGTTATTTGTTAGAAGAAATTGAATACTTTTTTGGAATTGATTATTGATCAATATAAGCCGAATATGTCTCCTCTTGTTCTTTCATTTTTGATGATATGTTACAAAAATTTTCGTTTTGTGTTATTGAAATTATGTTTAAGCCTATTAGCTCATAGACATCAAAGTCATTCTACCACTTGCTGAACGTGATCGGTTCTCTGCATTGTTTTTAGAACATATTACACACTCACCCCCAAATATAAGCACAACTGCACAAAAACTTTGTTCAGCTACAGTGTTAGCTGCAATGTTTCCATAACCCACGGAAGTTAAGGTGGTCATTGTGAAATACAAAGATGCAACATAGAGATCGCTTGGTTGTGGTCCTCCTATCACTTTTTGATCTAAAAGTGTACTCGCATCTAACAAAAAGAAATTAACGGAACAAAAAGTTATTACACCGTACTTGTAATAATCAATTATATCAATTGCTAATTAGTGAATTGCCTTATTTTTCATCATTTGTATTTAATCAATAAATCATTAACCCAATATTGCTTTTACTAAGTTATGACACTAACAAAGTATTGATCCAAACACTAAAATAATCTACAACTTGTTATAGGTTGAGGCTGTTACAGGTGATATATCCCAGCTAAGATTTAGACTAAACCATCATAACAATTAAATTCGCAAATAAGCTCTACTTTTCAAAATATTACAAATCTTCGAAGCACAAAAATAATTATGAACCTGCAAAGAGCAGTTTTGCAGGTTACATAACTTAAAATTTTCAGCTATTTAATGTCAGAAGTCACCAGAACATCATGCTATATCACATGCGCTAGAAAGCGTTTCTATGACACGTGAGCCAAAGCGTAAATAAGTCCCAAGCTGAGATAAAGACCTGAGTTTTCACTGACAAATTCAATCGTAAGAAAAGTCTATCGTTGGCGATATCCGCGCGAAGTCTGAAAGTGGGCCGATAGTGAAGACTTGGCGGGTGCCGGATAAAATTTCATCGAGGGCCCGCGGGTCAAACTTTGGACACCCTTATTATTATTCAGTGTTTATTTCAGACTCATAAAGTCCATATACAAGCACTACACACACAAAAAATAAATAAATAAATAAAGAAGCACTGTACAGCAAAGAGCTGTTCTTGTCCTGAGTGGTGTATTATTTAATGTAACTAAAATTTAACGTAACTAAAATTCTCTTATCGGCTGATTTATACTGTCCTAGAATTTAAAATTAATACTTACTTTCGATTTCATACGGTTGGTTAATGTCATTGGCAAAGCGAACCAACCAGTTGTATTCTACTAATTTACCATCAACCATCCTTTCAGTGAAGCTAATTATATACCAGATGCAAGCTAACCAATGGCCAGAAAGAGCGAAAAAACAAACCTATAAAAGATTCAAGAATCACCAAATGAATGTACTTTACATAGGTAAAGAATCTGCTGTGGAACGAACTCCAAATTGTCGGCAGCGCGGCCGAGCGGGCAAAGACTTCGTTTTGACGAACTCGATCGCATGATTTGATTTCAACCTTCACCCTGGTTATGTTGTTGCGTCCTTGGATAGATGCTGTACAATAATTATCTTGGTTTCGAACAAGCAGCGAACTCAATGGACAAGAATTCGAGGAAATCCACAGGAACATGGGATCACTGGAAACTTTCAAACAAGTGCGGATTTCGTTCTACAAAGTAGTTATGGCAACGAAAAGAGTATGGATCGTCTAACAGTTAGCGTCCGTCTTACGCTGTCCGGTGACAGGAGGAGAAATATGCATCTACTACAACGACAAGCTACAAAATGTGTTAAGGATTAGGCTAATGTACAATGTCTTGATCAAAAGTATTTCAACAAACTTGTAGCTTGTTTTCAACTAAAAACTTTGGTTTGTATTTCAAGAAACCTAAGTTTTATTTTATTATTATTTTTTTACTTAAAATCAAAACAAAAACATATGGAACAAAGCTCTTTGTTTGGTAGCTACAGTACTTCAAAATCAATGAAAATTAATGCTTTGAAACAAAAATTTTAGCAGGATATTTTCCAAAATTGTTTTGCACAAGATTGTTTTTTTTTCAACTCAACATCACATACTCATTATACTATAGGACTAGGTGTATTAATGCCAAAGCGTGTAACGAGGTGATGGGGCTAATCTCGGTTGTGTTTCATTCAGGATGCACAGCTTTTTATGAAGAGATTTTGCAGCAATAGCAAGTCGTTGGTAAATTTGTCTTTGATTGAGAATTATTAGTTGGGCCGAACTTTTCGGATGGGGGCTCGAGTTCGGTTATAGATCGACAAAATTTCGGGCCTGATATGTGCCTTGTGTTTTAGGCGCTATGAAAACGTAATCAAATTAGCTTTACGACACTGAACAAAGACTTCGTTTAAGAAGCATCAACAATTATTATTACTATTGCGTCCAAATTTAACAATAAGTACTTATTTTGCCATAGCACACTACAGTTATTTTAAGATATGGAGAATTAACCGTACACGTTTTTTATACCTAACTTAACTTTCGGGCTTCGGGTCTTGTTAGGATTTCAAATTATTTTTCGGGTTGGGGCCTGAACTAGTCGGCCCAATTACAAGTGTACTTCGATTGGAACGACTGGGGAATTGAACCCAGACGCTCCGTTCTAGAGACTAAATTTTTCAAGAAGAAAATTCTAAAACCGTGCAAAACAAAACCTAACAAGACATAGTAAACCCAGTTTAGTGTTGCCCATCGTTTTGTAAGTTTCACGAGATCGAAATCGATTTAAAACGATCTTGTCAATAAACAAAGCGGGTAAAATCTTCCAGCTCACCTCTTAACGCTCAAGGTTCATTAATTATGCAGGCGATGATTTGGCATCTTTTAACTCCACTTAAACTAAAATGTGTTCCATTTTTCTCTCTGATCCAAACGTCACAAATTTTGAAGTTTTAACAAAAAATTCAGAGGATGACATCATTACTCACTTATTTATTCACAACTATCATGAAAACTACTCTTGAGTAATAAACATTTGAAGTAATCGTATTCACTCAGGATTAGGCCGCTATGAATCAGCAGTTACCCTTTTTTCAGGAGCCAGTAAATTTTGATTTGAGGCAGGCCCAAATTTTCACGAATTTTCAGTCTATTTTGTTTTACGTTGTTCTAAAATTTTATTAGAGAATGAAACATTAATTCATTCTTGTTTGGCTGTAAGTTGTTTTGATTGAAAATTATTGTTAATCGTCAAAACTGCAAGAACAAAACAGTACAGTCCACTGGCCATGATTGCAAAAGTCTAATTATTTTGTTGCAATACACGGAACTGTATAATAAAAACTGATTGTTTAATTTTTGACCGATATTCGACTATGCCAAATAGGGCTCATCGAAAACGAAAGGATCGAAACCGCCTTACCGAAAGCAGCTTCTACGTATAGCCATACTACGACTCGAACTTTAGAGGCGGGTTTTCATGACGAATGGGGTTGAATGTGGTTCTATTTTGCTTATAGTTGACACCAGCGCGTACTGATTTCAACTTGATTTCACAAATATTATTACTAACTAATGTGACTCCATAGGCGTAGGAGTGGGGGGGCCAAGTTTGGTGTATGGTGTCCAAATTTCGGGCAAAATTTTGGACAATTTGATGTATTTTGGGCGATTTTGCGTCAAAATTTCGGGCAATTGCATGTCGTTTGGGCAAGTTTGCCTAGTAAAATATTCCGAGCGCTGGACAGTAAAACCGTCTCAATGTGAGTAAAGACCTTTTTTTTTTTTTTGGAGGTCACCTCAATTTGGACAGAAAAGCCGGCTCAATTTGAGTGAAGACGTTTTTTTTTTGGAGGTCACCTCAATTTGGATAGAAAAAACGATTGCTTTGTCAGGCAACTTTCAAGTCATTTTTCGGGCAAAACTTTGGTGCCCCCCAATTCATTTTGAGCTCCTACGCCCATGTGTGACTCTCTATACTTCTCTCTTCGAGCAGAAAAGCATCTTTTACCTTAATCATCTAATTGTAACCCTAACCGTAGAAATAGGATAAAACGGCTGTTTTCAGCAGATTGATCGATGCTAACTTCTCGTCAAAGACTTGGGGCCTAGGACATGCTAAATAGAGTTATGTTTAGGGCTGGTGAAAGTGTGGGTTTTTGGTTAAGCCGTTTTCGACAAGGCTGCTTTTTGCCAAACCCTGTAATCGATTAAACCGTTATTTTTTCTTATCCAACCAGTAAAAACAAGGTTGATCCTCCATATTCGATATATTGATCCAGCTTCCGCACCACTCTTCCTAACCTCAAAAGGCGAGCCACTTTCAAAATGCTAAATAGACTGACGATTCCCTGCAAAAAAATAACACAAATAAAGCACATTCTAGAATGAACACTGGAATCAAAGCTAATGAAAACAAATTTCCATAAGTTTCAAAATTTCCAGGTTGAAAATAGCTTCCAAATTTCCAGGTTGTGTATTAAGAGAGAGTTGAGTTGAAATAATTTATTAATTGAGTTAGCATTCAATGTGCTTGGGTTAAGATATATTCATCCGTACTGTCTCTTGGCAGTAGCCACCATTTTGATTCGATTCGGGCTCAAAGAATCAAAGCCTTATTATCTTACCCAACGCAACTTACGAAAAAAGTTCGTAATTGTTGAAACGAGTTTAAGCTCGTTTTTTTTCCTAAATTGTTTACTTTGCTGCTAATTTGACAATGGCATAGTTGTTCCAGTGTTAGGAAGCATGTAATTTTACGTGAGTCAAAGGCTTTTAAATCAATTAATGTCAACAAACACGACTAATGTTTACAGCAATATTGTAGTCGCAGAAAATCAAATTATTTCACAATCCACAAGTTAACTTCATAAGTTAACTTAACTCCCACAATCCATAAGATATTTCCTCCCAACCCACAAATTTCAAGAAAAGCTTTGCAAATTAAAGATCTTGATGCCGAGCCTTTGATTTGACTGCGGTGGAATACCGCGTACTTTTTCTTCTGTATAGCAGAATTTATTAATAATTCAATGAAAAAAGAATTCATTCCGTTTGTTGATTTAAAACGACGCCGATAGTAGATGAAGGAAGTTTCATCAGTGCTAAACTCTCCATCAACTTACATCGTCCGTGGATCCAGCATCGGTTTGCTCAAACAAAAAGTTAACCAAGTCATAAGGAAGACAGGATAAAAGGTCAATCGCAAACCATCCTTTCACATAGTTCATGTGAATCAGCTTGGAGTCGGAAATCACTTCTCCACCCGATCCCACGTATGTAGTTAAAAAATTAATGACGATATCCATTAAAAAAATAATGTCCTAAAAACATCGAAAATATCCTTGTTTAAAGTAGAAACAAAAATGCCATTTGGTCAAAGCTCGTGTGGCGCTTAAGTTCAAATGTGCGGAGTGGCGAGCCGACAGCATTTGAGCAAAGTGGACGTGATAATTTGGGACGATATGCCTATTTTAGATTTTACGCCCAAACTAGAAAATGGATTGTTTGAGCTCGGTTTAATTAAAACCACGCTTTTACTTTCTGAAAGCTCCACGTCTGCCGTGTAATTCTATCCTTCGGGAAAGTTGATACCCAAAGTAATAGCTCGGCGTTTCAAAATTAAGAAAGTTGAAAAGGCTTATACTGTGGTTCAAAATTAAGCTTATCACAAGTCAGAGCTTGCACCAGGAGCAAAAAAGAACGGCAGAGCTGAGATCAGTTTGAAATATTCATAAAGTCTTGTCGCATGGCAATTTTGTAAAGGTCGGCAAACAAAATACAGCTTTTAACGTATGAAATATGCATGGTTTTGATATGGTTCTTAAAATATGTAGTGAAATCAAATTTTTCTCGTTCTTGAGAAATTGAAATTGCAGGTTGGCTAAACCAATTATTTGTAATCACAAGATGCAGCTATAATTGAAATTCAGTTGTCAGCCACCCACAGTACAATCGTCCATAGGTGGGCAAGTTAATCCAAAACGATAGCTTCGTTAACCACTAGTCCATTAACAAACTTCATACTTCCGTTAAAGTTAATTTGTAATTTTTAGCTTTAATTAGCGGAAGTTAATGAAGTCCGTTAATTCGTAGATAAAAATAGGTTTAAATGCACTAACGAAGCTGCAATCTGAAAATCTTCGGAAGTTGCGAACAGCAATAAGTGATAGATCTGTGAGGCTGCAGCTTATTATTTGCCACAAAAAAGACCTCCTTCGCTTTTTCTTCTATAAAACTCGTGCTGATGCGCAAGAAGTGTTACCAGTGCTAACTGGTTTGTACGGGTACGATGAATGAATGGTGCAAGAAACTAACGATGAAAACCTTCACTGAAGTTAACAAAACTTAACGGAAGTTAATTTAGTCCGTTAACATAAAAAAAACTTTTTAACGAATCAACGCGTAAACGAAAAAGTTACCTTCATTGTTAACGGATTAACGAATTTGTGGCCACCTATGTAATCCTCCTTTAACCTATTTTACACAGAAGGATGGGGCCCAAAATGCCCTCATCTCAGTTTTTAGTGATAAATCCCTTCAGAAATAATATTTTTTCTTGACTTTGAGCCAAATTTCTTCACAAATAACCCTTTAAAATCTGAAGATGCTGAAACAAGGGAAAGTTTCCCAAATCAGCCGTTTGCCAAAGTCACTAACAGAAATTTGAATATTTTTTGGCCCATTTTTAACGCAAATGAAACCTAAGATTATTTGTGATGTAACAACCTTGACTCAAGCATTTTATGGTTCGGCATCAAAAGCAAACGTATGTTCAAAATTTAGATTTTGTATAACATCATTGCAAAAATGACGTCAGTTTTGCTAAAATCGACTGTGGTGTCACTACGACAACGTCATTAACTGAAAACAATTCACAATTTTTTCCAAAAAATTTTGGTCCACACAGACCCACCTGCCAAATTTGGTGCGTCATGACTTAGGAGTTAGGTAGGGGGGCATCTTTTCCCCGCTCCATTTAAAATGCTTTGGTTAAATAGCCCGTGTGAAATAGAATTAATAGGCTAGCAATTTCGGTGAAAAATTAGCATTCTCCCAAAAAGTATGCTTACGATTCTATACTTGACAGTACACCGTAGGCATAACATTTTTCCCGGGCTGCAAGTTTCGAGCCAAGAATTTATCGATCGCCGTCCTCGAAAATATTTTAAAATAATTAGTTATGTTTTGCTGTTGTCCGTTTTCTTTGCGATACATTTACACTACAATATGTCAACAGAGTTATCACACTTTTGTACAATGCGCACTCGGAGTGACGCTTTTTTATAACAGAATTAGCAAGTTGGTTCCAATATTGATAATTGCTTGGGTCATTATAACTTTAATATTTCGAGCTCATCGTCTTAGTTTTTACTACGTGGGGTAGTGTTTCTCAACCGCGGCTCTTAGAGTGGCATGCGGCTCTTAGTTATCCTCTCTGCGGCTCTCATTAACCTTTTGAAAATAAAACTGTTTTTGACTGTTTATGTAAATTTTATTGAACTGTTCTTAATTTTAATAGCAAAACCATTACTATTAAAGCAATAAATTTGGTTAAAGTTTTTATTGTTTGGTTAGGAGCATCCCTTTAGCCAACAGACGAAGATAACATTACACAGTTCTACTTGAAAGTTACTGGATGTTAGTTCTAGCGTATTAGCTGTGTCTCTTAGCTTCGTTCTCATTCCCAACCAAAAATTTTATTCTTATTCATTCAAAACGAATAAGAGGGAGACCTAACTCGGTCTTTCGATAGACTGTAGGGCTAAAGTTGTAAAATGCTAGACTAATGCAGTACCAAAATCAAAGGGGTCTAAAAGGGCTGAACAACGAAGATCCGTACAACCTGTACAACTGAACATGGGAAATTTTTGTTATTTTTCAGCAAAACTTAACGTTTTAGCGCCTTTAGGATCATAATTTGCACGTTTTTGAAAAATTTGAGCAATTTGAAAAAAAACAAAATTTTGAAAGTCTTAACATAACATAGCTCAGCCCCTTCAGTCCCTATTACTTATAGGTCAAGTCAAAAACACGTTTAAACGCTTGTGTTTTGGGGTAAATGTTCTTAGTGACTTGACCTGGCTGCGCCACTGGGGATGAAGCCCTTTTAACCAGGTCACTTATATTTAAATATGCATTCTTTTAAACTTAAGTTTGGACTTGAACAGGAAGTAGGGGAGCTGAAGAGGCTGATAAATTTATTTCTGTCGAAGGGTTTCCAAATACTAGCATTTAGTTCTTTTAGTTTCAGATGGCTCTGCAAATGTTCAAAATGCTGTTCCAGTGAGCTATTATTAAATCCATTCCTTTTTTTCACCGCCTCGTTTCGTGTTTTTTATTTTTGCAGTGACTTGCTTGCTTTTGTGGATTGTTACTTTGTGTAGGATTTAGAATGTTATTTTCTGGCCTATTTACGCTGGCTGTCCCTTCCCTATCCGTAATTACGGAGTCGAAGTTTTTTATATTTTGTCTATGGAAACATTACTGTTTGTGATTAGGTTTTCAAGCTTGTTAGACCAGGGACAGCGTTAGGGTTTAGGTTTAGCCTGGGTTACCGCATTGAGTGACTGTATTCAGTGTTTTAGGTTTGTTAACTGCCTTTTTTAATGATTCTTTGTATTCTATTTGAATAAGGTTGTTAGCCCAAAATTAGTTGTAAATCTTCTTCTTCATCTTCTTAATTTAGGCCTACTTGAAACTTTCATTAAACTTGCTGAACCATGTTTAACTTAAATTTTCTGGACTTTTGAATCTGTTTGCTAATTTTGTATGTCTGAACTTGCAAGCTGATGTTGGAATTGCATTTGACCTTTTGAACTGACAGTATTGAATCTTGGAGTTATTTTGACTAAATTTTGATAAGATATCTTCAACTGTTTTCGCTGACAGCCAAATTGTAGGGTTTCTGTGCCCCTGTAACGTCAGTAGGCTAACTATTTGAAAGCTTGCTGCACAGAAACAAATGCCACCTAAATTGCGTTAAAATGGCAATTTTTCTGCAAAATTATAAAATTGCCCAGCGGCTCGGGGCACCGCCTCCAGACCCCCGTTTATGTGAGACGCAGACAAGTTTTAGCCTTAAGTCCAAGTCCCCCCCCCCTTTAGCAAAATCCCGTACGACACCTGTGCTGATGCTGTGATATTGATTTTTTTAATTTTGTGATATTTATGTTTTGCTTTTAGCTTGGCACAAAGCCATGATGAAGCTAACTACTCTGGGCTGGTGAAATATTTCAAGAACTTAAAAAATAAAAACCTGCAGCAGCTGCACAACACTAATTGGAAATTTTCGTTTATTTGGTTGCGGCTCCTGTCAACTTTGACGTTTAAAGTTTGGCTCTGGACCAAAAAAAGGTTGAGAACCATTGATGTAAAACTTAGTCCAACGCCAACCCATTTCGGGTTTCCGCAAATTAAATTTACTGAAAAGGATGAATTTCACAGTAAATTTTAGCTGCTTGCTATCGCTTTCTTCGCTGTCTTAAATTGCAATCGTTTTGAAGTTTTGTCAGTTTTTTTCAAACAATTGATTATCCTGAGACTCCCAGCATGATTCGAAAAGCGAAAGGTCTCTTTGCTGTCTCCAGGCCAAAGAAACTTGGTACATAAAAATGTAATTGTACTTAAAATTACGTTTCAATTACACACTAGCACAGGTACAAGCACTTACTACGATACTGTCAGAGATAAGCCATGCTCCAAATAGAACTTGCGTTCTCTCCGTAAACACAACATTATACGGAACGATAATAGCAGTGTATAAAGTAAGAAACAAGATAATCCAATCCCATAAAGTCTTGAACATCGAGTAATGAAGAATGATGTTCCGAGGTGTTTGTGGGGCTTCATGATGATATTTGGGTAATACTCCTGCGCTATGAATGATTGTCTGAAAACAAAACAGGCTTCATAAAATCATTTCATCAAATTACGTTTCATCAAATCTTTTAATTTTCTTTCAATTTCTTTTCTTTTTTTCTTTAGCAAAGTAATTTGATTTATGCATTAATAATTTTGTTTAAATTGACGTTGATAAAGTCATCAGAAATTTGATAGCTATAGCAGAGCTAAAGCATTGTAGTCACATCAAAGATTTTCTAAATATCACTGTTGCTTAGTTTTGACGAGAGTAAAACATACCATACGACAATACAAGTTCTTTTTTTTCAATAACAGCGAAGAGCCAATATCAACTTGTATTAATTTGAAGAGTATGAAAAGTATCAGTTTTTGAACAAAACCATTGTCAAAAATTTTATTTAAAATGGCTATCTTTGAAACATAATGATTGACACTTCAAATTTCATCTTTTCTATCCCGAAGTTATTTTTCGAAACCATTGCCAAGCAACTTTAAGGTTGCCGATGACCAGTGCAGTGTTTTCTACACAAACCTAATCCAGTTTTTCTCATGTAAAGCGTTGTCGAAATTATTAACTTTGACTAAACAAAACCGGTATGAGACCTGCAGCAAATTAACAACGGGAAGATTTTTCAATGAGGGACTTAAACCTCAACCTAACGAAGTAAAGATCTTTTGCTCTCCGTTGCTTTTCATTTACAAAATAGGTCTGTTCAATTATTGTGTTTCAATTAAAAAAGCGGAACGGTTGCCCGCGCCAATCCATCCCAGTGCAGTATTTGTAACTGGCAATCTGGTATTAGTTTTTTTTGTACCTTAGTTTTCCGGTGACAAACATCGTCTGGAGCTGAGAATTGATTTTCATCAGAAGTTGAATGCTTTGAGTGTCTCAAATTTTGTCGAAAGTTGCTCAATCGTCCAGATGCAGCTGTTAACATATGCAAGCAATGTACTTTTAGTTGGAAATAATTGCAGAACGGGGAGAAGTTGAGCCCGTTTGTAATAACATATTATGATGCCAGTTTTTCCCTTAAGGCAATATTTTGGGGCAACGTTAGGGATTCCAATTTTCCCGGATTTTCAGCTTTCCGGGAAACGAGGAAATTTTTGAAAGTTTTTCGGGATAAATTATTCTAACATAAATTTTCCAACATTTTTCAATTTGTTAAATATCTTAAAAGACAGTTTATATTTTGATTCTGCATAGTCCATTCCAAATCTTTTTTTTTTATGTAGCAGTTTGCGTGGCAACTGACAAGCTTCGTTGTTCTTTCGGTTGGTATAACATGAGTTTTGTTCAGTAGCGTACGCAGAATTTTCGAAAGGGGAGTGCCAGGAAATTTGAAAATAATGAAGACCAAAAGAAAAAAAAAGGTCTTCACTCAAAATTAGTCCGATTTTTGGCCCAAGATTGGGTAAAGACCAAAAAAAAACAGGTCTTTACCCAGATTCTGTCCTTTTGTGTGCTCAAATTTTCTGCCCAAGTTACAAAGGGGGGAGGAGCATGCCGCAATTTTGCATACTATTCCATGCTAATTACGCTATCCTGGCGACCCACTGGGGGGGCCATGGCACCACGTCCCCCCTAAATACGCCCCTGGTTTTGTTCATGCTTTTGAATAATATTGAGAATTATGTTCCGTTTTTGCTCTGAAAGGACAATTTCAGGAAGGCATTGAATAACTAATTAAACTAGGTTGGTGACTATAATCAGCAGAGTTTTTTCTAAAAATGTGACACCAAAAATGTACCGGTCATTCTGTCATGCCTCAGACGGAAAGCTAACAATCTATTAGTTAAAACAATCTATTAGTTATCTTTTAGTGGAAGTCGTTATGATTTCCCAGGAGTCGACCACGAAAGACGTCGAACTTTTCGGTTAATCTATTAGTTGTTACCAGCCAACGGTCTAAACATACTGTAGATTGCCTTAGTAGGTGATGCAGATCGTTAGTTAGTTTGATTCTCAAGTTTGGTCGTACCATTACTATTCTCACCTGTCTAAAATTTCGGTCCTTACAGAGTAGCGCGTAGCTATTAATTTCTGTACATGCTACATTTCTTGATGCCTCTAAGGCTTATGATCGAGTAGACCATTATATGCTTTTCAAGAAAATGTTTTTACGTAATATTCCGCTCTGCATTGTTCGCTTATTGTTGTATTGGTATGAGCTAAATGCTGTGCATTAAATGGGGTAGTCACTTTTCGGATTTTTTTGGTGTCTCTAATGATGCAAGACAAGGAGGTGTGCTAAGCCCAACCTGCTTGCGCTATATCTTAATGATTTGTCAACGAATTAAAATGCTAATAAGTCTGGATATTTCATAAGCAATGCTCTTGTTGAGCACCTTTTCTTTGCAGATGATTTATGTTTATTATCTTCTAGCCTTTGTGGTTTGCAGGATTTGGTCGACTATATGTAGTAGTTATGTAATGCCTCATAAGTCATAACATTCATTTAAATGCAAAAAATCAGTTGGACTTGTTTTTCTATTTAAAGGACTTGTTCTTTTTCAGAAGCCTAAGATTGTTTTAGGGAACAAGGTATTCAAGTTTTTTGATAGTGTGATGTATCTTGCTCGGTGTCAAATTTCTGCAAACTTATCTGATGATCAAGGATGGCGGTACGGTACAGTACGTGAGTACGGTACGATCCGCTTTAATTATTGTTATGAAGTACGGTACGCTCTTTTTGTCATGCTGCGGGCACTGTACGTAGGTACGCTGTTGGAATTTGCGTACTAAACGTACCAAACGTAGCGTACCTATCGGTGAAGTACGTTTTATGTGCAATCTGCGGCCGTCAATGAAGATTCGTGCGACCGTGAACTTACAATAAAAATACACGATATAGCACCACTGGCTAGACCCGTGTTTGCGTCCACACATTATTTAATTTAGTCTACGTTGACTAAATTGTCGTTACAATATTGTATTTTGATGTCACAACTCTCAAGTATTTGACCAACTAAACAAATGCAGATATTTTTGCTGTACAAAAATACCAGAAGATACAAATATTGTAGTGGTAGCAGCCTATTCGATGTCTTTGTTTTTAATAAAACTTAGTTTTCTCTCAGAAATCGTCATTTTTTTATCACTAAACTATTCCTGAAGCACAAAGAATCTCCTCTAGATGTTGCAGTGTATTTTGTTCTATAAGATTTTGACGGACTTAAATAAAGTATCGGCATATAAAGCTCAGCAGTTTTTAAGTTCAACATGTTATTGAGTTCAAGTACCCCTTAAGCCATGCTTATTAATTTCTTTGGTTGCGTTCACCCCCATTAAGGAGTTCCTCATTTCATTCCCCCTTGATAAAAATACGTTTACTGATTATTCCAAATAATTTCAAAAAGCCGGGAGTATGAGGGCGAGCTATCAAGGCTCGGAGATTTTGAATCAATTTGCAATAAAAATAGCTCAATTTTTAGACAATTTTTTGCAAATTGCTGCATCCAGACATTATCTTTTCGCAAAAAGCGTGTTTTTGCAAAATTGCAAAATTACCTCTGTTACTCACATTAACTTACAAGTTTTCATTTTCTTAGGTTCATCCCTTTGTACGGGTTCACCCTCACAAAAATTTAATTCACACTGGGTTGAAGCATTCACCCTTTTAAGAAACTCTGCCTTAAGCTTGTCTTTTGGTATAATACGACTCAGATATAAACAAAAAACACGTCAACAGAGGTCACATGTGTCATTAATGGATCCTTGTTTAACCAGACTGATTGAAGGAACGATACGCAGAAAAACGTACTGTACCTTGGTACGGTACGTCGGTATGGTACGCTTCAAAAATTGAACTGAAGTACCGTACTCTGGTACGTACGGCTAAAGGTGCGAGGTATGAAGTTCGCAAAAGAAGAAAAACGCAAAAAAGAGGTATGAAGTACGCAAAAAAAAAGCAAACTGCCATCCTTGGTGGTGATGGCGATATTTTTGTCAAGAGAGATCTCTTTATTTTGCGGCGAACAAACTAAAGTATATTTTTTCAAAGTGTTTTTATGCGGTAAAAATTAAGTTGTTTTGTAGCTATTGTATGCCTTTTTATGCTTGCCATCTTTGGAATAACTTTCGTAAGTCGTCATACAATCGAATCAAAGTAGCCTATAATGATTCTTGTCAAATTCTTCATAATTTACCGTGATTTGTTAGTGCACGTAAATTAAAGGTTTCATTTAGTATTACTCTCAGAGGTGGAGTCCTCGAGGACACTGTTTCTAGTCCTTGGCCTTGGCCTCCAAACCTACAAGTCCTCGAAAATTTTCTCTCCTTGACTCGAGGAACGCATTATTTTTGATTGGTTAAAAAGGAAAATAACCAAACAAAAGACAATATAAACTTCTAGTCTGTCAATCTGTTTCTTTTCCTTAGTTGAAAAATAATACAATGTGATAGCCAACTAAGCCAAGTCATTCTGATATTTATTTGAAACGGCATTGTATGAAAGCTCTAATCGGAGAATGAGGAGATTAAAAATCTAAAAGCATTGTAGAAAATTGTTCTTTTTATTTCTGCTAACACTTCCGGTGCTCAGGCGGTACAAATCGCAAAGCACGAAAGCCATGCATAGCAATAACAAGGAATCCGGGGGACCAAATACAAACAAATGTTTTTGAGTTGCTGATGCTAAAACATGACCGAGCCTATTCTACAAGTGAGTTCAGAAGAAAGTATGTTTGTGATAAATGCAATACAGTATTACCAGAGATGGCATACTGATATTATGTTACAATGTAAGTATATCTCGGTATAACTAACAAAACGTATCCTGGGAATGTCGACTTTTCTGAAAATACGCAAACTCGAAGAATTTGTTTTGAGATAAAAAAGAACAACTCTAATCAATACAAACGGTCTGGGGAGCAAATTACATCCACTGAACAAATGTGTGTTAGAAATCGCCACTATAGAAATTTCAACTATTAAACTATTGGATCAGAAAAAACGCTGCATGAAAAATTAAGAAAATAAATGTGAAGTTAAATACTAGGAGAAATGCGCGCTGTACTTAATGAATTTTTTATACCACGCCATTAAGATAAAGAGGCGAAACTTCCGCGAAAAATTTGAGCACTTTAAGAAAAACTAATGGTTTATTATTTTTCTTTTTTTACCATTGTGGACATTTTAAAGGGGGGCCCGGGGCAAATGTCTCCACTGCCTTCCTTCCTAATATGACCCTGTTGGGATCCTCAGGTTATTTCTTGCAATTGAATGCCTTATGTGTTAAATAATTTAAGTGTCTTTTGGCGGCCGAAACGTTCGCGTTCATTCATTGATAGGCATTATATGTGTGAAAGACATCACAAGCCCTAAGATGTAAAGAAAAGATTGGCTTAAAATTTGCGTTGGGTAAATGTGGGAAAACAACACTTTTTCTAACTTTAAGGGGATGAAGCATCCAACCAATTCCGGTAGTTAACAAATCCGATAGCTAAAATCAAAATGTAATTTTTGAAAATTGATGTTTTATTCTCATTTGGGGGCTGCGATTGCAAAGATATTCGACAAATACAAAAAGATACCCCCCTCAAAACTTTTTGGGAACCCTGAATCTCTTTTTTCAGCCTGAACTTCCAGGAAAAAAGATCAAAACTTAATAATATTTTCCCTTCCAGTAACATCATATGACCTATCCAGTTTTGGTGAAACTTTTCTTTTTTTGGAAATTCATGCTGGGAGAACAAACTCAGGATTTCCAAAAACTTTTTCAGGGGATATGTTTTTGTTGAATATCTTTGTAACCGCAACCCCAAAATGAGAACAAAAAATTTAAAAAATTATACTTCAGTTTCAACTATTGTGAACTACCGGAATTGGCTGGATGCTTCACCCCCTTTAACGTTCAAGACATTTTTTTTCAAACGTTTTAAAAATCTAAGCGTTTAATCTTCTTTAAAGTCACAAAAAAAGCTATTTTTTCCAAAAAACAAATCACTAAAATATTCAACCGCAGCAGGCCAAAAACTTGCTTTTTAAATACCCGGTATGATACCTCAATTCATTTTAAAAGCATAAATTTACACTACTTTGCGATACTTAAGCTAACAATATTGGAAAATTAATAATAAGCTGTAGACAGTATATAGAGTCTTCTAATAGGCACAATCAAATCTTTGATTAACTGCCTAAGACATAATGTTTCGGAATCGACATTAGTTTTTTATTCCTCGTCAGTATAGCTAGGACTACAGGTATGAACATGAGCGTGAAAAGGCAAGGAATCACAATATAGTACCAGATCCTAAAACATTTCTTTCCCCAAAATATTAAGTAATCACAATGTTACAAGAGATGATTATAATAGTTCAATTTAAAATAATTTCCAATAGCATGCCTAAGACAGCTGTTTCGCCAAATCTCAGGGCTCATCAGTAAGGTTCGCAAGGCCAAAAGAACAAATATCAACAGTGATAATCAATGAATAAATCTACCAATTACGTTTATAATACATAAATCTTTAACCATCATGCTGTCAGTTTTAGCCCAAATAAGTAAACCTTAACTGAATAAGTAAATCTTAATTTCGTTCGGTAAAGAATTAATTAATAGCTTTGGTTTCATTGGGTACAGATTTTTCAGTTGAGATTTACTTATTTTGGTTAAAATTGACTGCATGATGGTTAAAGATTTATGTATTATAAACGTAATCGGTAAAGATTTATTCATTGATTGATAAATTGGTAAAGATGCATGTTTTGAATATTTTAATCACTGGTGATATTTGGGCTTGCTAGCCTTACTGATGAGCCCTGAGATTTGGCGAAACAGCTGTCTTAGGTATGCTATTGGAAATTATTTTAAATTGAACTATTATAATCATCTCTTGTAACATTGTGATTACTTAATATTTTGGGGAAAGAAATGTTTTAGGATCTGGTACTATATTGCGATTCCTTGCCTTTTCACGCTCATGTTCATACCTGTAGTCCTAGCTATACTGACGAGGAATAAAAGACGAATGTCGATTCCTAAACATTATGTCTTCGGCTGTTAATCAAAGATTTGATTGTGCCTATAAGAAGACTTTATATACTGTCTATAGCTTATTATTAATTTTCTTAGTACATTGCTCTTAATATTGGAAAAATTTCGTGAAAAGATATCTTTTATTTAAACAATATGATTAGCGTTTAAGAAATTACTAAAAAAATTGGGATCCATACTCAGTGGACTTTGGCATTGAGGCCCAAACTGATGAAATTAAGGCCTTAAAACTTACTATTTTTACGTTTAGGTTATAATTTAGCTTCAGCATATTCCTATCCACGGGTTTTGGCCTTGTTTCATTTCCACAATATCGCTACGGTACGTATTCAACATCAGCCGCTAACGCGTAAAACTTCAAAATGGCATTCATTATTTAAAAAAAAACTACTGTTTTCGAATTATCATTAAAAACTAAACGAAATGCAATATCTTAAACACAATAAAAATTACGGAAAATTTGCCGACCATAGTTTATTTTTATGGTCTTGCTTGACCTTGGCCTCAGATTTTTCTTTTTTTTTTGAGTCCTTGGCCTTGGTCTCGAAAGTTGTGTTCTCGACTACACCTCTTATTACTACACTATTTTTAAAGCTTTGCAACGTAAATACATGTTTTCATTTGTCAGTCGACTACTGCAATCTGACAACTTCCTCATTGCAAACCTTATGAAGTCTGACGCTTTTTACGATTCTCGTGTTTTAAATCATTTCAATATGCTTGTATACCAAATATTAGAGCCTTTTGAACTGCTTGCTTTTTGTCTTGTGTGGAATGTGTAAGTTTTTGTTTTGTTTATATGGACTGCCTTTAGTCTGAAATAAAATGTTATTATTATTACTATTATTTCGCGAAAGGAAATTAAAGATGCATTGCAGTAACAAACAATTAATCATTATTTTCTTTGATGACTGAACTCATAAACCGATCAGTGGTCGAGTAACCAATCAGTGGTTGAGTGGATAAAGCGTCTGCTACTAAAACGGCAGACTCGGGTTCGATTCTCGGTCTGGCCTAACTAAAGACCATAAAAATTGATATTTACAACTTCCCTGCTTGATGTTCAGTAATTAAAGGGACAGTATAAAGCCTCCACCGTGTGTGGTAGACAGGTTGGCAGGTAACAGCTTGACTTGAGGACCGAAAGATCCCTTCACTGTCTCCTGGCCACGGCAGCTTGGTGAATAAAATGTAATTACGTACAATTACAATATTTCGTTGTTGTTAATAACGAAATTACTCCAGAATTCAATTTTCTCTTATCCCTTGTTAAACGCTATATACGAAACAGTCTACTAGTAACCATATTATAGAGAGTGTTGCATATTTATGCTATAAAAGTAATCAATCACAATGAATACAAAATCCAACTCAAAAAATCGCGAAAGTTTCCAAACTTTGTCAGAATTTTTTTTTCTGGAAACCCGAACTTGAATACCAAAAAAATTACTCAAGCTTAAAATTTTTTTATGACTAGTAAAAAGGTAAAAAAGTAGACATTTGTAAGGAAACAAAATCGCAAAAAATTGTTTTGCTTTTTACCTAAAGAAAAAGTTACAACTCCATCTCAATATCTAGAAAGCTCGAAAAACCAAAATCCGAAACTTGACCTCGGATTGGCTAACTGATCGGAACTCATATATAAATCGATGATGTTCGTATCCCTGGCCATAATACTGTATAACAGGATTACTGTTATTGTTTGTAACTCACATTTCAAAGTCCCATCCGAAGCTGGTTGTCTGAATGTTGTGATGTCAGTAAAAGTTAAGAGGAAAAATACATTTTCATTAGCGTCATTTGTCACTGGAGATAATTGAATAATAAACCACAGAGGTAAACCTAAAAAATTAGCACATTAAAAAAGGCAAACGAAATTGTCCCTATAAACACTTTATATAACAGTATTTCAAACGAATACTAGACGAAATGTTTTTTTGTTTCTGCCTGAATTTTAAAAAATTCTTATTGAACAGGAATTATGCATCAGAAGAGAATTATTCTGTGGTTTATTATTTAATCATCGTCATAGATTTATTCCCTCCTGATGCATTGTTCAGAAAGAATTAACATACATTCGTGATAAAGTATTTTATTCTAGTTGGTCGAGAAGTAACGCGTTCGTCTCTAGAGCGGTAGGTCTAAAGTTCAAATCTCGGGCCTGTCAAATTGGACACAGTGTTGCAAACGCGCCACATTTCTTCGAAAGGAGCTCTGCAGCCCGGACGCAATAAAGTGGAGATAGCCCCGCAAACTTGTTACGCGCTACGGCGTAATACAGTAAGTATAGTGAAAGATTTGATTTTGATTTGAATGATAATAAACTTTCTAATAATTTTACAAGGCCGTTTCAAAGTATAAATCGCTTAAAATTTTTGTTGACCTAGATTTTTGAGTAATAGTCCAGAAAATAATCACCTTGTTTATTGTAGAGTAGCAACTCAACGATTGCTTTATTCTTCTTTGATAATTCCTCTTTCATTTTTTGCACAGCTCCTTGGTCAGTTAAACTTCCATGCATGAATTCACATAGACATGATTGCGTCATTAGGTCAGAGCGAGAAAATCCCGTGACGTAACAAAACCCCTCATTTGCATACACGATTGGCCAGTTGAGAAGCTCTGAATTTGCAAGCAAAAATCCGCATTCTAAAGATGAAATTGTTTAAAAGTTAAAACGTAGTTTTTGTCCAAAACAATTGATGAAAATTTACTGTATTTAGGCTATTTGCTGTAAATCCTACCAGACGTTTAAAAAATGAGTTTGTAGAATTATTTCGCTGGCAAGAAATTTTTTGCAAGATTTTAAAAGAGCATTAATCAGAGATGGAGTCCTCGAGGACGTCCTTGGCCTCAAGGACGTCCTCGAGGACACAATTTGAAGTTCTTGGCCTCGGCCTCGAAGCCTCAAGTCCTCGAAAATTGGCCGGTCCTCGGCTCGAAGACAGCACTATTTTTGCAGTTGTTAAAAGTTTGTGGAGCGCCTGAAAATTTTTTTGGAGAACGGTTTTTCTGGAGATCGCCTGAAAAAAAAAGACCTTCTTTTTTTTTTGGAGAGCACTTGCCCTTGTGTCCTTGGTCCTTGGCCTCGAGCATTCCTATTTTTGGCATCGAGAGGGTCTGTCCTCGGTAAGGCTGTCCTTGGCTTCGGATTTTTTTTGTGTTCTTGGCCTTGGCCTCGAGCCTTGGGTCCTCGACTCCACCTCTGGCATTAATCGAGTAAGTTTATATCAAAAGTTCTCCGCAAAATACTCGGCAGTTTTTGAGTAAAGGGGCGTAAAGTTGAGAGGTGGTTAAATCTGAAAAAACGTACGAGTCTATACAAACCACACATTTAGCAAAATTTTACAGTTACTGTACTTACGGTTTTCGATCTGACTGGTTTTGCGGATTATATTTTCCAAAAATGTATTCTGTGGGGCGACCAATCCACGCTTTGAGCTGGGCGGCATTTTAAACTATAGTAAGCTACAATGAAGATAGTAGGCAATTAACCCACTCCTGTTTTCTGCATAAATACCTGTTTCCCAATTGTTACTTTTTATTATCATTATCTAGCAAAAAAAATAAGGAAACAGTTTCAGCAAAACGAGATACAGAGATTGCATAAGAAAATGCTAGCAAAAATTTGTAGAAAGCCTTATACACTACACTGCAGAAAAGGCGCTTACAACTTGATTCTCAACGCCTAGAACCTGAACTGAACTGAGAACCACTTCACGCGTTAAGCTTATCCTCCAGGAACAATGTTCAGTTAACCTGAACACAGAAAGAAGTTTTGTTTATAGAAGTTTATAGCTAACACAACTGCAAAATTTTGCAAATGGATGCTGTTGCGAACTTCGAAACAACAATACTAAGGGTCGTTTCCACCAACGAGGCAAAGCGAGCTGAAAAAAATCATAAAAGAAACTACAAAAACACAAGATCCTTATTAAAACAAACTTGAGCCCAAGTCTGGCCCGAGTGGAAAGCATTTTGAATTCTGATTACACCTTGAAAAACCATCTTCCCAACATATTAGCGCCCGTCTCGATATAAAAACTATCAAGCACTTTTTTGAATCGTTGGAATCAAGCTTTAGTTTTCAAAAACTAGGACGAGAGTAACACCAAAAAAAAAAAAAAATGTTTGTTGATTTTAAATTTCAAATACTGTTTAATTAAAACTATGAATGCCGAAGTTCAATTGTTAAAACTGGTCAGTGATCATCACTCTAAAAGTCGGCTGTAAATCACGTTTAAATTTTTATTAACACGTTGATTTTTCGTTGAAATCGTACACAAGTGTGAAAGCTATTAGTCAAAGTTAGTCAAAAACAAATTTGAAACGACACTACGTATAATGTAACTGAATCAAAACCAACTCTGCACCACAGTGCTGACTAGATAGATGTAAGGATAACGCAAGAAAAGTCTTCCTTTATTACTGTGTTGTACAAAGATTTGAGAGTTTCTTGACAATTCCCGGGTGGCCAAAGGTCAATTCTTTTACCAACCCTAGGATGATTTGAACTGGTGCAGTATAGATGAATTGATCAGACTTGATGATGGTACAACCAAATGGCTGCAGGAATCCTGCCCGAACATTAGACGAGAAGCTCAAACGATCGAACAAACAAACTGTCTTGTTAATTGACTACGGTGGTCTTATGTCACTTTTCTATTGTTTAAAAAATTACTCTGAATCACTACCAGTATACTGTACAGCAGGTCTTGCGATTCTCGACTCTAACTTCTTTAGTTAAATCCAATAGCGTTTCATAAACTACATGTAATCATGGTAACTTGAAAATTAGTAGCACGTCAGGATTTATCACTCCTCAAAGTCTAGCTTATCTTCGAAAATCAAACAAAAAAAGGTTCTGTATCTCTTTTCTTTTAAAACAATTTCGTGTTTGTAGACACTCTTAAATCATTTCTCAAAAGCGGACCAAGAGCCAATTTGTGAAATAGAATAATTGCAAAAAGTCATCCATTATTGATGCTGTAAACGATTGCAAGTATGATTTTGAAATTACAGCAGTATTTAAAACAGTAAAAGCTGATCAAGCCAACCTAAGTTACGTTTGAAGTATTTGCCTTTTTATCTGGGCTATTATTTTCTCCAAATCAAAATTTTTGGCATTTTTTCTCTGATTTTTTCATCCTTCTTTTGAATTACAGTAACAATTATTTTAAACATCTTACATAGAAGTTAATTTTAGGATCTTATCTGTTTGATACTGATTGCACGGGAATTTAATTTATTTGATTAAAAGCAGTAAAGTCCTATTTAAAATGGTAACCTTTTTAAACGTTTCGCACTTGGCTATGTACATCATCAAAAAAATTAAAATTTAAACCAGTATAAAATGTAAAAAACAAATCTCGAACGAAAGTAGCCACATTCCAGTACAAGCTGTAACATAGCGCTGCAAATACGTAAAACCTGTTGATGTAAACAAGCTGCTGTGCCACTGCTACACACACTGAGTAATTGAGTATCCCTGCGATACTAGCGTTGTGCACTGAATGAGAAAAGAGGAAAAAACAATATCACGTGTTGAACAAATACAAAGATATCGATGACTGATCAGTGATCAACGTATTTGTCCGGTTTCAGTTTGTCTGTGCTTAAAGTTTCCGAAATGAAGAGCTTAGTTGGGTTTCTGGCAGTTCCAAGTATTTTAAGTTTAGCAAAGTAAATTCTATGGTCGGAATTTTCAAAGAGATGGTTTGTAACGTCCGAGTTTTTACATTTCTTAGAGCCGGAATTGTGTTGGTTGAGTCGTGTAAGTAAATTTCAGGCAGTCTCGCCAATGCAGTTGCTGCTGCAAGAGCAATGAATATGACAAACCACATTTGACCGATGTAGTAGTACTTGACCTTCTTTGACTCGAAGAAAACTTTTTAATTTCAATGTGTCAAGAATAACTCTAAATTTGATTTTCCCATTTGTATTTTTTGCGAAAATTTGTCGATTTTTCAAAAAGACTTATCAATGTTTGCTTGAGTTTGAGCCGTTGTTCTACTGTCAAATAGCCTCGAAACTGATGGAATAGTAGCTCAAATTCTACTTGAACATCCGGTAACTTAAGCTTATTCGGAAAAGTTAAGGTTATTCGGCAATTTTTTGTGCAAAAATACAAATGGGAAAATCAAAATTAGAGTTAATCATGACACGTTCAAATTAAAAAGTTTTCTTCGAGTCAAAGAAGGTTAAGTCAGGGCCGCAACTAGGAGGGGGGCAAAAGGGGGCGGCGCCCCCTAAACAAAAATTTTGCCCCTCTAAAATGCTCAGCATGCCCACCCAAACCCCTCTTCTCCTTGCGGCAGTTGCAAGATGGTGGCTTTTTTGTTGGAAACCAACAGAAAACTAGAAAAAAAGTAGAACAATTCGTGGCGAGATGACCTTTTTTTTTTGGAGATCAACAGAGAACTCGGAGAAAAGTAACCCAACCCAAAAATTTTGCCCTCCCCCTCCAGAAACAAATTTTGCCCCCTAAGAACAACATTGTAGTTGCGGCACTGGGTCAAGTTTTACTACATTGGTCAAATGTGGTTTATCATATTCATTGTTCGTGCAGCAGCAACTGCATTGGCGAGACTGCCTGAAATTTACTTACACGACTCAACCAACACAATTCCGGCTCTAAGAAATGTAAAAACTCGGACGTTACAAACCATCTCTTTGAAAATTCCGACCATAGAATTTACTTTGCTAAACTTAAAATACTTGGAACTGCCAGAAACCCAACTAAGCTCTTCATTTCGGAAACTTTAAGCACAGACAAACTGAAACCGGACAAATACGTTGATCACTGATCAGTCATCGATATCTTTGTATTTGTTCAACACGTGATATTGTTTTTTCCTCTTTTCTCATTCAGTGCACAACGCTAGTATCGCAGGGATACTCAATTACTCAGTGTGTGTAGCAGTGGCACAGCAGCTTGTTTACATCAACAGGTTTTACGTATTTGCAGCGCTATGTCACAGCTTGTACTGGAATGTGGCTACTTTCATTCGACTGATTCGAAATTTGTTATCTAGATTTTTTCCTGGTTTAGATTTTAAAAGGGCATTCAAGTCAAGTTTTTCACTTTAGACCAAAATGTCGGGATGTGCCTAAAATGCATTCTCACCAGATTTGAAGTTTCTACGCCTTTTCGTTTTCAAGATATTGCAGTTCGAAATCAGCCGTATCCCACTTACTTTAGTGTTACCATTTTGTCAATATTGTGACAGAAGATAAACTTCGGAAAAACTGGCTTACATTTCTTGAAAAGCAGCTTATTTTACAGCTCCGAACCTGCACTTTGTTTCACAATAACTCTGAGGCAAAAGATTTATGGAGAATCAAGAACGTGCAGTCAATTTTTGAAGTTTTTTTTTCTAATTGGCAACCCCAGCAAAATTTCTAAGGTGAAATCTAATGTGCTATATCTCAGGAACGGAAGGTCGTAGAAAGCTCAAATTTGGTAAAGTAGGTCTTTAGATCTGCCAATTTTTTGAGAAAAAATCGAGCAAAAAAATTTCCGACCTGAATGCCCTTTTAATTTTACTGATAATGGACATATCCATGTATGAAACGTTTAAAATTTTTACCACTTTAAATAAAGCTTTACTGCTTTCAATTAAATATCTTTATTGACGTTTTTGAAAAAAAAAAGTTTACCACCATAATTTTATTTCACGAGAGTGCCCCTTTAAACGCTAACTTTGGTAATAAGATCAAATACTTTTGTGAGAAAGTACAACTTCATTCCTGGCGAGCCCCATTTTACACAAGCTATTTGACGAACGCATTTTACACAAAGGGGTGCAAAAATGCCCCCTATCTAACTCCTAAACCAAAAGTCTTAAAAACACCAACTTTGGGTTTGTGTTCACCAAAATTTTTGGAAAAAATTTGTTTTTAGTCGATGACTTCATCATCGTGACGTCAGAGCCATATTTCGAACAATGGTTGATTTTACGTAAAATCGATCGGGTTTTCAAAATTACACTTATTTTATGTTTCATACATTTTCATCTGGTATAATAATTGATTTTACGTAAAATCGATTATTATACTAGATGAAAAACTGTGTGATGGAGTGGAAACAGAGGTGGTCAGTAACGAAGTAGTTCTACTTAAGTAGACTACTTAAGTAGTATTTTCGGTAACGAGCGACTTACTTAAGTATTTTTCATTTCTGATACTTCTACTTTTACTTCAAGTAAAATCCTCTCGAAGTAACGCTACTTGAGTAGTAATGACTTTTATGAAAAGTAGAAGTAAACACCTAGCCATTATTCCACCTCACAACGTGTACAATAACGAAGTAAACATTATTCCACCTCACAACGTGAACAATAAGTACGTATCGAGTTTGTTTTACTGTACAGTACTACGAAACTTATTGAATAGTTACGCCGATTCATTTACAGGTCATCTAGGGTAGTGTGTTTTTGCGTTGCATCAAATACCAGGTGTTGACTCAGTCTCACTAAAAAAAAAAACATACCGAACCCTGAGTAGCATGGTACAGTAGACAAACTAGACACGCGCATTACTCCTGGTTCATACGAAAAAGATTAGCGGTTAACGGCGTTGCGTTTGCTGCGGCCCGTCTGGGGTTCAATTCCCTAGCCGGTTAAGGAACAGTGTTGCTAACGACTCGCCATCGCTGCGACATTTCTTCTCAAGCTGTGTTGTCCAGGCGCGGAGATGAGCCCAGAGTCCCTACTAAATCGTATTCGTAACACGCTTCGGTGTAATTTCAAGAGAATAATAAAACTTTGATTTTTTGATATGCTACCGTAAGTATGGCTTTGCTTGAACACTGATCGTAAGCGTCACAACAGCAAACCTTCGAAGAATAAACAAACACGTGAAATTCGAAATTACTTTCTACTTTCATTACTTAAATAGAATTAAGTTTGACTACTTTCCTACTTTTACTTAAGTGGAAATGCTTCGCCATACTTCTACTTTTACTTGAAAGGCATTTTTGAGTAAGTAACAATACTTCTACTTAAGTAGATTTTTCGACTACTTGTCCACCTCTGAGTGGAAACTATAAGCAAGTTCGCTTATCTGGGTGACAGATTGAATCCAACTGGTGGGTGCGAAACAGCGGTAACAGTTAAAGCAAGAATTGGTTGGATGAAGTTCAGGGAATGCAGCGAAATACTTGAAGGCAAAAGGTTTTCATTAAAGATGATAAAAAGGTTTACAAAAGTTGTGTAAGATCAGCTATGTTGTATGGAAGTGAAGTATGGTGCTTGAGAGAAAAAGAGATGGCAATTTTGAAAAGAACAGAAAGAGCTATCATAATTCGAGCGATGTGTGGTGTGAAGCTATTAGATCGAAAAAACAGCGAGGAGTTGATTGATATGTTGGGCGTAAAGGAATCTTTAGATAGGATGGCTAAAGCAAGTAGTTTGCGATGGTAGGTCATGTTTTGCGGAAAGAAGATGAAAATGTGACAGTGAAGGCTTTGAAATTTGAAGTGAGTAGAAGAGGAGGAAGACCGGAACAAACATGGAACATGCAAGTAGAGAATGAGATGAAGAAAAATGGACTGGAGAAAGAAGATGCATGTGATCGAACAAAATGGTGAGGCGTGGTAAAGACAATGACCATACGAAATCCGGCCAACTCCGTCGACAATGCTGGATCCAACATGTGATGATGAATTGCATCTGCTCTGTTAAGTGCAAATCTTTACTTGGTTATAATTAGGTAGCCTGAGGCGAGGGCTTCCACTATCTACATTTGCAGAATTTTTTAAATAACTTGTTTGTGTGTGTGGTTGGCTCCAAATTTTGCTAGCAACGTGTAGTTTTAGGACAGCAAAATAATAACATTGCAAGAATTATGCGGTTAGTACGCAATAGCATATTAGAATATTTCTTGTCCCAAAAGGTACTTAAATGTTTAAAAGTCATACATTAATCTTTGTTAGAGAGACGTTATGATGCTCTTTTCTATTTGCTTTCCAAGACTATATTATCATATTATGGCAAAAAGTAAAAATTAAAATGCTGCAACTGGAAACTTTGTTTATGTTGGTGAATGCTGTTTTATACGTGTATGACTCTAGATTTTGTTTATAACTTACGAGTATGGCCCCCAAAATAGGTAAAGCTCTGTTTAAAAGTATTTTGAGAAAATCTTTTACATTTTACGACCAACGGAGCGAATTTTTGAACACTTATAATTTTAAAAATGAGTTGCTAGGGTGGGGGCTGCCCCAGATCTATGTGAACTACTAGCATTTAATACTTCTTTGCAAATGATGATCGATCTAACATTCAGTTTTCGTCTAAGATTTTTTCAAAAATGGCACCACATTTAAGTTTTGACGTTCGATATGAATGGTCAAAGTGGAAGCGGTATCCTTTTACCGCTTTCAGCTTCCACGAAAATTTGCCGCTTCCACATCTCTGCTGCCAACCTGACTACCGCACACGGTAAAGGCTTTACACTGCCCTTTTTTATTGCTGAACTTCAAGCAGGAAAGCTGCAAATACCAATTTTTATGGTCTTTGGTAGACCCGACTGGGAATCGAACTAGGGCTGTTCACCGTTTCAGAAGCAGACGCTCAACCCACCTGAGCTCTGATTGGTTAATTCCAATCAAAACCACATACTGTGTTGGCAGTTGAAATCAACATAGCATTGAGATAAAACAAAAATAATTCGAGTTGCAACTTTACCTCATGCTGTCTAACTGTGCCACTTACTCACTTTCTGTGCATTTTTACTTGACATTGGCAATAAAAATCATTTCGAGTGAACAGGTGAAGTCAGAAGAAACACACACAATGACAAAAAAATTTAATTTCAACTCAAAAATTGAAAATTACGCATTTGAAAATAAGATTTGACGTCAACAACTAACAGTAACACTTAACAGCAACTGAAAATAACAATTTTACATTTTTAACATTTCCAACGTGTTTTCATGATCGAAAAAGCATCCAGCCAATATTGCCAATCCATTTACATAAATACCGTTTGGACCAAACACTGATAGGATGCGGCAAAAGGTTTGCTAGTTCTTGTAGCTTAAAAAGTCGACCTTTCGGAGAAATAGGCAATGACTATCAAAAAAAGCCCAAAGCAACTATTGTACAACGATCCCATCTGGGAAGGGGTGTTGGTTGACTGTTGAATCATTGTCGAGTGACCTCAAAATCAAAACATATCTTCCGCTGCATTTGACCTTGTATTTTGGTTACAAAAGAAGGGGAAGTGATGGAAGGCATGTCACTGCAATTCCTCGTAAAAAAACTAATGCAACCGGAAAAAAGGCCAAGGTTTTCCCAAAGCCGACGGTGCTAATTTCCCCTACTTCTGAATGGCAAATTAAAATACTAAGAATCTTATCAAATACCCTGAAAAGCCCGTTCTTTCGGCTTATGACTCAACCAAGATCCAAAACAATTTTTTGAACACCAAATTCGACATTTTTACGACCTACTAGTCACTAAATACACTTCAAAACGAGACGGAATATAATTTAATAAAAACTATTATCTGATGAACCAGTTTTGAACAAAAATTATCAACAAGTTCAAGTAGGATTTCGAAACAAGTTTTGGAACCAATTTAGGCTTTTAAAAACATTTATTAGAATGAGTTTTTAACATAGAACATAAGAGTTTAACTTCGTTAACAGTGGGTCGAAAAAGCTTACAAATTTGGCGAGGATAGTTTTGAGCCATAAACCAAAATCGATTAAGGTTTCAAAAGACACAATCTCAAAACAAACAGCAACATCAATGCATCTGTCAATATTACAAACAATCGCAAGCTTTTATACCAAAATACTGTATAAAGCTGACAATGATTAGACAACTCCAGACGAAAAAAAAATGGTCCACATAATTCAAACGTCAAAACTACATTATATTCAATATTCTTATCTGAAAAAAAAACATCAATTTTGGGAGAAAGTTTCTTCAGCTAACAGTACCGACAAACTTAACTTGCAAAATGTGATATATGAGCCTTAAGTTTAGTAATGCAGAAGACACAGCAAAAACAAACAAAGCAACTTTTTGTTGAAGTAATTTACCAACAGCAAAAGACTATCAACGATCAACCTCGCATACGTCAAACGTTCAAGCTCTAATGATTTCGATGCAAATTTCCGAGACAAAAAAATAGCCAAATAACTGCGCTACTGAGCCATTGCTAAATTTCTCGGGTCATTCATGCCTGTATCTTGGAGATTCTTGATGAGTTGAGCAAGCCATCGCTTTGTTGTGTTGTCTTCTTTTAGTACATTCGAAAAGGTCTGGTCCTTTAATTGGTCGGGCAAACATTGACGCAAAGCCTCTTTTGCTCTAAACAATAAGGAAGATTATAGGTCCTCAAACAAAGCATTACTTGTTAGTAGTTGCCAATAAAAACACTCTAAAGGTCATTTTCAAAAGTCGTGATTCTGGGGCTTCGAAGTCAAGCACTCAGCCTATACAAAACTGCTATTAAAATTGCAAAAAAGATGCAAAGCATCAATGTAACTAACATCCTGTGATAGACATAAGCACTAAGCAGTGCGCCTTGGTCATTCTGAAAAAGCAGTGTAGTGATGGGTGGTTTGACAGATGCTAACCTCGCTATTTTTACTCACTTTGGCCGCATCGCAAATACTGCGCGACCTAAATGCAATTATATACGTGAAACTGAATTTATTCATCAGTTCTACACTGTCGGACGCGTCGGTACACTAACAACGAGGTCAAAAATCAATTTAGGTACACAAATTACATTGAACAATCTAGGGCTCGGCACGGAACAGAGAAGCTGATATTTCTTAGCGGCGGAATTTTATTTTTCCACAAGCGCAATTAGTTTTTTCGCTGAGACGCAAAACCGCTCCACTTGAAAGGTTACGAAGGTTAAGATCAAAGACGGCCTAGGTTGATATGTACTAACTAGTACCTACTTACCGAGGGTTATCAGAGAGCCTCAAGTAGCAGCGAACAACATGCTTGAGAAGTCGAGCAGAAGGGTCCTTTGACAAAGAAAGCACCATTTTTCCCTGTAAAAACATAACACTAAGTAAACTGGTACTGATATGAATATAATTGTTGTTACATCTTTCTTCAGCATGTTGGATCTTGAGGTCTTCAAATCAAGCTGACACCAGCTCATTGCCCTCCTGTTTACCACACTCGATTGAGACTTTAAACTGTGCCTATTAATTGCTAAGCGTAAAGGAAAGCTGTGAAAATCAATTTTATAGTGTTTGGAATGACACAAACGGTAATCGAGACAGGAGTCTACGATTTCAGTAGCAAACGCTCTATTGGAAACTAAGCCAATTTTAGTGGAATAGTGGGATAGAACATTTCCTACAATTGGTTTTCTTCGAAGATTTAATTTTGCAAAAGTTCGAACCAACACTTTAGAATTAGTATTTACAGCTTTACTGTTTGATATTCAACATTCAGCCATGCGATTGGATCAACGTCTAGCTAACCATATTAACAAAGAATATATTCATCATTAAAACGAACTTCAAGAAACCTTCACAAAAAATGGCAACCGCTCTAAAAGCAAAAGATCAATTCGCTGTTTCAAGGCCAAGACAACGAGTTTTGGAAATAAAAAAGACTACAGCAATTTAAAAAGTGATATATTGTGAATTTTAACCTAATTGTAAATAATTCGACACTCTCTTATCATAAAAAGCCAAAACTAAAAGAGGACAAGTCGTGATTGGTCGTTTGGATTGATGACTGCAAGGTTAATTCACTGCATTCAAGTAGTAAGGCATATTTAACAATTTGGTAAATGCGTTACTACTTACATAAAATAAGGAAATTGTACTTACTAAAATCATTGCAACATGCGAAAACCGTTCGTACGTCTGGCAGATATAGGCAAGACCAGTATCATCAAGTAAAATTTTTTGAAGTATAAAAGTAGCAACCTAGCAAAAAATCATATTTTAAGTTTGTGAAACACTTCTACTGAAACATATCTGTGGGATTTGCTTCATTTGCTGCTTTGCGTGTAGCTTTTTTTCGGAATGTCCGAGCAAACGCAGAGAGAAGATATTGAAACTGTGTTAACTTGCAGCAATAAAATTCTAAGTTTTTGATGGACAATCATACTTGTCTCGAAATATCTGGCAAACGCCCTTATTTCGTCTAAATTTTACAAATTTAATTCACAAGCATAATTCAGAATCCATCATTGTATTTTTTAAACGATATATGGTTCTAAACGAACATAATCAAACCTTATTCAAATACGCCATGAAAACTGATGAGCTCGGCTTTTATTAGATTATGGGTTAACGATGCTCGCTAAGCGCCATGTAATACAGCCAAGCAGGGAAAAGCAAGAAAATTTTCCATTTTTTTTAAGTAATGTAAAATCGCTGATTTTGATAATATGATTGGATGGTTCGTAGAGTAATTTTGCTAACTTACATCAGTGTTTTTTTTATTACTACACTATTTTGATTCTACTTCTTTGATATGGTTGCATGTCTTTTTTAATATAGTGATAAATCGATCCTATTTCATAAAAAAAATCAATGTGTAAGTTCATAGCGTTTAACTAGCTTTCATTTCCAAGTTTTTATGTACCAGTAATTCGTATTCTGTTAAATCAAAAATCAATTCTTTATCATATTCGTTCAATCATGCAAAAACGTGTTACGAGTCTTCATCACATTTCTTGAATTACATCAATCATTAACTACTTCCACACTATCGAACACAAAAGCGAAACATTATGAAAATTCAATAAACGTACAGTTTTTGATAGCTCGCTGCCAGATTCCATGATTCGTAAACACAATGGGATTATCTCGGTTGTCAAGAGAAAGGTGATGACGTCTTGCTCGTCGGTTTTTACTAATGCTCCTAAAAAATCAAGCATCTTGTTTTGTGGTAAAGTGGTTCAATGGTTCGACTACGTATCCGGATTTACTTCTTGTTAAAAATACTAATTCCAGTGAAAGAGCAGTTGGAATTTTAAGTACTTCAATTTTATCGAATAAGATCTACCCCTGATGATCCCATTTATGGTAAAATAGACTGCTGGGTTTCATGGGTTTTAAAATTTTTAATATTTGACTACTGTGGTTATCTGCAGTAAACTTATTTTGAAATTAGTAAATAATTCCTCATTTAACAATAAGCTATAGACAGTATACAGAGTCTTATAGGCACAATCAAACCTTTGATTAACTGCCTAAGACATACTGTTTCGGAATCGACATTCGTCTTTTATTCCTCGTCAGTATAGCTAGGACTACAGGTATGAACATGAGCGTAGAAAGGCAAAGAATCGCAAATTAACCAGATCATGACACATTTTTCTTCCCAAAAAATATAAAGTAACCACAATACTACAAGAGATTTATTTGTCATATCCAAAACAATTACGAAAATCTAATAAAATACTTACCAATCACCCCTAAACTTGTTAAACGTAAGTATTCAAAAGGTCTTGTTTTGCTAGTAGTGTGCAAAAATGGATACAAAAACAAAGGAATATGAGCAGACAAAAATACAGAGCGAGTTTCAGGGTGGGAAGCCACACATTGTAATAAGGCAAGAGCATTGCACACCCTGAAAAATAATGTCAGTAATTAACATTTTTTTAGTGCATTTGTAACCAAACCAATTAAACTTGGTAGACAGCAGCATGGCCAGGAAGGTATGGTAACCAGCAGCATGGCCAAGCAGAATGAAGATCCTGATTGCACATTCTGGACTCAACTTGCATCTAAGTTGCATTGTTGCATGTTTGAATAAGATGCTTTATAATGATTATTTCTGCTTAACAGCTTCAAACAAGCAACAATTTCAAATGAAAAGAATTTGAAGAAATCCACAGGGATATTGGATCACTGAAACTTCTAAGCAGGTGCAGATTCCTTCCAACACAAAGTACAGTACTTATCACAGTGAAAAGTGAGCACATCAACCAATAGTTAGCATCTGACGCTGTTCAGTGACAGAATAAACATGCAACTAAACAACTTTATATCAAGAGCAACTAAAATTAATACTCAAAGCAGCAAGTTCAGATTTAGTTTTTTATATAAAAATAAGGCTGTTTTTTATTATGTTTACGTGATCGCATCGTACCACATAAGTAAATTAATTTATGAAATTTTTTAACTTCTACCAAGCTAAGCTATTCAGATTCAAAGAAAAAACTACATCAAAAAAAATATGCCAATAATTTTACAAAAAAATAAAAACAAATCTTAAAAACCACACGGGCAATGCGCAACTGTAGTCCAATGCTTTTGCATTGTTCCATATTCAACATTTGATTGAAGACTTTTTGTTAACAACTGCATGTACAGATAAAATCTTCACCTAACATAACTCAAGTCTATTCAAAAAGTTCTTAATGGATAGTAATCAAGAAAATATAATCAAGCATACCTATTAGATTGATGAGCAGTTAAAGTCGGAGGATTAATGGAAGGATAAATGTTAACAATTTCCTGAAAAGTACAGAAGTCACTCATATGAACGAGTTGTATACAAAAGTGTTTCATAAGTACACCACTTTCAAATTTCATATTGGCTAGGCAAATTTTTGATGTCAAAGGTCTTCACCACCTTTTTCTTATTGCATTCCAGCTATTACCATTTGTTTAAAGTTTCATATATTTTGCCAATGACTTAAAGAAAAGATACCTGTACCTTTCTCAATATGCTACCTGCTACTGACATCCACTATAGGAAAGCCTGCATGTTGCACCAGAGAAATGTGGTGCACAGTATCACAAAATCTTAGAAAACGCAAAATAGCATTGGAATGGTGCAAAAAACTCTCAAAAATGTAAATCTTAGTGTGGAAGGTGGGAAACTCTCAGACTTTGTGGTCGGAAAATATAAATCATAGTGCGGATGGTCGGAAATTCCCTGATATTTGTGGTCCCAAAGTGTGAAGAATTTTTTTCAAGAGGTCAAGTAGCAGAGCAAGGCAGGGAATTCTGGAAGCAAATTTTATCCATGCAAATCAGCGCGCTGATAGCACTTTGACTGGTGTGGTGCAAAAAACAAATGACTGCTAGGTTGGTGCAAAAACCTGGCAGTAAATTTGAACTTTCCATCCTAGCTGACACCTCAAAAATTCCTGTGCCAATTGCCAATCAAAAATGATGCCATTGCCATTTGCTGTACTGCTATGTTAAAATCAGATGGATCCACAATGATGCCATCATTTGGTCTACAGTATTTCAAATGGGAATATTGACGCTTTGGCAAATAGTCCCGAAATATGTAACCACATTAAGCAATTTTTTCTAAACAAATCAACATTTTGATATTGCAAAAGCTGACTTTCTTTTACGTTTTTATTCTTAGTAGGAAAATCACTGATTTTTCTGAAGATCTAAAAATACGCAGGGAGTGACTAACTGACTATTTCACCAAAAATTTTGTTAAAGAGAGTAAAGTTACAAAAATGAGAAATATTTATCAACACAGTTTTCAGTTGCCTTTCTAAGAATGAAGATTAGGGTTTTGAGTGCAAGTTTGGATTAGCGTTCGATTAGTGGTTAGCGTTAGAGTAAGGATTTCAGTCAGAAACTAGATGTTCATTTTCTCAAAGGAAAATAATCCGAAACTTCTGTAAGTTCCTTTTCACCAGCATTCTCCCCTTCATACTTTCAAGGTTAGCACTATTCTGTAAAACTCACTCATACTGTAATGCAAACAAAGTGATTTTGTCTCATGAAAAAAATTTTTGATTTTAAATCATTTGTGGTTTGGGTAAAACGGCTATCCGACAAAGTATTTGAACCTACCTCTGTTTAACCACAATTTCAAACACTGGCATCTCTAACCATTGTGTCAGCGCAGCACATGAACCCAGTTGACTAAAATCAATTGTTGGTACCCTCAGACTAAGTAAAAAAAATTGTCTCTTCAATATCTACTGATATCAAAAAAACTAACACTCTAATTTACGTTGTTCAAAAATGATTGATTTTGGGGGGTCCATTTGGGAAGGTTCTGAAGGGTTGGTACCCCCAAACTATGTCAAAACTTTTGTTTCTTCAAATATTTCCTGATATAAATAAAAACTGGAGCCTTAGCTTTTAAATGCCATTCAACACACTGATTTTTGGGGGGTTTCTGGGGGATACGCCCTAACTATGTCCAAGTATTTGTCAGTTAAATACCTACTGGTATAAAAAAAAACTAGCGCCTAAGCTTAACCAATTAAAAAATCAATTTTTAGGGGGTCCATTTGGAGGTTCTGGGTGGTTGGTACCCCCAAACTATGTCAAATTATTTTTCAATTCAATATCTCTTCATATCAAAAACAACTAGTGCCCTAGCTTAACTGTTCAAAAATTGATTTTTGATGGTCCATTTGGGGCTTTTCTGGGAGAATGGTACCCCCAAATTATATCAAAATATTTGTTTGTTAAATATCTACTGATATCAAAAAAAACTGGAGCCTTAGCTTAAGCTGTTCAAAAAAGTTGATTTTGTGGGGTTCATGTGGGAATTTCAGGGGGGGGGTACCTTAAACTATGTCAAAATATTTGTCTGTTAAATATCTACTGATATCAACAAAACTAGCACCCTAGCTTAAGCCGTATAAAAAAAAGATTTTTGGGGTGTCTTCAAGAGAAAGAAACCTGAAACCCTCTGATCATATCTAACGTCAAAATAAAAATACTAAAAAGCAATTTTGTCCTAATCAAAAAAAAATTAAATATGCTAGATTCAATATAATCTTGGTTTGATAAAAGCGATAGCCAACTAGAGAATTGAACCAAGGTCTAGTCACTCGCTTAGGTTTCAACCACTAACACCTTAAACCATTAGGCCATAGCAGCACGCACGTAAGTGACTAAAATCACTTAATAAACTCTGCTATCACAAGTTTTGGCTGCATCTGCCCCAAACCACGTAACGTAGCACCTCCAAAAATGCAAATGCACAGCTTCATAATTATATAGACTTATCATCTGCCCAAATTTTAAGTTTTTAAGCTTTGTTGGTTTCCATGTTTTTGTGCCAATAAAAAAAAGTGCTTAACCACTTCGAGACGGGATTTTTTTTTGTTGCTTTACCTTTCAGACGGTATGATTTTTCTAACTTTCACTTTCTCATATCTTTTGCGTTTTTTTTCACTATCACCCGTTTTGATGACGTGATAGGACATGATAGGACGTGACCGACATGCACATGATAGGAAGTAATTTTATGTTTATGCAATGTATTATGATGACGTCATTGGCCCGTATAGTGTGTATTGTGACATCAAGCATGACGTCACGACATAATCAGTAGCTACGGATATAATGTTATAATGAAACAGCTACGTAAACGAAATGAAAGCAGCAAAATACAGTTACGGATGAATCGAGACTGTAGTCATCCTCATTTCCATCTTCGCTAAAACTTGCAAGATCCGAACTATCAGCAATACTACTTTCACTTGACGATCCTGAGCTAGCCAAATCCATCTGGGACATAGCTTGATCAATCGTAATATCAGCTCTTCTACGCTTCATGTTGCAACTATTACAATATTTACAGTACCTTAGACAATCAGTACTAATAGCACAATATTACCAGTAACCCAATTACCACTAATAAAACATAATCAATAAATTCAATAAATTATATGAAAAAAGATAAAAAACCTCGTTTTTTTCTACACCTTTCCTGCCCTAACATCTAGACTACTGCGTTCAATCTACCTTTCTTTTCTTGTTTTCGAACAATGCGAAGAAGGTAAATCCCCCTTCTACGTAACCAGACTACTGTGAAGCAATACAGCGGTTGCAACGTTCATTTATGGTAGCCGTCCTTTTGGTAAAGCTGATGGATGTACATATACATTCTCCGTCTTCGAATGTAAAATAAAATTTGACGTACATGTACGTTTCCCGTCTCGAAGTGGTTAAATAAACAAATAAAGAAAAAAGATCGGAATCGTCATAATTTAATTTTGGGAGCTGAAACTGCATGCCGAGGCACTTCTAAATTTGAAACTTTTATTCTACTCCTGCAATTAGTTTTCAAGCTTTAGCTGTTAATTAAGCCTCCGATTAGCATTTCAGTTTTTGGGTTGGAAACCCGTATCACGTGAATGATTGCCCCCAAAACGTGCACTAAGAATAATTCATATGTTTCCTATCTAAGTTCTGAATTTCAAGTTTCTACCTTTAGCCACTTCAAAGTTATAGCGTTTTTGATCTCTGATAGTTGAATTCGTAATTTTGCAGGAAAAAAAACATAGGGACTTCCCGCAAAGCGTCACAGAAGCCCCAATGATAAAAAACTCCCTAAAAATTTCCAGTGAAAGAGTCTCCTCCAAAAAAATATGGACTTCGGTCTATGAAAGGCCAGGTTGGAAAATCCAAACACTCAGTTACTTCACAAAAAATTAGTCTATATTTTTATCAGTGCAGTGGCTTGCAGGCTGCTGTAACAAAAATAATAAAATCAATATTCTATCCCAAACCACAATCCCAAACCTAACCCAAACTTTAATCCTAACCCTGACCTTAATCCTAACCCATTTCAGATTGATTGTTGTAAAGTATAAGCTGTCTGCTTTTTTTCGACCGTATATGAGCAACCCGTATATGAGCATGCATGTGCTCTCGCTTCTCTCATACGTGCGCTCATTAAAGCTACGGTAGATTTGGGAAATAGCTGAGATCAGAGAGAAGGAAAGAGCGCAAACACGCTCATACACCAGTCGCAGAGCTTTTGAAAAAAGTGGATGGCTTATATTTAATGACATCCTTCAGATTTAACTCAAAACGCAACCTAAACCCTGGCATTAATTTAAAAGTACAAGAGTGCCCACTCTTCGCATTTTGCTTACTTTTTCTCTCTATTATAAGCATTATGCAACACAACATTAATAACTACGGTACTTTCGTTTCTTCATTCTGACCCAAATCTAACCCAAAACTGACTCCAAATCTAACACTAACTAAAACCTTGGTCTTAACACTCAATCAGTTAACAAGGAAATAAAAAATGCTAAGTGCTGAGTGGAATATCCCTCATTTTCATTTTTCTAGTGTACAGTATCTTTAAGTTAACTCGAAATTTCAGATTTTTTGGATAAATAGTCACTTCCAATGACGAGGCAGCTAGGCTATTAATCAAAATCTCAGCTAATGACGCACACACACTACACTCTGTAGGCTACTAGTTTGAGAATTAATTTCTGAATAGCCCAAGCAATAATAATAATAATAATAACGCAACTTATATACCGCTTTAACCTACAGATCAACCAAATACCCTTTCAGTAAAAGAAGAAAAGAGGTTGTCTACGCGGTTTTGACAACAATGTGACTGGGTAGAATTACAGAAAAAGCACTGGAGAAGCAAACAAAACCAAACACAAAGTTAAAAACATTGTGTCTCACTCTCAATACTAAATTAAAACACATATCGGTTCGTGAGTGAAAACAAAATACCGGTAATAGCATTGCCAAATTACTGTAAATTGATGAAAACACTATGTAGCCTATGAAATGACGCATTTTTGAAATGACACTCCTTTCAATAATTGTCAGCTCGATATACAAGCTGAAAAACATTTGGTCAAGGAAAGAGCAAAATTAAATAGATTCGAATTTGAAGAAAAAGGCAAGATTAAAAGTAAAATTAACAGTGTATGAATGGTAACAACTAACATACAACCAAGCAGGGAAGCGATGTACCAAAACAGCAGAAAATAAAACCAGTAGAGCCATTAGGCATAAGCATTGGCTACCTTAGATTTAGCACAGCAATACAGTAGAATTACCTGAAGAAGAGCAGCAATTGTTCCAAATGAATGCCACAACATGGGAGCTAAATCTTGAACAGTCTCACGCTTTTTGCTAAGTTCAAGAAGAGCAGTTTCACGAGTTTCCAAACTTGCCAAATCATTGATCCATTGATATATCTTTTCACGATCCACACCAGCCATGCCCATATTAATCATTAAAGTCAATATGATAGTGGGTACTGGTAGCGAATAAAATCAACAGTGTTTAGCCTTTGTTTTGTTGAATGATATCTGTACAACTACAGCAGGCTATAGCCTGATAGCAGGCTAATTCAAAATCAAAATAATAAAAACATTTTATATCCATTCAAAAGTTGTAAAACAGTTCTGTAATTACAAGAAAAGATATGTTAGATTTAGGTAAAATGCTGTATACAGTAGTACCAGCAGCATCACACACATAGCAACAAAAATGCCAAATTTGTAATTACCTAGGCCTACCGACAGACCGAGAGCCAAGAGCAGAAGAGGTACGTAGGTAGCTTACTCTGCGTGTACCGGTATTTAATTACTCAAAAGTTTAATTCAGTTTAGAAAACAGCACTGTTTTCATTCAAAATTTAAACTTATAATGTCCCTAGTTATGCTAAACCTAGCCAAATAAAATAGCTTATGTTACATACGTAAGAACCAGGTTGGAAAGTATGAGGAAAGTTCAAAACGTTCTACTTCAAAAGCAACGCACTGCGCCGGGTTTTTGCGCCAACTAGACGATGCTAAATGCTTTATTTTCTGCGCCGCTCTGAACAAACACCCAGAAACACGCCGATTGGACTACTTAAAATTTGCTGTCAAAATTCTCGCTTATTTTCTCTCACTGACACTTGATTTTTGTGTTTTTTACTTGTCTATAAAATTAACTCTGCTTTAATCTACAATACTCGTCAAAGAATCCCCCACGCACTTTCTACCTCGTATTAACTTCCGAGATAGGTGCAATACTCTAAATTTGAGTTAAGTGACACCTATACGCGAAACTCTTAATTTTGCTTAATTCGATACCCATACGCGATTCTTTCAATTTTGGTTAATTTGATACCCATATCGATACAGCATGGTCGATACATTTTAACGATATTTTTTTGATGCATTTATAGTCAGTACTTAAATTGTAAAATTTTGCATGGGGGACGCTTTTGTAGCATTGATTGAACCTTAGTGAAGATCAGGTGCGTAGCAGGATTTCGCAAAGGGAGGGGCTTTTTGGAAGTTTGATCCAACCGTAAACGAACTTGACCCAAATTTTCATGAGCCTGGAATTGAATTGAGGCTATTTTTCAGTGAAAATTAAGTGATCTTCAAAAAAAAGAAAAGGTCTTTGCCGAAATTCAAACGCTTTTTCTGGCCGAAATCAGAAATTTATGTTTTTTTTTTCGGCCAAAAACAGGTGATCTCCAAAAAAACGCTTCCCCCCCGTCTCCCTACAATTTAAGTACTGTTCATAGTGCTTCCGGTTAGATTACAGTACACATTTAGCTTAGATCTATGGACCTTGGACCGAGTGGTGCAGGAACGGGGGGGGGGGCAAGGGGGGGCAGTACTGCCCTTTGCATTTCAGTACGATAGTAACGAAGCAAACGCTTGCTAATCTCAAAGCTCGCTTATCCAAAGCAGGATAAATTTAATTGTTTATGAACAATAGATCTAACAGTTAACTTAATGGTTTATGAACAATAGACCCGACAAATGACCCAATTGTGCACTACAGCATTTAACACAGTAAAAAGTTAGTAGCAACTTGCAGTAGGCTATCTATTCTACACTGTACGTTTTTTTTTTGCTAGCTCGTGAAAGCTGATCAATTGGATGAAACTTACCTCAAATCCTCTTTGCGTCAGTTTAAACTGATTGCACGCGAAAGCGTAGTGGAGTTACCAGAAGCATTTGAGAAATTAAAGTTTAGTGGTTTGTCAACCAACAGAGCCCTTTCTAGAAAGAAAACGTAATAAAAATTTTTGTCGATTCAAATCACGTTGCAGTACAATTTTCATTTTCTGAAAAAATATCTTTTATTATAAGCAAAATTACTCTCCATTGATTGACGCTAAAAAGTTCATTGAAATCAATAACAACAAATTGCGTGTGTTAAATGATTTCTAAATAACGTACCGATAAAATAAAAAAGCAATCTTTTGGAATGTATTTGGTTAGCCTGTGAGCTATGACACCCGATTTAGTTCCATTAGTTTAAACTTACTCCACAAAGATAAAGAGTGTAACAAAATTTCAAATTCAGAACACAAGGATCAATGTCTGTAGGCCTCAGGCCAGTGCCGTCGCTACGGGGGAGCCAGGGGGGCCGTGCCCCCCTAACGGAGGCTTGTGCCCCCATTTAGGTTTACTCAAAATACTGTTTGTGGAACATTACTCAGTGACAAGGCAACCCACAATGATGAAAAAAGGAATAAGTACGTTCAAACATAATTCTCCTCTGACGTTTTCTCGATTTTTTTGCGAACTTGCTGGCAATTAACCTAGTGCAGAGTCACATAAATCTGACGCAATATTCCGTCTTATTAACACGCCTTTACGGATATGTCGCGAAAAATAGATGTAAGCCTGCAGAATGGTTACTGGTACGTGATACATTTTTTTCAAAAACCAGCTGTTTTGATTTTTAGAGCACACTCAAGATTTTGAGGTCGCAGTCAGTGGCGCAACCACGGTGAAGGGGCTTAAACCCCCTTAGCCAACTCACTTAGAAAATTTTACCTTAAAATACGAGCGTTTAAACGTATTTTAGTTTTGACATGAAGTAAGGAGGGGGTTGAAGGTGCTAAGCAATTTAATTCTTCGAAATTACTTCAAAACTTTAGCTATTAAGTTATTTATATGGCTTCAAAAAGTGTGAAATGGGGTTAAATCGCTACTTTGTTGCTGCAAAATCACAAAAATTGCCTAGCGGCTGGGGCCTCGCCCCAAGCCCCGTTCACAGTCACTAAATATTTAGTGACTATGTCCCGTCTGTGACACGTTTGAGTTGTATTAGAATGTTCAGCACGGGGGCTAAATCAGGCAGTTTTTGTTCAAAAAAGAAATTTAATTTTGGTTCACTCCTCTTAGCAAAATTCTGGTTGCACGTCTGGTAGCATTCATTGCTCTAGATAGATTTTTTAAGCGACTATGGGCGGCAACGAAACGAGCTAAGAAGCGCTGCCGGCCTTATTTTAAAATTGCGCATAGTTGCAGCCCTACGATCTGAAGATTAGTTTTTATATGCTAATTTTAGTGCCCCTCCACTTTTGGCTAGTGCCCCCTAAACTTCATTTGCTCTGGCGACAGCACTGCCTCAGGCCCGGCGCCAAGGGGTGGCATTCCGGGCCCGTACCTCCCCAAATGAGAACTGTGCCCCTCTAAGCGAGGATTGTGCCTCAAAGAAAGTAACATGCTCGGTGCCACTGGAGTGCAGTTCGAGGCTTGAGACCCCCAAAATACTGATCATCACCCCAGAATTCGTGAGCAAGAACCGTTCTTTCGCAGATTCTGCTGCGAAGACCTTTTTTTGTTTTATGGTCGTCACTCACGAATTCGAGGGAACAAAGTTTTTGTGCCCCTCCAAAAAATTCCTTATGTTTCCCCAGTCACGCTACTCTGGCGCCAGACATTCAAATTTCTAAGTTTGTTAGTAGCCTCGTTGGAACGATTGACGCTGACGTTACCAGAGGCGAATCCAGGTGATCCAGACCCCAGCTCAAACCGGATTAATATAAGAAAAACTTATAACACATAAAATTCATTGCAATAACTGGAGCAAGATCCATTTCTTGTCCTGACCTAACAGCAAAATACTCGGTGGGGATGGAGATGTGGTGGAAATAAACATCTTCTCCAAAATTATCTTGTTTTGTAAATGCAGACGAATTAGTTTAAAATTTGTGATTTTTTGTTTTAAGGTTTACCAGATGTTATAAAAAGGCTAAAATTTTACCATCAGCCACCGCCCTCATAGCCAATCTCCTCATTTACGCAGCCGGTTTGATCATGTTTTAGCAATGCTAATTTTTATGCCATAATTTAAAAGCATTAATTTTTGCTACAATAAGCATAAAATTAAGTTAATTTTGCACAAAAATTGCAAAATTTCCGAGCGCTGGGGGCTCCGCCCCCAAACCCCCTTGCCTCCGGCTGATGGGGGCGTTGCCCCCATACCTCCGATGGCATCCTGTGGTAGAGACTGCTCTTATTTAATTGATAATTTGTTTGTTGTTATTTTTTACTGTTTATTCGACGTACTAAGTACTTTGGTGAAATGTTTAAGTGTTTGACAGTATTTCTGCAATGTTGGTGGTAATGACTGTGCGTACAGTATTGAAAGTGCCCCTTGAAAAAGCTGCCCCCCCTTGCCCTTTTGACGTTCCGGCACCCCTGCTTGGACCAACGTATTGTCAAATTAAATATTTTTAATTTGCCAAGGCGCCTGGAATTTTTTATGATTTGGTTGAATCGCTCGCTGACAAGTTAGAATGTTACATGAAAAATTTTGTTCCGATCAAACTGCGAAAATTGCGAAGTGGCAGGGAGCTTCGTCCATAGACCCCAATTGCGCTGGCGGCTGCGAAGCCCTGTCTGTGAAACGTTTGAGTTGCACCAGTTTGCTCAGCAAACTGCCTAAATGAGACTTTTTTTTTAGATTTACCTTTTCGTTCAAGCCCCCACCCCTCACAAAAATCCTGGTTGCGCGTTTCGAAATAGTTGCGGTAAATGAAAATCCCTAAGCAAAATGAATTACAATAAAATGGAATTATTAACCAGTATGATACCGTATAAATAAAAATTTTGTTTAATTGAAACGATAGCTTATGAAACATTCTTTACTGTAGGTCCAGTGAAATTACTTCATTTTGGTCATTTACTGAGTACTTGCCGTCCTTAATTCTGGTGATCTCATCGTTGCCCATTTTTCCGTGAGGGTTGCAGGGTTAGCGGCTAGACATCTACTTATTGAAAGTAAAAATTTCTCAAATACCACCTTAAGCAAACAAAGTTCGAGAGGTGTGCACTGTGCAGTGCTGTTCCTGATATTACTCTCCATGGGTACCGGTACCATGACGAATTTCGATTAAACATTGGCCAAATCAGGGGTCAAATAACTGGAAAAACGTGCTATTCTACTCATGAACGAATTACTGTAGAACTGTTTTTCGCATTATCAGTGATCTCTCTTCTCGATTGTGTACGTGATTGAAACACAAACTGCAAAAAATTCGATTTTATATCACATGCATTTTTCTTTTTGTCTTGTATGCTTTCCTTGTCATTTAGTCGCTTGCAAGATCAACTCTTGATTCAAACACCGAGTCGACTGCTGATTGGCAAACAGTGATATGTCTTATACACAATACACTATGATATGAATAAAATTTGATTGTAAAAACCTGTGACAATTTTCGAAATTCCAAACTTGTTCAAAGTTCCTTTTAGGTGCGATTATTTCAACAAATATTCGATAACCTTCGCCAATTTTTGATAAACTTCGAATCTTTTTTTTTTCTTCATTGCCCGCTTTTAAACTTCGAATCGCTGGCCGAAATTCATTTAAGACAAATAATCGCTCCCTATTAAAACAGGATACACCCCAAAACACATTTTTCAGCGAAAAATAAACATTGTCGCATATAAGCGCAGGTTTTTTATCGCGCTTTGTCGCAAATTATCCCAAGTGGGTCAAAAAGAAAAAGTTTTTAACTCGCTAACGTTTTGAATTTTGCTGGTTGCAAATTGCAGAATTTCTTTAATTTGATGCCACAATAAACTCTATTGACAATAAAACTTGCTGTTTGACAAGCCAAAAAGGGCAAACAACACGAAGTAAAAAACAAACAAACACAAAATTGCACTTTGGCAAGTATAAAAAAGCAAAAAAGAGCGAAATAAACCAGGAGAGCAATAATGATACACCATGCATCGTAGAAATTGTCGCTCATTTCAAAATGCAGTATATGAAATTTGAGAGTAAAGATGAAAAAGTTTTCCCAAAACCACTACAGAAAACACATTCGATTTTGATACGCAATTGATTTAAAAAATTTAGAGTGTCTGAGATAACATGGTAGTGTTGATTTAATGCGTTCATATGAATTCTTGTTTAATGATACACGCAACAAGCCTGTCCATCGTACAAGGAAAAGAGCACTGTGTAGATGTAATGGGCATAATGGCCTATGTGGAAAATGGCTTATACCATGAAATGAATTTTGGTTTTTCTAGAGCCATCTCAAACAAGCAGTACCCTTTAAAAGTAAAATAAAATAACCAACACGCAAAAACATCAAAATATATTCACACTTCCTTACAATAGTTGTACAGCAAAAAACAAAGGCTAAAAGGTTACGAACTGCAACCAGTAAGCAGACATAAATACTTCAGTCACTTGATAAGTAAAATATTTTGAGGGCAGAATAGAATCTTGCCATTGGAGATAATTGGCACTTTTATCTTGCGGATACTTAAAAACAACAGTTAATTATGAAAAACAACGTCAATTGCCAATGACAACAATTGCGATCAATTTCCAAAAATCGCCATTGCATTACAAGATAGCCGTATTACGGGGAGTAAATTGAAGCGAAAAGATAATAATTCCGGACTATGAAGGGGTGATCGTAAACCGGGTTGCAAGCGCAAATTCATAACGTTGAAATCATGCAATATGATCTAATATTATTGTAACCATCGCATATTATACTTTGCTCAATCTAAACACTCGGTACTTTGTAATGGCGTCACAAACAATTAGCATTGCTTACCAGAACGTCATGAAATTTGGCTGAGCAATTTCAGAAGTTGACAGTTCTAAAATATCCACTAGTATAAACAAACAAAAGTGCTGAAAAATCTTCTTTGTTGACAAAACGTGGGGAATGAAGAGAACACGAGTTCTTGAAGCGGTTTTCAAAGTTCAATTTCAACCTCATGTTCGTCATTTGTGGTACAAGAGATGCATGCAAATCCAACTTCTGACGCTCATTTTCTTTTTACCTGTTTCCTTTTCTGGCAATTTTTTCGGTTCTTTTTCTAAAATCTTTTTTTTTTCAAAAGTGAACCCAAAAAATGACACAAGGAGGACATGAGAAAAAGGTTAATAGCGTTCTTTCTCAACAACCTTTCGATAACCTACCCCTTTATCTACTAACGGGAAAGAAGGAAAGCAGAATTTTTTCAAAAATTTGAAAGTCATGTTGCGTCTACGGCGGCGGCTGGCTTTGTTTTGATAATTAGCCGCTCGTTTTCCAGTATAAGGTCGTAAATTTGATCCAGATGTAGCTGATTCACCTTCTGACTGTTTATTTCAATAATTTGATCTCCCGTTTTCATTAGGCCAGCAAACATTTTGTCGGGATAACTGTCACTTAAACTGGATACATAGGCAATCCCCGAATCATTTTTTGCGACATAAAATCCAAAGGGTCCGGAAGAAGGCTTGATCATCTCGATAAGCATAGTCCCTTCTCTCACGTTCATATGTAAAACCCGTCCAATTGGCCTGCAAGAAAAGAAGGAAGGACTCAGCAAAATACATAGACTAGATTATCACCTGTTTACTGGTCTACGTTTAGTTTCCTTTTTTGAAAAAAAGCAAAAACACACAAGAAAAAAAAACGAAAAGAACTAGAACCAAAACGGTGGATAACCGCGTACATGTTACATGCTAGAATCAATACTGCGTTAAGGCGATAATAACTGCAAATTACTTTTTAATTGTACATGCTTGTTGCTTGGTCTACGCGCATGAGCGAACGAAGCTCTATTTATGCATCACCAATCACCATTCAATAACCTAACATAAACACGCTTGTGCATTCCAGCTAAAGCAAAAAAACATATCAGGTCGGCTTGTAGGCAGTTTTTTCTTTGATACTTTTGCATTATATTCACACATTTGCCAGCTGACATTTTTTTTTTTAATACTATAACTTCTGATTCAAGCAGTAGAACTGCGTATATTAAGAATAATGCTTGAGGTGAGAGGGTATAGATTAGGAATTTATTCAATTTTGTGAACTGAAACGTACCGAAAATGAGCAGGTACACCAACGTTGTCAGGGTCATCTTGATTTTGCTTTTGCAGAGGCGGCTTTTTCGATCTAAACAAAACACTAAAAATTGCATGAAAACAAACAAGAAAAAAAATCTTCATTTAAAATTGAAGGTTATTGTTTATTTTACTAGTCAATTGAAGATCAGCACCGCACCTCAAGAACAACAAATATCAAGAACGGCCTATTTCATTGTAAAAGTCAAGACCAAAATCACGTTGCTGGCAAATAACAGATAGGTTGATCTCAGCTTGGTAAAGGGGTTTATTAAACCTGGTTTCATTTAAACTAAGCCTCGTGGAAAGCTAGAAACGTTAATTGATATCAGCCTCGTGAAAAACTAGAAACGTTAATTGATATCTGCCTCGTGGAAAACTAGAAACGTTAATAGGTAACTGCCTCGTAAAAAAGTAGAAAAGTTAATTGATATCTGCCTCGTGGAAAACTAGAAACGTTAACTGATACCTATACGATAGTAAAAAGCTATGAAAGCGCAAGAAAACAACGCATTTTTGGGTAACGAAAGAATCTTTCTCCTTGTCTATTGCCATTGTCCAAAAAAATTCATCTTACCCAAAAAGAGCCAATTTTTTAAATTTTTTCCTTGTCATCAAACAAAACTAACTTTAATAGCAGTCATAATCAAAATACACCTACAATGAAGGATAGTCGTACAACGGTTTGGGCTTGGGGTCACAGGCGATTGAATTTCGGTCAACTATGGCGCGACGTTCGCGAATCTTCTTACTGCGCATGCGCACAGACCCAAACATAGACCCGATAGAAGGGGGCTTGTACAAACTGCCTAGTTGCAGCCCGCTTCCACCACTGATGGACTGTGGACGCCCTCTATGACGTGGCACTGGAATATTCGCAATGTCTTCACCGCGCTCGTTCAAATACGAATTGCTGATTGATCTAAAAAATGAAAATGTTACGTTTTGTAAAAGTTACGATGTTTGAGGCGCAACACAGATGATGTAAAGCATACACCAAACATTGTCTTTTGGAGCTATGATGCAACTGTAATTATAACGTTAATTTACCAAGTTGCCATGACCATAAAACAGTAAAAAGAAGAGCCGTCCACAAGGGCGCAACCAGAATTTTGCACCTAAAGTTAAGAAATTTTTGCTCCAAAAATATCTTTATTAAGTGGCATACTGAGAAAACTGGAGCTATTAAGCGAATTACAGGCGGGGCGGTTGGGCGATTTTTGTGATTTTTCGGAAAAAGTAGCCATTTTAACGTCACATTTGGATCACATTTTCCACGTTAGTAGAGCCATGTGAAAGAACTAAATTACTAAAATCAGAAGTTACTCGCAAAAGCTGAATTGCCCAACCCCTTCAACCCTCCTTTACTTACAGGGAAGTCCAAAACACGTTTAAACGCTGATATTTTGCGTTAAATTTTCTAGGTGACTTGGCTAAGGGGAGCACAGCCCCCTCAGCCCCCCTGGTTGCGCCACAGCCGTCCGCCAGTCAAGTGGACGTTTCACAGTGTCATTTGCAATAAAACAATTGAACATCATGCAGAGAAACTGCAAATATCACTTTTAAAGTTTTTGGTTTGACCTAAGTCGGAATCGAGCACGTTGTTGTAGTTATCACAGAATTTTTAGAAACAAAGTTTGAGAATCTTATTTACAGCGCTTATTTGTACATCGTATGAACTAGAAAAGGTACTGGTATATAATTTGGCTCTTGGCAAAAAGTCACTACGACATGAGCACTGCCTTTGATTGATAAGTCATTTGCCCTTTCAGTTATTGCCAAGTAATGAAGAGCCTCTTAGCAAAATCAATAATCTCAATTGGCAACTCTAGTTATGCGAAATCTGTCCACAAGCCCAAAACTTGTGGATTTTGCATTAAACGCAAACAAGTATTACATTAGTGAGATCGATCAATGGAGTGTTTTTAGGTAACAGCTAGCTCCGTTGGGGCCGCTGAGAGAAATTATGGGCGTTTAGTACAGCACAAAAACGAGGACAATTTCTTTACATCCGAACTGCCAGTTTTTTTTATTTTGACCTAGTTTTCCCCGAATATTAGGTTCAGACAAAAAAAAAAAAGCAATTAGAAAAAATTATCACTTCTTCATTCTAAATGACTTCTAAATACTTGCTTCAAATCAGCATTTACACCGTTCCCGCTTCTTAAAACTTTGTGACCCCTCAAAAAATCGCCGGGCCTGGAAACTCTTAACCCCTCCTTTCAACTGCTCTGAGCTCAGTTGCCTAGTGTAAGCTTTAGTTGCTTGTAGTGTGATCACGACAGTTACGACCTTTTACGACCCTCAATGATAGTTGACGAGAGTGTGTCGGTGACAATATAACGTGATCTGCATCGACAGTATAGAATAACCGACAAATTAATGCAAAATAAATTCGTAGTTTTTAGTTTTACCGGACACAACCAACCTTTTTATATGAGGCTTTGCAATGATGTTAATGGAAAAATTAACACCATTTTGTCATAACAGATATCACAGTATTATGAAGACTTTTATACGGTAAGCTTAATGATATTCGTGATATAAGCTTTTTTGATGCAATAGCCAATACTTATGACGAAATGGCGTTGGAAGTTTTTCATCAACACCATTGCAAAACCTCATGTAAAAATGGAAGAGTGAGGCGATAAATCAGTGCAGTTTAATTGAATTTAAATCATTGATGGATTATCTAATATTAAAATTGTATTATAACATTTTTCTAGAATTTTATTTCCGATAATTTGCGTTTTAAAAAGGCACTGTAAAACTTTACTCGAAAATTCGTAAAGCATGCATAACATTGGTCAGTGAAAACAGCTTTTTTAATTCAATATCCACAAATTTTGCATGTTTGACTTGTACAAACTGGTCAATTATATCCCTCTGTTTACAGCACGAAGTAGAAATTATAATCAGCATTCGTTTATAAATGCGACAGGAAAGTTGCGAAAGACCTAACGGTCATCGAGTCAAGCAACCACCCTCTTGTCAGAGAGACAACTTATATGCAGTATCATGGATGGAGGCTATTCAAATTTTCTTGGCCAAAAAGCACAAGCGAAAAAGCGGCTATTAATCACATACAATGCATGCTTCCTAAGTCAAAATTTGGATTTTGTGTGCTGTCTGAAAACTTAACAACAATTTAGTACTAAAATGAAATGGTAATGGTAATTACATTCTCGTTCACCAAGTTGCTTTGGCCGTGCGACAGCGAAGGGACATTTACGCTATTTAAGTCAAGCTACCACTTGTCCATTGTATGCTACGCACGGTGGAGGCTTCACCTTTTGACAAGAGGCTTTGCAATGGTGTTATTATTGAATAACAGTATTGAAACGAAACGGTGTTATTACTTTATAAAAGTCTACGTAACAACCGTGATATTTTTTATGACGAAATGTTGATTTTTTTCATGACACCATTGCAAAGAGTCATGTAAAACGGTAGACTCTTCTTTCTATTACTGAACGTCAAACAAGAAAGCTGTGAATACGAATTTGTACAGTGTTTGGTTTAATCCCCGACTGGGAATCGATCCGACGGTACCGTTTGAGTAACTTACGCTCTATCCACTCGACCACTGATCTTTTAATTTATTTGATTAATTTTGACGTAATAGAATATTCGTTGCAACATGGCTGATTGATTGTAATTAACTTTTGATTCATCAAACTGCTTATCAACTCGCATATTTATTCATCAAGTTGTTATTGCCGGCCAGTTGGCTCGGGTCAGGACTTTTTTTCGCTACTGGTTCTAGTCAGGACTTTTTCAAGCGACTGATTTGACGCGAAAGGTTTCAATGATTGGAATAAGCGCTAGGGTCAAGGTTTTGGGTCAAAACGCTCAAAAAGCGAAAGTTTTCAAAGTTGCCTTTACTGATTACGCTGTCCAACGAACAAAAAATCTTTTCAATTTAAGTTGAAACTATTTCACAACTACAAACTCTGTCGCTTTTTCACTGAAAGTTATCCAGAAAAGTCGTGAATACCAATTTCAAGCTCAAAATAAGAAAGCCAGCAGGTAAAAACACACCGTTTTACAAATCAGATGCCGCTGAAGCAATAAACCTACAACCGACTATCCATTACAAACTGTTCTAACTGACCAAGCCTCCGAAGAGTCACAGCAGATATTGAATCAAGTTCCTTAGCATATGAGACTGGGCAAATATTTAATAGAACTTACTTTAAGCGTTCTTCTTCGTCTATTTTTTCGGAGCTAATCGCCTTGCGAAGATTTTGGAAACTGAACGCTCCTTTCAGTCGGTTTTTTAAGGATGGTTTTCGTTGCAGCCGAGGAGGTTTGCCAAGCGGCTGGGGTGGAGGACTAAAAATAACGTCATTTGTTGCTAATTCGGAATAGTAGCAATGACGTAGTTCAGTTGGTCGAGTACCGGGTAAGTGATCAAACGTTTGTTGGCCCCTGGTTCGATTCACAACCTGGCAATGCGTGGTTATGTGCTTAAGGACAGTTAACGTCTACTTGACCGGTCGTCTCTCTGAGGCGTCGCCGAGAGGCGTTGTTTTTACGACGACCCTGATCGCGTGGTTCTACCCGCAACCTGGTCATGTTGTTGCCTTCCTAGATAAGTTGCCTAACAATGACTATCTCTGCGTGGAGGCTTCGAACAAGCAGCAAATTTACGTTCGAAAAATTCAAACGTCAACCGGAAAGCTTGAAATACGGTCAACTCCTAAGCAAGTGAGGACGATTTATCCTAAAGCGCCACCGTCGCTACCCTCATGAGTGGAGTATAAACATGGATCAGGCATTATCATTGTATCATAGCTTGACGAAAGAACTGCACACTGAACTCAAAACAGGTAGGTTGTTCTGCGTTGATGTAATGAAGCAGACGCAGAGTTTTTGATTTATGCGCAGAAAAACTTGAAATAATGAAAACCATTAATTGAAACAAGAAATGCTGGCAGTCGACAAAATTATGAGATATTACGTTTCAAGTTACGTTGGCAACGAAATGCGTGAAGCTGTAAAATTAACAACATTGTCTTTTGTGAAGATAACAAACAGCAAACAGTTTGTTAGCGACCTTGCATTACTGTAATCAGGATTTAAAAAAACAGTTTTATCCACCAACTATCAAACACCTGACAACTTCAAACTGTACTGCAACAATGTTCGCAATTTCGGGCCTACCTTACAATGAAGTCAATTTCTCTGCACTTGGAAATTCAACAATATACCGTGTTACTTTCTTTAGAGGTAAACGGACGAAATAGCGTTTAACTTGATAGGATTAACCCAAGCGTAATTTACAATGTTTAGCACATCTAAGTTACTAGTTGCTAACCTCAAAGATCAATACTGTATACTTTTTTTTTAATAAAACTTACTTAAGAGAGGACGTTGAGTTTGTGCGTTTGGAGGGAGAACTATTTTCTGTTGCGCTTGACTGAGTTGATAGACTTCCCGAATCATCACGTGAGGATACACTAAGCTCCGACATTCGTCTGTGAATAGCCTGAGCTACGGGGCTGTGAGTTTTGTCGGAGTAGGAACGTAACGAGCTGGGAGAAGTCGCACTTAAAGGCCTTTGTATTTCACAGTGATTAGGGAGCATTTTTAGAGGCAATGTCAAAGTATTTCGATTGCCTCCTGTCAAATCAGGGGCGGTTTCGGTATTTTCTAACAGGTTGGAAAGCCCTTCTGTAGCTCCTCTGTTTTGGTAGGCAAATAGAAGACTGTTTCTCGCGGCTTCGTTCTTTTTCGACCGAGACACGCGCAGTTTTACACTTCCGCCAATGTTGCTGTTTCTCCTCTTCACTTTTGCAGGCTCTGGCTTTTCAACCATGCTGACACTGCAAAGAAGTGCAACGATAAGAATAGAATCAAGTTCGAAGGTTAATTTCTTAAATTTTATGAGACTTGATAGAGGCTTCACACTGTCACTTTTAATTGCTGAACATTATGTAGGGAAACTGTGAATAGCAATTTTATTGTTTGCTGCTACAGTAGATCCAACTGGGAATAGACCCAGCTTACTGTTTTAATAGCAGAAGACGCTCTGTTCACTCGGCCACTAAAACACTCATTGAAATACCAGCAAAAAATCGCCATAATATACAGTAGGTGTCTACACTTTTTGGTTATATTATTTTTGACCCAGGATGTCACAAAAAAGAGTGAATGTTTACTTACATGTTCTGGGCGACTAAAGATTTCGGAGGCTCGTCAAATGAACTTGTCGATAAATGGCTAGAATCAACTTCAGATTTAGATGAGATAGATTTTGTCGTTTCCGAAATTGTATCGCTTTTATCCGCGCAAATATCAACGCTCGAGTCCGTTTCTACGTTCGAGCAAGTTCTGCTTTCGTACTTTTCCGATATCTTGCTGAATTCCGCGGATTCTAGCCATGTTGTTAACGGAAAAACATCTTCTGATTCCGGATCTTCCTCAATTGGCTCCTTCTCCGAGTTCAGATTTGCTTCTGTTTTTGTACCAGAAGCGCTTTTTGTGTCTACGTTTTCCAGTTTGCTATTGTCACTAGATGTCACTACAGGGCTTGATGACGTAGTAAATGAAGCACTGGAAGTGGATGATGAAAAGGAACCATTTCCACTTAAACTTGAATAACCACTGCTACTTAGCGCTCCGCGGCTTAAAAACTGATCCGTTTTAGATGATGGAGAGGATTCGAAAGTATGATCCGGTGATTTGCACGAGATTGCTGAAACCTGCAACCTATCTTTGTGGTTTCCGTTTTCATAAGGCAAATTTTCTTTGGTTAAATTTTCGATTTTCCGGCTACGAGTCCTGTAATCATCTCCGCCTTTCGAAACATACGGAAGCTTAATCACTGGACCTTGATTTAACTCCGGTTTGGAAATGGATGGATTTCTTCGGGCATAATTGGACAATTTATGACTGTGAGATAACGGTTTTCGCTTCGTTCCATCTCCGCAGCGATTAGTGGATATAATTTTCGGTTTGACAGGGTTGAAATCAGATTCTTCATAAAGTCTTCCGCTTCTTGTCCGTACATCCTCTCCATCTTTATTGTGTCGCTTAGGAAGGGTATACAAAAATGAAGCGTTTCGTCCGTTGCTGCTGGAAAAAAATTAGTAAAATAAGACCAAAATTCAAATTTGCTCTGCATTCTTTCTACTTTACTGCTGAAGTGTGTAACTAGTAGATTGGATTCATTTTCGAGTCATTGCATCTGGGTACATACAACTTTTTTCGAAAAAGTGTAACAGAGATTGCGAGTATTTGAAAATACCAAATCCAATTTGACCGACCTCGAAATTAAATAATTTCAGACCTCCGTTTCCGATCGCGATAAAATATTTTTAAATTAAAATAAGTCATTAACATATAAGAAAAAACTTTTGGCAGAGGTCAGAGCGTTTGATTTGCCAAAGAGATGAAGATTTTAGCCAAAGATAAAGATTTTTATGTAGTTTTGCAGTACACTATCTCCATGGTGCTCTTAAACTGGCACCACATTCTTGTCCGTCCAGGTTACCGCGACCAAACACAATAAGAGTTACGTAAAATTTTACAGTACGACAACGTTGCAGTAACGTCTTAAAAAGATTCTCAAGCCTAAAAGTTCTTATGCGCGAGTTTTGCAACAGAAGTAAAGTTTTTGAAATCACTTTGTCACGGAATAATTTATTTGAAGTAATTTTATTCAAATTAGTCTCCGATGCTTTAAGCTTTGACAACTTCATAAACAAATAAGTCAATGTATAATACGGATCTTATGTAACGTGAATAAAAAACAGAACGAAATTCTCACGTTTGTTTTCGTGATAGCTCATAAGTTGCTGACAAAAATGACGAAAGAGGAAACAGATTATTTACGTATCTTAACTGTCAGTAGTACCTTAACCTATAGCGATGCATTGGAATTTATGATGCTGCAAGCCGGAAATAATAGATGCCCCACTTACACCCTAATTATTCATAGTGATCAGAAGACAGCGAAGGGACTATAAGATCTTCGCGTCAAGCTGCCATCTGTGTAGAACGTTTTTACACCTTCACGTTCTTGCACCTGTAGAACGTTTTTACACCTTCACGTTCTTACACCAGCAGAACGTTTTTACCATCTGGGTAGAACGTTTTTACACCTTCACGTTCTTACACCTGTAGAACGTTTTTACCATCTGTGTAGAACGTTTTTACACCTTCACTTTTCAGGGTCGGTTTTTTGTTTCCGGTGCCAGCTTATTGCTGAGCCGTAGCAGAAAAGTGCAAAGTTACTAAAAAATCTTGCCAGAAGAACATCGCCAACATACGAAGTTTTTGATTGGCACGGTTGCTTAGTAATTAGTCACTTTGCGGCAAGGCTCAGCACGAACGAGGCTACGAAACCAGGAACTGAGCCTGTCAAGTGAATAATGTAAAACCATAACTCTACTTTCTTTTTTTTTAATGCAAAATATCAAGCAGGGAGGTGAAAAAGCAATGTTAGTATTCGGCTACATCCGATTCGGAATTAAAGTCATTATACTGACCAATTGTAATTGTACGTAATAACATTTTATTCATCAAGTTGTCTTGGCCAGGAGACAGTGAAGGAACCTTTCGGTCTTCTAGTCAAGCTGCCATCTGCCCACCTGACTACCACACACGATGGAGGCTTCACACTGTCTCTTTAATTGCTGAATGTCAAGTAGGAAAGCTGTGAATACCAATTTTTAGAGTCGTTGGTTTTGACACGACTGGGAATCGAACCCGAGTCTATCGTTTCAGTAGCAGATGCTATATTTACTCGACCACTGATCGGTTAAATGATAACTGATAGTTATCACAACTCCATTATTGGAGCAATAAATCCTTATATGTGGCAGCCTCAAACGGTTGAAAAATACAAATTATTGGGTACACTAACTTAACGAATAAGTTGGTTCATATTAGTTGTTCACATGCTAAATCGCTAAATAACATTTTAGTGAAAATATTTTATGAACATTGAATGGCTTTATTGAAGCTAAACATTACAGTATGCTAGCTTAACAACCAGTAACCGACAAATTTTCGATTACTATAAGGCGAAGGCTTATTTTTTCCGTGAATTGAATGTCACAATTTATGTTTTGATCAAATTGCTTTCTCAAAAGAAAACAAAAATAGCCTTAAATATTTTTTTTACTTTTTTTTGTCACAGAGAAGCAAAAATACTACTACAATCAGTGATTTGGAGCCGGATAAATGTGCTTGTTAGTAGTTCATAAAAATCCAAACTCTTTTTCCTTTAGATTGAAATTAGCTGTTCGTTCAAGTTCGTCGAGAACTCAGAATTCCCATAAAATATTTACACCCTATAGTTACTAGTGGAATAATCCCCAACTCTTGCTTTATTCCGGGTTTATAGTAAAGCCTGAGCAGCCAATTATGAATTAGTCCAGTGGGTTGTACTGAGAGACAACTGACAGGTGCCTACAACAGAAGGTGACTGTGAGTTGATGAAATACGCAAATTGAGTGGTGTGAAAATGGCTACTTCTGCTCTGTATTTTACAGCACACTGTTGGGATTCCACAATTTTCTACTTCTAAACAAGCTCTGATTTGCAGAATAGATCAAGACAATACCAAACCAAGCAAGGGATGAGAGTTGCATTGTCCTCGTTAAAGCAAAGTTCTAATGTTTGTCAAAGTGTAATGACATGTTTATCCACCAAGTTGCTTGGCCTCGAAACAGATAAAAGACCTTTGCAGTCTTCGAGTCAAGCTCTCACCTATTCATTTTTTCAGCGCACACGACAAAGGCTTCACACTGCACCATTTTATTGCTGATTATCAGGTAGGAAAGCTGTGAATACCAACTTTCATACTCTTTGGTTTGACTTGACAGGAAATCGAACCAGAATCTACAGCTTTAGTTGCAGACGCTCGATCCACTCGACCACTGATCGGTTAAAAAGCTTTTAACAGCTGAGCTTCATGGGCGTCGGCAAGGGGGGGGACCCGTGGCCCCCACCTGGATTTTCACACACTCTCTCTTAAACCTCCCAAATTTCAAAAATTCTTCTATTTGGAGTAGTAAATACTGGCTTTATTCTTATTGCCCCCCCCCTGAAAATTTTTCTGCCGACGCCCTTGCTGAGCTTGTATTACAGTACACTCGAGACAGCTTATGCAAGCTACTTAGACTTAAATGTTTTACTGCAACTTGGATGTTTTATTTATGCATTATTGCAACTAACTCACCATTCCTCATCAGAAAGATCGAGGTAAGATTCAGGAGCTGGGTCTTTTATGTCCTCATCAGAAGAACTTGCATCATCCACTGGATAAATTCCTCTTCCGTGAAGCTGAGTAGACATGTTTGACTGATTGTTTATATCTAAACAATAGAAAGTGTTTTAAAGAATAGAAACTATAAAACGAGAATTATCAACAACATTGCTTAGCATATCTTTTAAGGGACGCAAATAAACAACTTATGCAGAAAACATTCTTAAACTTTGGCATGTATTGTACAGATAAAATACTAAAATACGCGAGAATAACAATTGATTCAGTTAGAATAAGATTACTTTATTGATGATGAACCACGTTAGCTCGAAACGTCTAGAATGACAATTAATTTTCAAGCTGTCTTGTTTTTAACAAAAACTATTAATAAAATCACGTGAATCAATTTTTTTGCTGCTGCGCTTTAGCAATGCAGTTGAAACTATTACCATTAAGCGCAAAATGGCAACGGCAATGTCGGCGGAACCAGCACACTCTAAGGCCTAAGCACTTGTCAACGTTGCTGCAAATTCCAGTACGAACCGAGCTAGTAGGCTACTAAACGTCACTATCCCAATAACAAATCTTGTTTAACATGCACTGACATAATGCATTTTGTAAACCTTATTTGCTCAAGAATGTTATTTGCTAAAGCCATGAATGAAGCAGTTTTCTCCAATTTTCAACTACCTTTTCAACAGTTTCAACCGTCACAAACTCGGATGTTCACAAAGGTTAGCAGCTTGTTCACTTTTGGTTCAAGTATAAAGTGGAAGGCAACCAACAAGTTCAACTCGGAAAAAAAGATTATGCAAAATACACCAACTACAAGTATACACTGTATGATGATGTATTATACACTGTATCAAGAAAAGTAGAAGAATCGACAGAGCCAGTCTACCATAAAACATTTTGCGTAAGTGCCTGGAACCTTGCGCTTAGAGACAAAACCTTTCTTGAAGGACCACCTTGCTGTTTTGAGAGGTCATTTGTGGATTTTTGGTCAAAATAAAGCCCCACTCCGTAATTAAATACGACTTCACAAGAATTACGAGATGCAGAATAAGACTAAATTAGGAAAAATGAAACAGATTTGAAACTAGTCAGATATCTTATTTCTAAAAACTTGCTGAAGTAGTTGCTACAAGCTTGGACCCAAAATTAATTCACCATTTCATCACAAATGGCACTGGCAATAACAATCGAATTTCACAAAGTTTGTCAAATCAAAACTTTTGGTGTAGGAAAAAGTTAATGAGCCAAACAAAGCTACAGTTTAAATTTTTTCAGTTGCCAATGGAAATATTATGGTGGTGTATACTGTACTGGTGTCCTATTGTTGAGTAATGTCCTTTGACCCTATAAAGTAGCGAAAACTTTCAGAATACACAATTTTAGTCGACATGATAAGGCAGTTAAATCAGCTGCAACGCTACGATAAGGCAGTTAAATCAGCTACATCGTAAGCAATTAAATAGCTGTACGCAGCAAATTACGATAGGGTATGCTATGCATAACGTAACGCATCTTTGAACCACATTTATACAAAATTATTGAAAATTTTGATTCAAATCTTGAATGGAAAACAAAAAATAATACTTTCAAAGCACCCGCAACCTTCCTACATCTTCCCACTAGTAAAGACTGAAGAGGTTCAAAAAGGTCTTGATTAAGCCAGAAATAAATTCAAGCGTAATATTTTAATTATTTGTATTTTTGGAAGTCTTTTACATAAACGTTCATGATTTCGAAAGCTGATAGGCCTACAACAGTGAACTGACATATTTTTGGCGTTGTTTCGCTTAATTTGAAACAAACTTGCTTTTGTTTCTCTGGAAAACATTATTTCTATTTTGGTTAAAGCTTATTAACACATGATGTTTACAAGATAAACAAGAATATCACAAATAACATTTTGTCCATTATTTTTTCGCTTTTTCAGCTTACTTTTTCGGTTCTTTTTTTATCAGTTGCTTGTTTTTCATTATTGTTGTTTTTGCCTTTTTCGAAAAAAGAAAATAACAAAACAATACTAATCAGAAGAAAAGTAAGAGGCATACTTTACTTTTATTACATAAACACTCAATTAGCGGATGAGCTATCGCTACGCGTTTCGACCTTGCTCAAGGGTCTCATCAGACGACAAAAATACATAGGGGCACATAGGTCATGGGCCATCCTACTTGTGGCGATGGATTTCACTGACGCAGATTGATTTTGTACTTAAAAGTAGACATGTAAAATCGCTAATTTAAAGTTCAATCGAAAAATTATCCCAGACATATTTTATTCAAATAGAATCCAAGTTTGAAAAACACGAATATATAAAATATTTCATTAAAGCGAGGCAACTTAACGCAGGATTTGTCTTCATCGATTTTTTAGTAATGCATGGTAAACACGGAAAAAGGCAAAATACAATGGAAAAATTCATGGTAAAAATGGTAAAATACAATACAAATAAAATTTGCAAGAATCAAAGTCCAAGAAAAATTGGAAAATTTGGATCTCCCATTGCTTCAGAAACCCAATCACACTTTTTTATAAGGACCAATTAATTCTGAGCTAAGGCTGCATGTTCTTAAATTTTTACGAATTTTCAGCCTCATTTGTACTTAATTTGGTTGAAGAGTAAAGTGTCACAAATTCGTTCTTGCTTGGTTGTCTTTTGTACGTGATCATAATTCTTAAAATAGCCGTCAGATAAATCAACAGTGGCAATATAAAAAACACCAAGAGAGTTCTACTGTATGCGTACAAAATTAATGCATTGAACTGGACGTATTCTTAAAAAAATACATGCCGAGGCTGGCATTGTTCTTGAATTGTTCTAAATTTTGAGTAACACTGAGCTTCGTGTTCTTATAATGTTGTTCTTATAAAAAAGTTTACTACGACTTCAAAAATATTTGAAATCAAGTCCCAAAATAAGACATATTAACGATTCACCAAAACACAATAACCGCATTTGCAAGCTAAATCTATTAGTCCGCGGTAACGAATATACAGTGCAATTTTAGTTCGGTTTGCTAATTGCCAGCATTCATCATATCTTGTTGCGATTAATTTTTATTACTAAACAATAAATTACGTTTGTGCTGTTGTAGTTCAACTCAGTTCAAGAAAAAGTTTATGATTTGACCATGAACTTCCGGAAAAAGGCAAAAGCGTGTGTTCTCTGAATATCAACGGCGGATATTTACTGTCAAATTTTGAACAATCAATTAATTATTCAACCTAATTGAGTTCAAAATCTGAACTTCTACTTCACTTTCTGAGTCTCGCAAAGTCGTTGTGTTAATGTTTCTAGCACATTGAATGCCGATAATTAAGTTATATAATTGATGTACTGCAAATGCTTATCGAAAGTTGAAAGTTTAGGCGAGTCAAATTATTCCTCAAGGCTTTTGGCGCTGGTGGTTAAGGATACAATTCGAAACTTCGTGCCTTAAACGCAGCTTCAACATGGGGCGCTGCCAAATTTAGATTCTAGCCAAAACATAAAGTACAAAAAAATAAATAAATAAATAAATAGGTTTCGGTCAACACATTCGTTTGGTTTGAGACTTGGTGTGCGCCTCTAGATAGAATATCCTCTTGGCGACGACTTTCTACTGCAGGCAACAAGTTCGTTGCGTACAACTTTCAAAGATGAGGAGAACAAAAAGCACCTGAGAAGCATTAAATATTATCGTAATTGTCGATGAAAAACTACACTGCACATTTGCAATTAAGGTTTTTTGGGGGAGGAAAAAAACACTTCATCACAGAAAATTGATAAGTTGCACCGTTGAAAATACCGTAGCTATTCAAAATCAAATTAAAGGTCAACAACTCTACATTAACCAGCAAAACCAATATAATAAAGACTGCTAGAGATCATCTGAAAGGTATTGTTTGAACAAATATGAACCCTTGAAACTTTCAACTTGCCAATACAAGTCGCTGTCCTGTTTGCTTTCAAGTTAATGGCAAATGTCGCGCACCTTGGAAACGTTCAAAACAGGGGAAACGTGATGTCAAACAGATTAATAACAGAAACTTTATCAGTGAAAAATAATTTGGCTGCTCTTAGCAATAGAGCGTCAAAATCACTGCCTCTTTATCTTAGCGATTTTTTTTTCAGTTGACAACAGTCTGCCCCTTTAGATTCAATCAATCTTTCGTTCCTATGAACCAGGCACTCTGCGTCTGTCTAAACACATCAACGCAGAGCATCTTTTTTTGGTTCTGCTTGCAAGTCTTTTGTCAGACTGGGCCACCACAAATGGTTGACCGCTTGGTCCCAATGAGGAATATTTGTCAAGTGTCTTTCCCAAGGACACGACGACGCACTACCAGATTGCGAATCAATTAATAATCACAATACAGCTCACGGTCTACAACCGACGATTAAGCGTCGTACTATTATGCACCGTGACTATCATGGGCTAGGACTTTTGGTCGCCGGGACTATTAGGCATCAGGACTATTATGCGCCAGAGCCAAACTTTTAATTTTTTCAACAATTTTTGTGCAAAATTTTTTTCTTAAGTTTTGCATTATATGTATACGTTTCTACAAAAAAGCATCGAGTTTTCAACCGAAAAGTTGATTTCTCTTAGTTCGATTTTTGAACTAAACAAAGACGCCAGTGACGTAGACAGGATTTTGCAAGGGAGGAGGGTGTTGCATATACAGCTTCAGCAACTCTAACGTAATACTGAGCAATGAAAAAACATCACAACACATGGAGTGGAGTTGCACTCATTGCTGAAGACATGAAACAAAAGTGTGGAGGGTGTATATTATGTAGTAAAAGAGATGTTATAGTACGACTGCAGTACGGCCATTTTAAGCCACTATTTCATACAATTTGAGAAACGCTATGCATTTATTACAAGACACCGATATGATCACAGTTCCTTCCTACCAACTTCTTCCATTTTGCACCAACCCAGTAGTTTGATCTTTCACGTTCATTCTTACCTGTTAACGTTGAGTTGAATTCGTCACAAACTGACATGACAGATAGCTGCTGATGCTTATTGGCTTGGCGCACCAAAAGCATGAGACGTACTTAAAGCTAAACTTCTAAATTAAAAACTAACTCATTGCATACCTAAAAGTTGACAGTATGGTTATAGTTTGCTCTCATAACCACTTACATTAGACCACGAGTTGCAAATACCACCAGCATATTCTAACTTAGTGCTCTTTAAGTCATTTTACTGTTACTCTAACTAATATCTAAAGCTGATAATACTACAGTGTCTATAGCATCGATGAAGACGTGACTTCATAAATAACAGCTTTTTGAACACCACTAATACGTCAATATTCGACTACATTTACAGAAAAAGTAGACTATAGTGCTATATTTCAAATTCTTATTCTGCATACCAAGTTTCAATTAAAGTTATGAATTGCAAGTTTAGTAAAAAATAGGCTAAAGTTTACTTCTATGAACTAATTTGCCAAAACGTAGTTCCTGGTAATTTGTTTAATGCGAAAAATTACCAGAGTGCATTTTCAGAATTAATTAAATATCATTAACGCAAATTTTTATTAGAAGGTAAATTGAGTTTTTGTTCACTGTTTCGTCTGTTTGTTGATAAATAATAAACCACATAAAACTGATTTCTGGTCAATCCAGTTTTTATATTATTTTTTGTTTTTTAAATTTCGTCAAATTTCGACAAATTTAATTCGTCAAATTTTATTGTTTTTAAATTATCTCAAATTATGGCTGGTACCTTAAAACCTCGGATATTAAGTCAGTAATACTGTACTAATCAAATCGATATTAGGTCAGTAATACCAATCAGTAATATTAATAGGCAGTGGCTATTTTGCTTTTGGAGACAAAATAACCCTATGTTATTATGCCATAGGAGGAAAAATAGTCCTAAATGCTGTTTTGCCTCCAGTGAAAAATAGCCCTAAACCTAACCCTAACCCAAATCCTAACCCTTACCCTTACTTTAACCCTAACCCTATACCTAACCCCAACCCTAACCCAAACAGAGGGAAAATACTTTTTTGCCTCTTAGAGGCAAAATAGCCTTTTCCATATTGATATTAAGTCAATAATCCTAATCTTTCGTAATACTGATCAAAGTCTTACCGCATGACATACAGGGTAACAAACAAAAAACAGAACCTACAAACATTTGAATAAAATTTTTAATTATTCCTTTTACAGGCCAGTTCGTCGAGCGGTAACGCGTTCGTCTCTGGAGCGGAAGGTCTTAGGTTCAAATCTTGGGCCGGTTAAATCGGACACAGTATGCTAACGGGTCGCCACCGCTGCAATATTTCTTCGATTGAAGCTGTTTTGCCAGGGTGCAATGACGCGGAGATGGGCCCCGCAAACTCATACACGCTTCGGCGTAATAGAGCGAGTATAATCACATATTTGATTTGAATTATTTCTCTTTTTTTTCTCCAGGTTGGTGAAGTCGATTTAGTGCGTGGAACATTGCAACAATATTTTTCCCACCATGTCTTGGTCAACCAAAGAGAAGGCATTTTGGGTGGAGGCCTGTTTAGAAATTTTTTTGAGGGTTTTGGTTTTTTGGGTCACCCTGTATATAAATTGAATCCCAAGCTGGGTGTATATCTTTCATTAATCAAAATTAATAAAAAAAAAAGTCTTTAAGGAAAAGAAAATCTGTTCATTTTGAAAAAAAACTCATTAGCCCTCCAAAATGAGCTTTCAAAAGAAAAAAAAAAACCTTATTTTTAAAAAAGAAAGATGCTGAAAGAGTAAAATATACAGAGTTTGGTACCAGCTGTAAACTCTACCATGTACATCATGAAATACACTCAACACGGTACACTGACATGCATCAACAGACACTTTCTCTGTAACGTTTCTTAAGTCAAGGTGATAAATTGGGGCTATTCACTTGAAATTAAACATGACCAAAATCTCCGGCACGACCTTGGCTGATACGTGCTTTAGGTTGCGCGTGACGGACAATATCAGTCGAAATGTCTGTGATATGTTTTCTAATTGTGCTGCTAAATCACTGCTAGTATTATTATGGAGACTACAACGTAACCAGGTTTCCAATTCTTGAGTTATAGTAACCTCGCCAACCGCATCATAATTCTTTTGGTTAGAAAAAACGCTGCAACATAGGCACACAGATACTTTATTACTGAAACAAGATGATTGACCAAAATGATTAAAGGCTCCTCTTTTCCCTAGTAAAACTTTGATACCGTGGTTTTCCAATCAAACCAAATCTTTTACTAATCTCGTTACAATACGTAGAAACGTGTAGTAAGTTGCCTGTGCCTATCTTTGTGTAATTGAACACGCAAGCAACACTGCTTGATTTCGAAAAAATGTCGCAGCGACAGCAAATTGTTGGCAACACTGTGTTTGATTTGACAAGCCCGGGGTTTGAACCTCAGACCTACCGCTCTAGAGACGAACGCGTTACCGCGTGACCAGCCCGCCGGTGACCGCGTAGTTTTCCCGAAACCTTTCAGCAATCTCCATCAACCTGGGCGTTTCTGTTCTGCTTTGTTCAGGATCAAGAGGATTGACCAAATTCGAGAGTTATGGTAGTGTCTACAGCTCGGAAAGTTTTGTAAACTTCTAAATAAAGACTTTCAAGAGTAGCAACATAGCCTATCATTTTGCCCTAGGATTTCTGGTTTATTGATAATCGTTTTCAATTCCAAATACTGCCGTAAAAAAAAACTTACACATAAAACATCCGTAACTCGAACTTAACTGACGACGAAAAAGTTTACAGATTAACTTTTCTTTTCAACCAAGCCTGAAGATTCAACTAGCAAGTGTCAAGTATGCTTCAACCTAGCTACATAATAAGCCAACGACACCTAAAATCACACTCACGAATAAACCTGAATAATCCATTTTTCAGGGATGGAATTATCAATGGAAGTTATAAATGGACTCCATTCAACTAGCACGTAAATTTCATTGCAAAATACCACCTCGTTTGATTGATTTCTTGCATTTTCAAAGCAATTTACATCAATAAGATTACATAATTGAGTTAGGATGTATGATGCTAACAATCCCGGATATTATAGGTTAACCACTTAACGAAAAATAGAAGGGAAATAAAACAAGATAATTAAGTAGACAAAAAGCTGTGAGAGGGGACGAATCGAGCGATTAAACGAACGTGGTTTTAGAAATTGAAACCGACTCAAAAGAAAAGAGGACAACCGTTCAAACTATTTGAAATCACCAGCATTACGATCAGCTTTGATGGCCGCAATTATAGCCCAAGAATTACAACTTTTCCGCTCACAAATCGATCTATTCTGTTAATGTTTTCTCTTAAACCGTCGCATTGTTTGATCCCCAACTTTCCCACAAGGATTGTGTGACGTCACGGTTGCTATTTTTACCTGTCATTGGGGGTAGATTTAGCCAAATAGCAACAAGAGATAAAAAGCCCATCAGACACGGTGATTAATGTGTGCTTCAGGATTCCGAAAAAATGCCTATGGCAACTATTTAATAGTCAAAATGTTGAACAAAATGAACTTGTATATACATTGTTGAAGCCGCATATATGGAGCACACGCAGGATCATTGTTGGCAATAGAAAATATCAAGAGATTAATTATTGTTTAATTGCTAATTTACACCTTTGGCCTATACCAATATTATGATACGAGTCTTTGAACTTTGATACCTAAATCTCGGAGCTAAACCGATAACAAAAACAACGCCGCGTGTTTCACTCGTGCACTTATAACTGAATCGTTTTATTTTAGGAAAATACAGCGGCAATTTTTTTCAACTTTGTTCCAAACTTAAATAAATCCACTAGACGAGTAGCGGTTGAAATGACGTAAAGAACTCCACGCGATACGCTATAGCTATTACATAACGCCTTTGCAAACGTCAGTTCGTTTTCATGCACAACTAAAATAAGCTTTTAAATTTCGGTCGAATGAATATTCTTGATATATGCAAAATTATTGCCTAATACCCCTCGCTGTATCGGTTACCATTTTGCGTGTCCATTCACTTTGGAAAATGCTACGTCACGGTCAAGGTGGACTAAACAACTTGGTTTTGGAACCAAACTAACTGCGCATTTTTGATTTGAGCCAGTCTTAACGAATTCATAATAGAATTTAACAGACTACAGGTTTAAACTTCAAATTGTGATGCAATGATTTTCAAAAGCTCTACAATAGATACAAGCTACAGTGAGGAGGATTAAGCAGTGTACTTGACTTTTCAAGAGGTGTGGACTCGTAACATCAGAGAGCAACTCGCAATCGATTAGTCGTGGTATCTACAATAAACATTGTGACGTAAATATAGACACCACGATCACAAAAGTGATTTAGCGAAACGTTTGGTTTTTATTCACCAAACGTTTTCTTGTTTTTAAATCATTTCAAAAGTCCATATCACTTCAAGACACTGTTTCAGAAGTGCGAAAAACGTGGTATCTACCTTATTGTGCATTTTGGTCGACAGGCCAATGGGGGGAGGTTATAGCCTGATCGAAGTAGCAGAAATTCTATTTATTGATTATTCTCTGATGCCGTAAAATATTTGGTGGCTGCAGGTGTAACACATCCTAGCTCTTTCACGTGACATGCGTTGCACATATTGCGCAATTGTGCTATGACAGTCAGATCTCACTTCGAAGATGTTAATCAGCTAATTTTCAAAGGCCAAATTATTAAAAATTAAAAACAAAATGAGTAAAGCCAAATTCGCTGCTATAAGTTTCCCTCCAAAGCCTGTTTAGTGTTTATACCAGAGGAGAATCTTGGAAACTGGTTAAATGCTACTTCATATGCAAAAAGAATTAACCTGAAGTGAAAGTGATCTCGAAATTGTAATTATAATGAACGTTTTAAAGGGCCAGGTGTAATATATTCAAACAAAAGTTAGTTCAAACGCCTGGTTTAGCTGGCCAGCTAATCAAAGTCAAAGTACAATATTACTATCATGATTTTACACTTTAGCCGTTCGTCTGGTGATTAGCTTGCAGTGTTACTTTTATCGCAATATTTAATGACTTATTTCACAATAGCACACATACTTGTTTTGCAAATTTGGTTGAAAATTAGTGTGCTTTCGTTTATTAAATGTTTGTTTTGATATAAAATCTTGAAAAAGTCTCAAGAAACAGCTTTTACTCAGTTCAAATTTAGTTTGTTAGATCAATAAAGTCAATCCCAACAACCCTCACGGAAAAGTGGGCAATGAAGAAAGAAGAAGAATAAAGTCAATTTTTTTGAATTTTTAGGTCAATGAAAACTTGCCCTAGTAATGACGTTGAAGTGACTAAAAGATTTTTTTTTAATCGGTTGGAATATCGTTCCAAACTTTTACTCCTTGATATTTTATGCATCATAGCAGTCTGGTTGTACAATATCCAGCAATTTAAAGTATAGTGTGTAAAATGTATCTAGCAATGTAAAATGTAATGATCATCTGATGCTCTTGTAACTCTTGAAGATATCACGCTGGCTTTGGAGAATAGAAGAACGAAACACGATTTTTGCAACTTCGCATTTGAATAGGTCGAGAGGCTTTAGGATTCTGAGAGTTGAATAAAAGGGAATGACGTGGTCTCGATATGTCCTCCTCCGAGGAGCGTAACAGCTTTGTTTTGAACAACGGAAAGATTTTTCGAGTTGAACAGTCCCCTAGCCAAGGCAAAATGATGAATAGGATGTAATCACAATTATTTACCAAACGTTTTCTTGTTTTTACCCCCATAGTTACACCTCTTAAACTGGCAAAGCTGCTTAACTTCACTTCCGAAAAGTCTTCAGAAAAGAAATGAAAGTGAAGCAAATCGAACTCTGGTGTACGAGTTGCCAATAACATAAAGCGCGGCCATAGACATTACTTCCATTCAAATTAAGTTAACTACCCGCCACTAAATGACCGCGAACACACTGACCGCGAACCCACTGAACGCCAACATTAAGGTTATTGGAGATCTGTTTGTGGCGAAGTTTGTTCGCGGTCAGTAGTCGTGGACTAATTTTGCATTGGATCCAACCACTCTACCAGCCGGGGTGTCCGGATTTTGGTTCAAAACTTGGAAGTTGTGATTATACAGATGAAGAGTGCCAGTTTCATTAATATAAAGACTGTGCTACTTTTTTTATGATGCAGCTGCGTTAACCGAATTTGCAAAATCATGAAACTCCTTTACCGTTGTTGGATTCCGCTAACTTGCCCACATTACGGAGTTTGTAAGTGGTTAAAAAGTTTGTTTCGTTGGTTTAGGCACATAATCCTAGTTTCACCCACCCACCAATAAATTAAATTTTGTGAGGCATAAGGATAGCGGTGTTCCATTGCGTCGTAAATACTTAAACGGAGACTAAAGGCAAAATCAATGGCATGATCTAAAGTTAGGCCAATCGCATAAGACTAGATTGGCGTAAATTGCATGTTTTTTGACCCAGCCGTTTCGGAGATATTCTACTTCAAACACGACGTCGGGGCTTTTAATGTTACAGATTTTAATAATTTTCATTGATAACCCTGACGTTGATAGCCTTCAGCGTCGTTAGCGACGCCGTTCCAGTTCTAACCTAAAGCAACACCTCTATTATGCTACTGCATTGAGCCATTTCGCTACGCACTAGTCTGATCTGTCAGCAGAATAGACACGAGCTGGAAAAAGGAGTAGTAAGGTACCTAACAAACTTCTAATAGCAAGCGAAAGTAAGGCTAGTAGGGTAATTAAAGTAGTAGGCCATTATTTGCAACTTAGATGGAAAAGTTTATTGTAGGGTCACAAAATACTATAAGCAATACAATAGGACTACTCTCAAGTACCAGTAATCTTATTATCAGTTTTGAGTTTGTACTTCGTAGCATAGTAATAAAAATGTTATTGCTAGGCTAGGCTATGATTTAGACCGAAATGTATCTGACAGCTTGATTTTTCTGAGATCGCTAGGCTACCAAACAGTCCACTCTTTTGACTAGCTCGGATCTATTCTGCTGACAAGATCCAACTGATTAGTACGCAGTGAAACGACTTAATGCATTGCCCAAATCAGTGCCGTCGCTACGGGGGGGGGGGGGGGGGGGGGCGTGCCCCTCTATTTTAGTTCACTCAAAATACTGTTTTCGGAACATCATGTAACAAGAAGACAACCGACAATGACGGAAAAAGCAACAATTCGTTTAAACGCAATATTCTCTTTTGACGTTTTCTTGATTCTTTGCAAAATTGCTGGCTACTAACTGCTGTACATAAATCTGACGCAATAATCCGTCTTATTAACATACATTTACGGATGTGTCGTAGAAGAGAGATGTTAGCCTACAAAATTGTTACCGGTACTTCGTTAGTGATTATGACATGAAACAATACTTAAAAACATTCTTTTCAAAGACCAGCTTTTTTAATTTTTAGAGCACTCTCGTCAAGATTTTGAGGTCGCAGTCAGTGGCGCAACCAGAGTAAAGCGGCTTAAGCCCCCTGAGCAAAGTCACATAAAAAAATTAACTTAAAAATACAAGCGTTTAAACGTACTTTAGACTTGACCTGAAGTAAGGGGAGAGGGGGGAGCTAAAGTGGCTAAGCAATTTAATTCTTTGAACTGGCTTCTGAATTTTAGCAATTTAGTTATTCATTTGGCTTCAAAAAGTGCGAAAAGTGATTAAAATGGCGTTAAAATTGCTATTTTTTTGCTGCAAAATTACAAAAATTGCCCAGTGGCTGGGGGCTCTGCCCCCTGGCCCCTGCCTTGGTCACTGCATATTTAGTGATTACGTCCTGTCTGTGACACGCTTGAATTGCATCAGTTTGTTTAACACAAGGCCTAAATCAGACAGTTTTTATTCAAAACAAAATTTACTTTTGGTTCACCCCTCTTAGCAAAATCCTGATTGCGTGCATGGTAGCATTCATTGCTGTAGATAGATGTTTCAGGCGATAATGGGCCGCAGACGAAACGAGCTACGAAACGCTGCCGGCCTCATAGGTCACTTTTTTTTAAGACATGAATACTGAATTTTTTAAATCATACAAGATCTGAAGATAAGCTTTTATAAGCAAAAGTTCAGTTTATTTTAGTGTCCCTCCCCCCCGGTTTTGGCTAGTGCCCCTCACTTCGTTTGCTCTGGCGACGGCACTGACCCAAATAGCGGCGTTGTTTTAGGTTAGAACTGGGAAGGCGTCGGTAACGATGCTAAAGGCTATCAACGCCAGGGTTGCCTATGAAAATTATCAAAAATTTATAACTTTAAAGGCCCCGACGTCGTGTTTAAAGTAGAATATCTATGGAACGTCTGGGTCAAAAAGGATAGAGTCAACGCCAATCTGGTCTAACACGATTCGTGTAACTTTAAATACCCCATTGATTTTGCCTTCGGTCCTCGTTTAAATCAACACTACACTTCTATTTTTGTTTTTTGCATAGACTAACTGGCCACAAATATCGCTATTAGCAAACAAGATGTAGAAGATCAGAGCAATTGAAAGTGATTGGAAATGATTAATTGTCCATTGATCCAATTCTGATGTATAATATTTGTACGATTTTCAAACAGAGACAGGTTATGCCATTTTCAAAATGCTATTCATTAAAAAAATCATAACCTCGCGTTTTCACTGCTAAAAAGGAAAAGCAACTTATTGAAGCTCAAAATAGATCTCTACTACAATTATACAATATTACTATTTTTAATATCAATTGGCTGAGCCATATAGCTCACAGCACAAGCCAACATACTAATCGATTTGAATTCTGTAGAGCACTCAAAATAATTTACCTGCTGATGATGACATAATTGGACATTAAAAATTAAAATTATTCTTGCCATTGCATATCACATGACCTAATGCCAAAACGAAATAAAGTGGCTTACGATTACGCATTAGGATGTCTAATCACCAGCAATTAACTAAATGAGCGCTCTGTGGCGAACCAGCATTAGAAATCAACGTTCATCAGGAACAGTATTATCTGAATAAACGTTTTACCGAATATAAGTTCGCCAAGGAAACACTTTCGAAAGTACTATCAGTTTGAAGCAATGTCTTTATCATCTTCCCCAACCCAAGCCTCTATAGGGTTGCTTCTATAGCCACTAAAACCCCTTTACTAAGGGAGAATGCTCCAAGCCAAAAAATTACTATAAACTAAAACACAGTTATTTTTATCTGAAACAAAGTGTCAAAAACAGAACATTGAAAATATACGATAATAGATATTTTGAGGAGACTCAATTCTTCCTCGTACCAATTTTGGATTTAGTTACGGGATATTTCTGACTAATGTTATTCAATGGAAGCCAGTATACGTAAATACACATTCTAAAAAGTGAACAGGAACTCTCTGTTACTCAGCAGCTCGATAAATTTGAACAATTAACATGCGAATACAATAATTCAACTCCATTCTCAAGTGCAGGAGGCAAGCCATGTGAAAAATCTTCAATCACAACAATTAATTAGCTGTGCTACACCACCCACGCTCGCATTAATCACCACCTCACTGCGTTACGACAAATGCATTATATATGACATAGTACCGTAAAATCAAGGGCATGGAAACTCACTTTGAAGTTTTGTAACCTTACTTTTTGCAACATTGTTTAGCTGTTTCTGAGTAATGCTGTACACATAGTCTCTTGATTTAGTAGACTAGAAACAGACGTGCGGAGAAAAAAAGAAGAGGATTGAAGAAAAAAAGTTTGCTCTTGCTGCGAAGGTTTTTAGCAGTCACGCGTTTTCCACGAATTTGATTGGACATATTTGTACAACGAGCAAACAGTGAAGAAAAAGGTCACGCTGATTGGACGAATCGGCATATTCTAGAACAAATAAACCGTGAAGAAAAAACAGACAAAACTGTTAGTTTCCAGTTTTTTAATAAACAGTAATACTGCCCAGCACATGTTAAAGAAAAAATTATTTGAAAACAAAAGAATTGCGAAAATCGCAGGTTAACCACCAGCATGCACACTTGCTCAGTTGCACATAGAACAGCGTCGTCCTACAGATCCGGTCTACACTGTGCATAAAACTGTGAACGTACGAGAGTATTTTTAGTTTATTTTAAACAGAAATTCGGGATGCCAGGCATACAGCCTCACCACGGTACAAGCTGCCAGTTGGTTAAAATAAACTAAAAATACGCTTGTACGCTCACGATTTTACGCACAGTGTAGCCAGGCCCATAATCGGCTTTTCGATGCTTTCAAGAAAATTACAATTGTATCGCAAAGACAAAGTACAAAAGGTAAATATGTACAAGGAAAACGCTCCGATCTCATTTACGTGTATAGGCACCTTTGCATAGGATTCTTAAAAAAGCATTGCAGGCTTACTTTCAGCTCATTTTTCGACGCCCATTTTTTCTGTGCCAATCAAAGGTTTGATTGTGCCTCTTAGACTCTAGATACTGTCTACAGCTTATCATTAATTTCAAATTAATTTCCGAATTAATTTTTGAAATTAATTTCAGAATTCTGCAATCTTCGTTACTGAAGGAATTTGGATTAGTTTTATGACGTCAACTTGACTAACGTTTCATAATATTAAGGCGAATTTACACAGTATCCGGTTTTTGTCCGCTGTTGTACATTTTTTCTTCTCCATAAAAAAGTATGTTCTTTTTCGTCCGCATTTTTATATGTCCATCTCCGCACTAACCAGACCAAAGTAGTAAACGGGCCGACTAGTTCAGGCCCGAACCCGAAAACTAATTTCAAGCCCAAATCAAGCCCGAAAAAACCCGAAACTTAATTAAGGTCTGGAAAATTTAGCAATGTTGCTAAGTTATTTTGATTATATTTTTGTGCATCTAAGACAAAAAGCACGTCTCAGACCCGAATTAAGCCCGAAATTTTTGTCAACTTTAGGCCCGAACCCGACCCGAAAAGCCCGGCTCGACTTACAACTCTGAACCAGACTGTCACATACTGGCCAAAAGTATTCCAAAAAATTTTTTTTGTAAACGCGTACAGCCCTATTTTGAAATATCGCTCTTATCGTTCATACACAGAATTTTTGAACAAAATTTTAATCAATATGTAAGTGCGGATATGGACTTATAAAAACGCGGACGAAAAAGCGCATATTTTTTGATGGAGAAGCAAAAACGTAAAAAAACGGACGAAAAACGGATACTGTGTTATTCAATATTATTTTCATGTTAAGTCCGAATTTCAAATTCAACAATTTTCAATTGTCTTCAAATTCATTATTATCCATACTTTAAATTTAGGCCGAAAAAGGGGCAAAATAATTAACTACATGGGTTATTACTGTAAACCTATATAAACGTAACAAAATCTGTCATGTTTCCGAGTTCACTTAAAATCTAAATTACAAAAACATCATTCATCGATTCCCGCCCGTCATGATTCCGTGAATGTATAGGAAAATAGATAGGCTAACTTTTTGAGACTAACAAGCTTGGCCTTCGATTTACCGGAAACAACTGACCCTCAAGAAATTAAACTTTTACTACGTTACAATAAATTTTTGCAAGTCTAACCAGACGAGAGAATGCTTAGTTGAAATGCAGAAACTAGCCTAGATACACGCAAATAACTTTGCTCCGATAAGCAACTTCAATTTAAAATAGCAGGATCAAGAGTTCAAATCCCCCTGATTTAACAGAAAAAAATCGTTAATTTGAACCGTTCCGGGGCTTAATTTTTTCACTCGCAAAAATGAACATCAACAGCATAAACTTTAAAATATTTACAAAAAAGCCAATGGGTTGACGTTATTTTACCCCTTCGTCACTGCACCATTCACTTTCATGAGTGCGCAATCTTTGCGTACTTCAACCGGGATATCAATGCATCAGCTTTTCGAGATACTTGACAGCTTGAGCTATCGCCCAGCTATCAATTTGCCGTTTTATTGACAAATAAGCCCTGGTGTTTGCTAAAGATTAAATATACTTGAGCCGTCGATAATTCAAACCTGCGATTTCACACAACGTGACATGAAAAGCAACAAAAATATAATTAAATGTTTGTTTTATTCTAGTGGTGGCACACAAGCGAACTACGTCATAACAAAAATATCAAGAAATTCGCCCTGTCATGATATAGCATTATGACCATCTCGAAACAAACCGTTGGACAATACCACTGAGACTATATCAAAGCTGTTGCAACTATAATATAGTTGCATATTGTGGCTATGCTCCATCTGTTAAAGAAATTTTGATAGAAACATAACGAGTCTACGACGAGGGTATCCACAAGTTTTGTAATATTTGCAAAGCCTGCTATTACTAAGAAGTCTGTAGTGTATTGATGGGCTAAAGCTGTTAGATGCTGGTGGTGAACAAGCAATACGTAAGGCTTTTTTATATTCCGATGTAAAATTCATAAAACTACTCTTAAATAACTCTTTTCGCCTTTGGCAACACACATAAGAACTATTTATTGAACGCTTCGCTACTGAAGGGGCAAGAACAAAGGGAAACAAACAGTAGCGTAGCCAGGGGGAGGGCGGGGCTATAGCTCCCCCCATTGGCATGTCAACCAAAATGCAGAATGAGAAAAACACTACGTTTTTTGCACTTTTGAGACTGTTTTATGCACTGGAGTGGACTAAATGGTGATCTAAAACATCTTCTGAAACATATATTCAAGGGGGGGGGGGGGGGCTAATTTGTCAAAACTAAAACTAACCAATAAATAAAAACTTTGAAAAACGGTCCAAAATAAGCAATTAAATTTGATCGCAAGTGTAAAAATGCTAAACATAGGTGTCTTCAACAAATATAGTTAAACTAAAGATTAGGGGGGGCTATTCAGTATTAGTTAATTACCAATCATTTCTCTCAAATCTCTTTTCATTAGCCCCACCCCCAAAATATTTTTCTCCATAAACTGTATACGAAATAGATTACTCCGCGTGAGTTTTATTGAACTATTCGATTTTATAGTTTACCAGCATCTAAATAAGAGAACTAAAAGTTTGCCATTAGCCATCTTCCAAATATCCCACTTATGCAACCAGTTTAATCATGCTTGCACTGCCAATTTCTAAGCCACGTTTTAAAAGCATTATTTTTTAATAAAAATAGCCCTAAAATGAAGTTATTTTTGCAAAAAAATGTAAAATTTTCGAGCGCTGGGGGCTCCGCCCCCAGACCCCCGTGCCTCCGGCGGCTGGGAGCTTTGCCTGCAGACCCCCAAATCAGCCCCCCCATTGCGAATTTCTGGCTACGCGCCTGGAAACAAACGGCGCTGATGGTTAAGCCTAAAATTTTCTGTTACTGATGCTACCTTAGCCTAGCCATGTCAATAAAATCAGAAAATATTATTGCACAAATTAAAAAAGTTGTTATCAGAAATCTTTAGCCTTTAAGTATACAATTTTACTAACCAGTGACTCCACGATTTTACAAACTTGACGGCCCTGCACTATAAATAACCGTTGCCAATAACCTTGACAGCAGGCCTGCAGCCAAAAATAGAGCAGCTGCTATGGGCGATAAAAAAGAGTACAGTGCGATTACGTAATAGTTGTTAATACTGGTTCATTATGCAAAAACGTGAAAGTTTTATGATAGGTTAACTATGCATATGAGAAATATCATGGATTGAAAAACCGAACAGGAAATTTAGCTTGTAATCTTGGCAGATGCAGCAGTAAAATCACGACAAAACGAGGTAATTTTGTTTCGCACTGCAGCACAATAACTTTGATACTGCGACATTCTATTAGCTCAGTCACGTAGAAATACGACAAAGAATGAAAGCTAGGGGGCATTTGTATGAACCTACATTCCATTACCATTAGGCAACGCTGTAAACATTCAGTATTTCTTTCGTTCAAAAACTATTTCTTCATCACTGAGAATCATATGTGATTTAAGATGAAATAAAATTCCCTTTTCCACCTACAATCCTCCGGTACTACCAAATCTCCACTCACTCTTAACGCAACTCATCTTTTTCAAATCATTGATTGGCTAAAATGAACGACCGATCTAGAGGAGTTTGAACGTACAAGATTAAAGAAAAGCTAACCAGGATAAATTCGACAATTCCAGCAGTATTTTTTTTTTTCGCTATACTAAAACTATTAGTACGACTCCTTCATCCTTTAAATATTTCGCAATAGCTTATAATTGATTGATTCCTCCTTTCACGAGAAAACGACGTGCACTATCCTCTCTTAGTACGAAACCGACACCGCTTCGGAATTGAGAATTTTTGACTTTTGCCGTAAGAATTTGCTGCTTGTTCAAATCCATCTAACAGAGATAATCATTGTAAAGCGACTCATTTAAGGACGGAACAACGTAACCGAATTGCGAGTTGAACCCCAATTATACGATTCGTTATCGTCACAAAAACGACGCCTTTACCCTTTCGGCTACTCCACTAATGTTTTGGTGCTGCTTATATCTTTTTGGCGCCTATATGCTGCAGTGCGGAACAGTTGGTTTTACAAGTACCGTAGTATAACTTTGATATGTAAATGAATGCTTTATAATGCAACTATCGGTAACTGCAATGCTGTTTAGCTGCTGGTATTCCCTAAAGCAATTAAACATTTTACACCAGCTGGACTGCTAAAACACTGCAAGCTACAGTTAATAACACGAGTATACATTTCAACACAGAACGGGGCAACTAGTTGCCTATGAAAGTGAAATGGGAAATAACACTGTCATATCAAAGCAATCAGTTATTGTTGGCGTAGTGCCGAAAATGAGATATAAACACGATTATGGCTTTGTTCCTCGTGACCTATCGTCACTTTTGACACATAGTAAGCGTGGAAACCTGATTAAAACCGCCGTCTCAATTCGATAACAATAAACAGTGCCTTTCGTTTGTCTTTTTTTTTTTTTTTGCTACAAACGTTTTAACAATAAAGTCGCCGGCAAATCATGTACAATGATTTCAATGCAAACTCAATCGGAACATTCCGAGATGAAAAAGTCATGGAATTTTCAAATCAAAAAATACTGCAGATATCGCTGTGTACTGTCAGAAACAAAGAAAAATTATTTTTATCACATGCAATTGCCAAATGCAGCATCTGAAAATTGAAAGATTTTTGTTCAACTAAAACTACCACAGTTCATAATAGTTGTTTGGTGGTTTGGTCTCTTTTGCAATTGTCAACGTTTATTACAAATTCCGCGACATTCGGAACAACACTTTTCTCTATATACGAAATGCATCTGTTTTACTGTAAAATGTTTGTTAATTTCTTGCCTTCTAATTAATATGTTCACTGGCAAACCTGAGCAAAAACACTAGCTTCCATCAAGCGCTCCCTAATCAGTTTCTCCGATTTCTAATGTCTTACACATACAGCTCGGTCTACACTGTGCGTGAAGTCGTGAACGTACGATCGTATTTACAGTTTATTTCAAAGAAAAATTCGGTACGCCAGGCGTAAAGCCTTACCAGTGTACAAGGTGCTAGCTGGTTAAATAATGATACGCACGTACGCTCACGGCTTTACCGCATAGTGTAGACCGGACCTAAACCGACCATAATTTTTCGATTTCAGTTGTCGTTGACATCTTGCTCATGATTGACAGGTCTTGAACAAAAGATCTAAGTTTGGTTTGCAGTATCACACTTAACATTGTATTCCTTTGCAGTGGAATGAAGTACTGTAGCGAATGTGTAAAAGCAACTAATAGTACATAGATCGGTGTAATGGAGTGCACAAAGCAAACCGGAGCCACAAAACTCCAATTTTATTAAACCTCTGCGGTTGGTTTGTTACCCGTTATTACAGTTTTTGCTGTGACAACAATCCAGCGCTGACTGACACGAACTTAGTAACACTCCTGCAAACCTACAACAGCATTTTCTGCTAAAAATGTGTCTAACTTCCCCTATAAAAACATCGACGACAGAAGGGTACCAGACGGTCATGCCCACAAATGCAATTTACCAATACCATACATCAGAAATGATATTCCAAAAAATTAAAAATTACCGGTACACACTCATTGTCAATAAAAACCCGCAGTGTAGCCGACTACCTGTACTGCTTACAGCTCTTTGTGTTTTAAAAGTTTTCTTTTCTATCAGCATAGGTAGCTGTAACTAGCAAACTGTCACATGCTAACAATCACATAATCTAGCAGAAGCTCTTTAAACTGCTCTTGAAAAGCAACGAAGCCGAACGGAAATAAAAATAATTAAAGCTGCTGACCAGTTACTTAATCATGACGTGCTTTGCGCTTACGCTTATAAATTGCAGCAAAAATCCAATTAAAGATCACGTTTCAGAAAATTTCAAATGCTCTTCCTCAACTCTGTATCGTCCATCTGCTACTGTACACCTTGTTTAGAGCTGCAAACCGTCACCTAACTTTTACTTCACATCGGCATTCTCTTAGCTAGCAAATCGCCAAATAGATTGTCTGATAAAAAGCAGAGAGCGTAACCACGCATCAAAACAAAAGAAAAAAGGCAACGCGTCTGCCAAGTAAACAGGGCACACAAAAACCAGCCCCTGATTGATAGACATTGGCCGTCAAATTTTCGGTTAATTATCGAGTGCCCATTGACTTAAAGCTAAGCTTTATGACCTCAGTAAGACATTATTTTAATAAATACACATAAAGAAAACGTCATAAAGCATTGCCATAACTGCAACAAGGAAACGCAGTAAATGACCCTAAGTTAATAAGAATTTACATTTTGCCTAACTTGCGATTTGTCTGTTACCGCGAGATCCCGACCATTTCAAACCCACAACTATCATATAATCACATGGTACACTTAACCCCTAAAGGCTATTCTGAGCAAAAATTGTTTCATAAAGGAAAAAAGGCTATAGCCACTAAAAGATGTAAGGTTCTGGCCAAACTTCAGCGGCATTACGGAATAATAATTAATAACTGATGATTACTTTGTTATTTAAACCATACACTGTTGAGTGTTTCAGCGTGTGCAATTGTGTGCACGGACATGAAAAATTGCGATGATGAAACGTATTACACCTTCAGCCTTGAAAGCAAAAAAAGTTTCTAAAAAATCTAAACTGAAACACCATTCTAACTTATTGTGTGCATTACAGTACTGTTTAGTAATAATCGTTTATGTTTATAAACTTAAAACTAAATGCCTTTAGGCTGAGGATTTTTGGCGTAAAACAGCAGGATGTCTGCAAACGCCGCTGATCTGTTGCGAAAATGACGTGGATGAAAGGGTTTACGAGGCATTTAACAATTGTTTAATTTGACACTGATACTGTGTTTATTATAGCAAATGTCGTCTTTTGTTTACAGTTGCCAGGGTTGCTTCGCTACCGTAGGTCAAGTTTGTTTACTTTTTCAGCTGCTTAGTTTTAGTGCCGTTTTATATTGATGTGACTGTGAAGCAATTGCTTCTTCAGGATTTGGTGATCTTCTTCACTTTAAAAGAGTTTGGGTTCTGCTGGCTTTAAATTTTTATGACATATGACTGGAATCTCCGAGTTCTGCTAGTCACGTGATCTTGAGCCGTACTGGATTGAAAGTATATGATTGATGATTGATTGGTGCATCGTTATCCTCCTATCACGAGAAAGCGATGGTGCGCTATGCTTTGGACGAATCCACACCCGCTTAGGAGTTGACCATTTTCCAAGCTTTCCTGTTGACGTTTTGACTTCTTCGCACGTAAATTTGCTGCTTGGTCGAAGCCACCAAGCAGAGATAATTATCGTAAAGCGTCTTATCCAAGGACGCAACAACGTGACCAGGGTGCGGGTTGAACACATGATCCTGCGATCAGAGTCGTCGTAAAAACGACGCCTTTACCCATTCGGTCACGCTGCCGACAATGGTAGTTTTTGATTTTATCTGAAAAAATCATTTCCCAAAAGTTCAAAAGCACCTTTCTTTCGTTATATTCATATCGCATGGCAGGATTTATACTGACGTTTAGACGTTACTAAAAATAGCAAAACTCAAAGATATTGTTGCCTAAATTTGTCCCAGAAGTTGCAAATATGAACACCGAATAGTCATTATGTGGAATGTTGATGGTTAGGAAAACAGACAGCAACAAGCAGTTGATTAGGTCTTTATGAACTATCATGCATATTTTGTTGATTCGGCTTGCAGCAAATCTTTTAGAAAGGTTAATACATTTAAATGAGACTAACTGGCCTTAGCATCCTATCTGAAAACATTTTTAACTTTTCACGTGGTTCAAAACGAAAAAAATAAAATAAAATCTTGGCACCAGCCCCAACTGTCATTTCCTTACGAAAATCAACGAATTGCAGCTCATTTTGTTTCAATAGAATCATGACCGTTGAAAGATGCTTGAATAGTTGGCTTAAACACACAGACAAAGATGCCTAAAGATTTGGGTGGGTTTGTCGCCTCTCTTAATTTTTTTGCTATGTTGCATTATATTTGAAATATTATTTTTGGTCTGTTTGGCATGGCAAAAATTAGCCTCCCTCAAACTCCAACGGGCATCTCTGCCTATGCCTAAACCTGCCTCTGCGTTCGCGACAAACGTTGACCGCATCGTATCATTATGTGATAGCCGTCAAATTAAACACAGGAGTTGCACACAGGATTGCCAGAAGCGGGATTTTCCACCCAAAATTTTTAACCCAATTTGTTTATTTATTTTTTTGGGGGGTGGTGAATTAAAATTGAAAAAACAATTGGGTTTTTCTGTTTTGGGGAGTTTATTTGGGATTTTTGGGAAAATCTGGGGCACAAATTCGTTTTTTTGTAACCCTACGTGGGCTTTTTAGGAGTAATTTCTGGTTAATTAAATTAATTAGGAATAATTAAACCCACAGTTCGTTCTCGGGTCAGGTAAAGACCCTTCTCTTTGTTTCATTTTTTTATGCCTTTATCTCAGTCTCCGTGGGGTTTGCTTCATCCAAGTTAGTTGGGGTTTTTCTTCACAAAGCACTCATTTTGAGGGATTTCGGGCTCTGATCTGGTTTATGTTATTAAGTTGATCTGGAAACTCTGGTAGCACTGCCAGTCTTTCAAAGATGCAATCAATGTTCTGAGTTTTTCTATACTTTTTGGTTCTTGATGTTGACCACATTGAACCATCACAAATCAAGATGGTTTGTGATGTAGAGGGTGGATCCACAAATGCAATTATCGTTACAATAGAAAGATAGGCCTTCTTTAATCTAGGTAGCATGAACTTTGAAAGATCCCGTGCCTTAACTTTAAACCAACTGAACAGTAAGTAAACAAAGGTGTAATATGTAGTGTTGACAGGAATATAAACATTTGACTGACAATCTTCTTTTCATTTTTATAAATTACACAGGTGGCTATTGGCGAACTTGCGTGGGAGTGTTCGTGATTACCAGAATAGCCAAAGAGGTGGGTCAAAGGTCAAAAACAGTTGCTTAATCACGGCAAAGAAATAATTTAATTTGGCAGTGGATAAAATTTTGAAAAATATCTCAGAGTTTTTCAAATACGCAAAAGTAAAGAGCGTCGGGTTAGTGATCGAAAGGTTGCCGACTCCCGGTTCTTATTAGATTGGCGCAAAGTGTCAGGTTCATACGCGCAAACGAACATAGTGCCCAAAAAGCTCTTTCATTCAGACCAAGTCCAAAAATCACAATTACCTTTTGCTTATTGCTGTTGTTTTTTTGGGGGGAGAAGGTAGTTAAAACGCACTATTTTTGAGAAAATTTTCAAACTGCTTGGTAAAAAAATGTATTTTGTTACAGATCATGTTGATTACTGAAATAGTTATTAGGTTAGACAAATCAGCCATGGTAATGTAACGATATGGGCCAAAAAATCTGCTTAATTTCAAAAAAGCTAAGAAACTAGCCTCAATAAAATGATAAAAAACCTTCTTTTTGTTTTTAACGATAAACTATATTTCGACTCAAGCAGGTCATCATTGGTTATCCTAATTCAAATGAATTTTTTTGTAGGGATACTGCTTGAAATCGGTTTTATTGAAGAAATGAGAAGTACTTCAGCTAATAGAAATACCCTGCCTATCTTCGTCTCCCATGGCTCGGTTCTGCTTCTACCCCGTTTGAAAAGCAAGAAAAAAACCTGCTCTCGAACAATGCTTTTCCCCTGTGGAACCACGCGTTGTTTACTCTACCAACGAGCTTCTCTCCGCTACCAGCAAGGATGTACTGCCTGCTTTAAAGAAAAGCAACGTTATTTATCAATTCTCATGCCACTGTGAAAGTCTCTACCGTAGGACCTACCTCCCAAAGACTGCAGAAATTGCTCTTCTTCCTAGAAACGCATACTTCCTACTTGTCAGTGCAAATCTTCCACCCAGACTAGTACCTAGTCTCTTGCTTGTGATTCAGCCGTTTGAATTCATCTTTTACAAAATCCTGCTTGTGCTCAACATTATGATGACAGCAGATTCTCCATTCTTGCCCAAGAACGCTCTCCGCTCCATCTATCTGCTTTTGAAGCCACTTTTATCAAAATTCTAGCCCCGCCCAGTGGCGGATTTAGGGGGGGATGCATCCCCCCCACCAGCCTAAACATAACGTGCGTATGCATAATATTAAACATTAAAAAAAGCAATCAGTGAATACTCGATAGGGCGGGTGACTGCGATATAATTTCTGAAGCCATTGGGGGGGGGGGGGTAGGTTTAGGGCGGGGGGAGGAAAAAGTTATTTTTACAGCGAACTTTTTACACAGCAGAAATTAGTTTTTTACAGGTCCGATTGATTTGAAAGCGCCAAACTAGCAAAATTCACAACTCGCACTTTTCAACGATAAAGGCATAACACAACAGGAGTTCAATTATGGCGCATTTTCGCTCAAACCACACGCAATACCAGTAGCGAAGCCAGGGGCGGGGTGGGGGGGCTATAGCCCCCCCTATTGATATGTCGACCTAAATGCAGAATGGGAAAAACACTACGTTTTTAGCACTTTGGAGACTTTTTTATGCACTGGAGTGGACTAAATGGTGATTTAAAGCATCTTTTGAAACATATATGTTCAGGGGAAAAGGGGGCTAATTTGTCGTAAATAAAACCAACAAATGAATAAAAACTTTGGAAAATGGTCAAAAATAAGCAATCAAATTTGATCGCAAGTGTAAAAATGCTAAACATAGGTGTCATCAACAAATATACTATAAACTAAGGAATAGGGGGGGGGGGGGCTATTCAGTATTAGCTAATTACCAATCATTTCTCTCAAATCTCTTTTCATTAGCCCCCCCCAATTATTTTTCTCTATAAACTGTATACGAAATGGATTACTCTGTGTGAGTTTTATTGAACTATTCGATTTTATAGTTTACCAGCATCTAAACCAGAGAACTAACATTTTACCAATAGCCACCTCCTAAATAGCCCATTTATGCCACCAGTTTAATTTTGTTTGCATTGCCAATTTCTAAGCCACGTTTTAAAAGCATTATTTTTTAATAAAAATAGCCCTAAAATGAAGTTATTTTTGCAAAAAAATGCAAAATTTTCGAGCGCTGGGGGCTCCGCCCCCAGACCCCCGTGGCTCCGGCGGCTGGGGGCTTTGTCCCAAAACCCCCATTGGCCTCAGGCGGCTGGATGCTCCACCACCCCCCAACACAGCCCCCCAATTGCGAATTTCTGGCTACGCGCCTGCGCAATACAGTAGTGCTTTTTCGCACGAAAAGTGTGTCGATTTGATAAAACAGCAAGTAAAATGTCTTCTGGAATGCAGTTTTATTACATTGTTAGTTACGGTATGCTGAATGAACACTTGAACAAAATAGACTTTTGACAATGGAAATGTCAAAGTTCGATGCAGGTAGTTTTTACTTATTCGGTGTGAGTAGCGCAGCCAAGGGAGGGCGGGGGGGGCTTTTGCCCCCCCCCCCCCACCCATTGGCCTGTCGACCAAAATGCAGAATAAGAAAAATATCACGTTTTTAGCTCTTCTGAGACTGGTTTTTGGACTAGAATGGACTAAAACGTGATTTAAAGCAGCTTTTGAACCATATATTCAGGGGGGCTAATTTGTCAAAAATAAAACTCACAAATCAATAAAAACTTTGAAAAATGGCCAAAAATAAGCAATCAAATTTAATATAGCTCATTGCAAATGCTTAGCATAGTTTTTATCTACAAAAATATTATAAACTCACGAACAGGGGGGCATCTATTCAGTATTGGTTAATCACTGATCACCTCTCTCAAATATTTTTCCATGAGCCCCCCTCCAATTATTTTTCTCTATAAAATATAGTCGAAATAGATTACTCCGAGTGAGTTTTATTAAACTATAGGATTTTATGATCTACCAGCATGTAAACAAGAAAAAATTTTACCACTAGCCACTTCTCACATAGCCCATTTATGCAACCAGTTTAATCATGTTTGCACTGCCAATTGCTATGCCACGTTTTAAAAGCATTATTTTTTATCAAAATAGCTCTAAAATTTAGTCATTTTTGCAAAAAGATGCAAAATTTTGCGATTGCTGGGGGATCCGCCCCAAGACCCCCAAAGCAGCTCCCTCATTGCGAATTTCTGGCAACGCGCCTGTTCTGTGTAGATGCAGACTGTTATGCTAGCGAAAGTTTAATTAATACAATTTTTGACGCAGGAAAGACGAAAAGAGCGTTTTATGGTATTATTTTGAATTGAATTGGTTAAATCAATGACATGAAACTAGTTTTATGTCATTGGTTAAATTTTAAAAAATATTTTATATATTGGTAACGTTTCTGGGATGGGACGGATCAAAAATATCCCAAACAAGTTTGCGCAAGGTCAAGAACATTAATCATAAACATGCAAAATTTTGAGATTATACACAATTTGAGCTCATAAATTTTATCATCCCCTCCCACCAAATATTTCTAGATCCGCCACCGGCCCCGCCCTCTGCCAACAAAAAAAAATCGTGTACAGCTTAAAGATTGTGCACTAATGACGCTCTCTCAGTGGTCTTTTTCCAGCCAATCACGGCTCGTTTTTTTCCTGTAAACAACCGTTCCTTTTCCTGCGCTCTTTATTCTGACGATACTTTTTGACAAATGTCTGACAAAAAGCAGCTTCGAAGACATAAACATTTTAATCAAAGCAATTCTCAAATTGTGTATCACCAATTAACTTTTCTAACAGTATATTTTGTTATTTTATTGCTTGTTGTACAATAACTAAGCTTAGTGAAAAAGAGTTGGCGAGAATATGTCTGGTAGACCAGGCTAGTGTTCTTTTAGGACTGCTATAGAAAGCAGTATTCTAAAGTTTGCGAGAATTTTTGCAAAGTCAGCCTTTTGTGATATCACAAAATTGCAAAATGCAGGGTTGCCGATGGTGCGGAGCAAAACGGAATAAATTGTATTTTCGCGAATAAGGGGAATTAAGGAAAAAAGTTTGGGGCACTTCTTTATTACTTCAATTTGTTCTAATTTCTTAAATAAAACCGATTTCGAGCAGTATCACTTTAAACATTCTTCAAAAAAAACTTTGACTGCTTACAAATGCACTGGCTGGTGTTAATTTTTTTCATGTCGAGGCTGATATTGCTCTTGATTTGTTCTTTAATTTTGAGCAAAAATAAGCCTTGTGCTCTAATAAAATTGTACTTACAACAAAGAATAGTGTGCTATAATTATTGATTCGGACCATAGGCGTAGCCAGGGGAGGTCAGGGGCCCCCAATTGAAATGACACCAACAACAAAAATGCGACAAAAAAGTCTATTGTTCCTTCAGTTTCTTTTAGTATTTTCGCGTACAACAGTATAGGGGTACAACCAGTGGCGTACGCAGGATTTTTCAATGGGGGGGTGTTTTGAAAAGTGACATCAAAAATTTGTTCGCGATCTATACTTTGGCGAATAAAAAACTTAGTGCAATGTAACAAGATGGACTCAAAGTCACACAGTGCGTAATGCAAATAAAACTTTTCAAACAAAAAACAATTACGAACTAAGCATACATTTATAGTTAACATCATAAGGTTTGCAACTGAACAATCAAGAAAAAATCGTTCAAAACAAAAGCTAAGAAAACCCATATGATTATAAATAGTACAAAGTGTGGCAGGCGCATAGCCAGAATTCGCAACTGGGGGGGACTGTTTTGGGGGTCTGGAGGCGGATCCCCAGCATTTGAAAATTTTGCATTTTTTTTCAAAAATAACTTAATTTTAGAACTATTTTGATAAAAATAATGCGTTTGAAACGTGGCATAGAAATTGGTAATGCAAATCTGATTAAACTGTTTGCATAAATGGGCTGTGTGGAAGGTGGCTAATGGTAAAATTTTAGCTCTCTTGTTTACATGCTGGTAAATCATAAAATCCTATAGTTCAAGAAAGCTCACACAGAGTAATCTATTTCGTTTATCTTTATAGAGAAAAATAATTGGGGGGGGGGCTAAAGGAAAAATATTTGCGACAAGTGATTGGTAATTAACTAATACTAAGCAGCCCCAACTCCCCTATTCCTAAGTTTATAATATGTTTGTTGATGAAACCTATGTTTAGCATTTTGCACTAGCGATCAAATTTGATTGCTTGTTTTTGTCCATTTTTCAAAGTTTTCATTGATTTGTGGGTTTGAATTTTGACAAATTAGCCCCTCCCCTAAATTTATGTTTTATAAGATGCTTTAAATCACTTTTTAGTCGATTCTAGCGCAAAAGCCAGTCTCAGAAGTGCTAAACACGTGGTACTTTTCTTATTCTGCATTTTGGTTGACAGGCCAGTGGGGGGGCTATAACCCCCCCCCCCCTACGCTACTGAAAGTTACTCTGACTGGTAACACGACATTCCAGATTTTCAGTATTACACTTAGTCGCTTACAATGTTGCATTAAATAACAAAAAAATTATTTACTATAACTAAATATTTCGTATTAACACGAGAGGAAAGGAGGAGCTTGTTTGTTTTGCGCAATAAGACGATATTTGTAATGATATACAGTACGTCGGATAGATCAATAGGGAGGATGGTTTTAACCCTCACGCCCCTGTGTACGCTTTTGTGCGTAAGTGAGTTATGTGGGCGGTGGCTAATGGTAGCATTTCAGTCGTCCAATTCACAAGCCGGTAAATCCTAAAATCATAATTTGAAAAAACTCACAAGCATTTATACTCTGTAGTTTATAGAGTGAGACAGTTGGGAAGGGGGGGGGGGGGTGATGGTGGTGGAGGGGGGCGAATGGAACGAGATTTGAGTGGATTAATAATTAACTAATACTGAAACCCCACCTCCATATTTTTGATGAAGCCAATGTTAAGCATTTTGGCGGTTAGATTTGCTAATTTTTACAATTTTTTGAAGTTGTTACTGATTTATAAGTTATGTCTTTGAAAAATTAAGCCCCTTCCCCCAAAGAAACTCTAAATGCTTCAAAAGTTGCTTTAAATCATGTTGGAGTCCATGCCATAGCAAAAAACAGGCTCAGAAGTGCTAAAAACGTGATATTTTCTTTATTGTGCATTTTAGTTGACAGACCAATGGGAGGGGTTTGAACCCCCAAGCCCCTCCTTGCGTACGCCCTTGGGTACAACAGTACTTAACAACAATAATGACTACCAGGAGGCCCGGGCACCCTCAAATCAATTTTTGGCAAGCAATCTAAATACATAACCGAGGTGAAATTAAGGGTTTTTGTTCCAAAAGTTGAAATCTCATGCCCTCATCTAACGTTTTTTATGAACATAATGCAATAATCAGGGACGAATTTACCATATGGCACAGTGCCAGGGTCCTCGCGCTCAGATGGTAAGGCATTTATTTGGTCTTTACCTATATTTGGCAAGAAGATGATGCGAAAATTCCCAAAGTACCAGGGGCCCACGCAATGTAAATCCGGCCCGAGCAATAACATGCTGGTAAGTAGGTCTAACCATCTATTACATCATTTTTCCATAACAATTATTCTCCTCCACCTTGCCAGTTTTTACGCGAAAAAATACTTTTGAAAAAAAATAGCTAGGGGAAATGCTCATTGAACAAATTATTGAATTTGAATTGAGGGAGCCTGGGCCCCCTGGCCGTACATGTACTCCTAAAACTGCCTTTTTTTATGACAAAACAAAACATCTCTAAGAAAAACCTTCAAGTGGATTATTATTTACTGCCAAAATATTGCACGAGGCAATGTGCCTTACTTCCCCTTACCTCGCCAAATCATCTTCAAAATTTAGCACCAAAATGCAAAATCTTAAATGTGTTTCGGACTTAAATTCCAAGTAACAGGAGGATTAATCAATTTAATTTTTTAATTGATTTTCAAATGTTAAAATCTAGTTCTTTCAAATGGCGCTGAACACGTGCGAAAGGTGATCTAATGGCATTAAAATAGCTTTTTTTTCCAAAACATTACAAAAAATTGCCCAGCGGCTGGGAGCTTCGCCCCTAAACCACCATAGCCTCTGGCGGCTGTGATACGTTTAAGTTACATTAGTTTACTCGACGCGTCTCTCGCTTTAAACATTTTTGCTATTTAACTTTGGGTATAATCCCTCTCCTTTACGCAAAATTCTGGTTAAGTGCCAAATCAGGCCCCGGCATCTGATTTTCCATTCTACGATATCTTTGCCCCACAAAAAGCTCCTCTCTCAAAAATTTCTCATGCCGTCATTGCATGTGATTTGTGGTTTGCCTCCCCCCAATCAAAAATCCTGCTGGCTAGGCCTACAGTATGATTCGGACACCAGTTTATCACGATACGTAAACTTAGACTTTTTCGAATTCATATTGTGAGATACTATGCGGCTATATTTCTTATTTTGGTAAAAACCGCCGAAAAAGAAGATGGTTAGTTTGCAGTATTTTGGGTCCGCGCTAGAATAACACCCCTTAAACAAAACTTGAACACCCTAGAAATGACCACGAAACTAGTAGACCATAAAACCAACTGTATCAAACATAAATGGAAATTCGTTTTTGATACGTATTGATAATTCAATTTATTTAGAAACACGAAAGAGAATTACTGGGCAGGTTTATCAAACCTTTCATTACACTCGCTGTATTACGTCGAAGCGTGTAACGAGTTTGCAGGCCCCATCTCCGCTTCATTGCGCGCAAACAACACAGCTCCTTTCGAAGAGAGCTTCTTTCAAACAAATAATTCAGCTGTGGCAAGACGTTGGCAACGCTGTGTCCAATTTGACCGGCCCGAGATTTGAACCTCAGATATCCCGCTCCAGAGACGAACGCATTATCGCTCGACCAACTGGCCGGTTAAGGTTGATCTATCAATAATTTTAAACGGACCAAAAATTTCCAGTTGCCTGCCTGAGACAGCTAACTGAGTAGTGGTATTAGCTAAAAGATCGTCAATTTCTCATTAGCACCAAAGGTACTGCACTGATTGTTCTACAAGCTTTGTTACTCCGCTTGACGAATGACGACAAAAACAGGTGTAACTTGAACATACAGTAGCTTCAAAATTACTTGATCATTTCACTTCTTTTCAGCAGTATACAACGCCTTAAGCAAATTTGACGTAAAAGATTGACAAAAAAAAGAAAACTATCAGCTGTAGGATGAAGAACAATGGTCAGTTATTCCCTTCAAATCAGACATTCTTTCCAGACTAATTATTCAATTAGTAACATATTATTTTATATTCGTTAAATATTACAATGTTGGGTCCTGAAAAAGCATTTGGAAAATGCTACGTAACTCGCTTGCTCCTTGCAGGCGTAACTTGTTATGTCACTGTCTGCGCCTGTTGGCTTTTATCCTAATGAAAGACCCTAAGCAAAATTAATACCAAAGCTTACGTAATTCCAAATATACGGTTTTGAGGATAAACGTCTGCATTGAATTCGTTCAAACATTTGAAAAAATCGTAAAATCAAAGCTACTGATTTGGAGTTTGATGAATTGTACAGTGTACAACCTCGGTCCCAATATTTCGGCTGCTGTGCCACCTACCTCCCCCCTCCTGTCTGAAATTTTCGTAGTCGATGATTAATTTTTTGTTGTCGCGTAACTTACATAACTAATACAAGAATGTTTTTGTGGCTGGAGCTTAGACCTTTACAACTTACATAATGTTTTTTTTTTATAACATAACGCAGTACCCGTCAAGTCAAAACTTAAAAATTGTAAACCCTGCAGTCTGTTTCACCCTTAATCGGGATCATCAGCTGGCGTAAGGGTGTCTGCCAAAAGTAACACAAAGTTTAAAATTTAAAAGCTGAAATTTCAAATTTTAAAATTAGTTCCCTGTCTTAGTACCGGGGCCATATCCGGCTCTTGGCCGGCCAAAAGTACACCTAACTAGCGGAGAAAAAAGTTGCTTTTTGTTTCAAAGTTTTTTTTTTAATAATTTTGGGTAAATTTCGACAAAATTTTAGCACAAACGACGTTATTCGTGATCAGATGTCGCTATATCACTGATGAAATTCAAAAATTCAAATATTGTACAGCTAAAGTAGACCGAATATTTTGTCACTTCAAACGTTCTAAATAACGGATTTCGCATCAAAACTCAAAGTAACCATCAATTTATGTCAGCTCATAATCATGACCAGAACAGTATTTGCATTACACAAGGTCCTTGGCACTCTTGACTCGTTGGAGAAAGGAAACTTCCGAATTCAAAAGATCTTCGCCAGATTGTCGTTGCGATTACTTTGCAAGCGCTAGGCACCAGAACACGGGGCCACCGGCACTGTGCCAAAGCAGCGCCGTCGCTACGGAGAAGCCAGGGGGGCCGCTCCCCCTCCAACGACTGCTTGTGCCCCAGCATTTCAGTTTACTTTGTTTTTTAGGGCATACTCAAGATTTTTTTAGGGCGCAGTCGGTTGCGTGACCAGGGGGAAGGAGCAAAGGGCCTTCAGCCCTCTTTAGCCAAGTTATTTAAAAAATATAACCTCAAAAAACAAGTGTTTAAACGTGTTTTGGGCTTCACCTGACGTACTTATAAAAGGGGCTGAAGGGGTTAGGCAATTTAATTCTTTCAATGTCTTTCGAATTTTTAAAATTTACCGTAATTATTCATATTGCTTCAAAAACGTGACAAATGGGATTGAAATGGCGTTAAAATCGCTATTTTTGCCACAAAATCACAAAAATTACCCAGCGGCTGGGGCAGGGCTGCGGTCGATATAAACCCCAAAATACGAATAACAGAAAAAATTACAGTATTTATAGATTGGTTTGATTTAGTTTGTCAAGCAGAGTCCGTTTGAGTTGCACGTTTGAGTTGCATTGAGAACAGAAATTGCTGCTTCTTTTGGGGCGCCGTTTGGAAAAAAATAATTTATTATGTAGCACCTTGTTTTTGAGCTAATTTACAATAAGATTTGTCCCAAATATATTGAAAATTTCCGACATATTATACACGACAAAATACACTCTAAGTTGGGACAAAAAAAGCCAACAAAATAAGCCGGAAATTTCCGACTTATTTTGTAAGCGTTTTTTGTTCCAACTTAGAGTGTATTTTGTCGTATATAAATATTGGAAACTTCCGATATATATCGAAAATTTCCGACTTATTTCGTCAGCGTTTTTTGTTTCAGCTTAGAGTGCATTTTGTAGTATATATATCGGAAATTTACGATATATTTTGTAGGCTTTTTTGTTCCAACTTTAGAGTGTATTTTGTCGTACATATATATATCGGACAAATTTTATTGTAAATAAGCTCAAAAGAGCGTTGTTACTAAATAAATAATATTTTTCCAAACGGCGCCCCATAGGCATGGGTCGCGGTTTGGAAAAAAATTATTTATTTTGTAATATCTCGTTTTTGAGCTAATTTAATTTCCGACTTATTTTGTCGGAAATTTCCGACTAATTTTGTAGGCTTTTTTGTTCCAACTTACAAAGTATTTGTCGCTAGATGTTACAAAATAAATGATTTTTTTTTCCAAACAGCGCCCCACATGCTGTCTAGAAAAAATCATTTATTTTGTAACACCTAGCGACAAATAGTCTGTAAGTTGGAACAAAAAAGCCTACAAAATAAGTCGTAAATTTTCAATTTATTTTGTAAGCGTTTTTTGTTCCAACTTAGAGTGCATTTTGTCGTATATATATTGGAAATTTCCGATACATATCGAAAATTTACGATATATTTTGTCGACTTCTTTGTTCCAACTTTAGAGTGTATTTTGTCGAATATGCATATATATATCGAACAAATTTTATTGTAATTAAGCTCAAAAAAGCGGTGTTACAAAATAAATAATATTTTTTCAAACGACGTCCTATACAAAGTTACACCCGCTGAACGGTATTTGTGTTGAAAATTACCGCTAGGAATCCCAAATAATAAACTATTGGATTAGAAAAAACGCTGCATGAGGAATTATTAAAAAAGCGAATGTGAAATTAAATATAACTATAATTTTTCAAATGCCTGGAAAGATGTGCGCTGCACTTAACCAATTTTTTGCACGACGTCATGACGATGAAGAAGCGAAGCTCCCGCGAAAAATTAGGGCATTTTCAGAAAAAAAATTATCATTTATTATTTTTACGTTTCAGTAATTCCGAGCCTTTCGAAGAGGAGCTTCGGGGCAAACCGCAAATGCCGTCCTCCTTTATACAGCCTTGCTGAGACTCCCAAGTTGAGTTTTGCCGTTATATACCTTATCCTAAATTTTACAAAGACGTGTCTTTTAAGGGCCGAAACGTGCTCGCTCATTCATTGATTGGCAGTAGGTATTAGATGCCATACTGTAGAGATCATCACATGCACTACAACGTGAAGAAAAGATTGGCTTAAAATCAGGATTGGGGAAATGTAGAAAACTATAGTTTTTCAACTTTACTTTTGCGGTATTTTCTTTTTTCAAATTGCTTTGAAAATCTAATTGTGTAATTTCCTTTAAAAGTCACAAAAATTGCTTTTTTTTGGAAAAGAAAAATTACTAAAGGTGAATTTACACAGTATTCCTTTTTCGTCCATTTTTGTCCGTTTTTTTCCTTTTTTGCTTATCAATGAAAAAGTATACGCTTTTTCGTTCGCATTTTCATAAGTCCATATCTGCACTAAGTAGACTGTTACATATTGATAAAAATTTTGTTCAAAAATTCTGTGTATGAACGATGAGAGCGATATTTCAAAATAGGGCTTGTACCCCTTCAAAAAAAATTTTTTTTTTCGAAATGGTTTTGTCCAGTATATGACAGTCTGGTTAGTGCCGATATGGACATGTAAAAATGCGAACAAAAAAGAATTTACGTTTTCATGGAGAAGAAAAAACGCACAAAAACGGACAAAAGCGGACGAAAAACGGATATTGTGCAAATTCACCTTAACATTACGGAACGTTGGTCAAGTTGACGTCATAAAACAAACCCAAATCTTTTCAGAAACGTGCATTTCAGAATTCTGAAATTAATTTCACAAATTAATGCTCGAAATCGGTTTCATTGAAGAAATGAGAACTATAACTTGAGGTAATAAAGAGGTGCTCCAAACCTTTTTCCACAATTCCCCTTATTCGAGAAAATACAATTTAAACCATTGACTCCGCACCATTGGCAACCCTGCATTTTGCAATTTTGTGACATCACAAAACGAAGATTTTGCAAAGTTTTTCGCAAACAAAAAATGCGATGTTCGATGAGGAAGGTAATAGCCTAGGTTTCTGATTTAGTCAGTGATTCCAATTCAAACTAAACTTAACAGTGGCATTATACGAATGATATAATCTGCAGTATCCAAATTAGGACAGTTTTGATGACGTTTATAGCCTATAAATGACATAAAATTTGAAGCCTAAAGCAATCATACTGTAGATCAGTACTGGTAGCTTAGATCTATAGATACCATTAGCAGTAGCCAAGTTTTCAGATTTGGTTAGGCTGCTCACTGCTACCATTTGGTAATCGCGTTTTTTATTGCGTTCTGCGATACAGTTAAGCGAAATCTGCCTTTTGTGATGTCGTGAATCAGTGTTGTCTTTATTTTTACTGCAACGCAAAATATGCTGTCCTGTATCTTCCAACGATGATTCTTCTAGGCCACGTCAAAGCCAACATCAATTAAAATTAATCCTTTAAATATACCGGGCTTGATAAAATATAAAGGGTTTGTTGAGTCCTTTGAACTACCCAAAAGGCAAGCATGTTAGACAAAACGTCTGCTGGCATTTGAGCCCATGGTGACCTTTGCTCGTGTTTATAGTTAAAACAGCCTTTGCAACTTAGGAAAATTAATTGATCATATCTAATTACCAGCAAAAGTTGTCAGTTAGCGCATCAGATTGAACAAGGCATTAGGCGACAACCGCGACATTACGTCATGCTTGGAGATGACAAACTTAAACATTGAAGGTTGGATACTTTGTAAGTGTGCCGCGTATTTATTTTACATTAGGGAGAAACTAAAGAAACTAATACCGCAAATAGAAGAGCGTCTTCCCGCTGAACAAAAACTAAGATGGGTTAAATGACGATGCAAAGGCAATTAAAAGTCTTTGATTTCAAACGCTTAAGTCTGATAAAAAAATTCGGCACTACAAACTTTCCAAGCTTTTGTTACGGTATTTTCACCACTATCGATTTATTTGTTTGTAAACAGTGGAGTTGGCTCAATACAGGACTGCGAATTTGGGCAGCAAAGTATAAAACCAATAATATATAACGCACATGAGAAAAACTAGAGACAAAAATAATAGATCAATCAATCATATTGTATTACAGTCAAAAAATGAAAATAAAGAACAATTACTCGAGAAGGGTGATTAAGTTACTGTATGTAGACTAGGAGGGCTTCGAAGTGATCTGCCGGTCTTCACGTCAAGCAGCCACCTAACTCTGGTTGACGGTTATGTCGAAATAGCTATGAGGTCTTGCTTTGAATTGAAAGTTACGTTCAAATTTACGGAATTGATTTTTCACACCAATTTTATGTCAAGTTTAGTACCAGTAAAATCGTATGTCAATATACAAACAGAACTTACCGGAGTTATAACATTTATTTGCTGTAAAATTTAAAAACCGTAGCGTTTAAACAGTAAGCGACGTTACGCGAAGCGACTTTCCTTGAGTGGTCGCTCATGTTATTGCTCAAAGTAGGCCAACCATTTATCAATTGTTTCGCCTTAAATCTAAATGATGTTAAGCAAGCAGCCCGCTCGTGAAGTTTGCGGCCGGTTGCAACTTTTCGCAAGTTGTCAATAACGTCACATTTTGGTTCCTTCGCGTCGCTTTGCTTTGCTTCGCGTCTGGTGTAAACGCACTTTGGCAGTCTATTTCACCCTTACAGGTTCATTAATGACGAACAACGGCGAACTGGGATAATTCTCCGTGTTATTACTCATTAGCCATCATTAGCTTTTAGGTGTATTAAATTAAGATGCCCTATTTGTTTGACTGCTTTTGATTAGAAGACAAATAGTAATCTTTGAGTCAATCTGTCATCTGACCACCACTCACGATGAAAGTTGCTCGCTGATTTTTTTGATACTGAAAGTCAAATACAAAATTTCTGGATTCCAGGGATTTGTAACTACTTGGCCGAGAGGTTCTTACGGACGACCTTCATTGCACAATCTGGGTTCGACCCTCACCCTGTTACGTTGCTGAGTCCTTGGATAGGACGCATTACAATGATTATCTGTGCTTGGTGGCTTCGATCAAGTAGCAAACTGTGTTGACAGATATTTGAAGAAATCGCAGGAAGAGTGAGTGGGTCGCTGTAAACTCCTAAGCAGTTGTGGATACGTCCAAGCACGAAACAGTTATCTTAATGAAAGTGTTCGACGTTGTCCCGAGACAGGGGCAAACAAATATGCAACGACAAGAAGAATCGATCTGCATAGGAATAAAAACCGACTTTACTCGTTCCGCAGCTTGCGTTCGATTATTAGGGCAATTGAAGCGTGTCATCAATCAAATCAGCGTAACAGTTTATCGCTATCTATTTCTACCTGCGAAACAGGTTATAAATACTGTAACGATCGATATTAAGCGGAGGATCGCTATTCATTTTAATCGTGTATTTGATCGTTATCACCTAACCTACAGCACGTCACATCGCAAAGAAAATATGAGCTTTGTCCATGAATTATTAAATACACAACTGATCTCATATTCACTTTTGCTGGCTATAATTGGAGCCTTGCCTGAGACCTATTAAAACATGAAACGTCATACCCATTTCATTTTGGTTTACAGCTAGCACAGCTTTTGCAAGCGCAAAATAATTTTCATAGCAAGAATTATGGAATAACGAAAATATTCAAAATATTAAGTATGCACATATTTCACACTTTCGCTAATCAATTATTGTAGCAGTAAAATGTAATTCGTACAGCAAATACATAACTTTAAGGCATGATGAAAGTAACTGCTCGATCATAATTTTTGTAGAGGTCATCGCTAAAGCACTACAACTATTATTTTTTGTAATTTGTAGCAAATCGATATTGCTTTTATTTACCTTAGAGATATGACCAAAGTATGTTGAGCGTCGAACACGTAATCTTTCGATGTCAAATGAGAGTGGTTAAAACTTTACGCTATCACTTTCAACACTTATTAATGTACGTTTGGTAAACTAAGTACAGTCAAATTCTGTTAATTGGATCCCTTTAATCGGACACTCTCACCATCGGACACGAATTGCCAAGGAACGGAATTCCACAACCACAAACTAGACTAACTCGTTAATCTGACAACCTCGCTAATCGGACATTATTCACAGAAACAAATTGTGTGCGATTAATTGGAGTTGAGTGTACCAAACAATGCTCGGTTTGTTTGCAAAGACCCTTTCAAAAATATTGAGATTTTTGACTCTGCAGCGTCGCCTTGCGAAAAACATATTAAATACCGTCAATCGTGATACGAGAATGAGTAAAGAAAGTTTATTCCGACTCTTTATTGTAAACATTCCGGCTCTTTAAAATTTTTAGGTGAGTCGAGTGAATTTCAGATGCATTATACATTAAAATTTTGAAAAATTAATAGTTCTAATAGGCAATAGTGTCTAAAACAAAAACGATAAAGTTCGGAAGATCGAATCATATCCTTTTATTCTATCATGACAACTAAAGATGCCAGACATTTGACGGTATATATCAGAGAAAAGAGTGCAGCTTTCTCAAAACTATTTAAAGTTTTAAAATCTTTTAAAACAATACCAATTTGAATAGTCACAAATCATTAGAAAGCAGCAGAACATTGCGAAAAATATTTAGTTTTATTTTGAAAGCGCAAACTTGATTTGATTTCATTGGCACAAAATGGCGGGGAGTGGTGACGTCAATGACTATACGAAATCAGTCAACTTAATTGGCGGGGAAAAACCCAGATCAAAACAGAGGTGATGATGATGATAATGATTTTACAGCAATAAAATACAGCCTCGTTGCTCTCCAGTCACCAAAATAGACAGATGGGCATTTTTAAATATAGTCGAGTTTTTCGAATACAGTAGCTTAAAAGAAGTACGCAATACTCTTTTTCATCATGAAAAAGTCTGTAAAAAAGCTGCAATCTACGACGACAGAGGGTAATTTTGATTCATTTTTGGGCAACTTATACAGCTTCCGCCAAAAATAGAAAAACTACGAGGATTCCTATTTCACCCTATTTTACACGGGGTATTTGACCAACAAATTTTACACGGGGGAGCATTTTTGTCTCCCTATCTTACTCCTAAACCAAAAATTCATGGAAACACCAAATTTGGCATGCGGATTGGTGGATACCAAAATTTTTTAGAAAAATTGGTATTGAGTTGATGACGTTCTCATTGTAACATCACGGCCAAATATTTGAAAAAGACGTCATTTTTGACGTCACAGGCGGTTCAAATGTTGTACATAGGTTTGTTTTTTGATACTGAATCATAGCATACCTAAGTCAAGTTACTTATGTCACAAAAACGTCTCAGCACGTCATTTACGTTAAGCAAAAGCCAAAAAATGCTCAAATTTCGGAAAGTGACTTCGGAAAACCTCAAAAATCGGGAAGCTTCCTCTTACCTTAGAAACTTGGATTTTTCAGGAGTTATTTGTAATGAATTTTAACTCAAAGTCAAGTTGATTCGAATTAATAACCTTTTTGTTAAAGGGATTTATCAAAAAAAAAAAAGAGAGGGGAGAAAAATGCTTCCCCTCATCCCGTGTAAATAGGGTTAAATTTTTTAATCTTCGCGAGAATATTGCGAAATTTCATAAAAAATGAAGAATATTCATTATCAGCAATTTAAAGGTTTAGTAACTATCTACAAAACTGCGCGTTTAAGGTTAAAAATTTTTACGAAATTCGTCCCCTAAAGAATGAGTTTTTTTTTTTTTTTTGCTCGCAGATATGGTCTGTAACTGTTAAGCAATACTTAATGCCGACTTCATTAGTGGAAAACCGTGTACAAGAGCCCGGCGGAGCGCTCAAACCTTGCTCTATTTCCGTCGTCTTTTTAATTATTACAGTATTCAACTGCGCAGCCGTCGTATTTATTCAGTTTCTATTGGCAGCAATATTTCAAAGTAAAAACTTCAAAATTCGGCACTGAGTACCAAAATACAAATTGAAAACAAGGCAAATTCATTCGAGGTTGTCTCCGAACTTGAGATAATTAAAACCTTCTCCTCTTCAACCAGGCGCGTAGCCAAAAATTCGCGATGGGGGACTAATTTGGGGGTCTGGGGGTGAAGCCCCCTGCCGCCGGAAGCCAATGGGGGTCTGGGGGCGGAGCCCCCAGCGCTCGAAAATTTTGCATTTTTTTTGCAAAAATAACTTAATTATATATTTGTTGATAAAACCTATATGTTTGGCATTTTTACATTAGCGATCAAATTTGATTGCATATTTTTGGGCATTTTTTTCAAAGTATTCATTGATTTGTGAATTTTATTTTTGACAACACCTTCCCAGAATATACATTTCAAAAGATGCTTTAAATCACTTTTTAGTCCATTCCAGCTCAAAAAACAGTCTCAGAAGAGCTAAAAACGTGGTATTTTTCTTATTCTGCATTTTGGTTGACAGGCCAGGGAAGGGGGGGCAATAGCCCCCCCTGGTTACGCTACTGTCTTTAACGTAAAACTGAACTCTTAAGTTAAAATTTAAACGAAAGGCAACGAATGAAAGCGAGCTAAATTGCAGCGGAAAAGGCTGTTCATAACTACTCGCTTTTTAGCAGCGGCAACTAAGGTATGAGTCAATAATATACTGTTAATAAACGCGATCAAACAAGTATGGGTTCGAGTCCAGCACACGACAAAAAATAAATAAATATACACTCGAAAACTTAGGAAAACTTTTGTAAAACCGAGGTTGAAACAATTGTTTTAGTGTCAATCTTCACCAATGTAACAGAACTTTTATAGGGATTGCGAGTTAGCAATAAATCTACTTGTTCAAATAACAATTTTGCCTCAATCATGACTCAAAATTACAGCAGGCCAATGCTTGTTTGCTATGTCACAGACACGTAGACACCTCAAAAACGTAAAATCGTATCTTGTTTGCTCGTTAAATAAAGCAGAAAAAAACGGGGAATTTGCCAAGGCAAATCGATCTCTGCTTACGCTTAAAAATGCGTTTACACCGGAAGTGACATAAAAAACTGCAACCTTCGATTCATTTTGCACCCGAAGGCGGCTTCAATCACGTCAAAATCAAGGTTTAAAAATAAAGGAAGTTATATGAATTCACAAGAAAATTTTAAGTTGAAGGAGTAAAAAGAAAAGATGATTACACTGTTCAACAAAATTTTGGTATCAAGGCAAATAAGGGCTGATTTAGGGTAATTTAAGGTTGCTGATTCCATATCTGCAGTCAAATTTTCTCTGTCACGTCAGGATTTTGAGATACCGTTTACTGGTGTGGTACTTCATGCTGCCAAATATCCCACCTTTCTAGGCTAGCTTTCATTTCACTTGCTTTTTGTTACAGGATTGTAGCTTCCTATTATGAATACCAAACTGAGTCAACCTATGCTTACCTTCTATACTGCCGTGTAGTATTGTAGGTTAATGACTTGCTGCGTTTTGCCGTCGAGCAACACTATGTTTATGAACAGCAATAAAAGCATTCGATTGCGAGTAAAATTCGAGTTAGCAGTAAAGTTTGTTGCTCTGCTTCTTTTGTTGTGCTTATGCTTAGAAAATGCCGGACATAAAGGAGCATACAGCAAAAGTTATAGCAGTAGCGTAACCAGGAAGGCGGGGAGGGGGCTTGAGCCCCCCTCCCCCCCATTGGCCTGAAAAGTATGCAAAATAGTACGTTTTTAGTGCTTTTGAGGCCGATTTCTGCTCAAAAAATGAAAACAGCCCCCCCCCCATCATGATTAGGGAGCAGAAGTTGTGATGAACTTGCCGTTATTTGGACTAGAATAGTTTTTCGGGTCTGGAGCTCACCCAAAGTCGGCGAAGACCCTTTTTTTGGAGATCACTTGATTTCGGCCGGAAACACCCGTTAAATTTCGGTGAATACCTTTTTTTTTTTTTTTTTTTTTTTGGAGATCACTTGAATTCGGCCGAAAAAGCGTTTCAATCTAATTTAATACTAACGAAAATTTGGGTCAAGTTCGTTTACGGTTGCATCAAACTTCCAAAAAAGCCCCCCCGCCCCTCTTCCCCCCCTTTGTGAAATCCTGGCTTCGCGACTGAGTTATAGTATGCTCATTGCTCACAAGTGTGGGTTCCAGAACAAGAAGCTAAGCGGAGGTAAAAATCTGAGATTAAAAATACAAAACTTTTATCTGATGATATATTTTGCCAAAGCAGCTAGTTTAGATATACCGGTGCAGTACTAATTTTCCATACCTATAAAAATAAAAAGACAAAAAGCTTGATCAACATTTGAACAGCTTGGAATTGAGCGCTTGAAAATCATTTCAACGAGTGGTACACAACTTTTTAGGAAGCAAAAGAAGTAAGAACTAGATGGGAGTTTGTCAGCAAACCCAGTGAACGACCGACGCATAGGTAATGCTGTGACGCTCAAAAGTACTGTTTGTCTATCGTAAAATCAGCAATTATTCAAAAATATCTGATTATGGAACCTCCAGAATAGTGGAGTCAAAATATTTGTCTGTTAAATATCTCCTGATATCATAAAACACTGGTACTCTAAGTTAAGCTATTCAAAAAATTGATTTTTGGGGGGTCCATTTGGGGGGGTCCCCGGGAGGGATGTGGCACCCCCAAACTATGTCAAAATATTTGTCTGTTAAATATCTAATGATATCAAAACAAAAATAAAACTCTAGCTTGAGCTGTTCAAAACATAGATTTTTGGGGGGTCTATTTGGGGAGGTCCCTGCGGGGGTGGCACCACCAAACTATGTCAAAATATTTGTCTGTTAAATGTCTACTGATATAAAAAAAAAGTAGCACCCTAGCTTGAGCCGTTAAAAAAATTGATTTTGGGGGGGTCCATTTGGGGGGGTCCCCGGGAGGGATGTGGCACCCCCAAACTATGTCAAAATATTTGTCTGTTAAATATCTAATGATATCAAAACAAAAATAAAACTCTAGCTTGAGCTGTTCAAAACATAGATTTTTGGGGGGTCTATTTGGGGAGGTCCCTGCGGGGGTGGCACCACCAAACTATGTCAAAATATTTGTCTGTTAAATGTCTACTGATATAAAAAAAAAGTAGCACCCTAGCTTGAGCCGTTAAAAAAATTGATTTTGGGGGGGTCCATTTGGGGGGGTCCCCGGGAAGGATGTGGCACCCCCAAACTATGTCAAAGTATTTGTCTGTTAAATATCTACTGATATCAAAACAAAAATAGAACTCTAGCTTGAGCAGTTCAAAAAATTGATTTTTGGGGGGTCCATTTGGGGGGGTCCCTGGGGGGGTGGCACCACCAAACTATGTCAAAATATTTATCTGTTAAATATCTACTGATATCAAAAACAACTAGCACCCTAGCTTGAGCCGTTCAAAAAATTGAGTTTTTGGGGCCCCATTTTGGGGGGGTTCCCGGTGGAGCTGCCCCAAAAAAGTTCGATCGAAAAAATTGCATTTGCAGCTCAACAACTTTACACAAAAATTAGATTTCGATGTGTTGTGGTTTAGGAGAAGAAGAGCGTACAAAATTTAGAAAGAAAAAAAAGGAAAAAAAAGAAATAAACCTCGTCGCGGCCAAAAGTGGGTTGGTGGGGATGAAAGGATATCTTGAGACATATAACCTTATGAAATATTTTTTGCCGTACTTAAGCCGTTTTTGACTGAGACCGCTTTTTACGCCAAACTTGCAGGCCGGTTTTCGGGTTCTAAAACCACAGTCACGTGACTTAATGCCTCGAAATTGTGTACAAACATACAACTCATTAATCTCAAACTGCTGTCAAAATTTCATGTAGCTAGACCCAACCGTTCTTGAGTTATAAGCAAAAGTCTGAAATTTCGCACTCATTAGTTGGAAAATGGCCGAGTAAAAACAGAGGAACACGCAACGCGAGCGTCGGTCGTTCCAATTATGCTGATATTGTGAAAGAGATGTTGATCGCATATTAGAAGTTAGGGTGTCGTATGTCGCTGAAAATACATTTTTTGCATTCACACTTGGACTTTTTTTCTGACAGTTTAGAAGATGTGAGCGATGAGCAGAGGTGGAGTCCTCCAGGACGTCTTTGGCCTCGAGGACAGATTTTGAAGTCCTTGGCCTTGGCCTCGAGGCCTCAAGTCCTTTTTTTTTCTTTTTTTTTTTTTTTTTTGGAGAGTACTTGCGCTTGTGTCCTTGGTCCTTGGCCTTGGCCTCGAGCATTCCTGTCCTTGGCCTTGATAGTGTCTGTCCTCGGAAAGGCTGTCCTTGGCCTTGGCCTCGGATTTTTTTTGTGACCTTGGCCTTGGCCTCGAGCCTTGTGTCCTCGACTCCACCTCTGGCGATGAGTATGGTGAAAGGTTTCACCAAGACATTTCTGACATTGAAGTACGTTGCCAAGGAAAACCCAACAACAGAATAGTGGATGACTATTGCTGGTACCTGCAGAGAGAAAGCGACGCTTTGCATAGACGCAAAGCAAGAAGCAAAAAACATTTTTAAGGTGTACAACTGTACATTTGGCTATGCAATATATTGGCTGTTTTGCAGTGCCTTGCAAGGGCGTAACTTGACAACATGCATTGGTGGAATGAAAGTGTTTTAGGGGACAAAAAATGTTTAATTGGGGTGGACCAAAAGTTTTACATTCTATGTAATCATTCAAAAAAAGAGTGAAATTTTTTGTTAGAGTGGTTCATTCTTCTCTCCCTCCTAGTTGCAAGCCTTATGTTTGTTACCAGTTTTGGGCAAAAATGTGGATAAAGTATGTGTATATTAATAGTTACTAGTTGCCAAAATGCATGTATTTTTGCTAATTAGGGTAGAAATTAGCATGGTGGTAACTCAAAAATCTGACGTGATGAAAAAAAACGGACGGCAGATTCGAACTCAGCGGCGGAAATATACTCAAGTACAGATAAAAAAATTCCTAATTCAAAAAAAAATTTTTTTTCTGTTTAGCAGTGTTATTTATCCGGGGATTTTTCATTTGCGTTCTCATGGGTTAAGATTAGAGTTAGAGCTAGAGTTTGGGTTAAGTTTAGATTTGAACACAAATCAATAAAAAGTAGGTAATTTTCTGTTGAAACAAAGCTTGCCAAAAATAACACGAGGCCTTGTGAGTGGATTGAGCAGAGTACATAGAGTCTATGACGTCATATTTAGAGCGCTGTTTGCAGAGTGTTTGTGCAGATTGATCTTTTCAAACATTTTGTGTGATCAATCATTCTACCCAACCAGTGTGATGCTCATATCAAACATTCTACCCAACCAGTGTGATGCTTCGAGAATGCCGCGGTTGCAAGTACTGACGCCATCCACAGCCACTCGGTAGTTTGCCGTTGTGAAAAACTCCTGCACGGTTGCAGTTTAACATCCGCTAATTGAAAGTGCTGGTTGATCAAAGCCATCTAGCAGACGTAAGTGGCGTAAAGCGCTTTATCCAAGGGGCACAGCATACGTGACCACGACCACAAGAATATCTAATTCTCATGCTTACTGTATTATAGCAACTAAGGTTGTGAAAATAAAGGTTTATTTTCCAAACTTTAACCCAAAACTACGTACAAAAATTATTGGTAAAGGTTTAAAAAACAAAAAACAATATTAGTTTATCCGTGTTAAAATTTGCATTACTATAAAGTGTTCGCTTACCGTTATTTTCTGTGGCCAATGATTTTTGTCTTGTCTGATGAGATTCTTCAGCAGCTATCATATTAGGAGCATGATTGAGTAAGCGAATTAATTTCTGTTGATTCTTCAATAATTTTTTGCGAAGCTCTTCAGAATTATCTTGCAAATCTACAATTTAAAAATTTTGTATTGTTGCAGGCAAATTGTATTTTTATCCTTCTCTACGCACAAAAAATCGACGAAGACGCTATCCTTAGAAAAATCCTTACTTGATCAAAATTAGTGATTGATAATGTCCAAGTTTCTTTTTCCGATTGATTATTTTTTGTGTTGTTTTTGTTTTTTGTTAGTTTTCAAGTGTATATGCAACTCGTTTGAAGCTCCCAGCAAGCCATTTTCAATCGTCTTATCCAATATTAATAATTTGCAACGTTAAGCAATATCAAAAGAAAGGGACAACAAAGTTATAGCATTAGGAATTTCATCCAAGCTGAGTGGGGTGAAGTAATCACGTATTAAAACAAAAATTGAAAAGGGAACACCGTTTAAAAGGTACATTACGAAAGCAATCGAACAAACATCAAAATCCACACACGACATTACTAAAAGCAGACAAAAAACAGACAAAAACCAGACAAAAAAAAAACAAACCAAAAAACAGACAAAAAAATTACCAGTAATAACTGGTAATTTTTTTGTCTGCTTTTAGTAATGTCTTATGTGGATTTTGATGTTTGTTCGATTGCTTTCGTAATGTACCTTTTAAACGGTGTTTCTTTTTCAATTTTTGCTAAGCAATATGCTAAACAATTATAATTCTAAAGAGAGAGGAAGGAGGGAGCATTTCCTCCCCCTCTCCTGAGAGATGATTGTGCTTGCTAACATTGGTGGGCGTGGTTTTCAAGACGATGAATTTGAACGTAGTCGAGACCGCAGTGGAAAAGGCCAGCTTTTTTATTTTTGGTTTTTGATTAACCCTATTTTACATGGGCTATTTCACTAACGCATTTTAGCATTTTACACGGGGGGGAGACAAAAATGCCCAGCTATCTAATTCCTAAACCAAAAAATCGTGGAGACAGCAAATTTAGCATGGTGGTTAGCGTTGACCAAAATTTTTTGAAATATGACGTCATCACAGTGATATGGAAGCCTATCTTCAAAAATGACGTCATTTTTTCAATGAAGTCAAAGGCGGTTTTAATTTTGTACTTAAGTTTATTTTTGACCTGAATTATAAAATGCCTAAGTCAACGTGATTATACCACATAAACGTCTTGTGGCGTCGTTTATGTAACAATTCGCAAAAAGATATTGAAATAACGGAAAATGTCTTCTGCAAACCTCAAACTTGGGAAACTTCCTTTTAACTTAGCAACTTAAAATTCCAGGGGTTATTTGTGATGAAATTTTATTCAACGTCAAGGTAATTTGAAGTAAAAAGCTGTTTTCTGGAGAAATTTATCACGAAAAAAAAACGAGAAGAGTCATTTTTGCTCCCCATTTCCCGTGTAAAATAGGGTTGATTCGGCTCGGAAAATAAATTCAGAAACGGCAAAGAGCTTTTGAATCAATTTTGCGCGCCACGTATATTTCTGGCAATGATTTTTGACCTATTTTTACTGTCATATTTACAGCAAAGGCTGGGATACAGTGGTCAAATCAATCCGGAAAATTTTTTGCTTAATTGCATGAATTTCCCTTTGAAAATTACACCGATAATCTGAGGAGGTCAAAAGTATATTGTTAATGTCCTAAATTTTAAATTTCTGCTTGTAACGGAAGATCGGGGGATTTGGCACCAAAATTACATAAAATTTTTACTGAGGGCATGCTGTCAAGCTACTTAAATGCTCCAAATCTTTCATTATAGTCGCTGTATTACACTAAAGTGAGTAACGAGTTGGCGGGACCCCTCACAACGACATTACGCCTGCAGGCAACACAGTTGCTTTGGAAGAAATGCCAAAGCGGTGGCGAGCCGTTGGCTATACTATTTCCAGCTTGACCGGACAGAGATTTGAACCTCATACCTCCCCATTCAAATACGATTGCGCTATCGCTCGACCATCCTTGTACGCTCTTTTTACCGTAAAGGTGATATTCAGTTTGCAAAGTAAGAATCAACCTACCAGCTTTATGTTTTGCATTGCCAATTGGTAAGTTTCGATTGATGTCCCAACGTGATTTTAAGCGCCTATCGTTTTCCATTTTCCGAATGAGAATCGCTTCTTTCAGAGTTATTTGATCAGTCATCATTTTTCTTGATCAATTTTGAAAATAGAATCATGCAGAATTATTTCTAAAAGTTTTAGAATTCTCAAAGAACCTTGAATCACTAAAATCGTTAATATAAACCGACGAATTCTATCGGCTTGAGACTTCAAGCAGTACGGTAGTACTAACAGAAATATTATACCAAGGCTTTATTTTGAAAATCTATCAAAAAACAGCAAAAAGCCTTAAATGAAATCGATAATGCTGCTTTATATTTAGATTTTAGACTATAGTAAGTTTAGTATAGTTTATTTAGTGAAATTATAATTGTGAAGACATTAATTTTATTCACCGATTTGCCTTGGTCAAGGAAGTAGCAAAGGGACCTTTCGGTCTTCGAGTCAAGTTGCCACCTGCCAACCTGTCTACCACACATGGTGGAGGCTTCACACTGTCTCTTTTTATTGCTGAGCATCATGCACGAAAGCTGTGAACACCAATTTTTATAGTTTTTGGTTTGCCCTGACCGGAATCGAATCTGAGTCTACGGTTTTAGTAGCAGGCGCTATATCCACTCGACCACTCAAATGCAAAATAAGATGAACTTATGGCATAAATCTTATGAGTTTACTGCTCTTCACCATAGATTCCATGAAAAGGCCAAAGAGGCGTCTTATGATCACTTCCAAAATTAGAGGTAATACATCCGAACTGAAGTCTAACATAAACGATCGTAGACGAGAGTCCAAGACTTACAACATTTTTATTGGGATTTGATTTCAAGGTAAGATGGTAACAAGGATCTTCTTTAACAAACTTTTTTGGTGGGTATAGGGATTTGGAATGCAATGACAATTGCCGACTTCGGGTGAAGATTTGCTTTGTATTATATTTGGTGCATAAGCCAAATCTAAGCAAAAACTGTTAAAGGAGGTGAAGAATCCAGGCAATTGCAGTACTTTGCAATAGCTAAAATTGAAGTATAATTTTTGAAAGTTTTTGTTCTCAATTTGGGGCTGCGATTGTAAAGATATTCAATAAACACACAAAGATATCCCCTGAAAAAGTTTTAGGAAACCCTACATCTGCTTTCTCTGCCTGAACTTTGAGAGAAAAAGAGAAACTGAAGAATACTTTCCCATCCAGTAACATCACATGACCTATCCAATTTTGGTTAACTTTTGTTTTTCTTGAAATTGAAGCTGGGAAAACACAAACTCAAGGTTTCCAAAAACTTTTTTAGGGGATATCTCTTTGCATTTGTAGAATATGTTTACAACAGCATCCCCAAAATGAAAACAAAAAATTTTTTTAATTCTTTTTTCAGTTTTAGCTATTGCAACTTACCAGAAGAGGCTGGATGCTTCACCCCCTTAAAACGCTATTTCCTAAAATGAAGATACCATTTCATTGGAAATTTTTGTCTACTTTTTTATTACTTCTTACCCAAATCAAACCCAAACTCAAAGCCTTGCTTTAAAACTAACCCCAAACCTAATCGTAACTGAACCCTAAAAAATAAATAAAAGTCGCGCGGATGAATATTCTTCATTTTTCTTTTAATATACTTGAAAATTGTCGCTGAAGTAGTCCTCTCCCTTTTTTTGAAATAAAAATGTGAAGCTCCTGAAGTGCTCAGCGCTAACCAGAAATCGTTCCCAGATTGTTGCTTGCAAACTTTGTTTTTAGCTCGTTCATTTACAGGTATGAACTATGAACCAATTAAGCACTCTGCGCGTTCTAGCCTCACTAACGTAGAGCACTCTTTTTTTGATTCGGTTTGCAAGTCTACGTCAGGCTGGGCCACTACGACGGTAGACTACTTGGCAGGTTGCGACTGGTTCCAATTGGAAAATTAACGTTAAGCGTCTTTCCCAAGAACACAACGACGTATTGCCAGCTCGGGAATCGAACCAGGAGTCGGCAACCTTTCGATCCTTAACCCGACGCTCTAAAACCAACAGGGTCACTGCAGCCGCTTTCGTTTTTAGCGATCTGTAGCATAGTTACGTCTGATAATCTCAAAGTTTTTGGGAAAAACTATTCTTTCCTATACGACATTCCTTGTTATAAGCTGCTGCATATTGTTCTGAGAGCCCTGATTTTACTCGAAATGTTTTTTTCAGTACCGGTAGTTAAAGTTCGTTGAGCTAAGCGCTGGACAGGATAGTTTTGAACTGATAATCCTCATCAGCTATTCTCAGAACGGTAAAGCTGAGGTGATCTAATTAATGCTCTCAACTTACATACAAGTGCTCAAATATTTGAACCACTTCAGTTTTATAGATCATCATAAATTTCATCACTGTGATTGCTTATATCCAGAGACTAGTATGCGCTTGCGTCTCGCAGGCAGAGATCAGGAGGCAGAGCCACAAGCCGCCGCAAGTCAAATGGGTCTGTGAGCAAAGCTCCCAGCCGCGAGGCAACTTTTGTGATTTTTCGGAAAAAAATAGCTATTTCAACATCGCTTAGGTGACATTTAGCACGTTTGTAAAGCCATTTGAAAGAACTTATAGCGAAGATTTGGAAACCCTTTAACAAAATTAAATTACTCAGTCCCTTCAGCCCTTCCCTCGACGTACTTACTGGTCGTCAAGTCCAAAACACGTTTAAAAGCATGGTTATTTAGGTTAAATTTTCTTAGTGATCTGGCTAAATATTCGAAGTCTTCAGCCCACTTGGTTCCCTCCTCTGAGGTTGCACCACTGCACACAGATAAAATTCGTTGGACTCTTATACCAGATAGGGTTACTCTGATACTTTTTCAATGGTTTTAGACGTAGACTTGCCACTAGCCTGTAGAGCCACTTTGACACTATTTTCTTTCATAATTTCCCGTTTTTCTTGAACCGTTTATAAGTTTTGCGGCCAAATTTTTAGTTGTTTATTCTTTTTTGAGCTTTCTTGTGAAAACTTATTATTACTACTTGCTATACATAGTAACAAAAACTTGCTACAAGTTTCACAATACCGGTTCAACTTAAGCAGTTAGCTGCCAGAGCTTCAATTTTTAGTTGAAGTCTCGTCTTAAGGAAGCTATATTGAACAATAGGCTACACCTAATCTCTTCGTTATCTCTGATTGAGCGTAGTCACACACGCTAATCGTGACAAGCCCGTTAGTTGGGAGAGTAAATATTACGAGGATAAACAAAGTTTCTTTTGGACTTGCTATAGTTACAACATCTAAACTTGGGCTACAATAGCGCTTACGATTACGCGATTCCCCAATACCCTGCGTCATAACACACGAGGCAGTTTTTTAACGAAGCAGTTTTTTGATGAAGCAGGTTTAAGGACAGGTGCAGCCTATAGACCCCGGCAATGGTTTATTCATTCGTGTGTATGAACCAGGCAATCTACGCCTGTCTAACCACACCAACGCAGAGCTATTCTGTTTGCAAGTCTCTCATCAGGCTTTGCTAGGGTTGAAATTTTTTTGAAGCTTAAAATTGGGACAAGAATAGAAAACCGCAATTTTCTGTCGACTTAAGGTGAAGCCAAAAAGATGTTCACCTCAAAGAGTCCTGCGGTAGAATCGCAGCGACACATTACACATTGTGGGAACAATCAAGAATTCCAGGACAAAATGGTCAACCATGGGGGAAACAAAGCCTCTAAAGCGGGACTGGACGGAAAAAAAAACGAACGTATGCCCACCACAACGGATAGACTGCTTGGTTGTTGTGTTGTGTATTTATATTTAAAATCCATGCGTCTCGTACTCTTTTAACTGGCTGCAACAACGCCTTTTTTTATGTCCTATTGATTCCACATCATTACATTTTAAGGTCGAAACTCCGATATTTCTTAACTCATATCCGAGCAGGAATGATGTTTTTTTTATAGCGTATTTTGTATTGGGAGAAATTAGTATGGTCTACCCGTTTTGGTGGCCCAGCCTGACTAAAACTTACAAACCGAATAAAAAAAGGTGTTTTGCGTTGGGTGATTAGACAGACGCAGAGTCCTTAGTTCATACGCATAAATGATGATTGAAGTGTCATTTTGAGGTAATACTTTAATGATTTATGCTCCCTCTCGGCTCAGCGCAAGTATGAATTGGATAAAAAAATAAACTCAACTTATTTTACCCAACCGATTTCGTCAGTGCAAGAATTTGTCTCTTAAGCCTTTGAAAAATTAGCTTGAAGTTCTCTGGTATTCGACGTCCACTAATAATCCTACATATAGCAAGTATTTTTAAAACTCAATTTATTTTAATACTGGTATGTTGAAAAAAGCTGAAACGAGTTTTATTGGTCAATTTTTTTGCCTTGATTTTTCGATCATAAAGTTCAGCAAGGACAGAAGCAGATAACGACTTGCGAAGTGAACTTTGTCTTGTCAAAGTCTCACCAAAGATGTCAAGTAGCCTATAACAAGTAATTTTGTGAATCATTAACCAAATGATGATTGAAATTGCAGAATCGCTTTATTTCATGGCAAACTATTTCATGGGCACGGGTTTATAAGTTATCAAATCACATTGTACCGAAATAAACAGGGTGTTCGCAAAGTCCTTAGACAACTAATATTCAAAACAAAAGACGCGTCCCAATGCGGTTGGTCGGTTCGGTTGAACAACCTATCGAGCAACCATCCCTCTAGGTTGAATTATTAACCGATTGATCCGATTAAAATTTTGCTTGTGGCTACGTTGGAGTGTGACGCTACATTTATCCCCCTCCCTTTATGCTGGCGACGACACTTCTACCTTCCCAACTAGCGCAAGGGAGAGAGCCCCCACTCCAACGTCCTGGCGTGATCACCATTGTAACATCCGGGTCCAAAGGACGCGTGCCAATGCGGTCGACCGGCTCGGTTGAACAACCTATCGAGCTACCTACTTTCTAGGTTGACTTATTAACCAATTGATTCAATTAAACTTCCACTTGTGGCTATGTTGGAGTGTCACGCTACACTATGTAATAAACCAGATCAAAATTTTAATTGGAATTCCGCAAAATTATTCTCAAATCTTCTAACTTCTAATCTCATGAATTATCCAGCGCTGTGCAAATTATTTCGTACATTGATGAAATGAGTTAAATGTATGCTAATAGCCTAATATATAGTTCAAAAAGTTTTTGGAATTATTTAACAAACAGCAGATTTATATGACCAACAAATGGTACCTTCATATGAGCGTTTTCACTCGTTTTGGCATAGCCTCCAGATACGCTTGTATATAATGGACAGCCTAATGTATACATCTATCTAAATCAACGAAATACTTAGGAAATAGGAATAGTTCTTGATGATGATCATTCACAGTTCAAATATCGCATTACCTTCCTTGAAAACAAAAGTGCACGTTCTGTAGTAGCATTATCAAAGCTAAGTTACTACACTCAACACTTTAGTAACTCTCTACTATTACCTTCGTTTGTCCTCTCTTGCTCTACGCTTTATCCATAAGACCTCCACTTAAAAAAGCTCCATGGCAAACCCAGGGCCGGATTTAGACTATGTCAGGGTTTCCGAGCTTGGCTGATAATTGCAACGAAAATCTGGAAATGACCTTTTTTCGTCTTTACCTTTATCTGGCAAGATAATGCAATCAAAAATCTGGCGAAGACCTCTTTGGCTTCGAAAATTGCATCTCTCTGTAGAGTCAAAAGTGCCAAGGGCCTCACACAAATATAATAAATCCGGCCCTGAACAAACCCAAAAATTTTCAAAACAACTTAAAAACTATCTCCAAAACATAAATCAGAAACAGCATAACACCAAAATATTACAAATTGAAAATTTTTTAATTTGATTTATAAAGCCTTGAAATTGCAAGGTGAATTTATCAACTTATTCGCAAGAAATTACCAACAAACTTTCAACATCATTTCACAATTCACATATGCTTTTAAGATTACCATTCGTTCGACTCGTCGTTTTTCTAATAACAATATCTTTTTACCCAGTTTCGACACTCCTCAAACACAACAATCAATAAAGTATGGGGGAGCTAAAATATGGAATGGTATTCCAGATATTGTGTAATACTAGTCGAGCGTATTTATGAAAAAAAAACAGGCCTTACCCCAAAAAAAATTGCCACAACGGTTTCTTGACTGATTTCGATAGTAGCCTATCAGCTTTTCTAACTTTCATACTAAAAGTCTGCGAAAGTCTGAGAAGCGCAACTCATTTCAATAGTGATGTAAAGCTGTAAATTAAAATATCTACAAGATACGCAAAAATGGCAAAGCCTGCAAAATGTTACCTTTCATTCCAGTTATTTATATTTGACAATTGAAGTAAAAACAACCGGCCAGTTGGTCGAGTGGTAACGCGTTCGTCTGTAGAGCAGTAGGTTTGAGGTTCAAATTTCGGACCGATTAAATCGGACACAGTGTTGCCAATGGCTCGCCGCCGCTGCGATGGGCCCCGTTAACTCGTTACACGCTTCAGCGTAATCCAGCGAGTATAATGAAAGATTTGATTAGCAAAAAATTATATTGTTAGGTGTTCCGTATGAGGAAGCATATGTGCATCAATAGTTCTAGTGCATTAGGCATAACCTACGTCGAGGCCGACGAAAAAAATGCCAAAATGAAAACACCAATTGCAAATATTATCACTAGCATTGTTTGCAAGAAGATTCTTGCGACATTGTTTTGGTCAATGCTTGTTATTTTTCGTTCCTTTTCTTCTTTTTCTTCTTGTGACATTGGTTTTTCCGTTACATTGTAGCCGAAAATCCAATTATAAGCTTGCTTGCATAAATTTGAAGTGTTAGGCTCAATCAAATTACCTACAAAAAATAATTTTAGATCTTAAATGGTTATATCAGTCGCTCAATTACTGTTTATAAAAATTTTAGGTTATCTTGTGCATTTCTTAAACAGGCTAAACATCGAATGAATTTTTTTCCTCAAAAATGTTTTAGAAATGGCATTTTTTCATACACAAGATAGGCCTGTGCAGTGTGCAGGGTAATTCAAAATTAGAAACCCACCTTCACGTTCTGCTTATACGGATATTTATGAAGTGTTATGCAATAGCCTATTTTCAAGTAGGAGGTGTGTGATAAAAGTTCTTGGACTGTGCTCACAGTGTAAGTTATAGTTAGGCTATAAGACTAACTTAAATGACAGACGATTTAATAACTTCTTATGAGTATTCAACCGCGATTTCAGCTCACAGTAACATTTATGTTTTTGCTCGACGGTTTTGCAATGATGGTAGAGCAACAAACCAACGTCAAATTTCTGGTCCGTTTGGGATAATCTCCTTCAGCTCCCTGTATGCTTCAACAAGTCTGCAAAGAACAGACTTTGTCTCGTTCAAGAACAGTTTTTCTCCGGCACAAAAGATTTAAAGAAGGAAGAGAGGATGTTGAGGAAGATCTTAAGCGTGGAACCACCTTTGCACAAACTTTGTGCATTCCCAGATCTTCTGTGATCATTTGCCAAATATGCTACTTCGGTTTGATCAGAGTTCATCTGAGATCAGTTGCACAGTTAACCGACAATCTCCACGCACCATCTTCTTTACAAGCTCCACATTGATTTCATTTCTACTGGTGGAAGACCTTCCACACCTGGGATCATCCTTAACATCCTCACGTCCGTCTTTGAATCTTTTGTGCCAGAGAAAAACTGTTCTTGAACGAGACAAAGTCTGCTCATGGTTGACTTATTGAAGCATACAGAAAGTTTCTGAAGGATATTTTCCCAAACGGACCAGAAATTTGAGGTTGGTTCGTTGCTCTGTTGTCATTACAAAATCGTCAGCAAAATCGAAAATTTTGTAAAACGACAGTGAATATCTTAACTATTTTCTTCTACTACTGAAATGCACAATGAACGTTACAGTGAACTGAAATTGTGGTTGAATACTCCCAAAAAGTTATTAAATAGTTTGTTATTCAACTTAGTCTTATAGCTGAACTATAACTTACACAGTGAGCGCAGCCCTAGAACTTTTATGCCACACCTCGTGCATTATTGGAAGTTTTTACCAGGGATTTCACGACACATCCCTGGTTTTTACTGAGTCTTGGAAATTCTTCAGAATTTTATATAAAAGTAGTCGAGACTACTGCATTAAACTAATTAAAACAGTTTTTGTAAGTTTGTTAAAATTCAGAAAAAGAAAATTTTAACAGAAAAATTTAAATAAATTTAGTAAAATCGAATTTTAATACTAATAACTGTTTTAATTAGTTCTTAGTCTCGACTGATTTTGTATAATATTCTTAAAGAATTTCTACGAAACATGAAGTTGAACTGCAAAATCGTCGCCATTATCACTCTTCTGCTGGATTGCATTCTCAAAACATTCAGTATTATGGTTTCTACTAACTTAATTTGTATTTTATATTTTTTTTATTTTTATTTAAATAACAGAACTAAATAAACCCAAGCCCATATACGGTAGTTAATGATCCAGAGAAAACTAGATAGATTGACAAATCAGGGAAAAGTCAGTGCTGATAAATTCTTAATTTCTCTGACATAAATAATAAATATTTGTTAAAACATTGGTAGTTATCTTAAACTAAACGATCGTATTGAAGAGCATACAGAAAACAGCAATGGCGTACCAATTCATTCTCAACAACCCAGCTGCGACAATTTGTGATTTGAGGTCAATATCACAAAATAAGTCGAAAATCATGTTATTGAATGGTTTTGTATTATTTCGAGATCAGATTACTACAGCGTTTTTGCTGTTAATCTATCGCAAATTTCCAATTGTTTTTTCAAACCCTATTTCTACTGCTAATTTTCAGTTCTCTTCTAAGCTTTCTAGCCACCGTTCTTTGAAGCTTAGCTTTATGCGGGCAGACGCTACTGGTACTTTAAAGATCGAAACGCTTTGCATTACAATGCATGCTTTGTAAAGAAAGAGGTTGATCATAAACAGGATGTTTCGTTCGATCAACCCAAAGTTGATAGCCACAATATCGACTTGACTTCTCCTGGTCCAGTCCATGCCATAGTATATACTGGGTCCTCTTCCCATGCTGGCCAGGTTACTGAATATTCGGTTAATGAATCTTCGACTTTTCGGAGTCTAGTTCAAGCCCTCGAGTATAATGGTTTCTCTTTGCAGGGTTGTTTGTGTTTCTTTTGCTGTGGAAGAGAAACAAAACTAATTAAAAAGCATTACCTTCAGATTGTTTTTCACCAGATTTCTCGCTTAGTTCCAGTTCAATGTTGTCAGTTCTCATTTTCTGCCAACTTTTGGTCCACCATGTGGCGCGACTGATCTATTAGCAAAACCAAAACACACTTTAAATCGTCGGTTAGCACCATTGTAAGAAACATGTTAAAGAAATTGCCTATAGTGAATGCGACCCAAGTATAGACAGACTACCGGTGTGCAGGTGCGCAATCAAGATTTTGCTAAAAGAGGTGCTTGAACCAAAAGTTAAAACTTATTTGCTTGAAAAATGTCTTAATCAGGCACCATGCTGAGCAAACTGGTTCAGCTCAAGCGACCACGGACTTGGGTCTGGGGCAGAGCTCCCAAACGCTGGAAGCTATGGGAGTCTTGGGGGCGCAGGGAAATTTTTGTGATTTTTCAAAAAATATATAGCCTTTTTAATACCATTCGAATAAAATTTCGCGCGTTTTTAGAGCCATTTGAAAGAATTCAATTGCTAAAATTTGGAAGCCATTTGAAGAATTAAATTGCCTAGCTCCTTCAGCCCTCCCCCTATCTAGTTATCTACAGGTCAAGTACAAAACAAGTTTAAACGCTTCCATTTTTGTTAAAACTTGTTAATCCGCGAATAAACTGGATTAAGTTGATTCTTAGTTGACGAATTGATGCCATGTATTCCACTCCAAGACCAATTGTTTTGTTGTGAGGTTGTAAGTTTTTCTAACACGACAAAAGGAGAACAAACAACCAAAACAAAACGTCTGCAAAGTTATCAGAAATTCATCACTGGCGAGATGGAGTCAGTTAAAAATTAAGAAATTGATAAATGATGAAGTTGTAAAGTAATGGACTGAACTCGATGACTTCAACTGAAATCAAATCTTTCATTATATATGCTGTACTACGCCGAAGCGTGTTACGATTTCGCGGGGTTCATCTTCGCGACGAACGTGTTACAGCTCGACCAACAGGCCGCCACTCCATTATTCGATATACAGTTATGTTTTTGACTTTTCCAGTACCGACTCGAGGTTTCTAGTCTTTTTTGTAGTCTTTCAGTAAGTCCTTGTGAAGTTGAAGTGAACAGAAAACACAAAGTCACAAGCTGGATCGGCTTCCGGTTGTCATAGAAAATGGTTACGCAAAGAGGAGCGCGTGAACTTGTTGACCTATATTCTACTCGATCTGACATTGAAATATATTAACATGGCTGATTCGCCCACCTACTTGTTCTTTACTTGGTGGTTCCGTCATCAAACTAACCACGACAGCAACCAGCGTAGTTATAATCACAATGAGCAGAGCAAAATACATGAAGTGAATTTTTGCAACGATCGTAATAAACCATTCCGGCCTGGAAAAATTAGTCGATTGAACAGCCATAAACAAAGACGTTTGAAGTTTAAATTTATTTAGTTTAGTAACGAGACTTTTAAAGATTTAATAAATAACAAATTAAATGTTGGGGAGCAAAATAATTGATCGGCACTGCCTGTGCTTTGCGTGCAAATTCTTTTTAATCCAGGGCCTCTCGCAAAAAGGAATCCTTGAAAAAACAACCAATTTGGGCGTAAAAACAAGTGGAGACATAAAAAAATCTTTAGTAGTTTTTTGCCACATACCTGGAAGTCAAATAATATACAGTAGTAAGTGGGAAAAGTGCTCTTTAGGTGGCTACAGAGGGGTATCCCGACTACGACCTACCCTAGGCCAACGGTGATTTATTTCAACTCTGTGTAATGTCTGGAATAAAAGCTGCACTCCTTGAAATGAGTGAAATTTTAAAAACATGTATCTACAAATTACCATTTTTGTCCTGTGCAATTGCAAAGCTTCTCCAATCTCAAGTAACAAATAGAATAACAACTATAGGCTGCTGTATAACAACCTATTAATGTTCTACTAAACAGTTACGGTTCGCAGCAGGGCTGAGAACTCGAACTCGAAAAAATAATTTTCCTGAACTCGACCTAAACTGCTCAAGTTCGAATCCGTTAAAAAGAAGCTTAAAGATTAAAAAATCGTCGGAAAGAAATATTTATTGTTGATCTTCTCGTGTAAATTGAGATTACGTTTGTTTGTGTATGCCGAGGCGACGTAGAAAAACAGCATGGATACAAAAAGAGAGCGATAGAGCGAAAAGTAGACTTAGTATTTTGTCAGCCTGAACTCGCAAAATTTGATATTTTTGCCGAACTTAACTTGAAAAAATTACATTAGAGAATTCGGACTTGCTAAAATAGGCCTGAACTCGAACAAAAATCGATCGAGTTCACAGCCCTAGTATGCAGTATTAATAGACTACCTTGTGTCAGGGGTGTAACAGTTTCCTGCCCTGCTCTGCAGAGAAAACACCATGATCATGCGAACAATTCCGACAAGAAATCCAGCTATGAGACCCCAAAAAGCTCCCTGGAAGAAAAAATAAAAAATTTAAGCTATGCTTAGGTCTTCAAAATAGTTAAGCTTGAAAAAAATAGTCCACCGCGTTGAAAGTTTTTCTGCTTGGTTTTCTCTCAAAAAGCTTTAAAAGATTTTAAAATGTAGTTTTTGAGATCAAATTTGAGCTTTGCATGGCCTTCCGTTTCCAAAATGTAGCAGTTTAAATTTTCCTTTTTGAAAGGTTTTTTCCTCTGAAAATTTTTCCAGTGTTGCCAATCAAAAAAAAATTTCAAGGTTACTGTAGGTTTTTATGTTCTTCACTAAAGTACTAATAAGTGCTTTGCGGCAGCGCTGTTGTCAAAGATAAAGTAAGAATCGAAATCCACTTAAACGAGGACTGAAAGCAAAGTCAATGGGAGCATCTAAATTTAGGCAAATCGTATTAGATTGGAATGGCGTTGACTCCATCCTTTTTGACCCAACCGTTCCAGATATATTCTACTTCAAACATGACGTTGAGGCCTGTGTAATCATAATTTTTATTGGCAACCCTAACGTTGATAACGTCGGCGACACCATCTTAGTTTCATTCTAAGGCAACACCGCAATTAGGCTAAGCCACGGAAGCTTTTTAATATTTATATAGGTTAATATAGGCCTTTGTGGGCTACCCTGCTGCACTGAAACGTCAGGGTTGCCAATAAAAATTATGATTCTACAGGCTTCAACGTCGTGTCTGAAGTAGAATATCTCTGAAACGACTGAGTCAAGAAGAATGGAGTCAACGCCAATCTAATCTAATACGATTAGCCTCACTTTAGATACTCCCATTGACTTTGCCTTCAGTCCTCGTTTAACTGTGCTCTTAAATCACGTTCTACATTTTTTTTGGCAAATTGAGAAGCGTAATAGCTTATGTTACAAAACGATAGTACATTAGCAGCTATTCAACTACAAATTTGTTTAACTTTCTAAGATTTAATCTTCTGTCACAACACTAACAAAATGGCACCATTGCACTAAGAAAAAAAGCAGTTAACTTAAATTGCAGTATCTTGAAAATGGTAAGACGAAGAATGGTCAAATTTGACGAGAATTTATTTCAGACTTTGGTCAAAACTAAAAAATTTAACCTGAATGCACTTCTAAAAATAAATGTAACTGATTAACAACAACAACACAACTCGTTGCGACGTAGACAGCAAGGACTACATCAATGAAAAAGTACCAACAATAAAATCAAAAAGAACTAGATAAGAGCTTGATGAGAAGCAATCTCAGTGAACGACCGACGCATGTTGAACAATGAGATTCTCAAAAAAAAAAAAACTTTCGCTTTCCCGTTAAAACATTAATTAAAAATATATTTTGGAAAAAGAGGATTTGGAATTTCAAGCATTGTCAATACATATTTAATTGACAGCATAGTGACTGATCATATTAAAAAAACATCCTATCCAAGCCTAAGCCGTTGGAACTATGTCAAAATATTTGTCTCTTAAACAACTGCTGATATCAAAAAACTAACACCCTGGCTTGAGCCTTTCAAAAAATTGATTTTAGGGGGTACCATTTGGGTTCTCCGGGGGATGGTACCCACAAACTATGTCAAAGTATTTGTCTCTTAATTATCTACTGTTATCAAGAAAACTGGCACCCAAGGTTAAGCCGTTCAAAAAATTGATTTTTGGGGGAGGTGCATATGGGAGGTACCCGGGGGTGGGGGGTACCCCCGAACTATGTGAAAATATTTGTCTGTAAAATATCTACTGTCAGCAAAAAACACTGGCACCCAAAGTTAAACCGTTCAAAAAATTGGTCTTTGGGGGGTCCATTTTGGAAGGATCCTTTGGGGAAGCACCCCCGAACTATGTCAAAGTATTTGTTTGTTTGTTAAGTATCTGTTGATAACAAAAAAAAAACTGGCACGCTAGCTTGAGCCGTTCCAAAAAATTGTTTTTGCGGGTCTATTTGGGCGGGTCCCCGGGGGGGTGGCACCCTCAAACTATGTCAAAATATTTTTCTCTTAAATATCTACTGACATCAAACAACACTGGCACCCGAAGTTAAGCTGTTCAAAAAATTGATTTTGGGTGGGTCTATTTTGGGAGGTGTCCCCGAGGGGTACCCTCAAACTATGTCAAAATATTTGTCTCTTAACTATTTCCTGATATCAAACAACACTGGCACCCGAAATTAAGCCGTTCAAAAAATTGATTTTTGGGGGATGCCTTTTGGGGGTGTCCCCGGGGAGGTGGCATCCCCGAACTATGTCAAAATATTTGTCGATTAAGTATCTGTTGATATCAAAAAAACTGGCCCGCTAGCTTGAGCCGTTTTAAAAATTGATTTTTGGGGGTCTATTTAGGGGGTTCCAGGGGAGGTGGTACCCCCAAATTATGTCAAAATATTTTTCTCTTAAATTTCTACTGACATCAAACAACACTCGCGCCATAGCTGGAGCCGATAAAAAAATTGATTTTTGGGGGCTCCATTTTGGGGGGGTTCCTGGGGGAGTCGCCCCAAAAAAGTTCGGGAGAAAAAATTGCGTTTGCAGCTCAACAACTTTACACAAAAATTAGATTTCGATGTTTGTGGTTTAGAAGAAGAGCTTACAAGATTTAGGAAGAAAAAAAGGAAAGAAACCTCATCACGGCCCAAAGGGGGTTGGTTGGAATAAAAGGGTATCTTAAAACATACAACTGTGTGAGATATTTTTTGCCGTACTTAAGCCGTTTTTAAATGAGACCGCCTTTTACGCCAAACTTGCGGGGCGGTTTTTGGGTCCAAAAACCGAAGTCACGTGACCAATTGCCTCGAAATTTGGTACAAACATGTAAATTATTAATTTGAAACTGCTGTCAAACTTTCATGTATAGCTAGACCAAACCGTTCTTGAGTTATAAACAAAAGTCTGAAACATTGTACTCATTAGTTAGAAAATGGCCGGGTAAAAACAAAAAAACATGCGACGCGAGCGTCGGTCGTTCCAATTAAAGAAGTGATTATGATAACAAAAACAAAAAACAATAGGAGTACATACCAAAACAACAATTAAAACAAGATTGTTAGAAGGTAAGTGAACATGAAATTGCCATACTGTAGCACAAGCTCTAAAAGCAAGAACAATAACAATATCCAAAGAAGCACAATCACACAAAAACATATTCAAATAAAAGCATTGGGAATTTCTATTTCACGGGAAAATTTTAAGTAAAAGAGCGTACAACGAAAATGAGCAAAATTTATTCGCGCATTTTTATTTGCTGCTTTCAAGGTTCAAGATTAAGGTTTTGAGTTAGGGCTTGAGTTTGGGTTAGATTTAGGGTTAGCTTTAGGGTAAGGATTTGAGTGTGGGTTAGATCTGGGTCAGAATTAATAAAACAGTCAATAAAATTTTTGGTGAAATCAAGCTTTCCAAAAACACTTTTATTGATAACGAGGTTAAAACACCATCTTACTTTTTCATTACATCTTGTCCAAAACATACCAATCATAAAGACTGCAGCAATAGGTGGCGATAGATATCCACTAATTTCTTGAATAGATAAGAAAAGTTGACCACCTTGTAGTAGTAGCATTACAGGTACCTTTAATAAGTGATATAAAAGTAGTCAATAAAGTAGAATAACATTGCAACATCAAAAAAAAAATAGTAACAAAATATCGTTGATTAGCGGCTATTCAAAACAGTTTTAAAAATGAACAAATGAAATGGTAACATTGCTTTGTCAAATAATTTAAAACTTGAGCAGTGATAATAATAATTATTTTAATTTTGGGCCACAGAAAATCACCTATGACAAAAAAAATACTAATGCATCGCTCATGGAACGTAAAATTAACTATACACTTACCAAAGCTTTCAAGGGGTTTTAAAGTGGACTTCACTCTCGCCATTACGTGATGATACCCGAAAACAGGATTCAAAAGCACTGTAGGTCCTTTTTTTAGTTTCACTTGCTGATTAGCCACCAGTTAGACCTAGTGAGGCCAGGCATTTAAAAATTTCCCACCCTAACTGAACAGCTTGACGTTGTAAATTTTTTAATTTTGACACTCTAATTTCAAATTAAAAAAAAAAGATACTGCTGACGCTTACCCACGCAATGCTGAGGCCAACCATAACAAGGATCCATACTCTTCCAACTATCATAAGCTCTCTGACTTTAGCTTGAGGACGAATAACTCGCTTCCAAATATCAAGAGTAAACAGAGTACTGGAACTGCGAAAAATGGTCGACGGTCATATCTTAAATTCAATCGGCGGTGCTGTGCTTAAAAACGAAGCTTCTTGGCACTCATTTTGAACACGGTGGAAAATAATAACAAAATTATGCAGTTTTTGATGTGCTAAATCGAAATCCACGTTTCTTCACTGGCACAAGTTTAAATTCATCATCTGTACCCTGCGCAGCCGGAAGCCGATGGGCAAGAGACATACCGGATGATTATAATTTCTACACAAAGTAGATTGCTTAGTTCAACCACAAACTTTGTTATACTTTTTCATTTTCTGATTTTAGTAAACCGTGGGATTCAAGATTTTGCCACCTTCTGTACTGTACGGTTAGTCGAGCGGTACCTCGTTTACCTCTAGAGCGGGAGGTCTGAGTTCAAATCTCGGGGTGGTCAAATCAGACACAGTGGTTGAGACACATCAAGAGTTGCCAACGGCTCGCCACCACTGCGACATTTTTTCGAAAGGAGCTGTGTTGCCCGGGCGCAATGACGCGAAGATGGGAACCGCGAACTCGTTACACGGCTTAGGCGTTGTATAGGGAGTATAATGAAAGATTTATTTTGATTCCACCTTCTGTGTTGTTTTAGGTTGTCCCAATTGACCGAGTCACTTTCTGAGTTCTGTTCCAATTTGGAGGGCTTTTATTTTGCTAATTAGAGGTCCTTATTTAGTTTTCTATAGATATTTTTAAATTTTGATTATCTACTTTTAGCTTACTTTCTTTCTTTGACTTACTTTCAACTTGTCACACTTATCATTGATGCAATTTTGCCATACTCATATCTGACTTGTCTTTTTAGGTCATTGATTTCATCATTGTACGCTGTAAGCTACGCCTCTACAACTTCTTTTTATATAGACATTTAATTTTTTTGCAAATTTTAATTTTCTTTTATGAGTCCGCTTTTTGAACCTTAAAAGCTAAAAAGGACATTCTTTGGCTACAAAGGCCAAACAAGTGGACACTGGACAGGTCATGACCATATGACGTCATTTTATGTCACATCCGCTATAATTGTTTAAAATTCATAGTTTTCTTATTTCTATGTACAGGAGCTTTTATTCTGTGTTATACAGAAGCTACGAAATAATTTTAAAATAATTTTCGATCAACGGTTCCTCGTTTCACAAATTTGTGACGTCATAAATTTATAATTATGAATTATGACGTGACATTTGAGCATAATTTATTCCAAAACAATCCCAATTTTTGTAATCTTATTCTAACTTTGTTTTAAGGGTGTTTGTGAGCTTCGTCTAAATAAAACGCTTATCGTCATATTTTAAATTGAAACAAACATGACCATGTTTTTACCGCTAAATTTAGTTAAATTTTTTAACGATTTCAACAAAAACATTTTTTCCAAATTTTGGTACCGGAAGTGTAGTTGAGCTAAATCACACAAAATTTTAGTACGACGTTGCCAATGAATCAAAACATGTGGAACCTTATACGGCCCAAAAGTCACCCTATCGGTTAAAGCTAATTTCCATTACCCCAAACTGCAAAATTGATGACGTAATTTGTGATAACGCTATTCAAATGCGTTTCTCACGGAAAACAATCGACCAAAATTTCCAGTTTTTTTTGTTTTTTTTTTTAGCCAAGTTTCCAGTTATTTTTTTGCAATAGCGTCAATAGTTGCTTCGATTGTTATGTCACAATAATTAAATATTTTTAATGCTTGTGCATATGAAAAGGTAGTTTTGTGTTAACTTTAAGAGTATTTGACACAGACCAAAAGCAACCTACAAATAAAAAATTACAAATTTTGAACAATTACTGCGACACTGATGTAAAAATGACGTCGTATGGTCACGATGTACCCGGCTATGCAGGTGAAGAACCGATTCATAGATTTTAATTCAGAATTTCATAAACTATCTGTTTCCATTTTCAGCTGTTTGTTAGACGGATGCCACGAAAGTATACAATTTGGCATAACACGGCCAACAACAACAACATTACCAAAATGTTTGACGTCCTTCGTGGTAGACTCCTGGGAAATCATAACGACTTCCACTGGCAGTTAGGTGGCCATATCAACCACCAACCCTGCAGCTGCAAAGCAGCTCGAGTCATAAGATGCACAGAGCTGGATAGCGCTGTTTCGAGCTTTTAGCTTTCATCGGCAGCCCTCAGCTTCTCTAACAAAGGTATTCCCCAGCTGGACAAGACTCTAGGCCGAACTGGACAAACCTTAAGGGCTTGCACAGTGGCAGAGGCTTTCTAGGGAATAAACGATTTTTCACTCGTGGTACTTAAAAAAAAAATTGAAGTCGTTATGATTTCCCAGGAGTCGACCTCGAAGGACGTCAAACATTTCGGTTATGATTTCCGTGGTCACACTAGGGGAACCCTTGTAGTAGGGATAACCTATGGCTGTCCTTACTACAAGGGTTCAGCGATTTTTTCACTTGTTTTTTTTTTTTTTTTTTAAGTACCACAAGTGAAAAATCGTTTATTCTCAGAAAGCCTATATGCCACTGTGCAAGCCCTTAAGATTTGTCCAGTTCAGCAAGAGTATTGTCCAGCTGGGGAATAACATTATCAGAGAAGCTGAGGGCTGCTGATGAGAGCTAAGAGCTCGAAACAGCGCTGTCCAACTCTGTGCAACAACAGCATTGTCACGTATAATAATTTTGAATGCTTGAGTTATGAGTTTTTGCTGTGCTTTACTAGTTTTGCCGCCTTTTTATTTTAGAATGTTCGAGATACTTCCTTTCTAGTAGCCTATGTTCTACGATCTTCCACAGTTATCGAATTATTTGGTTGTTTACCATTCTTAATTGCTAGATTTAGACTTGAAGTTTGTGACGTCATAATTATGTTCCAATTTGTTATCCAACGATTGTATACTTTTCAATTTTTCTATTGTGACGCATCAAGGATTTTTCTGGGATATTCGATTGCTTTTGTCGTAGTACAAATAGGCGGGTCGTATTGCATTCTAGTATTCTAATATTTTAAGAGTTGGGTAATTTTAGATATTAGTTTCGTAGGCAGTTTTGTCGAGTTTGTATATCTGTGATTGGCTTGTGTAGCCGGTAAATGGCGACCTGAATTGGGCGGTCGAGGTTTGGTGTTTACGATCTGAATTGGTTGCTTGTAAGAAGTTTTAGTGGAGCGATTTTACTCAGTGAGAGTTGGTTGTGTTTCAATCTTAAATAGAGCTTTAATTTTAGATTGGTGGGCTGCTTTCTGCGATTCAAGAGGCTAAAGGAACTCTCAACCGCCATTTTCAATTTGTCAATTAACATCTTAGTCGGTTTCTGGTTTTAGTCGTCGTGGACAATTCTAGAGATCAAAAGTTGTACTTTAGCCAAGTATCAACAGTCGCGACAAACATAATATTTGTTTTGACTGTTCTTTTTGATATCTCCAACTGAAGAGAGCTCAATGATCAGAGATCAGAGCAAATTACAATTTTATTTACAGTCAAATTTAGAAACGTACAAATTTAGAAAACCAAGACAGAACAAATGATTCAATTAGGTTTTTATTTTTCTGTCCGGCATGGTTTAAATTCGAACACAAGCATTTTATTCGACCCATACCTGTTGAAAATGGAATCCAAATCGCTCATCAGCGCAGCGATCATTACAGACATCATCAATCCTTTTGCTCCTATTTTGGACGAAAAGTATGAGTTAATTCTTTTGAATTATTAAAGCAATGGTTTTAGGCTTTTTTTAGGCTTTTAATAAATACACTGTAAACTAAAAACGACTTTGCGACACCCAACGTTAAAACTAAAAGCCTTCGAATCAAATGAGAGCAATTTGAGATGTTAAGTTTAAAATCAAAAAGCACATTAGTCGACTAGACAGAAATTGTACCTAACGTCGCAATGAAGTGCAATTTTAAGTTAATATCAATGCAACAATCAGACTTGCAAATCTGGGTTTTGTTGAGGACAGCAGCAGTTGAACACAAACTTTCCTGGGGGCAAACTGGTTTGCGATTTTTGTAATTTCTTGAAAAAATATCCATTTTAACGCCATTTGGCAAAAATTTTTACAGTTTTAATTTCATTTAGAATAATTTAATTGCCAAAATAGTAAGGTTTTTTTTAGCCCTTTCACCCCTTCCCGCCCTTATACCAGTATAGCGTATTCTCAGGGTTTTTAACGCGTTCAGTGCACACCTTGACAATCTGACTAACCAGAAATATTGTTTTCCATTTGTGTTTATTTATTTTTCAACCTTTTTTTTTTTAGTACCGTGACAAAATTATTTTTTCAAACTTTTTTTTAATTTTGTAGTTTTTTGAAGACATTTTTTGGTTGAACAAGTAAATTTTTGTATTGTTTACCTTTGAATAATTGATTGCTTACGACTTCGTGGAAATACCATTAAGTTACGTTTTACATGTGCATTAAAGAGCTCTGCTCCCGAGTATTATGTTGGAATAAAAAAATGAATAATGTCATCGGCAGCGCTTAGCCAATCAGGCATTGACAAGCAGTCACGTGTTAGATATTATAGGTGTTCATTTCTTACAATGCATACTATGTTGACTTCATGTCCCTTCAAAGAAAAAAATTTTTTTCAGCTTCTTTAAGCGGATGGAAAATCAGAATGACTATAGGCTTATATTATCACTTACCTAAAGTTGAACAAATTGATAGGGGTCAATTAGACATGCGGTTAAAATCTGTTGAGCAAAGTAGAAAAGCGTGGAAATGATTTAAGAACAAAAAAAGCTATTAGGCCCAAGCCAAAAACAGCTAAAGACTAAAACATGTGTAGTTCTTAACAATGCATTTACTAGGCTCTAAGTCGCGAGATCTTGGAAGTTGAGAGTCTTAGTATGTTGCTAACTTGCTATGATAATTTGCAAGTGGTATTGGATGAATCGGAAGCCCAATTCAGTTACTTATTAATTAAGCAAGGTAAGCAGCTTTTTGGGGCGCTTAAAGTTTAGGCTAGCCCTAGGTTAACAATAATAATTGTCGAAAGATTTCCTGTAAAGGTTGTTTATTCGTCGAAAAATGGCACATATACTGCAGTTTCCATTACCTGACAAATCACTTGGATGCGCTGTAGAGGTGTAGTCAGAACATTGGTCTGAGGGATCTGGGAGGCGGAGCCCCCAAGAGTAAGATAAACTTTTACAGTTAGTGAACATCAAACTAAAAGGGTCACCGTACGCTACTGCCTTATTCTGGTCAAATCGTGCATAGAGTATAATATTAGTCATAGGAGGGCAAGTTAATGCAAAACGTTAGCTTCGTTAACCTCTAGTCCGCTAAGAAACTTCATACCTCCGTTAACGTTATTCCGTTATTTTCAGCTTTAATTAACGGAAGTTAATGAAGTCCGTTAATCCGTTAACATTTTGCGTGTAATTAACATTTCTTTTTATTCACTCGCTTCTAGAACACGTATTGACGCTGTTGAGCTGATTGTAAGGAAATATTTATTGCTATGGTGGTCTTTTTGTGTTTTGGAAGTCACATTTTACAGTCCAATCTAATTTCAAGATAAAAATAAGTTCAAATGCACAATGAAGCTGCGATCGGAAAATCTTTGAAATTGCGAACAGCGACAATTAATAGACCTATGAGGCTGCAGGTTATTATTTGCCACAAAAAAGAGCTCCTTTCTTCGCTTTCTTCTATAAAACTCGTTCTAATACGAAACAGGTGTTACCAGTGCAAACTGGTTTGTATCGGTCCGATGAATGGTGCAAGATATTAACGATAAAAACCTTAATGGAAGTTAACAGAACTTAACGGAAGTTACTTTAGTCCGTTAACAGAACTTAACGGAAGTTAATTTAGTCCGTTAACACGAAAAAGCTTTTTAACGGATTAACTAGTTAATGAAAAAGTTAGCTTCGTTATTAACGGATTAACGAACTTGTGCCAAATTATGATATTAGTTAAAATTTCAAGTGACTTGGCAAATGGAGTTACGAGCTATGGCTCTTAATTGGCACTATTGTGTCATAGTATTGATACTACCAATAAATAAGTATCAAAGTATCAGTACTATGGCATAATAAAAGTTTATGACGTTTGCTGGCCAAAACTTTTAGTGTTTAATCGTTTGCGTGTTATCTGGCCTAAAGGCTACCAGCGCGGAAGCCCGAGTTTACTTGTATTGATACTACCAATTTGTATCAAAATCAAAGTATTACTATTATGACATAATACAAGTTTATTTGACTTCAAATACAAACGCTATCGCATTTGATTTCAAAAAATGCTATCGTATTTGCTGCATTAGTGAATAAACTGTAATTGACCGCGGCACCCCCAAAAATATTGCCAATGGCACCCTGAGGTACCGCAGCACCCCGGTAGAGAACCTTTGAGTAAAATTGAGGTAGTGATATCGATGAACTGTCCTACGATGCTCTATTTCGTTGCATTTATATGCATATGAAGAGGGCTTAATTAGCCTGTATGGCTCAACAACATTATATTGTACAGCTCTGAAGTCTTGCGCTAATCATCGAGTATAGAATAATCACTGTGAGTTTGAAAAACTAAGGTAATGATTTTTGCATTTCTGACTGTAGTTTTTCAAAACTTTTAAAGTCTTTTTCATCAGCAATGTTGAATGCTAAACCGTCATTGATCAGCAAGAATTTCATTGGGATTATGGGCATAAAAGCAGGTCTTCTACTTTGACATCGTTGATGTCATATACTTGCTTAAAACTGTACCAGTTTCGGCATTAATTATAATTTACTTATATTTGATTTCGTTTCGCAGCAACTTCATCGCAGCTTCATCGCTGGTATCACTCATTTAAATAATTTAATTCAAAACATATAAATTTAATTCAAAACATTCATCATTAATTAACATAGCATGCCTCACCTGCAGGCATGACTCCAAGAACCAAACGTGGAAAAGCTATGTTCGTGCAGCTAGTCGAACTCTGACAAACGATTTGACAAATTTCTGGATCGATACAGGCAACCTCATCTGAATAGCGGAGTACATTTGCCTGAAGCCGAATGCATTTTTTTGAAATAGGCTAACGCCATTTTGCACGAGCCATATATTTTAAGTTTTCTACTGCAAATGACTTCAAATGAATTTTTGACAATTCAAAACTTTAAAAGCTTGAGGTCTACTTATTCCAATTATTCCCTGTAATATATAACGCTGCGCAAGCTATTAGGGTTTGCCCAGTTTGGCGAAAGATGGCTGGAGAATATTCTTGATTTAGATGTACTGAGGACTGCTAATGAGATCTAAGAGCTCGAAACAGCGTTGTCTAGCTTTTACATGATTCAAAACTTTTTTAAACTCAATTTTAGCGGAACATCTTCGCCTCTTCTCGTTTTTTATTTTGCAGTTTTTCTCAGACATAAATATTTTTACTTCGAACTAATTTGATTTGAAGTCAAATTTATTAACAACAAACAACTAAACATTTAAAGTGGCTTGGGTAAGAGAAAGTTTTCCAATTTTGAGGTTTTTCAAAGCCACCTTACCAAAATTTATGCATTTTTCAGCTAGTATGACTGACGTCTTAAACTGTTTCTGTCCCGTAATCACTTTGATTTACGCATTTCATGATTTGGCTTCAAAAAAACAACCTGCATGTGGAAAATTTTGAACCGAATATGACGTGATTGAAATAATGAGATCATTTTTGCATAAAATCGGCTGAAACGTCACTATGATAATGTCACCAACTATAATCTAATTTTTCTAAGAAGTTTGGTTAACATCAAGGCAAATGCCAAATTTTTGCTCTCTAGATCTCTTTTTAGGATTAACCTTATCTTACACAGGTTATTTGACCAACGCATTTTACACGAGAAAAGGGGGGGGGTGCAAAAATGCTCTCCAATCTAACTCCAAATCCAAAACTCGGGAAAAAATCAAATTTCACATGCGGGATGGTGTTTACAAAAATCTTTAGGAAAAATTGGTTTTCAGTTGATGACGTTATCATAGTGACGTCAGGGCCATATTTTTTGAAAAAATGAAGTCATTTTTATAACGATGTGGGCGGTTCAAATTTTGAACATACGTTTGGTTTTTGATACTGAATCATAAAATATCTAAGTCAAAGGAGTTACGCCACAAATACGTCTTGTGATGTCATTTAAGTTAAATATGGGCCAAAAATGCTCAGATTTGAAAAAGTGACTTCTGCAAACCTCAAAATTGGAAAACTTACCCTTACCTTAGTAAATTTTAATTTTTAGGGGTTAATTGTGAATGAATTTGACTAAAAGTCAAGTAGATTCGAAGTAAAAAGATTTTTTACTGAAGGGCAGTTTCACGAAAAAACCGAGGGTATTTCCCCCCTCCTCTCGAACAAAATACGGTTCTCCTCCACCGATATAAATTAACTGCTTTTCAAGCAAATAAGTTAACTGCTTTTGTAGTGGTCAAGGTTGTTTAATTTAAATTTCCGATCAGAAAATGATTCTGTCTGTTTCCTTAAAACTAGGCTTCTCACTAACCTGTGTACAAAACACGGCTAATTACGCCAGGCAAAACCATTATAAAAAACGGAAGAATCTTAATAAATCCTGCCAATAAAGTTGCACCTTGAGCATGAGATAAACTTTTTGCCGCTAGCGCTCTTTGTACAATTACCTGAAAATAACAAGAAAATTTAATCAATACACAGTACAAAACGAAAGAGTGGCTAAAAGCAAATATTATGATGAGTGATTGAAAAATGACCATAACAAAAACTGATCGTCAAAACTATTAGGTTTTATTCTGACGCTCAGTTGTAAGTTCAGGTATTCTCAACAATCAATATGATTTATACCAGGGGTGTTTAACTTTTTTCAGTCTCGGGCCAGATTTGCTGTTCCAAAATTTTCGCGGGCCAAAATTTAGTTTGTGGCATTCTTCTTTTTCAAAAAAAAAAGATCTTCCGATGGATCTTGTTGTGTTCTCCAAAAAACAAAAAAAAAGAGAAAAAAAAATAGGTCTTCACTCGGATTGGGTAGGTTTATTTTGCCCTAAAGCGTTTGATGACCAAGGAAAAAAAGGTCTTCCGCCCACCAATTCCGATGGATCTTGTGGTGTTCTCCAAAGAATCAATAAAAAAAAAAAAATAAGGACTCGTGTCTGTACCTCACATTCCTCACAATATCGTGTCAGCGCGCAAGGATCAATTCAAGGGCGTATTTAGGGAGGGCCATTGGTCCATGGCCCCCCCTTTGGGTCTCCAGGATAGTAAAATTAACATACAATAGTATGCAAAATTGCGGCATGGCCCCCCCCCCCCTTTGTAAGATAGGCAGAAGCTTTGATCACACCAGTAGCGTAGCCAGGAAGGGGCGGTTGGGCTATAGCCCCCCCCCCCCCCCCAATCGGCATGTCGAACAAAATGCAGAATTGGAAAAACACTTCGTTTTTAGCTCTTTTGAGACTGTTTTATGCACTGGAGTGGACTACATAAAGATTTAAAACATTTTTTGAAGCATATATTCAGGGAGGAGGGCTAATTTGTCAAAAATAAAACTATAGCCACCTAACTGCCAGTGGAAGTTGACATGGCTTCCCAGGAGTCGACCATGAAGGACATCAAGATAGTGCAAAAATAAAACTAACAAATAAATGAAAACTTTGAAAAATGGTAAAAAATAAGCAATCAAATATGATCGCAAGTTTAAAAATGCTAAACATAGATGTCATCAACAAATATACTATAAACTAAGGAATAGAGGGGAGGGCTATTCAGTATTAGTTAAATCTCTTTTCATTAGCCCTCCCCCCAATTATTTTTCTCTATAAACTGTATTCGAAATAGATTATTCCGTGTGAGTTTTATTGAAGTATTCGATTTTATAATTTACCAGCATCAAACAAGAGAACTAACATTTTACCATTAGCCACCTCCCAAATATCCCATTTATGCCACCAGTTTAATCATGTTTGCACTGTCAATTTCTAAGCCACGTTTTAAAAGCATTATTTTTAATCAAAATAGCCCTAAAATAATGTTATTTTTGCAAAAAAATGCAAAATTTTCGAGCACTGGGGGCTCCGCCCCCAGACTCCCAAACCAGCTCCCCAATTGCGGATTTCTGGCTATGCGCCTGGATCACACAAAGGGTATGTTTTATTCGTTTGTTGTAGGCCTGCACCCAACTCTGGCCGAAAAATTAGACTGAGTTTGAGTGAAAACCTTTTTTTTTTTGCTCTTCAGCTGATTTTGGGCAAAAAATCGGACTGAATTTGGGTGGAACAATTTCTTATTCTGATCTTTGTTCTTCTCAAATTTTCCAAAGTTCCTGGTCTCCCCTCCTCTTTTCAAAATCCTGCGTACGCTACTGGATGAATTAACCAACCAATGCAGAAGGTTTAACGGGCCACTTTAAAATTTTTGGCGGGCCACAAGAGGCCCGCAGCCGCGTGTTGGACGCCCCTGATTTATAGTTTGGATGGGGTTTTAGTGTTGCCAAAATTATCAATACATATAGAAGAAAATTGCCTTTTCCATTAAATGTGAATGCAGTACGTTGTTAAGTTAAATGTACTCCAAAATCCTGTTTTTTAATAGTTTTCTGGCTAATATTTTGCAATATTTTTATGACAACAACTAATTGACTATTTACAGTACTCTATGAGTATAATTTTCTAAAATTTTATGACTAATTTTGGTGTAACAGTAAGGCTTTTTCTCTATATGGCATCGTCCAAGATCGTCACAAATCCGCTTCAATTGATCAAGCGGTCTTTGTAGTGATACTGTAGTTCTGTTGAACCGAACACCTATGTTCGTGTTTGATTTACACCAAAGGCAGTAACATCGATTTTCCCCTGCCCTCTCTTACATTCAGCATTAACAAGAAACTAAAGCAGGTTGGGGCATCCACTATGTGTTTAAGTCTTTTAATGGGCGGCTACTTAACTCGAAGACCCTTAAACCGTCCTTTTGAAGTTACGCGCCAATTCTGAACAAGTGTTTATTAAGATGCACAGAGCTGGACAGCGCTGTCTCGAGCTTCCAGCTCTCATCGGCAGCCCTCAGCTTCTCTCACAAAGTTATTCCCCAGCTGGACAAGACTCTTGGTTACTCGTAGTGCTATTTCAGTCATTGTATTGAAAGTTGGCAAAATAGAATAAATCTGAATCTGAAAGACAGGTTGCGGCTTGCCTCGAAGACCGCAAACTGCCTTTGCTATTTTCTGACGAAAACGAATTGACAGCAGTCAAAATATTTATCGCTATTGTACTCGATATTATGGATGTTTGTAGTAAGTGATTTTCTGCCAATGCCTTCAGTCGAGTAAATAAGAACATAAAGGTACAATAAAAGCAAAATGCATTAAATCAATATGGTCTTTTCAACTTTGACTGCCATATTTTAGACAAATGCCTAAAAGACTTTTTGTTTCTCGCGTGTTCAATAATTTTTAAATGAAAATCGTATATCCAGTGCAAATATTGAAAGCAATTAAGTTTTTGAATCTATTATGTGCTTGTGAACAACACAAAATGCATACCAATGTTTTTAAACATGTCACATACACAAAACGAATTGAACAGCAAATATTAAGTACGCTGTACAGTGTACATGATTACAATGATCCAGAGTTGTAAACGGGCCTACTAGTTAGGCCCGAACCCGAAAGCATAAGCCACAACCCGAAAAGAGATTGGAAGCCAAAACCAGGCCCGAAAGTTAAGTCATGCCAAAAAAATGTATTCGGTTTTTGCTCGTATAAGCGGTTAAAATAAAAATATTTATTACTGATCAATTGTGATGCAATAACAGTAATTGTGTAGTAATAATCAAATGATGCTGAAACGAAGTTATCATTCAGTGTTACAAAGTTATTTCAATTACGCGTTTATAGCATCTAAAAGGCTAAAACATTAGGCAAACTCATATGTCAAACCAGACCCGGCGCCACGGGGGGGCATACCGGGGCCGTGTCCCCTCAACTGAGTGCTTGCGCCCCCCCCAAACGAAAATTGTGCCCCCCCAAGCGAGGACTGTGCTCCGAAGAAATTAACAGGGTCGGGGCTGCTGGAGCGCAAATCAAGGTCCAAATTAGTGTTTTTGGTGGACTGACACCAGATTTTGTGACGTTTTTGGGATGGAGACCTTTTTTTTTTGGAGATCACCTGTTTTCGGCCGGAAAAAACGCTTGCATTTGCGATTTCGGCCGGAAAATCCCTTCCAATTTCGGTAAAGACCCTTTTTTTTTTGAAAATCACCTGTTTTCGGCCGGAAAAAACGCTTGAATTCACGATTTTGGCCGGAAAATCCCTTTGACCCTTTGCTCCTCACCTTGTTCATTTCTCGTGCCCCTGTGCCCCTCTCGACTTCACACAAAATAAACTTCTCGTGCCCCCCTAAACTTTATTTATGCCCCCCCAGTCACGCTATCCTGGCGCCGGGCCTGTGTCAAACCCGAATTAAGCTGACACTTTGTCAATCTTAAGCCCGAAGAACCCGACCCGAAAAGTCCGGCCCGACTTACAACTCTGCAATGACCTATTAAAACGAAAGTCGTAGATTCTGAACAGAAACAACATGTGCCCAAGATAAATCAAATAATGTAGTTCTGGCACGATTAAAACGCATTAACCGTCATCAGTGGCGCTACCACGGGTGCTAAGGGGGCTTTAACCCTCCTCAGCCAAGGCACCTAGAAAATTTAACCCTAAAATACAAGTATTTTAACTTGTTTTGGACTTCACCTGTTAGGTAAGGGAGGGGGGCTGAAGGGGCTGGAGAATTTAATTCTTGCAAATAAATTCCAATCTAGGCAAATTTGTACTTTCAAATGGCTCTAAAAACATGCGAAATGCAATCCAAATGGCGTTGAAATGGCTTTTTTTCCAAAAACTCACAAAAATCGCCCGACGGCTGGGTGTCAGTGTGATTAAAAAACTGAAAATAGTTGGTTAGTTAAGCTTATTTCTAAAAGGGAAATTGTCGAGCGGTAACGCGTTCGTCTCTGGAACGGTAGGTCTGAACTTCAAATCTCGGGCCGATCAAATCAAACACAGAATTGCCAACGGTTCGCCACCGCAGCAACATTTTTTCGAAAGGAGCTGCTTTGCCCAAGTGCAATGACTTAGAGATGGGCCCCGCCAACTCGTTACACGCTTCGGCGTAATATAGCGAATATATGAAAGAATGAATTGATTTGATTTATGAACTAGCCAATAATTAAAAAATCTTTAAATTTGCTTAAATCACCGCTTACGTCATTCAGACTAGCTGATTAATCAAATATTAGGGAAACTCTGCTGTTTGCGACCGCACAATCCCCAACATTGGCAGTGGTACGATACAGGCCAATTTACCCCCAATGGCGCAAAATTGGCTTTGCTGGTAGTTTCTGTTGCTCAAAAACTGCTTTGCAAATGCAATTTAATCAAAATTTCTGTGTTGATATAATACACATTTTGATATATTTTTTATCTATGTCACAAACTTACAAATCAAAGAACAACTACACTAATTATGACAAATGTGATCTAAAAAACTGCTGTTTTGGTTATTCAAGCTGAAGATAAAACTTTCAGTTCAGTTTCGAAGAACTCCCAGAAAATTCATTTTAGATTGTGCCAAAGTAGCCTGAAATATCGCGACCTGTTACTGGTTCAACCATATTTACAGCTGTGGAAGGAGACGAGGTGTTATGAGGTTGCATTTTCAAAAACTGAGGCTTTCCTTTGAACATGGCATGGAATGGAATGAAAGATGGAATGGAACGGAAAATTTGATGTGGAATATGGAAGATGCCAGAATGGAATGAAATTGGAGATTTCAAGAATGGAATGGAAAACAATCTTCCTTACTTCCATACCAGTTTCATACTAGATTTCGCTCATGGCGAGATGGCATTTATAGAAAAATATATACGGATAGTGATAACTGAGAATATGTGGAACCGTTTAGCAGCTAATCATCTGTCGACAAATTAATAAGGTAATTCCAGTACTTAAATTGTAGGGGGCACGCGTCCCTCCATCAAGAGTTAGCGCCCCCCCATCAAAATTTAGCGTCCCCCCATCAAGATTTAGGTGTCCCCCCATCGAGATTTGAGCGCTGGATGATCAGACGAAAAAGACCTACAAATTCCGGCCGAATATAGTACCAAAGTTCGGGGAAAAGTGATTTCGAAGGAGAAACACTTCAACTGTGGGCAAAGACCTTTTTTTTGGTTTTCACCTAATTTTGGCGAAAAAAACACTTTAATTTTCGGCAAGGACCTTTTTTTGGTCGTCATTCAATTTCGGCGACGGAATTACGTAATCTTCACTGAAGTACTTTTGCATGCCAAATGCATTAGGTAAAGGCTGCAAAAGCGTCCCCCCATGCAAAATTTTACAATTTAAGTACTGGGTAATTCGGTCATAAGCATTGCGCGAACAGTGTAGGGATTGCATTATCAGATCATAGAATACGTTCATAGCAATTTGCAGCTGCATTGATGCTGATTAGCTTAATTTTTGTTTTGAGAATGACAATTTGCGTAGTGCCATCGCCAGATCAAAAGAAGTTAAGGGGCGCTAAAATAGACTGAATTTTTGCGCATTAAAACTGATCTTGTACCCCTGCAAAGTATGCGCAAATTCAAAATTCTGTAATTATGTCTAAAAAAGAGACTTGAAAGTCCGGTGGCGTTTCTTAGCTCCTTTTGTTTCCGGCCCATAATCACTTGAAATGTATATCTGCAGCAGTGACTGCGACCTAAACAACCTTGAGTGTGCTCTAAAAAACAAAAAAAGCTGGTCGTTTAAAAACCGAACTAAACGATTTTGTTGGTCCACATTTCTGCTCCCCAACACACCCTTAGACAAACGTGCAACCAAGATTTACTAAAGGAGGGAGCTTAGAAGTTAGAAAGTTTGTTTGTTTGAAAAATGCCTCGATTGGTTGGCAAGCTGAGCAAAGTGGTGCGACTCAATCATCTCATACAGACGGGGGTCTAGGGGCGAGGCCCCTGCCGCTGGGCGATTTTTTGATTTTTCGAGAAAAAATAACTATTTTAACGCCATTTGGATCACATTTCGCACGTTTTTAAAGCTATTTGAAAGAATTAAATTGCTAAGACTTAGAAGTCAGTAGAAAAATTAAATTGCCCAGCCTATTCAACCCCTACTTTACTTACAGGTCAATGCAGAAAACACGTTTAAATGCAAGCGTTTTAGGGTTAAATTTTTTAAGTGACTTGGCTAGGCGGGGTGGCTGAAGACCCCTTTGCCCTCGCTCACTATATCCGTAAACGCCTAGCGGCCTGTTGTGCATCCCAGAGCTGTAAACAAACCGACTAGTTTAGGCCCAAACCCGGACCGAACCCGAAAGTATAAGCTCAAACCCGGCCCAAACCCGAAAACTAATTTGAAGCCCAAATCATGCCCGAAAAAATCCGAAAGTTAAGTTGGGTCTGAAAAATTTGGAAATGTCCCAAGCTATTTTAATTTTGTTTTTGTGCATCTAAGACAAAACGTACGTCTCAGGCCCGAATTAAACTCGAAATTTTTGTCAACTTTAGGCCCGAACCCGGCCCGAACCGGGCCCGAACCCGACCCGCAAAGCCCTGCCCGACTTACAACTCTGGTGCATCCCGTCCCATAGTTTGAGAAACACTGGCTAAGAATACTTTGCATTGAATACGATGCAAACGCACATGGTTTTGAAATTGATATGAGTAGCCTAATTACTTGATGATTTATGAGGTCCAGAGGTTTAAACTTTGGATGTTAAATCTGTTGTTTAAAACTTGAATACTAAACTTTCGGTATTTAAATACTTCAATATACTGCAAATGTAGGTAACATAATTTAGTCTCAGAGCTGGACAGCGCTGTTTCGAGCTTTCAGCTCTCATCCTCAGGATGTTGCAATAATTTAGTCCAGTAGGTAGGATTGAATGTTATTATTCCTTTTTGCATCATTGTCGGTTTTCTTGTCGTTGCATGATGTTCCAAAAAAAGTGCTTTTAGTAAACCAAAATGGAGGGGGCAGGTACCCCATAGAGACGGCACTGAATTTGCCAAGTGACAAAAAAGTTTCTCCCATTGTAACAAAGATTTGTGTTTACTTTTCTATCCTCGATTGAGCTTACGTTTCAACTTTTTTCGGTAATTTTGTAAAATGTTTTTGGCAGTTTTGCAATGCCAAATTTCACAGTTGGTGAGATTACAAACTTGCAATTATTGAACCCAGTGCATACCGGTCAACCTATATGGTCTGTTGATTAAGTGATTGATATTTCCATGCTGAGTAAATTTCTTTGGTAGCTCATTGCGATAGTGCTTCAAATATGGGATAAGATGCATCGTACCATGCTGCTTATCTTTGCAAGCGACTACGTGCAAAAATACGCTTAACGTTGCAAAAGTACAATACAAATTAGGCGCAGCTTACTTACGCATCTGCAGCCGGATCAAACACAGCAAGCACAACATTATCGCCGTTAAGCGCAAAACACAATGAAATCGTAGCGTGCTCAAAAGCACTCAAAAATTTGTTAACGTGGCGCACACTAAACCTTATGAAGCATTTTCTGTTCCTGTACTTCAGGCAAAAAGAAAAAAGCTAAAAGTTCGACTTAGTTTTACATGCAGGCCATGTCATCAACATTATGGCAATGTCAACTATAACGGCCATGTCATTAACATCTCACTAAGCAAAAAAAGGGAGAATGCAACAGCATCAAGTGAAGCAAAACGATCTTACGAAATGAGTAACAAACAAAAAATTTATGTCTGCAATTCTGTTAAGGGAACCAAATGCTATTACATCCGAAAAATGTAAAAATTTGTCGCAACCTCCGGATTGCAATGCAGGGTCTTGTGAGAGCTATTTTGGCGTTGCTCACTGTTGCAATTGCGAAAAATCTTAACCAACCTGAACCAAACTAGTGATTGGCTATGAGAACCATTTCTTGTTGCAAACTTTGAAATTTCTTTTGCTCTCTTGTGTTACGCATAACACGTTGCTTTGTTGATGACAAAAAATAATTTCATTTGATCTGTTTTAATTTTTTTTAGTATTTTGAGCATGAAATCGAAAAACGTGAATTAACGTGAAACAAGAAGCGAAGCACTTTGGAATAACGAAACTCGCAAAACTCTGCATAACGCAAAAAAATGGCGAATTCACCCCCTTCTACCTTTAAGTCGATATAATTTTTCATATACGCATTCAATAATTTCAAACAAGGAAAATAATCAAAAATACAAAATACGACAATTTGCAGACATCGAATTTATAGAGAAACCAATATAAGATCTGATTTTTGTCACAAAACTTTTTAAAATTTGGTTGATTTAGAGAAAATTGAAAATTCTATACTCAGTTAAAAAAAAACCTTTCAGTTTCTCCGCTTACATAAAAATCCGTAATCCAATAAAGTATATGTACCGGTATACAAATTGCATTCATATACGAGTATATAGCGTACATAATCATATTTTCCAAACGTTTGTTCCTAACAGGCGCGTAACCAAAAATTCGCAACGTGGGAGGCTGTTTAGGGGATCTCGGCTACCGGGGGCTGAGGTTCTGGAGCAAAGTCGCGGGAGGCACGGGAGTCTGGAAGCGGGAGGCACGGGAGTCTGGAAGCGGGAGGCACGGGAGTCTGGAAGCGGGAGGCACAGGATTCTGGAAGCGGACCCCCCAGCGCTCAAAAATTTTGCTTTTTTTTTGAAAAAATAACAATTTTAGGGCTATTTAGATAAAAAATAAAGCTTTTCAAAGGTGGTATAGATATTAGCCGTGCAAACGTGTTTGAACTGGTTGCATAAATGGACTATGTGGGAGGTGGTTAATGGCAAAATTTTAGTTCTCTTGTTTATATGCAGGTAAATCATTAAATCTTATAGTTCAATAAAACTCACTCGGAGTAATCTATTTCGTCTATATTGTACAGAGAAATATAATTGCAGGGGGGGGCTAATGGAAAAATATTTCAGAGAATTGATTGGTAATAACTTTTACTGAATAGCCCCCCACCTAATTCTGAGTTTATAATATATTTGTTTCTGAAACCCAGAAGTGGGCATTTGCGCAGCAACTATATTACTTGCCATAGCGCTTGCGCCGCAATCATTTTTATACGGCTGCGCTGACGCTTGCGCCGCAAGTAATTTAGCAATTTTGAGCGCAATCGCGCAAGCGCAATTCAAATACGATTAGGAATGATTGTTTTTTAATCAAATGTGATTAAAGTTAAGAAAAAACATTGACGAGATACTTGAGCGTAGCCAGAGTTTTTGATTGGGGGCAAAAGCCAAACGGAAAATCACACGCTATGACGTCATGGAAATTTTTCGAAAAAAGGGACTTCTTAAGGTACAAAAATTTACCGCAAAATGGAGAATTAGAAGCCGGGGCCTGGGTTGCACAGATGGAGGTCTGGGGGGCGCCTCTGGGCGATTTTTTGTAGCTTGTTTGGAAAAAAAATAGCTATTTTAATGCCATTTGGATCACATTTCGCAAGTTTTTAGAGCCATTTGAAATAACTAAATTTTTAAGATTTGAAAGCCAGTTGAAAAAATCAAATCGGTGAGTCTTCCCTTTAGTTACAGATCAAGTCCAAAACACGTTTAAAATCTTGAATTTGGGGATTAAATTTTGTGAGTAACTTGGCCGAGGTGGAAGAAGCAAGGTACATTGCCTCTTGCAATATTTTTAGCAGTAAATAATCACTCGAGTATTGCTTTGGAGATTTTTGTTTGGTCATGAAAATAACCAGTTTTAGGAGTATATGCCTGTACGACCAGGGGGCCTAGACCCCCTCAGTTCAAATTCAATAATTTGTTCAATAAGGATTTTCCCTAGCTTTTTTTTTTTCTTTTTTGTCTAAAGTATTTGGTCGCGTAATTGTCAAAAGTATTTTGTCGCGTAAAAACTGGCGAGGTGGAAATGGATTGTTGTTTGAAATTGGTGCAGTACATGGTTACTAAGTAGTCATGTTATTTCATTAAGTTCACAAAATGATTAAATGAGGGCCTGATGTTGCAACTTTTAGAACAAAAACTCTGAATTTCTCCCGAGTTATACATTTAAATTGGATGGCAAAAATTTGATTTGAGGGGGCCTAGGCCAACTGGTTGTCAATAATATTATTAGCATGTTGTACACGTAAAAACGTGATGTTTTTCTTATTCAGCATTTTGGTTGACAGGGCATTGAGGAGGCTCTACCCCCCTCGCCCCCTCCTGGTTACGCTACTATGTACGCGAAAATGCTAGAAGAAACTGAAACTGAAAAAAAATAAGGCTTTGTAGTGATTATTTTTATCATTGGTGGCATTTCGGTTGGGGCTGGGGTCTCTTGCCCCCTTCGGCTACGTCGATGACAAGTTAGGTTGATAAAAACCTTGTTATGGGAAATTCCATTAGTGTACTGCTTGGAATACTTCTATTGGATTTACAGCAGGGATATTCTTTCGCATAAACGTTTCTCTCTAGAATATTTTTGCCGATTTTTCAAAAAAAATTCTATTTGAGTAATTTAAAAAAACGGTTGTAAAATCAAATTTTAAACAGAAAAATTATTTTTGTAATTCTCTTTCTGGAAATACGCTACTCGTGTTTAAAAAATCCTAAGCTTGCTTTGGGCATTAAACGCGTTTCTCGAACAGTCTTACTGTTTTGTCGTGATTTAAAAACAGAAACAACGAAAACTAATAATTACAACTTTTTTGCTACTACTGGAAAACTTGAAAGATATTGCAAGCAGGAGTGACAGCATCGGTATAGCTCTTATAAGTAATACTTAGATGGTTCAATTCGTTTGAGCAAAAAATAGGAAGATTTTTTTATCGTGCTCGATTCTTTAGAGAGTGATGCTAATTGCTCCAAAAGCACAAAATACGTATCGAAGCTTGCAAAGGATTTTCTTGACGAGCCATTAGAAAAAAACAGTGAATCCGAAGTCGTTCGCTTAACACCACATAAAGACTTTATTAGTGGAATTTTTTAACACCCCGGTTTCTTTAATTGCGAGTGTTGAGAGTTCTTTTTTTGTTAGGTATAAAGAGGTTCTTCACCCAAAGAGGTTAAGCAATGCGTATGCTCAAGTGTTTATATTTTCAAAGAAAATTAATAATTTCTTGTTTACTAATTTGGTAGCGTGCTTGATTTGTTTTAAATATTGATTTCGTACCGTAACCTTGTGAGGTTTGAGCAGTGAGTCAATTAGAATTCTATTTTTCAAAACGTCACACTTGCGCGTGCGCTTGCGGCTGCGGCGCAATTACTTTTTTGGGCTAGCGGAAACACTTGCGGTGCAAGATTTTCGGAGTAGTTGCGCGTGCGCTTGCGGCACAACTTTTATGACTTGCGCCGCCCACCTCTCATGAAATCTATGTTCAGCATTTTTACACTTGCGATCAAATTTGATGCTTACTTTTGGTCATTTTTCAAAGTTTTTATTAATTTGTGAGACTTGTTTTTAACAAATTAGCCCTTCCCCCTAAATTTTTCAAACGATGCTTTTAAAAATCACTTTTTGATCTGATTAGAGCAAAAAACAGCCTACAAAATGCTAAAAGCGTGGTATTTTTCTCATTATGCATTTCGGTCCACAGGCCAATTGGGGAGGCTATAGCCCCCCCGCCTTTCCTGGCTACGCTACTGGTAATTAACCATGGGTCGTATGCATCAACGTGGAACAGCTTTAATCTGCAGATTATTGTTTTTCTATCTTTCAGACCATGGCTACTTCACTGCAAGACCGCGGTCCGAATCCGGACCTCGGAGCGGTAAATTCGGATCGCGGCCCACTGCCCAACTAAATTCGCCCTTTATTCTCCTTTGGGTGGGAACTGACTGTTTGCCTTCTGTAAGTGGACGCGAAATTTCCACCAAATCGCGGAGATGACTTTTTTTTGTTTTTAATCGCTTTTTGGTCAGCAAATTGCGGTGAACACCGTTTCTGGACCAAACAACTTTTCATCTGCCATATCAGAACTTTTGCCAAAACTATTTGAGTACCCCTGTTCTAGATTGTGGACCTGAATAGAATAAAATAAACTGAATTCGCAAGTTCAAAGAAGTTATCCTCGAAGACTTGAATTACGTACTTCATAATTATACCAATTGGCCCAGCCTTTTTCCTTAAAGATTAAAGTTAGTCGGCGTTGATGAATACGAGCCTTAATGTATCATCAGCTACAATGAATGAAGTTGAATTTAACTAAAAACAAGAAAGTACTCGATAGCAGTGACCACAACGTATTATCAAAACAGAGTATCATGAGCTAAATAAATAACTTTTCACACCTGATCTGTGCACCAGTACCAAATGCTGGCAAAAGTCTGTCCAAATATAAATCCTGGCCAAGGTACATCCGGGTCTGTAGGTTCACGTAACATAACAAAAGAATCGTTGTATGGTTTACCACAATCTACAAAGTAAACGTCAAAAAATTCTACTAAATTTTGTTGATTGACTGGTTGATTGATGTAGCATCTTTTTTTTAGGATGGTTTTTTAGGATTATAAACAATACGCACTAAATAAACATAACAAAAATAAATAGCGTACATGAAGCACGAGAGCAGGTTTCTAAACAATTTTAGCATCTTACATCAATATCACAGACTACCCCATTTTCCATAGAGTTGATGTGTTTTCTGTTTTACACAACGCTCTATTGGTGGTTGGTAAATTTCTAGAAATTCTACTTTTTAAAATATACAATAATAAAATCTAATATGTAACAATTACAATTAATCGATTTTACCTGATTATTTTCTCCCTCTATTCCCAACAGGACTTCTTTCACTCAGGTGGCAAATTAATGGTAGTCTTAATTTTGAAAATACCCTTGCAATATTCCAAATAACACGAATAATTTTACATTCAGAGAATAAATGTAACAGGGTTTTTGGTTGTATAAATAAAAATACATTTGTCTGTAATATCCGATATAGAAAACCCATATCGTGCTACGTTGGTTACAGGTTACAATTAACAGTTCTATTAAATTTGAGTTTTTCTTGGGGAAAGATCCTAGTTTGGTTTCAATCGAGCTGTTGTATACCGCAGAGTTGTAAATGGGCCGACTAGTTTAGGCCCGAACTCGGGCCGAACCCGAAAGTATAAGCCCGAACCCGGCCCGAACCCGAAAACTAATTTGAAGCCCAAATCATGCCCGAAAAAACAGAAAGTTAACTTAGGTCTGAAAAATTAAGCAATATTGCCAAGTTATTTTGATTATATTTTTGTGCACCTATGACAAAAAGTACGTCTCGGGCCCGAATTAAGCCCGAAATTTTTGTCAACTTTAGGCCCGAACCCGAGCCCGACCCGAAAAGCCCGGCCCGACTTACAACTCTGGTATACCGATCGATATATTGTATTCCGTTCAAATTTTAAACCTTTTATTTATATAACCATTTTGGTTTTGGTATTTTTGTAGTATTTACCATTAAATAACAGTAATTCTCTTTGACGAGTGAAAGCTTATCAAAAAGAGTTTGAACAGACTTTAGCTGTTCAACCTAATTTGGCACACTTGGTCGAGTTTCATCCAATGGCATAACAAAAGATTTGAGCCAGGGGGGGCAATTTCACAAGAAATACGTTGCACTTTTTTGTTTCAGTCTTCACCAAGAATTTGTTGTTTGTTTCTGTTAAATTAAGGTGAAGACTAAAAGAAAAATGTAAGTTTTCGCGTACAATTCGTTGCTGCTTTTTCCCATAAAATTTAGGTAAAGAACAAAAAAGATCCTCCTCAAAAATTTGTTGCTTTTTTAAGTTAAATTGTTGTGAAGACAACAACAAAAAGAAAAAGACACTTTTTTTCAAAAGTTCGTAGCTCATGGTGGCCCATTTTTCAGAATGAGACCCACATCTGGGGGGGGGAGGGAGGGGACCAGACGGTAAAAACTATAACTAATCATAGTATCAATTTAAAATTGAAATATACACCATATAGACAGTGGTAAAAGTGAGCCGGAACTTTCCAAAACGCCGTTCCGGTAACAAATTAAGAGCTAAAACGGCGTTCCGGAAAGACTTAAAAAAGTAAGGTTGCAGAAGCTAGAACTTCGTTTTTGAGAAAGGATTTAAGACAAAACTCACAGTGATTTTGCGCTTAAGACCTTTTCTGGCTTTCTGCAATTAGATGTTTGAAGAAAGTGGTGTAATCCGGCAGAACATCGTTTTTTTTTCGAATGCATTTGAGACTTTTCTGATATGAATCGTTCAAAACAGCGCTCCGCTACAATCCTGTATGGCACAGTGTTTCGGTACGAGACCCAGCCCAGACCCAGTACGAGACCCTTTTACCCAGTGCTGCCGTTAAAAGTAGTTTCGGTCGACCTACTTATTTTGGCAGGGTAGGCTCATGCCTGCGCACTTAGTGCGCAGCCTCGAGATTGCCCTTACCTGTCACTGATTGACGTTGGCCCCAGACGGAAATTGGACAAATATAAGTGGAGATCTTTACTTTTTTATTTTTGAAGAACTTTTTTTTGTTGTTCACCGTAATTCGGTCGGAAATTTGAACCAAATCTCGGTGAAGACGTTTTTTTGGGTCTTCATCTTTAATTCGGCCGAAAGTGTTGGGCCAGTTTCCTAAGACTATACCCTCACGTTTCCGGAGCCTACCAACAACAAACTGCCGTAACCTACCCACCTAATCGTTTAGGACGAACGGCAGCACTGCTTTCACCACTGTCCATCAAGGATACATTTCTTCTCCGCTATACCTGGATCAATAGGCTGCATTCTTCCAGTAATGTTGGGAGAGGCTAGAAGATATTTTTCTTTCATAGCTTCAAACCCGCCAACTTTGATCAAACCTACAGTAAGCCGAAAGTATTTCGCAGTTAATAGCATGCAACCTAAAACACTTAAGCAAATTGTTTGTACAAACAAGATTTTGGAAAAACATATTTTCTACTTATAAGAAAGCAAAATTAGTAAAATTACACCAAGCAATCACAACCCTAAAAATTATCTCCAATATATTCAACATCAAGTTCAAAGTTTTTCTATCACTGGTTGAGTAGTTAATGCCATTGCAGAGGTGGAGTCGAGGACACAAGGCTCGAAGCCAAGGACACAAACAAAATCCGAGGCCAAGGACACACCTTCCGAGGATAGCCCTCTCGAGGTGAAGGACAGGAATGCTCGAGACCAAGGCCAAGGAACAAGAACACAACCTGGAAGTGTTCTCCTGAAAAAAAAAAGGTCTTCGCCCGAATATTCGCAATTCTCTGGCGTGCTTCAAGACAAAGCAACATTGCTCATGAACTTGGCCCATTCTCAACCGGTCAAAAAATAATGCTGCCCTCGAGCCGAGGACAGAGCATTTTCAAGGACTTACAGGGTTCGAGACCAAAGCCAAGTCCAAGGACTTGACCTTCGAGTCCTAAGACTTCAATTTGTGTCCTCGAGGAGTGAGGACTCCACCTCTGGCCATTGGTAATTGTTTTCTGAAAAAAATCTCACATACGCTGCTATTCATCCATTTTCTGATTTTCACTTAGTTTTTTGACGAAGAGAAAGAGCAGCGCTGTAGTAGCGATAAAAATAACTTTTTCTTTGCCGTAAAAAATAGCAAAAATACGTCTTTTTCGGAGAAAAATTTCAGCACCTTTTGATACTAATTCGCTAGAAATTGCAAGGAATATATCATGAAGCTATATCATCTCAATTGGAGTCTCCTAGTCTGTAGTAAAACCGGCCCGAAAACGATAAATCAGCAACCGTCGAGTAATTTCCTTACTTAAAATGGTCAGTGTAGTAGCTCCAGCTACCATCAAAATGGCTTGCAAAGTATCGGTATAAATGACAGCTGCCAAGCCGCCAGTGATCGTTAGTAGTGCTGTGATCAAAATTAGTCCAGTCATGGATAGGTAAATGTTCCAACCAAAACTTTGTTGAATAAATAACGCTCCTGAGTACAAATTAACCTGAAAACATAGCAATGAAAAAAACGTGTGTCGTTGAAGTTTGCCACTCCAAAACTGATCCTCCAGATTACGTATCTGAGACTGAAGACAGAAAAACAAAATACGATTACAGATAATTAAAGGGATTGTGAAGTGATCAATTACAAACCTAAATTAACATCGCAAGAATTGGGTGTTTCATTACTCAGAATGAAAGTAATAAGTTGTAATAATTGGTAATATGTGATGTCACAAAAAAAAATTTCCGGCATTTTATTTTATGGTTAGTCTTTGCTTTAAGCTAGCTATAGATATAAAGCAATAATTTGCAGTTGCACATTGTGAAATTCAAGTGAGTTGTGTGCTTCTTTCTTAAACGCTTTGTCACAAAATGCTTGATGCATTGAAAAAATACAAAAACAAATTAAGAACAACGCCTTCCTTACGTCTTCAACGTGAAACAAATAAATAAATGATATAAATTTGTCTAAGAACTGTACTTATATTGTAGGGGGGGATGCGTCCCCCATCGAGATTTAGACGTCCACCCAGCGAGATTTGAGCGCTGGATGATGAAACGTACAAGAGCCAGCCAGCACGAATAAATCCTACAACTTCCGGCTGAATATAGTCCCAAAATTGCGATGAAGGCCTTTTTTTTGGTCTTCACCTGATTTCGGGGAAAAACACTTCAATTTTTTGCGAAGACCATTTCTTTGTCTTCATTCAATTGCTGGGACAGAATTACATAATTTCCACTGAAGTTTGGTCAAGGCTGCAAAAGCGTCCCCCCATGCAAAATTTTACAATTTAAGTACTGCGTAAAAAAAATCGTTGTCTAGATAAAGTTTGAGCGATTTACTGTTTAAATCTTTTAATTGTAATTGTTTTGTTAATTTCGCAAATTTTGCAAATCTAAAGTTAATGCCAAGTTCGCAAGAAGGACAGTCTGAAGCCTATACTGTGCGTGATAAACAGGTAAGGAGGTAGGTGGCAGCTTAACACGAAAATCTAACTAGCCACTTCGATGCTCCTGTCCAGAACAACTTGGTAAATAAAAATGTCAATACAACCAATTACGCCTACCAATGCCACTTACCGACACTTTTGTAAAAATATAGAGCAAGAGTGACAAGATGGCCATCGTAACCCGAAGTCGTCTCCCTCCAAATCTCTTTGATAAATATTCTGGCATTGTCACCACCTTTAAATAACAGTAGCTTTAAAAGCTTAACAGCAGTCCAAAATTGAAAAACGTAATAACTTACCCCACTTGTAATGTAAACTGGTACGAACAAAAACCCGAGCATTTGCAGGACCACAAGAGCCTGAAAATTTCAACATAATTATATGCAAGCACAACAGATTACTGAACTTTTTCTACTAAATCCAAAAGTTTGAAATACTGTTAAAAATAAAACATTATTAGGCTGCAGGCGCGCAACCAGGATTTCGTTAAGTGAGGTTTGAACCAAAATTGAAAATTTTTTTGTCCAAAAATTGTCTAATCTAGGCGGCGTGCTGAACACATCAATGCAACTCAAACGCATCTCGGGCGGGGTTCCGGGGGCTTTGCCCCCAGCTGCACCCGCCAGGCAATTTTTGTAATTTTTCGGAAAAAATACTCTTTTCATCGCCATTTGGATCCAATTTTGCACATTTTAAGGCCTTTGAAAGAACTAAATTGCCCAGCCTGTCATTCCCCACTTACTTACAGGTCAAATTCAAAACACGTTTAAACGCTTGTATTTAGGGCTAAATTCTCAAGTAACTTGGCTAAGAAGAGGCTGAAGCCTCTTTAGCCTCCCCTCTCCCCGGTTGCGCCACTGTTAGGCAGTAAGCAATGCTTTCCATCAGTGTTGGGCAAGTTAATGAGAACCGTTGACTTCGTTAAGAGTTAATTCGCTAAGAATTTTCAAGCAATTTTTTAACTCCGTTAAAGTTAAGTAGTAAACTGAAAAACAAAATTAACGCAAGTTCAAGTTAATTCGATAATTTTTTTTTTTTTAATTTAATATTAACCTGCAGTTGATGCCCAATGAAGTGATTCAATTTCTATACGAGATAAAATTCACTCATTCTGATTTTTGTTACTATGGTATTTACTATACCGTACTAATAAAGAAAGACAAAGTGGAAACCTTTTCTGGTTTTATTTTTTTATTTCTATGAAAACGAATTCTGAACAACTAAACTGTACTTCATGCATAATGGTAATCACTTTACAGAGTAAAATTGCGGCACAATACTCGATTGCAAACAATCATGATTATTATAGCACTAGGACGCATGGTGTGGCCTAAAAATTTAACGCATTAACGTAAACATTAAAGTAGTTTAACGAAAGTTATAGTTAATAAGTAAGCTCACAAATTTCAGAATAGTTGGCTATTCCAGAATCATTCCGAATAGCTAAAACCGAATCCAGAATACCGAATGCTATTCTGGTTTAAATTAACCTAATTTGCTGAAAAAGTAAACAAACAGTCAACCACCACCGATATCCACAAAAAATTTATTCAATGATTTGCTTAATTAAAGCAGCACTTTACTAATAGTGCATAACATTGAGTGCTTCTAAGTGTTCACCTCTTAGTTGCGTTTTTAATTCGCTCACAGTCAAGCCTGTACTGGAGAAACACCTTTTAGAAGAAGCTGATGTTACAGGAACGCAAAAATAGTTTGAAGCAAGTTGCTTCAATTGGGGAAGTTGAGAATTTGTGAACCACCATTTCATGTGTCCAGCTTAAAAGGTTAAGAAGTTCGAATTTTGGAGGGCTCTGTTTGGGAGAAGCTTTTCTTCATAGCTGCCTATCCTGAAAATTTCATGTGTGTAGCATGAGTGGTTGAAAAGTTTGAATTTTGGCGCGCCGTTTGGGGGGGACCCCCCTACCCCCAAATTATGTCAAATTTCATCTTTCCTATATATTTACTTAACGGTACCTTAAAAATTTCATGTGTCTAGCCTAAAAGGTTAAGCTTAAATTTTGGGTGGGAAACTCCCATCGTGGCACCTCCAAGTTTTGTTAGGTTTAGTTTACTCTTAATACCCATACCCATTCCGAAAATTTGATCCATACAACTCCAACGGTTTAAAAGTTCAAAATTTTGAAGGTCCCGATTGAGGGGGATCCCCCAACCTGGCATTTCGATTTCTGACGCACCAAAGTCCTCCCTGATATCTTCAATTGCTCAAACTTTGAATAACAGTGCGCTTAGCGGTTTAAAAGTAGATCATGGCAGAAGAAAAAAGAAAAAAAAAAGTTAGAAAAAAATGCAAAACAAAAAATCGTATTCAAGTTGGGGTAAACGAACATGACCTAGAGAAAGATGGCTGATGGTGTGCTCAAAAATCACAAACCATTTTTCATCAATATCGGTAATTACCAGATTTATCGGTTTAAATTTGTCAACTTTTTGCCCACTTTCGGCCTGTAACATTTTGGTCACGTAACCGGGCGCCCCCAACTCGGTTTGCATAAAGCATTCATACGCTTCCACATTGTGTCCAAATTTCAGTTTTGCACGTACAGTGGTTTTTGAGTCATAGGCAAATTAATAAATTTTCAAGCAAAAAAATTGCCGTTTTTTTATGTTTTTTGGAGTCTCAATTCACAATCACGTAACCTCGGATCCCCAAAGTTGGTACACATGACGCTTTCACTAATTAATTCTTATGTTGAGTCCAAATTTCAACTTTCAAAGTTTAACCGTTGGCTAGTTACAAGCAAATCAATCCTTATTTGCCAAAATTCGCGAACAAAAACAAAGGTACTACGCACTCACACGAAGTCCCAATTACACAGAAAATGGCTCACTACATTTTTATGTGAGAATTAACAGCCAACAATTTTACCAACATAATTGCGTTGATTTAAAACCGGTTCCAATTATCCGATTGATATTTCGATTAGAATTACGGATACTTTGGGATTAGGTTCCTTCTGGATTCGGTATTCTGAAATGCCCATCCCTACTTTTGACTCAATTTGTTTTATTTTAATTGTAATAGTGTCAACTGTCAACTTCCTATCGCAAATTACTTACGCCTTTTCCAACTAAAATCATAAAAACGCGGAATTTGCATTGCCTTTTGTAAACTTAATTGCGGAAGTTATAGGTTGTGCTTTGACTTGGTACGAAAATCTCGTTCCGGAATCCAGGCGCGTAGCCAGGATTTGGAAAAGGGGGGGGCTTTTTTGAAAGAGTGAGAAAAGTGCAAACGACCTTGACGCGAATTTTCATTGTTCTTGAATCAGAATCACACGGTTCATCCGAAAATTGAGACGGAATTTCTCGGAAAACTCGGAAATTCAAACGCTTTTTCAGCCCAAAAACAGGTGATCTCCAAAAAAAGTCTTCACCGAAATTGAGACGGATTTTTTGGCCAGAAGCGGAGATTCAAACGCTTTTTCAGGCCGAATCACGACATCTACTTCACAACTTCGGCACCCAATTTTCTTTGGGGGGGGGCTGTTTTCAATTTTTCACCAAAAATCGGCCTCAAAAGCACCAAAAACGTGCGATTTTGCATACTTTACAGACCAATGGGGGGCTCGAGCCCCCCCCTCCCCCCCCGCCCCCCCCTGGCTACGCTACTGCCGGAATCGCGTTAGGCTTCAACTAAATCAAAAAGGTCTTTGCAGAAGTTGCGCTTCGCTTATCGTGTTTTGAAAAATCGTTGCGCTACGTTTTTCGTAAAATATGATTAGTGTTCACTTCTGACTTCTGAGTTTCAGAAGAAGGCTTTACAAAGATTTTACAATATTATTTTTGATAAAGCAACAAGGCTAAAACTACAATGATTGAGATTACTGTATATAGATTATTTGTAATAGTATCATTTATTACAGTATGTTGTAAGTAAGTAAGCGCAATTTGCCTTTAATGCTGTATATTTGAATAAGAATTAATTCACGCCTTAAAGACCAACAGCGCAAAAAGCTTGTTGAGGGCATTATGTTACGATGATTTCAATAATTACCATTATTGTAAGTAATTAGTTTGGTAAGGCTTACATTAACTTCCCACGCGCCAACGGCAAACCCGATCGCAGCTCCAGAACCGGCAAGTCCAATAAAATGTTCACTCCCAATATTACTCACGAAAAGTGACGCCCCAACCTGCAAAGACAAATCAGAACAAACAACTGTAGTTGTCGGATAACAATTACCAGTTCAGCTGGAATGTTGTCCAACGTGGTTTAACGACTACACCACTCGACAAATGCAGGTCATCCTACATCTAGAATATAAAAGCTCAGAGGATCTAAAGCTTAAATAAGCGACGTTTATTCCTACTTCAGTATTACGGTATATTGTAAGAAAATACAGTGGTCGATCGAGAGTTTGCGACAAACGCAGGGTTCGGTTTGTCTTAATTATGACGTTGAGAGTTGAGACATAAAACAATACAAGCCCTTTACAATTAAGCACATCCTCAATGTAAAAGTGTAACAATAACAAACGTGGTGCAAGAAAGAACCGAAGAGCTTAAAAAAGATTAAAATTTACTGATTGAATTATTCTGACTTTTAATGGTTGAGCCAATAGTTTTAAAGACTTTGCAACAACGAAAATTTTTACAAGGTGGAACCATAAAAATATCAACATGCACTATCAGTCTTCGGGATATTTGCAAAAATGCCATTATTAAAAATTGCGTTGTTTATGTTAGTTATGTTACTAGCCTCTCTCGGCATTAAAATCATGTATAGCCTGAACAACGTCTAAAAATGATAAGTAAACTAGTTTTCAAATGCGTAAAAGCGTCAACAGCTTCACTCACACTGACTAGGGTCACTTTAGTTTGCAGAACTCCATAAATACAGAGATTTTTTTTTACCGGTAGCCAAATCATGCTCTTACCGGTAGCCAAATCATTGATCTTCCAGCCAAGAAATATCCATTTACCGTTCCCCGATTTGAACGACACATTGCCTACAAAAAGTCTATTTAAATCCAAAAAAAATGGCCCACTTAACTACGTAGCTTTAAACCCTTCTTTGTTTTTCCAACAATACATAGCGCCCTAAACTTAAATACAAAAAGTTCCAAGCTACTCCACGTCTGCCGTAGGCCCGTTTCACAGAGGCTACAGCTGGTGGTACGACCAGCTGGGTCAAGTTACAATGTGATGCGGCCAAAATTTGTGTCGTACGACCAAATGTCCGACCACGACCAGGTGTGAAAGGCGCCATTCAAATCATTGCAATCACCTGGTCTGAATTCTACTGTTGCATTAAATTGGTCGCCAGCGTGAAACGGGCCTTTTAGCCTCGAGAGTAGGCCTATAAGAGTGTATGCATAGTAATATAGTTAGGTTGCGTGCTATATTTTGGGCCGCCGTTGGATAGAGCCTGGCTGGAACCTGAAAAAGTATAGGCCTACCGTACATTTTTTGCTATCTTGAAAGTATCAAGTCAAAGCTTTCATTAAACTCACTGCAACGCACCAAAGCGCATAGAGTTTACGGGGCCCATAATCGCGTCTTTGCGCCTGCGGTTAACAGAGCTCCTTACGAAGAAATGTAGAAGAGATGGTGAGCTGTTGGCAACACTGTGCCTGATTTGACCGCCCCGATATTTGAGCTTCAAACCTCCAGCTCCAGAGACAAACGCGTTACCGCTCGACCAAATGGCCGGTTATCTTGAAAGTATAATTTTGATTTTCGGATCTTCCGCGTTTGTCGTTTCGTAAAAATTTTGTTTTCCCACAATCTGACACAATCTTGAGCCGTGGAGTTGTACTCTGCCAGACCTTGTTGGGAATCTGTGGAGTTGTAGTCTGCCAAATTTTGTTGGGAACAGGATTCTTGGAGGAGACATTACAAGAGATGCTAAGTGGTTTAAGATTTTAGACCACTGTAGCAAGTAAAGGGGCTGGACCTTGCAAGTACCCGCACTTTACTCTGCAGGATTTTAAGTCGGCCCGGGCTTTTTGAGTCGGGTTCGGGCTTAAAGTTGACAAAAATTTCGGGCTTAATTCGGGCCTGAGACGAACTTTTCGTCTTAGGTGCACAAAAATACAATCAAAATAATTTGGCAACATTGCTAAATTTTTCAGATCTAACTTAACTTTTGGATTTTTTCGGACATGATTAGGGCTTCAAATTAGTTTTCGGGTTCGGACCTGAACTGGTCGGCCTGTTTACAATTCTGCTTTACCATGTCTGTCTTGCAGCAGCCAACTCCTGAAGAAAGTTGGAACTCCATAATTTCGGATGAAAAACAGTTTAAAAGCAGTTTTCAAATACAATTTAGAACCTTATTAAGTATAAGCAACGTTTGAGTACAAATTAAAATATTATTTTTTTACATAAGTTCGAACGTACCAAGTTAGAATAAAATCAAAATACACTTACAAGCAATCCAACAGCCACAATCAAAATGAAATAAACCACCACCGTAGCAATATCCCATCCGTCTAGTCTTACTGTGTGATTGCTGAACAAAGTCAAAGTTTTATTCATTGGGTCCATTTTTGCCATGATGCAAACGTTATTGTGCTTACAAAATGCCAAGTTTAACTCACTTCTTTCGCGAATCAACTATGGTTATCGCGCGCGTGTTTGCCCGGTTTTATTGCAAATTTTGCTGCTTTTTTCCTTTCAAACCAACCGCACAAACCATGATTTCCGGTATATTAGCCAGCAGTAAACCGTTGAAAATTAAACTGCTTTTTTTTTCAAATACGTTTTTGTAAAAGCAGTTTTATACAGGCGCGTAGCCAGGATTTTGCAAAAAGGGGTGGGGCTTTTTTGGAAGCTTGAACGAACAGCAAACGAACTTGACCCAAATTTTCATGAGATTTGAATCAGATTGAGGCGGTTTTTTTGTCAAAATCAGGTGATTTTTAAAAAAAATGGTTTTCACCAGAATTGAAACGGTTTTTCCGGCCAAAATTAGGTGATTAGGTGATCTCCAAAAGAGAAAAAAAAAAAAGGGCCTTCACTCAGTTTCCTGACCAACTTTAGGTGAGTTTCAGAAAACAAAAATCCAATTTTCTGATCCAAATACCACCAAGTCCTTCACAACGTCTGTTCGCCAACGCCATTGGGGGGGCTATTTTCATTTTTGGAGCAAAAATCGGCCTCAATTGCACTAAAAACGTGATATTTTGAATACTTTTCAGGCCAATGGGGGGGCTCGAGCCCCCCCTCCGCTCCCTCTGGCTACGCTACTGGTTTTATACGAGCACGAGGTTCATTTTCAGTGCCGTCATTAAGGGGGGCAGGGGGCCTTGCCATCCCCAACGACAGCTTGTGCCCTCCCTTTTCGGTTTACTCAAGATACTTGTTTACCATCTCGTAAAAACAAGACAACAGACAATGAAGCAGTGGTGCCGGAACGGGGGGGGGCATTATTGTCCGACTAAACTGACGACAAGCAAGAGAGGATTGCAGCTACAAGAAACATTTTAGTAATTAAAGTTTAGTATTTTGTGACCTAAAATAGCCTTTCTAGAAACACAACGTAAAAGCGTTTTATGTCTATCTAAAAATACATTACAGTTTTCAATTTATGAAAAAAATATTTTTTTATTATTATAAACAAATACTCTCAATAAGTGGCTCTAAAACGTTTATTAAATTAATTATAGCAAAATGAAAGAGGCTATTTTACCAGAAATTTTTATCTAATTTTTTATTAATTCTAACCCAACTCAAATTCTTACTCTACAAGTAACCCGAAAACTAACTCAAACTTTAATCGTAATTACTAACCAGTGCCGTCGCCAGAGCAAACGAAGTGAGGTGGCACTAGCCAAAATAGGGGGCACTAAAATTTGCTAACAAAAACTGATCTTTAGATCTTGTACGGTTACAATTATGCGCAATTTGAAAATAAGGCCTGCAGCGGCAGACCCGGCGCCACGGGGGGGCATTCCGGGGCCGTGCCCCCAAATGACTGCTTGTGCCCCCCAAACAAAAATTGTGCCCCCCCCCCGAGCGAGGACTGTGCCCCGATGAAATTAACAGGTTCGAGGCTACTGGAGTGCAAATCGAGGCCCAAATTGGTGTTTGCCACCAGTATTTTAGTAATTTTTGTGGACTGACACCGGATTTCATGACATATTTGGGATGAAGACCTTTTTTTTTGGAGATCACCTGTGTTTGGCCGGAAAGACCGATTGAATTTCTGATTTCGGCCGGAAAATTCTTTAGAATTTTAGTGAAGACCTTTTTTTTTGGAGATCAGCTGTTTTCGGCCGAAAAAACGTTTAAATTTCTGATTTCAGCCGGAAAATCCCTCTGAATTTTCGGTCTTCACCAATCATTTGATCCAGACTGGGATAAATTTCTCGTGCTCCCGTGCCCCTCTCGAATTCTTATAAAAAAACTTCTCGTGCCCCCCAAAATTTATTTTTGCCCCCCCAGTCACGCTATCCTGCCGCCGGACCTGGGCAGCGGTTCTTAGCTCGTTTCGTCTGCGGCCCGTAATCGCTTGAAAAATCTATCTACAGCAGTGGATGCTACCAGACGTACAACCAGGATTTTGCTGAGGGGGTGAACCAAAAGCTTTTTTTTTGGCACAAAACTGCATGATTTAGCCGCCGCGCTAAACAAACTGATGCAACTCAAGTGTGTCACAGACGGACATAGTCACTAAATATTTAGTGATTGTAGACGGGGGCCTAGGGCAGTGCCCCCAGCCGCTGGACGATTTTTGCAATTTTTCAGCAAAAAAAATAGAGAATTTAACGCCATTTTAATCACATTTCGCATTTTTGAAGCCATATACGAATAACTAAATTCCTAAAATTAAGAAGTCATTTCAAAGAATTAAATTGCTTAGCACCTTTAGCACCCCCCCTTACTTCAAGTTAAGTCTAAAATGTGTTTAAACGCTCGTATTTTGAGGTTAAATTTTTTATGTGATTTGGCTAATGGGGCTTAAGCCCCTTCACCCTAGTTGCACCACTAACTGTGACCTCAAAATCTTGAGTGCGCTCTAAAAATCAAAACAGCGGGTCTTTGAAAAAAAATATTTGCACGTATTGTTTCATGTCATAATCACTAACGAAGTGTTGGTAACGATTCTGCAGGCTTACATAACTCTTCCGCGACACATCCGTAAAGGCGTGTTATTAAGACGGAGTATTGCGTAAGATTTATGTGCAGCAATTTTTCCATCACTGTCTGTTGTCTTGTCATTGTGTGATGTTCCAAAAACAGTATTTTTAGGAAACCAAAATGGGGGCACAAGCAGCCATTAGGGGGGGCACAGCATCCCAGGCCCCCACCCTCCCGAAGCGACGGCATTGATCGTTATCCTTAAAAAAGAAAATAAAAAAACGCGGATGAATATTTTTCATGTTCGTTTTATGCTTTTTAACTTGAAAGTTTACGGTAAAATAGTCATTAATTTACAACACATTGTGTGCGTTACATGATTTTTAAATAACGTTAAATAAACAATCAAACTTGAGCAATTCATTTGATTAGCCTGTAACATCCGATTTTGTTCCGTCAGTTTAAATTGATGCTAGGAAGATAGGGTGCTGCAAAATTTCAAATTTAGAACTCAAGGATCCTATGTTTGTAATCCTAAGCATTACTCTTAAGACATTTAAGTTTCTAACTTTGTTACAAGCCAGAGCCGCAACTACGAAGGGGAGGGCAAGGGGGCGGCGCCCCCCCAAACATAAAGCGACAATAGTAGAAAATAGTGGTAAGTATTGTAAGCCCCCCCTGAAAGACATTTTTGCCCCTCCTAGAACAATGCTCTACTTGAGGCAATGCTTGAGAAGCCCTAATTGGAGCCCAGTGACGAAATCTGGGATTCAAGGGATCTGGACCCCTGCTCAAGCCGGAGAAATAAAAGAAAAATTGTCATTAAATTCATTGCAATAACTGAAGCAAGATCTATTTCTTGTTCACACTTGACAGTGAAGAACTCGGTGGGTGGCGGCGATGAACATCTTCAAAATTATCTTTTTTTGTAAATGCAAACAAATCAGGTTAAAACTTTAATTTTTTTTATTTCATGATCTACCAGCTTGTAACAAAAAGGCTGATATTTTACCATTAACCAGCACCCTCATAGCCCATTTGCGCAGCCAGTTTAATTATGTTTTTGCGCTGCTAATTCCTATGCCTCGTTTTAAAAGCATTAATTTTTGCAAAATAGGCTTAAAATTAAGTTATTTTTTTGCACAAAAAATTGCAAAATCTCCGAACGCTGGGGGCAAAACCCCCAGACCCCCTTGCCTTCGGCTACGGAGGTGTTGCCTCCAAGCCCCCAATGGCTGAACCTACCCTTACTTAACTGATAATTCGTTTGTTATTGTTTTCTAGACCTAGTGCTTATGCGAGATATGCAGTACTCTGACTTTGTCTTCTTTTTCTTCTTTCTTCATTGCCCGCTTTTCCGTGAGGGTTGCGGGGGCAGCAGCTCGAGATTAAGCCGCCACACCTCACGGTCTTCCATCACCTCCATCATTTCGCTTGGGTGAAGTCCCAAGCGGTTCTATCCAAGATCCTGAATGTAATCGGTCCATCTAGTTCTAGGTCGTCCAACTGGTCTAAGTTCAGACAACTTCCTGATGTATCCGAGGACATCGAGAAGGAATGGCTGCTGTTCAGATCAGCAATCATTTCATCAGCTGCTGAAAGTTGTGGGCGAAAACGGCTTAGAGTAGCGGGCGATTGTGAGAAAAGAACACCTTGGTGGAACCAAGAGGTTAAAGAAGCTATTCGAGCAAAGAAAGATGCGTTCGAGGTCTGGCTACAGGACAGATCGTCATCTGATTTGCAATCCCGGTACACTGAGGCGCGAAAAGTGGCAACTTCGGCAGTAGAGAAATCCAAGGAGAAGTCATGGTAAGAGTTTGGTCGTCAGTTGGATTCCAACTATTTTTCGGCAAACAAAGTATTTTGCAGACCATCCGCCGTTTACGTGGCAAAAGATCGAGCGTCACGTACTCCATTAAGGATTCTGCAGGTAACATTCTAACGGATGAGAATGAAATTCTTTCACGATGGAGAGAATACTTTGAAGATGTTTTAAATCCTGTAAAGGCATTGACTCGTGACACACACAAAGTGACACATCTAGGGGAAGAGGAAGTTTTAACTGCGGCAGAAGTGGCAACGGCAATTATAGGGATAAAATCTGGAAAAGCTGCTGGTGAAGATGAAATCAGACCCGAGATGTTGAAAGCGCTGACTGGAGAAGGAATTCTCTGGTTAACGCGACTGTGTCTAGTTGCGTGGAAGTTTGGCAAAACTTCCAGAGATTGGCAAACAGGCGTGGTTATTCCGATATTCAAAAAAGGAGATCGCTAGCAATGTATTCTGACTTTGTCGAAGTGTTTAATTGTTTGACAGCATTAGAGAGCAATAGGTTGGTGGTAATGACCGTACGTATAATGTTGAAAGTGCCCTTTGAAAAAGCTGCCCCCCCTTTGCCCTTCCGACGTTCCGGCACCCCAGCAATGAAGCAAAAAAGAATAATAACGTTCCAATTCTAACGCTTAAATATAATTCTCGGTTGACGTTTTCTAGGTTCTTTGCGCAATTGCTGGCAACCAACTGCTGAAACGCGATTTTGAGGCTATAATCCGTTATCAATTATCACGGTGCACATGTTTTCATTTTTGCTTATTTGATATTCATTGATTTTAAGTAATTTATTGGTCAATAATTCAAGTGAAAGCTCTGTTAGCTAGTTTCTTAGCTCCAGCTCTCCTACTACATCTGCTGCAAGTAGACCTATGAGCAGTGGTGCAACCAGGAGGTAGGGAGCTAAGATGGTTTCAACCCCCTCTGAACCAAGTCACTTAGAAAATTTAACCCCTAAATGCTCACTATTAAACGTGTTTTGGACTTGAGCTGTGAGTAAGCGGAGGGGGGCTTGAAGGGAAGGGGCTAGGCAATTTGATTCTTCAACTAGCTTTTTAACCTTAGTACTTTTGTACTTTTTTAACTTTTTTAGTACTTTAGTGCTCTTTTAACCTTAGTACTTTTTAACCTTAGTGCTTTAGAACAATTGGCATTGCTAAGGTTATATTTATACCTAATTTAACATAATATATTTATATCTTATCAAAACATATGCCTCAACATTTCAGCCCAATTTCAGCGTGTAATTTCAATTTATTCACCAAGTTGACTTTGCCAGGAGACAGCGAATGGACCTTACGGTCTTCGAGTCAAGCTGCCACTTGCCCACCTCTCTACCTCACACGGTCAAGACTTCACACTGTCTCTTTAACTGCTGAACGTCAAGCAAGGAAGCTGTGAATACCTATTTTTATACTCTTTGGTTTAACCCGACCTTGAATCAAACCAGAACCTACCGTTTCAGTAGCAGATGCTCTATTCACTCGACCACTCCTGTAACGAAACATGCATTTCTTTTAGACAATCTCTTGTATTTGCATGTCATACATTTTCCGTAACGCGAATTGTTAAATTTTGCTTGAAGCTGCATTTACCTGGGCGACTTTTTTGCAGGGGTGCCGAAACCCAGGGGAAATGGGGGGATATATTCCCCCAATAATTTGACTGTATCCCCCCAATAATTTGAGTATGGTCTACATCTGCAACCCTCTTAATAATTTGACTCTGGTGTACATCTGAGCGTAGGTGTCCTCTTGAATTCGGGAAAAAAAGTGCTCCTTTTTGGTGAAGACCTTTTTTTTGGTCTTCAACTAAATTTGGGAAAAAAAGTGTTCCATTTTTGGTAAAGACCTTTATTTTGTTGGTCTTCCCTTAATTTGCTTACCTGAACAAAATCATGGTCGAGTTTCATCCCCCCCAATGTTGTAAATAGGGCAAAATTGGGGTAAAATTGCAAATTATCCCCCCAATGCTCAACAAAGATCGGCACCCCTGCTTTTTTTTGTGCGATTTTTTGATAAAAATCGATGAGGCAAAGTTGCATGTATTCAAATAAATAATGGTTCTCATTGTGATAAAAGTCTCCTTAATGCTGAAAACGACTGTCTCAAGTTGTTTTCATTCCGATAGTGATATTCTAAATCTTTTTGAAGCAAAATTGGAGCTGATCACACTGCGATTCTCTTCTCTATTGCAACACGGATTCTCTTCTAAAGTTTTCAATTATAACAATATTGGTATGAAAGCAACTTCAGACAATTATTTCCATCAGTAAGGTCCCAATCATCATGATCAAAACCGCTGTTGATTAAATGCAACTTTGCCAAATCCATTTGTATTAAAAAATCGCACGCAAAAAAGTCGCTCGCGTAAATGCAGCTTGAGATTTACTCTGCACTGGATATTTCTGTACTGGGATTAAATATTTTACTGGTAAATCTTAAGTTAAAATAAAAAGAAGAACGAAATTGAGGAATTCATCCACGCATTTTTTTTCATTTGCTTTTCAAACATCAAAATTAGGGTTTGCGTTAGATTTAGAGTTAATTTTACGGTAAACATTTGAGCTTGGGTTAAATTTGGGAGAAAATTAATACAAAAAAGTAGATAGAAATTGTTGGTAGAATAAAGCCTTCCTTCTGTAATTGGAACGACCGACGCTCGTGTCGCTTGTTCCTTTGTTTTTACTCGGCTATTTTCCAACTAACGAGTGCGAAATTTCAGACTTTTGCTTATAACTCGAGAACGGTTGGATCTAGCTACATCAAATTTGGACAGCAGTTTAAGATTAATAAGTTGTATGTTTATACCAATTTTCGAGGCAATAGGTCACGTGACTTCGGTTTTAGAACCCGAAAACTGGCCTGCAAGTTTGGCGTAAAAAGCGGTCTCAGTCAAAAACGGCTTAAGTACGGCAAAAAATATTTCATAGGGTTATATGTCTCAAGATACCCTTTCATCCCAACCAACCCCCTTTTGGCCGCGATGAGGTTTATTCCTTTTTTTTCTTTTTTTTCCTTTTTTTTTCCATTTTTTTTCCTTTTTTTCCTTTTTTTCTTCCTAAATTTTGTACGCTCTTCTTCTCCTAAACCACGACACATCGAAATCTAACTTTTGTGTAAAGTTGTTGAGCTGCAAATGCAATTTTTTTTTCCCGAAATTTTTTGGGGCAACTCCACCAAGGACCCCCCCAAAATGAGGCCCCGAAAAATCCATTTTTTGAATGGCTCAAGCTAGGGTGCTAGTTGTTTTTGATATCAGTAGATAATTAACAGACAAATATTTGGACATAGTTTGGTGGTGCCACCCCCCCGGGACCCCCCAAATGAACCCCCCAATAATCAATTTTTTGAACAGCTCAAGCTAGAGTTCTACTTTTTTTTTGACATCAGTAGGTATTTAACAGACAAATATTTTGACATAGTTTGGGGGTGCCACCCCCCGGGGACCCCCCAATGGACCCCCCAAAAATCAAATTTTTGAATGGCTCAACTTAGGGTGCCAGTCTGTTTTGATATCAGGAGATATTTATCAGACAAATATTTTGACATAGTTTGGGGGTGCCAACCCCCAGGAGACCTCTTAAATGGACCCCCCAAAAATCAATTTTTTCTTCGGCCCAAGCTAGGTTGCCAATCTGTTATGATATCAGGAGATATTTAACAGACAAATATTTTGACTCCACTTTTCTTAAGGTTCCATAATCAGATATTTTTGAATAATTGGTGATTTTACAGTAGACAAAAAGTACTTTTGAGCGTCACAGCATTAGCTATGCGTCGGTCGTTCACTGGGTTTGCTGGCAAACTCCCATCGAGTTGATTTTTTAGTATTGCTGCAAGTTCACACTTTTGTTTAGCTCCACGACTAATTGAAAACTTTTCATTCTTAAGATTTTCGGAGAGAACGACTTTTGACAGATTTATTACCAATTTTTTCATTGGCAGTTTGACTGCTAACCGATGTCTTCTGATTTTGAAAAACAAAGAAGTAATTTTTTGTGCATATTTTAGTATTTTGTTTGAAATTTCACGGCATCCATTTATAAGTTTTTTATGATGGAGTAGTTCTGCTGACTGCAAGCTTTTCCATAGACTGAATGTTGGATAAGTTGACGAAACGAGTTGACTAATTTTCTCTTAGCGTTTTTTCGCAGCTCAATAACAGCAGCTGCTGCACAAGCGAATGCGTAAGGTCACAAAAAGATGAGCCGCTACTGTTCTCTACTCATTTCTGGAGAAAAAATTTTCCTCATCCGACAAGCATCGGTTCTCAACATTTTTTTGACAATGTAGCCACCGATGTAATTGATTACGGCGTTATCGTCAATGGTTAAGCTTGCAGTTTGTATTGGACAGGCTTCACCGCTGTTCTTTATAAAGCATTGGGATTGCGTCGAAGCATTTCAGAATTTCTGGTATTGACAGACTTGTTTCCTTTGACAAATGACCAGCTTCTGTTGAAAATATCTTCCTTAATTTTGCTTGATCTCTGTTTTCGCAAAACTATGCAATACAAATTTCCAAGCATTAACACCTTGTCCAATTACGTTCCAGTGTTGTAAAATAATGCATTCTTAAACGGCGCGAGATTCACGGGAGAATTAGCTGCGCGATATCGCCAGACACGCCCCCAAAAAAATCAAATCGTAGCAGTCACTCACACGGGAGAGATTTCAACGCGATGCTCGCATACGATTGCAACTCGCAGAAGTCACTTACACGTTGAGACTGCGTGCCAGTGATTCTCGCCAAATCGAGTCGGCAGAAGAGTCGCTATCGCATTGGTTCACTAACACGGTGCGAGATAGTTTTAAAGCGCGGCTTGCTGGTTTTGAATTTGCAAAAGCCAACTGCAACAAAAGCACTTCAAATGCGCAGCTCGTCAACTTTTGCATTTGAAACACTCACGCTTCGGAATTTAGAAAAATTGTATGAAGCCAACGCAAGCGTAAAACGAAATAGAGTGAATGTAATTAAGCAACTAATGTCGTTAAAACTTCCAATGAAAATGCAAGGTGAAAGATGAAGCAGCAAGGGCGGCGTGCTGCTCGTGCGAATTACTCGAAAAAGCTTACTCACTCTGTATCATTCTGAGTTGGCTTGGATGGAGCAAAGTCAAGCGGGCATTAATACTCATAATTTATTATAAAATTCTGTCATTTACCCTTTTGGTCTTGGTTTTTCTCTACCGCAACCCATCTGTGACTGTGTTTCTTGTTTGGTTACACATAATATTTGGTGGTATAAAATAATAAAATTTATCAATGTTTTTGTACATTCAATTCTAAAATCACTTTTGAAATTACCTTTTCTCCAAGTATGAGTGACTGGCAAATTCATATTGTTTATTTCCTTAATAGTGCACAAGTATTTTGTATTTTATAGTAGATCTGTGCTGTCATGATATACGAAATGCTAATTGTTAAATTTTGTTTTAGTTTGTATAAGTTTACTTTTTGAGTTCATCTGCAATGATACCAGGCGCCTTTTGTCGCTACAGAAGTACTGGCTCTTTTTTAATTAAGCCAACATTCAAAAAATCCATATAGCATTTATATAATCTGTGTTTTCATGTAATTTTGTTATGGTGCTACTAAACCACAGCTGTTACAAAGCACCGTAAACTAGATGGGAGTTTGTCAGCAAATCCAGTGAACGACAGACACGTAGCTAATGCTGTGACGCTCAAAAGTACTTTTCGTCTATCGTAAAATCAGCAATTATTCAAGAATATCTAATTATGGAAGCTCTAGAAAAGTAGAAATCCCAAACAATGTCAAAAAATATCAACGTCATCGTTTCTGATTCTAAAAAAAAATAATCCGTCAGGTCAAGCCAGCGTTTCTCAAAGCACGGATCGCGAACCAAATGTAGGTTGAACAAATAAAAAAATCTTAATAATGCAGTGAAAATCCTATCGTATCAAATTACGTGCTAAATCAACATCACTTATTTACATAAGACAGTCTGCATTGTATTGGTCCCAGATCTATGTTTTTGCCTTATTAACAACAATTCTAAACTTCTATCTCGAACAGACGACTATTTGTATTTTAAATTCTTTGTCTTACAAATATCTACTAAAAACTGTTTTAGGTTTAATGAAAAGTAAAGATGTGGGGAATCTATGTATTTGCGGGGGTTCCCGGGCAGGGGTGTCACCTCTTAACCATGCCAAAATATTTGTTTTTTTGAGGCTTAATATTAAAAACAATTAGCTCTTTAACGAGTGATTTAAAGAAATTGATTTAGGAGGGGTCCAATTTTCGTTTTCCCGAGGGAGTGGTACTCTTAAACTATGTCAAAATATTTGTTTAATATTTAATAATATTAAAAACGATTAGCTTCCCAGTTTTAGCCATTCAAAAAATTGATTTTTGGGCGGCCTATTTGGGGGAGGGGAGTTCTTGGAGTGGTACCCCCAAGCTATGTCAAAATATTTGTTCGTTAAAAATCTGCTGAAATCATAAAACACTTGGACCCTAGCTTGAGCAGTTCAAAAAATTGATTTTTGGGGGGCCTCAGGGGGTGGCACCCCCAAACTACGCCAAAATATTTGTCTGTTAAATATTTGCTGATATCAATACAAGCTGGCACCCTAGCTTGAGTTGTTCAAAAAATTGATTTTTGGGGGTCCCCAGGGGGATGTGGCACCCCCAAGCTATGTCAAAGTATTTGTCTGTTAAGTATCTGCAGATATCAAAACAAACTGGCACCCTAGTTTGATCCCTTCAAAAGTTGATTTTTGAGGATCCCTTTGGGGGGTCAAAATCAAAATTGGGTGGCACCCCCAAACTATGTCAAAACATTGTCTGATTAGTATCTGCTGATATCAAAAAGAACTAGCACCCTAGCTTGAGCCGTTAAAAAAATTGATTTTTTGGGGCCCCATTTTGGGAGGGTTCCTGGGGGAGTAGCCAAAAAAAACTTCGGGAAAAAAAATTGCGTTTGCAGCTCAACAACTTTACACAAAAATTAAATTTCCATGTTTTGTGGTTTAGGAGAAGAAGAGCGGACAAAATTTAGGAAAAAAAACAAAGCAAAAAAAAGGAAAAAAAAGGAAAAAAACAGAAAAAAAAGGAAAAAACCTCATCGTGGCCGAAAGTGGGTTGGCTAGGATGAAAGTATGTCTTGAGACATATAACCATGTGAAATATTTTTTGCCGTACTTAAGCCGTTTTTGAACGAGACCGCTTTTTACGCCAAACTTGCGGGGCGGTTTTTGAGTTCTAAAACCAAAGTCGCGGAACCTATTTCCTCGAAATTTGGTACAAACATACAACTCATTAATCTCAAACCGCTGTCGAAATTTCATGTACCTAGATTAAATCGTTCTCGAGTTATAAGCAAAAGTCAGAAATTTCGCACTCGTTAGTTGAAAATGGCCAAAAAAAAAACAAAGAAACATGCGATGCAAGAGTCGGTCGTTCCAATAAGCAGCGCATGCATGTGATAAACGCTAGGCAATCACAGTATGTATGGTGCGAAGGATGAATTATCATGAACAGTGCAAAAATACGCCAGTGACTTCAGGTCAAAACTTACTCCTGGCGTTATTCAAATGAAAAAGCGCCCCAAAACCACTCGAAATTGAGAACATGATTTCATTAGAAACAGCATTTTCATGAAATTAATGTTTAATTACTAAATGCTGTCCAGTAGGTGTTGTGTTTCTCGACTTAACTGTGGTTATTTTAACCGCAAGAGATGCCGGTAGGCAGGGCCTGCAAGAGGGGGGTTCAGGGGATACATCGAACCCGGACCCGGGCCTAGGGGGCCCGGGCTCAAGGGGCCCGGAAGAGTTCAGGTTTCCGCGTTAAGTTTTGGTATGGCACCATAACACCGTAATCAAACTTGCCTACAGCAAAAATATCAGTCAGCCTATTCAGTACTGGTAATCGGTCGCTATTGTTGCTACACAGCCATTAGGGCATATAATAGTGGCCGATTTGATTAAAAAAAAGAGTAAAATGCATCAAAAGCCATTCATTTGCACCGAAATCAACGTTTTGTTACATTTCTCTGACTTGAGAGCCCTAATTCTACGGTATAACAATGTACGAGGGGCCACATTTCCAGAGATCCAAAAGCATTTCAACCTCAGAGAGCGGAGTCAAAGTTGGCATACTCTACAACTATCATAAAGTAACTCACTCTATCTGTATAAGTTTGATAGGTATTTGGGTTTGTGAAGTCTATGATTGCAGATGACTTCTTAAAACTTTTATCAGTAAAATATTTGGATTTGCAGTATTAAAGTCATTATATTGCATAATATTGCGTCAATATCATCCATAGGCGTAGCCAGAGTGGGGGCCCAGGGGGCCCTGCCCCCCCCCCCCCCCCCCAATTAAAATACCACCATTGATAAAAATTACGACGACATAGCCTAGCGATGTTTAGTTGCAGTTTTTTTCAGCAATTACGCACATAACAGTAATTAACAATAATACGAGGGGTGTATGAAAAGTTTTAAGCATCAAAAAAACTAAATTACCAGGCTATCATACTGATTGAATACTTTCAGAAAGGCCACGCAGTGACTGGACAGCATTATTCTGGACAACTGAAGCGTCTAAGGGAAGCAATTAAAGAAAAAAGGCCAAAGAAGCTAACAAACGGAATCCTCTTCCATCAAGACAATGCACCAGCTCACACCTCCGTGGTTGCCATGGCAACAATTCACGATTGCGGATTTGAACTTGCCCCCATCCACTTTATTTGCCAGACCTGGCCCCCTCCGACTTTCATCTTTTACCACAAATGAAAAAAGCCTTGGCTGGTTGACATTTTGCCAGCGATGACTTCATAATTGCAGTCGAGAAGTTTTTTGAGTCTCAAACAAAAGAGTTGTTCTAAACTGGGTAAAAGCACTTCAGCGCCGCTGGAGCACCTGTTCAGCCCTTGAAGGGGACTATGTTGAAAAATACATGATTATAAATCTCAAATTCCTTTTAGTTTTTCTGATGCTTAAAACTTTTCATACACCCCTCTTATTAATGACGACGAGGGATCCCCGGGGCGCCAGGGCTCCTAACTAACAACCAGGGAATCCTGGGGCCCCTAACCAACAAACAGGGGGCCCAGGCCTCCTAACTAACAACCAGGAGACCACGGGGCCCCGAACCGATAACCAGGGGGCCCGGTGCCCCAAATCGATAACCAGGTGGCCCGGTGCCCCTAACTGACACACAGGGGGCCCCTAACTGACAACCAGAGGTTCCTGGGGCCCCTAACTAACAACCAGGGGGCCCTTAACCGACAACCAGGGGGCCCAGGGCCCCTAACTAAAAACCAGGGGAGCCTGAGGCCCGTACCTAACATCCAGGGGGCTCCTAACTGACAACCAGGGAGCCTAAGGGCCCTAAACTAACAACCTGGGACCACGGGGCCCAAATCGACAAGCTGGGGGCTCGGTGCTCATAACTGACAAGCAGGGGGCTCCTAACTGACAACAAGGAGGCCCCTAGTCAACGATCATGAAGCCTTTAACCGAAAACCAGGAGGCCCCCAACTGACAACCAGGGGGCTCTGGGGACCCTAACTAACGACCAGGGGGCCCTAGGGCCCCTAACTGACAACCAGGGGGCCCCAGAACTCCTAATTAACAACCAGGGAGCCCCGAGGTTTCTACCTCACAACCACGGATCCCCGGGGCCCCTAACTAACATCCAGGGGCTCCTAACTGACAACCAGGGGGCCTTGGGGCCCATAACTAACAACCAGGGGTTTCTAACCGACAACAAGGGGGCCCCTAACTGACGAACAGGAGGCTCCTAACTGACGAGCAAGGGTCCTCAGGGTCCCTAACCGACAACCATGAAGTCCCAACCGACAACCAGGAGGCCCCTAACTGACAACCAGGGAGCCCAAGGGTCCCTGATTAACAACCAGGGGGCCCCGGGGTTCCTAACTGACAACCAGGGGGCCCAGGGGCCTCCAACTGACAATTGACGACCAAGGGTCTTGGGCCAGGGGCCCCTTAATTGAAAATTTTAACAATTTATATACAAAACTTGTGAGAAATCTAAGAGTTTTGTTCTAAAAGTTGCAACCCCACGCCCTCGTTTAACGTTATTATGAACTTAATGCTATAACACAGGCGATAATGCAAACCCCCCAATTGAAATACTACCAATGATAAATATAAGGAGAGCATTGCCAGTATGTTGTCTTTGTCGGGAATTGTAGTTCCTTTTAGTTAGGATGTACGCGTACAGAAGTAATTAATAATAATGACGACCACGTGTCCACGTCAAAATACTGTCTTGCAGTTCTTGGAGGTTTCAAAAAACTGTCAAGTAGCTTGACTCGAGTCCTCCACGTTTTGGAAAAAGAGTTATTTTAGTTTTGCTTCAAATGCTTCTTTTTTTTATGAAAGAACTTAAGGGCGCGGTCTTATCTCAAAATCATGGGCGTAGCCAGGCGGGTGGCTTACGGGGCCCGGGCCCCCGCAATCGAAATGCCACCATTGACACAAATTTGACAAAAAAGCCTTGTTTCTTCATTTTCAGTTTCTTTTAGCATCTTTGCGTACAACAGTACACGCGTACCACAGTAATTAACAATAAATAATATTTATTGGGTCTAATTAGACCAGGGGGCGCGGCACATCCCCTGAATTCAATTTTTTCAAAACCAATTTAAACGTATAATCAGGGTGAAATCAAGGATTTTAGTCCTAAAAGTTGCCACCTCAGGCCCTCATCTAAACTTTTTATTAACGTAATGCAATGACCAGCGCTGTTTTTGCTATATGGCACAGTGCCAGGGCCCCGCCCTCAGATAGTAGTACTTTTTTTGGTCTTCGCAGCAAACATCCCCTAAGAGCCAGGGGCCGCGCGCAATATAAATCCGGCCTGGGAATAACATGTTTAGTAAGCGTAACCATCTATCGCACCACTTTTCAACAACGATTCACCTCCACCTCGCCAGTTTTTACGCACAAAATACTTTTAAAAAATAGCTGGGGAAAATACTCATTAAACAAATTATTGAATTCCAATTAAGGGAGCCTGGGCCCTTGGCCTACATGTACTCCTGTAACTGGTTATCTTCATGACAAAACAAAACTCTTTAAGGAAAATCTTCGATTGGATTATTATTTACAGCTAAGATATTGCAAGAGGCAATATACCTTACTTCCCCCTACTTGGACCAAATCACTTAAAATTAAAATTTTACACCATAATGCAAGATTTTTAGCGTGCTTTGGACTTTAATAGCAAGTAAAAGGATTGAACAACTAAACTTTTTCGATTAACTTTCAAACGTTTGAAATCCAGTTCTTTCGAATGGCTGTAAACACGTGCGAAATGTGATCCAATGGGATTAAAATAGCTTTTTTTTCCAAAAACTTACAAAAATTGCCCAGCGGCTGGGGGCTTTGCCCCCAGACCCCATAGCCACGGGCGGCTGGGGGCTCCACCACCAGACACCCGTCTGTGATACGTTTGAGTACACTAGCTTGCTCAACACGTCTCCTAAGTTAGACATTTGCACTTTCTAACTATTATTTTTCGACCTCTCCCTTTACCAAAATCCTGCTTAAGTGCCAACAGGCTACGGCTTGAGGTCTTTCATTCCACGATATCTTTGCCCCACAAAAAGTTACACTTTTGAAAATTGTTGATGACGTCATTGCATGTCATTTGTGGTTTGGCCCCCCCCCCAATCAAAAATCCTGGCTACGCCTATGATGACATCATCCCCCACTTCACATACTTTCTTTCGTGCAGATCACGTTTTCTGCTTGTCAATTTAAGCAAGTTTGGTGCTGGGATGTTGATCAAATGCTGTATTTTACCCTCAAGAAGCAAAAAAGGTGCTAAAGCTTCCGGAGCTCTGCCCCAGAGATTGAACCGGTCAGGATTTTCTCGACCCGACCCGACCGGTAAATTTCAAAATCATCGCCGGTTGACCGGCTGGTCGACCGGCCGGTCGACCGGCCAGTTGATTGGTTTCTGACCGGCCCGGTCGACCGGTTTTTTTACCGAAGGTGTTTGTTCACTGTTCAATGTATCAAATGAAAAATTTTCAAAAGCGGAGGGGGGGCATGGGTGAGGTGTTACAATTTGTGACTTTGGACGGGGGTCTCAGAAAAAAACGCAAAAAAGTTTTTGTGTTTTTGCAAAAATGACTCAATTTTAAGACCTTTTTTATTTAAGTTTCGTTTTGAAAGACCTGTTTTGAGCAGCGCAAAACGTGCAGAAAATAAGCATAAAAACCACTGGAGGGCACAAGCTAAATTATTAGACGTTCTTTCTAATGGTCGTATTATGCGAAGTATTGTCGTTCTTTCATATTATGCGAAGGCCAAAAAATGAAGTTACAATTTTTTAGCTATTTGTGACAGATTATTTGCAAGTTGCCGAGCAGCAAACCAACAGCAAACACTAAACTTTTTTTCGGCAGTGCTGCTTTTGCAGTTACAAAAAGATAAATGAGAAAAAATCAACAGCAGAAGATAGGTAACAGTAAAAACATACGAACATCACAATAATTGTACTATAATATCCAAAAACATTAAAATGATGCAGCAATAACATTATATAATATTGAAAAATTATGTCACTAACAACGTGAAAAAAGGAATACTGAAAAATTATGTCATTAACAGCGTGAAAAAAATTGATAATATTCATAACAACTAGGCTGCGTCCAGTGGCGGATTTAGGGGGGGGGATGGGGGGGATGCATCCCCCCCCACCAGCCTAAAAGTTACGATTTTGGCCGAAAAATCAGCCCTTATTTTGAATAATTCGGCTCCATTTCGGGATGCATCCCCCCCACCGACCTAAACGTAACAAATCCGGCCGAAAAATCAGTCTTAATTTTGGTGAAGACCTTTTTTTTTTTTTTTTTTTTTTTTTTTTTGGAGACCACCTGATTTTGGGCAAAAAAAACGTTTGAATTTCCGATTTCGGCCGAAAAATCACTCTCAATTTTGGTGAAGACATCCGAATTTTTGAGGTTTTGGCTTCAAATCCCCCCCCACCAAAATTTTCTGGATCCGCCACTGGCTGCGTCACTAGTAGTTTGAGTAAGTATGAAAAGGATCTATTGCAAAATATTATGTACTGGAAAAGGTTTTTAGCTCCACCGAGATTTATATACGGACGGAACAATTAATATACATCTCTGTGCAGCTAAAAACTTTTTCTAGTACATAATGTTTTGCAATAGATCCTTTTCTGACTTTCTCAAACTGTTAGTAAAGCAGCCTAGTTGTTATGAATATTATTAATTTTTTTCACGCTGTTAGTGACATAATTTTTGAGTATTCTATTTTTCACGTTGTTAGTGACATAATTTTTCAACATTCCTTTATTCACGCTGTTAGTGACATAATTTTTAATATTATGTAATGTTGTGGCTCCATTATTTTAATGTCTTTAGGTATAATAGTACAAGTATTGTGATGTTCGTATGTTTTTACTGTTACCTACCTTATGCTGTTGTTTTTTTCTCATATCTTTTTGAAACTGCAAAGGCAGCACTGCAAGTTGTTCTGAAGAAGCTTCCCGGTTTGGGAGACGAAACGTCAAACCAATAAATAAACTCATCGATAGTACGAAGTGGTTATGAATAACTATCCCGATGAACGCAACGCGTCCGTTATTTTCATTGAAAGCACTAAACTGTTATGACATTAGCTAGAAAACATTCGAAATATGATGTGCCCCAGCAGTTTGTAGAAATGCTGCTACTTCAGAACAAGCCCTGTCTAGTAAGATATAAAAAAAATAAGATCTATGTCTTACTTGCCCAGCGTAGAGTGTGGTAAATTTAAGTTGAGAAAAGCTTTTCAAAGCGGCAAGATGTAGGCCTACTAAAAAATCTGTAATCAGCGCCACTTCTACTCCTTAAGCTGATTAAAATGATGCTAAAATGCCCGGTAGCGAAAGCCTCTTTTACATGCATGCTTTATTAGAATATGATTACGCGATTTTAACGTATATTTTGTACTTTTTTGGTTTGTGCCGTGGCCCAAAGTGGGGGGCTTGGCACAATACTCCCACCCTAAATACGTCTCTGGATGTGCATGTCTCAATGGTCACAGCTTGAAACCATTCAACAAGCGTTTTCGAAAGGTGTGGTTTGTTAATACTGATTTTTTATAAAAAGTTTTATTTATGATAAAATATATAAGTATATTTTGGTTGGTGTTTAGATGTTTTTTGGTTCCAAAAAAGGAAAATTTGACCGGTTTTTCAACCGGCTTGACCGGCCGGTCGAAGAATCTCGACCCGACCGGCAACCCGACCGGCCGGTCGACCCGACCAGTTTCCATCTCTGCTCTGCCCCAGACCCCGCTGGGGGAGCTCACAGCCCTCCTCCAAACCCCCCAGCTGGATTTAAAACAATTTTATGTCTAGTTCTGTTTTTCATAGGTCCCAACTGTAAGCGAATATTGTCATCCCCTCACTTTTAAATGAAGATCTACACCCATCCGACAAAAAAGGATTTAACGGCATGGGCTCCCGCTAAGGCTTGGGGAGCGCAATAAGATTTAGGGGCCCGGTATCGACGTTCGTACCCCGTGGAAAATTTTCTTTCTCAGGCCCTGCCGGTAGGCTACTAGCTATCTCGAGTCAGAAAAGAAAGCAAACGCTTACACGTTTTTAGCCGACAAAAACCAGTGGATGGTAGTTGTATACAAGGTGCTGGACCCAACCTGTGAGCATAGGGTGTGAGCCTACACCAAAGCTCCAGAGTGTCACTGTAGCACCTACAGTCAACAGTGTTGCGGAGGGCTTCTGTAACAAGCACCTCCATTTCCAAAGTATGTTGTTCAAATGCAATAATTGTGAATTCACTGTCCTAGCTATTTTAGAGTTTTCAGATTTTTAACCGTTGCTTTTGCTATGTCAGAATATTAGCAATGATAAAATTGATTACACTTTTTTATACCAGAAAAATTTTGTACGAACACGAGGCTCTTTTTTGATCAAAATTTTATAACAAATTAGGAACAACACCAGTCTCAGCAGCAAAAAATAATATTAAAAACAACCGCCGAAGAATCAATTCCAAGTTAAAAAAGTACCTAAATTTTGTACTGATTCAAAACCATAAAGCTTGAGTGATTTTTTGGTAGTTACGAGCAAAATTGCAACAATTTAGAGACTATAGAGTGCTGTTGAGCGCGGCGCAGGTAACAAAAAAACTTTTTGGCTCTCGTTCAAACGAAAACTAATTCTCGCTTTTTTGCTTTCCGCAACTTTACGATGCTGCAAAAGCAGCTAAAAAGGCGTTTCCAAGCAGACAGATCATTAGGAATAAACAAACATAGTCGCCATGATTGACATCAATGATCTCAAAATTTAAAAACCAATTAAGAGCAACTGAGGCTCAACATTGGCAAAAACTTAAGAAAAGCCAGACTCAACTCAAAAATTACTGGTTCTTATAAAAAAAGTGTACCACATTAAAGGTACTGTCACTTGCGGTTAATTTATCATACTTTTTATAAAGGTTTAAAGTTTTGCTTGATTGGCTTCACAGTTATCAGCTTATGACGGTCGTATCTGCGAAAGACCAGTACCAGCTTCAACAAGAAAAATACTACTTCTGCGTTTCAAACGAATGTGAAGTAAATTTAGTATCGAAATCACAACTAATTACGGTAAAACCACCACAGACTGTTTTGTACCACAAACCAGGCGCGTAGCCAGAAATTCGCAATGGGGGAACTGATTTGGGAATCTGGAGGCGGAGCCCCCAGCGCTCGAATATTTTGCACTTTTTTGCAGAAAATAACTTAATTTTGGGGCTATTTTGGCAAAAAAAATAATGTTTTTAAAGCGTAGCATAGAAATTGCCAGGGCAAACATGATTAAACTGGTTGCATAAATGGGCTATTTAAGAGGTGGCTAATGATAAAATTTTAGTTTTCTTATTTAAATGCTGGTAACTTATAAAATAGTATAGTTTAATGAAACTCACATTGAGTAGTCTATTCCGTCCACAGTTTAAAGAGAAAAATAATTGGGGGGCTAATGAAATGATTGGTAATTAGAGAGAAATGATTAGCTTGAGAGAAATGATTGGTAATTAACTAATACTGAATAGCCCCCCTCCCCCTATCCCTAAGTTTACAATTTATTTGTTAATGACACTTATGTTTAGCATTTTTACACTACAACGGCTTTAAGCTGCCTGTACACGGGCGACTTTTATGCAACACGATTCGAAGATTTTTTATGCGAGAAAATCTCTCTCGCAGAGTGGTTACGAACACGACGGAAGACTCACTTGCCGCGATCGCGTTTGTCAAGAATCGCCGCCGTGTAAGTAACACCTGCGATTTGCTATGCCGATTATATTTTGCGCGACTCGATGCAAGAATCGTTCTCGCCCGTGATCACTTATACGAGGTCGATTTCAACGTCTCGAGAGTCCCAGGGCAAAGTCGCGCTCGTGTAAACAGCAAATCGTATGCAATTTACGATTTTTTTTTTTTTTGTGGATTTTTGGAAATGTGTGGAGTTTGTGGGATGGTAGTGGGAGTAGTAATGAGAGCTGCAGACACTTTTTCAAGCATCCACCGCCGCTCTGAGTGAAGGTATTCTCCAGCTGGACAAGACTCTTGGCCGAACTGGACAAACCTTTCGCCCAAGCATAGCGCAATGCACAAATGCTTTGCGAGTCGCTGGCTGCAATTATCCTAAATTTACCTCATAAAATATTGCGGTTATGGTACAAAACAGTTTGTAGTGGTTTTGCCGTAATTGATTGTGATTTCGATACTAAATTTACTTCATATTAGAAACGCAGAAGGAATAATTTTCCTATGCATGCTGACACTTATAGGTGGCGGAACCGGGGGGGCCCGGCCCCCCCCACTTTTTTTTCAGGGGGGCCCTAATTTATGTGATTTTTTTCTAAAATAACACTGCTGAAAAATGTTTTTGCAACTTAAATATCATAGATGTCGAAACCAGAAGGCGTAGAATGCAGACTCACACTCCTAACCGGGTGGGAAGGCATTGGATTATATGCATTGACTTTTCGACGATATATGACTCAAAATAATTTTGTTGCGTAATTTCTCCTCTTGAGCTTAACACGAGATCGATTCCATTCCTAATTGTGATGCTCGTGTTAAGAGTACGATACCTTCGGTGTAGATTTAATACCTGTGCGGCTGTCAGTTTTGCAACTATACGATATTTACAGTACGTTATTTTGAAAGTGATTTCAAATCTCTAAAAATAACCTCCCCTCTCCACGGTTATTGTACCCAGCCGCCATTTTTTGCATTGTTACGTAATTATTATAAGCGTCACGGACAAAATAGGAGCGAATTTGATTGGTGTGCAGCTGATGAACAATTATAGGTAAATTTGTGATGTAAAAAAATAAGTACTATGCTACATTATTTTCTCAGATAATTCATTCATTATTTTGTTCTTGACCACCACAAAAATAGTAAATAGCGAATGGATACTAACGCAAAAAGTAACATGTTGAATCTGGAAAAGAAAGAAGCGACGCAATCTTCATATTTTGCACTCACGCGTTTTTCAAGTAACTTTTGCAAAGAAGCCAAAATGGAATGCCTCAAACGACGCTTGCTCTGAAAAGCGTGTTTAAGAGACTTTGCGATCATTATACGTCAGTAGCGTAGGCGGGGGAGGGGGCTATAGCCCCCCCATTGGCATGTCGACCAAAATGCAAAATGAGAAAAACACTACGTTTTTAGCACTTTGGAGACTATTTTATGCACTGGAGTGGACTAAATAGTGATTTAAAACATCTTTTGAAACATATATTTTGGGGGGGGCTAATTTATCAAAAACAAAACTAACAAATAAATGAAAACTTTGAAAAATCGTCAAAAATAAGCCATCAAATTTGATCGCAAGTGTAAAAATGCTAAACATAGGTGTCATCAACAAATATACTATTAACTACGGAATAGGGGGGCTATTCAGTATTAGTTAATTACCAATCATTTCTCTCAAATCTCTTTTCATTAGCCCCCCCACCCCCCGCAATTTTTTTTCTCTATCAACTGTATACGAAATAGATTACTCCGTGTTAGTTTTATTGAACTATTCTATTTTATAATTTACCAGCATCTAAACAAGAGAACTAACATTTTACCATTAGCCACCTCCCAAATAGCCCATTTATGCCACCAGTTTAATCATGTTTGCACTGTCAATTTCTAAGCCACGTTTTAAAAGCATTATTTTTTAATCAAAATAGCCCTAAAATGAAGTTATTTTTGCAAAAAAATGCAAAAATTTTGAGCGCTGGGTGCTCCACCCCCAGACCCCCGTGCCTTCGGCAGCTGGAGGCTTTGCCCCCAAACCCCCAGTCTCCGGCGGCTGGGGGTTTCGCCCCCAGACCCCCGTTGGCTATCTTCCCCAAAACAGCCCCCCCCCCCCCCCCCCCCTATTGCAGATTTCTGGCTACGCGCCTGTTATGTGTTATTTGTATATGTTACTGTTGAGCTTAGCACTATATAATGCTAATATAGAAACAAAACGAAAAAGATAACATCGTTGTTTAGCAAACCTTCGTCAGCAGAACAGTCAAGTTCAGAACCTCCATCTAAACACCCGATAATAAACCAAGGGGAAGATAGCGACAAAAATTCGGATAATGGTAGTGGCCTTGCCAGCGATTTAAGTTCAAGCTATGATAGTCGAAGCGGTACTGGTACTCCCACAATGATCAGTAAGTTTGCAAATTTAGCTAAACGGAGGGCTGAAGACTTGGTTTGGAATGGAAATGTTAAACTACCTTTTTCAATTTACGGTTTGCAATAGACCCATAATATGATAAGCCGAGTTTATTTTTAGTCAAACGTACAAGCTAGTGGAATCGCAGTCGCAAAATTAACAGTGATCAAATACTGGAGATTTTGGCAAATCTTTGTTAAGCTTTACGTTACTACAAAAAAATTAAGTTCTCATAGATTTAAGCAAGACTGTGGACTCGTGGAGTACCGGAGTCGAAACTTTAAAAAATATCGGGACTTTAAAAGCCTGCAATGTAATATGTAAACAAAGGGAAAAAATTGGTCAATAAATCCTATGTATTTCAAGAAAAAAATTGAGGCAAGGCCCTAGCTTATCAGGTATCCTCCTTTTTATCGGGCTGTATGTCGAGTTTAACCCGTTTCTTACCAATGTTCCCATTTGGGAACATAGTTTTAAATTTCATTTTCCGTGACTCCTAAGTTATTTAAGGGTTTAAAACTAAGTTGGATAGTTTTTTGGAATTAAGAAATTAATTTCTATGGTTTTGCTCGGCAATTCTGACGAAATTTTACAAAAAAATTGGACTTTGAAAAGTGGTAAAAACAGGAGATTTAAGGTTGCACGATTTGGTGAGGTATAGAACTGAGGGCGAGAAATGTTTTAAATGCTAAGCCTGTGTTTTGCACTCTTTGATAAAGACATGACTTCACAAAATCATTTTCTTTGTAATTGTTTTTAAGTTACTGTCAGAAAATTAGTTTTGAACTTATTTGTTCCCATTTGGGAACATTGGCGGTTTTACAGCACGCAAGTTATACTGCGTATAGTTTTACGGGAAGAGCGAGTAACAATCCTGAATAGACTGCTTTTTGTAGATTTTCAGAATTATGACTTAGCGTAGTTTGGTCACGCTACTCTACGTATTGTTTAGATAAGAGTAAACTACAAGAATTGCTTATTTTGCTGTACCAGAAAGCCAATTATTGAAACGATAGGCGCTCGCGTCGCGTGTTTCTTTGTTTTTACTCGACCATTTTCAAACTAACGAGTGCGAAGTTTCAGACTTTTGCTTATTACTCCAGAACGGTTTGGTCTAGCCACATGAAATTTTGACAGCGGTTTGAAATTAACGAGTTGTACTACGTGACTTAGGCTTTACGACTCATAAGTCCTCCAAAAGTTTGACGTAAAAAGCGGTCTCATTCAAAAACGGCTCAAGCACGGCAAAAAATATTTCACTTGGTATATGTTTTAAAATACCTTCTATTCCAACCATTTTGGCCGCGATGAGGTTTTTTTCTTTTTTTTCTTCCTAAATCTTATACGCTCTTCTTCTCCTAAACCACAAAACATCGAAATTTAATTTTAGTGTAAAGTTGTTGAGCTGCAAACGCAATTTGGTCTGTCGAAATTTTTTGGGGCCTCTCCAGCAGGAACTCTTCTAAAAATGGGGATCCAAAAAATCAATTTTTTGAATGGCTCAAGCTTAGCGCTAGTTTTTTTACATCAGTAGATGTTTGACGTATATTTTTGACATAGTTTGGGTATACCACCCTCCCAGAGAGACCCCACATGGACCCCCCCAAAAATCAATTTTTGAACGGCTTAAGCTAAGGTGCCGGTTTTTTTTTATATCCGCAGATACTTAACAGACCAATATTTTAACTTGGCTTGTGGGTACCTCCAATGTTTCCTCTAATTTTGTTGTAGTCTGTGTGTGCAGAAGTTTTGGTGGGTGTGCGCACTTTTCTTGAAATGACTAATATTTGCAATATTTGAGCTAAAACCCATGTGCAACAATGTGTCTGTTCAACAATATGTCTGTACGCAGTCTCTGAAAGCTGTGTGCGCGCGCACTTGCGCACAGCTTAGAGGGAGCACTGGGTACCACTCCCAAGAGACCCCTCCAAATCAGGGACGGAGCCAGGGGGGAGCAGGCAGGGCAAGTGCCCCCAAAATTTTACTTTGCCCCCCCAAATAATTTCTGTTGAACATTATTTTTAACAAAATTTCATGCATTTCGTGCCTAAATACGTTACTTTGCCCCCCAAAAAATTTTTTTGCCCCCCGAAAAATTCCGTTCTGCCCGCGTGCCTGCCCAAATGGCCCCCCAAAAATCAATCTTTTAAACGAATTAACGTAAGGTGATAGTTTTTTTATATCAGCACATACTTAGCAGACAAATATTTTGATGGGGTGAGGCATTTTCCCGAATCTACTGCACAAGGAATATTCAAGGTGTGCCAGAAAAACACTCATATAATGTGCATAAAATGCAACAAGCGTTTGCACAGATCAAACGCTACCATGTGATGGGAAATGTACCATGTATCATGAAGTTAATTGCTCAGATTGTTTTGTATTGAAATAAACAACTTTGAATTGGTTTCAAAAGTTTGTGCTGAAAACCGCCAATGTTCCCATTTGGGAACATAGTCATATCTCGTAAACGATAAATATTTTTAGCATAATTTTTTTTGGCCCCTTATCCAACTAAATTCACGCCTTTTCTTGCAGCTTTGTTGCAATTTGACAATCATAACATATAGCGGTAAGATACGGGTTAATGTGTACATTTGCAGTGTGTTTACTAACACATAACAATGTAGCATTTTTGCTGCGACTAAATTTGCGACTGTTTTATTATGGATATTGAATAGGCCTAATATTATTGCTATAGTTTTTGATGATTAATTACGGCTTGGAATAACATTTATGGGCGCACTTTTTTAAACGAACTGCGTTGTTTCGGTAACCTTTAGCGACATGCTGCATTTGCAGTAGCTAGTGCTAAAACAACGAAAATCGCTGTAAGCTTATAACTGCGCGTTATGCGCTGTAGGTGAAAAAACTGGATAGACTTTGGGCCCCCCACTTTCGAAATGATTCCGCCATCGCTGCTGACACTGGTCTACTGCAGATACGGCAGTCATGAGCTGATTGCTGATAACTGTGAAGCCAATCAAGAAAAGCTTTAACCCTTTTTAAAATGAATGATAAATTAACCACAGGTAACAGTATCTCAACTGTATTCTGCTTTTATAATACCATAAGTAGGCCTACACTTTTTTTATAAGAATCAGTAAATTTTGAGTTAAGGCTGGCTGTTCTTAATTTTTGCCAATGTTGAGCCTCAGCTGCACTTATTAGTTCTTAAATTTTGAGATCATTGATGTCAATTATGGCGACCATGTTTGTTCATTTCTAATGCTATGTCTGCTTGTAAACGCCTGTTGTTGCTGCTTTTGCCGCATCGTAAAATTGCGGAAAGCGAAAAATCAAGCACTAATTTTCGTTTGAACAAGAGCCAAAAAGTTTTTTTGTTACCTGCGCCGTGCGAATCAAAATCGTTGCAATTTTGCTCGTGAATGCCAAAAAACCACTCAAGCTTTATTGTTTTTAATCAGAACACAATTTAGTTTCTTTTATGATGTGGAATTTATTCTTTTTCGGTGGTTTTTAATATTATTTTTTGTTGCTGAGACTGGTGTTGTTCCTAATTTGTCATTAAATTTTGAGCGAAAATGAGCCTCGTGTTCTCACAAAATTTTTCTTGTATAACAAACGTGTAATCAATTTTGTCATTGCCAATATTCTGGCATACCAACATAAGAGTTAAAGATCTGGAAACCCTAGAATAGCTGAGACAATGAATTCACAACAATGGCATTTGGGCAATATATTTTGAAAATGAAGGTGCTTGATTTACAGACGCCCTACGAAACACTGCTGACTGCAGGTGCGGCAGCGAAACTCTGGAGCCCTCGACGTGTCCGTCTGGCCAAATTACAATTGAAATTCTTCAATTTAAACTGTAATGTTCAGACAAAATAAATAATATGAAACAGTACGGCACGGCCAAAAATATCAGAAATTTAATAAGGAAATAATGAACTAAAAGAGCGCCATAAGAGCGGTCTTCAAAATAAAATGCGTCCGTTAGCCAATTGTTCGAATGAAAAAGAATGCCAGAACAGAGGTAACTCGGCCAAACACAAAGGCGTGCACCAAAAAGCGCGTAATTTTTAAAACGTTTGCAGCCAATGGCTGCAGGAAATTAAGTGACGAGAGCAAACTATAGTGAAGAAGCAACCGAGTTTGAGACTAGAACAGGCAACACAAAAAAAGGTCAACCGATGTTGTAACAGTGCTAGCAGTGTAAGCTCACACCCTATGCTCACTCGTTGGGTCCAGCACCTTGCAGACAAGTACCATCCACTGGTTTTCGTCGGCTAAAAACGTGTCAGCGTTTGCTTTGTTGTCTGAACCGAGATTGCTAGTAGCCTACCGTTATCGCTTGCAATTAAATAACAACAGTTAAGTGGAGAAACACAACACCGAATGCACCACATTGTAATTAAATACTGATTTCATGAAAATGCAGTTTTTCTAATCAAATCATGCTCTCAATTTCAGTTGCACCATTTTTAAAATTTGAGTAGTTTTGTAGCGCTTTTTCATTTGAATAACGCCAGGAGTAACTTTTGATCTGAATTCACTGACGTATTTTTGCACTGTTCATAATAATTCATCCTCCGCACTAAACAATTGCATAGCGTTTAGCAGATGCATGCGCGGCTTATTTTATTTTTATGGATATTGGTGCTTTGTAACAGCTGTGGTTTAGTAGCACCATAACAAAATTACATGAAAACAAAGATTATATGAATGCTATATGGATTTTTTAAATGTTGGTTTAATTAAAAAAGAGCCAGTACTTCTGTAGCGAAAGAAGGGGCCTTAAACAACTAGATGGGAGTTTGCCAGCAAACCCAGTGAAAGACCGACGCAAAGCTAATGCTGTAACGCTCAAAAGTACTTTTTGTCTACCGTAAAATCAGCAATTATTCAAAAATATCTGATTATGGAACCTTAAGAAAAGTGGAGTCAAAATATTTGTCAGTTAAATATCTCCTGATATCATAAAATACTGGCACTCCAGCTTGAGCCGTTCAAAAATTGATATTTGGGGGGTCCCTGGGGGGGTGGCACCCCCAAACTATGTCAAAATATTTGTCTGTTAAATATCTGCTGATATCATAAAACACTGGCACTCTAAGTTAAGCTGTTCAAAAAATTGATTTTTGGGGGGTCCATTGGGGGAGATTCCCGGGGGGTGGCACCCCCATACTATGTCAAAATATTTGTCTGTTAAACATCTACTGATATCAAAAAGAACTAGCACCCTAGCTTAAGCCATTCAAAAAATTGATTTTTTGGGGCCCCATTTTGGGGGGCTTCCCGGTGGAGTTGCCCCAAAAAATTTCGGGAGAAAAAACTGCATTTGCAGCTCAACAACTTTACACTAAAATTAGATTTCGATGTTTTGTGGTTTGGGAGAAGAAGAGCGTACAAAATTTAGGAAGAAAAAAAAGGAAAAAAAAAAGAAATAAACCTCATCGCGGTCAAAAGTGGGTTGGTTGGGATGAAAGGGTACCTTGAGGCATATAACCATGTGAAATATTTTTTGCCGTACTTAAGCCGTTTTTGACTGAGACCGCTTTTTACGCCAAACTTGCAGGCCGGTTTTCGGGTTCTAAAACCGAAGTCAACGTGACCTATTGCCTCGAAAATTGGTACAAACATACAACTCATTGATCTCAAACTGCTGTCAAAATTTCATGTAGCTAGATCCAACCGTTCTTGAGTTATAAGCAAAAGCCTGAAATTTCGCACTCGTTAGTCGGAAAATGGCCGAGTAAAAAGAGGAACACGCGACGCGAGCGTCGGTCGTTCCAATTAGCATTTGGTGTAATATGACAGCACAGATCTACTATAAAACACAAAATGCTTATGCACTATTAGGAAATCAACAATATGAATTTGTCACTCACACACAGTAGCGTAGCCAGGGGGCTCGAGCCCCCATTGGCTTCAAGAGTATGCAAAATACCCTGTTTTTAACACTTTTGAGGCCGATTTTTGCATTAAAAACGAAAATAGCCCCGCCCCCAATGGTATTGGAGATGAGTGCTGGTGAAGAACGTGATGTGATATCGTCCAGAAAAGTGGGTTTCAGCCTGGATGAAGACTTTTTTTTTTTATGGAGATCGCCTGAATTTGGACAGAAAAAACAAACGATTCAATCTGAATGAAGACCAATCAAAATCTGGGTCAAGATCGTTTGATGTTGTTTTCAGCCTCCAAAAGAGCCCACCCCCCAATGCAATTTCCGGGCTACACGCCTGATCACACATGCTTGGAGAAAAGGTAATTTCAAAAGTGTTTCAAGAATTAACTGCAGAAAAATGTTAATAAATTTTATTATTTTTTATTACCAAGTATTACGTATGACCAAACAAGAAATACAGTCACAGATGGGTTGCGGTAGAGAAAAACCAAGACCAAAAGGGTAAATGACAGAATTTTATAATAAATTATGAGTATTAATGCCCGCTTGACTTTGCTCCATCCAAGCCAACTCAGAATGAAACAGAGTAAGTAAGCTTTTTCGAGCAGTTTCAAGCGTTTACGTATTACACATCTTGCTCGAGCAACACGCCGCCCTTGCTGCTTCATCTTTCACCTTGCATTTTCATTGGAAGTTTTAACGACATTAGCTGCTTAATTGTATTCCCTGTATTTCGTTTTGCGCTCCCGTTGGTTTCATACAATTTTGTTTTCAGAATTCCGAAGCGTGATTGTTTCAAATGCAAAAGCTGACAAACGGCGCATCTGAAGTGCTTTTGCAGCAGTTGGCTTTTGCAAATTCAAAACCAGCAAGCCGCGCTTTGAAACTATCTCGAACCGTGTTAGTGAACCAGTGCGATAGCGACTCTTCTGCCGACTCGATTTGGCGAGAATCACTGGCACGCAGTCTCAACGTGTAAGCAGGCGCGTAGCCAGGATTTGAAAAAGGGGGGGGCTATTTTGAAAGAGTGAGAAGTGTGCAAACGACCTTGACTCGAATTTTCATTGACCCTAAATCAGTTTCAGACGGTTTGTCAAAATTTCAGACGAATTGTCTCGAAAAGATCGAAAATTCAAACATTTTTTCCGCCAAACTTTAGGTGATCTCCAAAAAAAAAAAAAAAAGGTCTTCGCCAAAATTCAGAGTGAGTTTTCGGCCGAAATCCAAAATTCAAACGTTTTTTCCGCCCAAAATCAAGTGATCTCCAAAAAAAAAAAAAAAAAAAAAAAAAAGGTCTTCGCCAAAATTCAAGGCGATTTTTCTTCAAAAATTTCGCAACTTCAAACGTTTCAGGGGGGGCTCTTTTCGCATGGGGGGGGCTATTTTCAATTTTTCACAGAAAATCGGCCTCAAAAGCACAAAAAACATGCGATTTTGCATACTTCACAAGCCAATGGGGGGGCTCGAGCCCCCCCCCGCCCCCCCCCTGGCTACGCTACTGCGTGTAAGTGACTTCTGCGAGTTGCAATCGTATGCGAGCATCGCGTTGAAATCTCTTCCGTGTAAGTGACTGCTGCGATTCGATTTTTTTGGGGGCATGTCTGGCGATATTGTACAGACAAAATCTCACGTGAATCTTGCGCCGTGTAAGTGACCTACGCGATTTAACAAAGAAAAAAAGCAAAATGTTGATTCTCGCAGCTAAAAGTCGCCCGTGTAAATGCAGCTTTGTAATGATTTACTGGGTCAAGTTCAAAAGCGATTTTAGATAGGGAGAAAATTGCTCGTAAGTTTGGAAAACACTTCATTCGCAAGTAATTCTAGCAAAGTTGAACGCACCGTGATTTGTTGAGATCAGTGGCGGATTTAGGGGGGGGATGCATCCCCCCCCACCAGCCTAAACATAACGTGCATATGCATAATATTAAACATTTTTAAAAAAGCAATCAGTGAATACTCGATAGGCCGGGTGACTGCGATATAATTTCTGAAGCCATTGGGGGGGTGGGGTAGGGCGGGGGGAGGAAAAAGTTATTTTTACAGCGAACTTTTTACAAAGCAGAAATTAGTTTTTTACAGGTCCGATTGATTTGAAAGCGCCAAACTAGCAAAATTCACAACTTGTACTTTTCAACGATAAAGGCATAACACAACAGGAGTTCAATTATGGCGCATTTTTGCTCAAACCTCACGCAATACCAGTAGCGTAGCCAGGGGCGGGGGGGTATTAGCCCTCCTATTGATACGTATGTCGACCAAAATGCAGAATGGGAAAAACACTACGTTTTTAGCACTTTGGAGACTGTTTTATGCACTGGAGTGGACTAAATAGTGATTTAAAACATCTTTTGAAACATATGTTCAGGGGGAAGGGGGCTAATTTGTCAAAAATAAAATCAACAAATAAATGAAAACTTTGAAAAATCGTCAAAAATAAGCAATCAAATTTGATCGCAAGTGTAAAAATGCTAAACATAGGTGTCATCAACAAATATACTATAAACTAAAGAATAGGGGGGGGGGCTATTCAGCATTAGTTTATTACCAATCATTTCTCTCAAATCTCTTTTCATTAGCTCCCCTCCCCAATTATTTTTCTCTATAAACTGTATACGAAATAGATTACTCTGTGTGAGTTTTATTGAAGTATTCGATGCATCTAAACAAGAGAACTAACATTTTACCAATAGCCACCTCCTAAATAGCCCATTTATGTCACCAGTTTAATTATGTTTGCACTGCTAATTTCTAAGCCACGTTTTAAAAGCATTATTTTTTAATCAAAATAGCCCTAAAATGAAGTTATGTTTGCAAAAAACGCAAAATTTTCGAGCGCTGGGGGCTACGCTTCCAGACCCCCGTGCCTCCAGCGGCTGGATGCTCCACCACCCCCCAACACAGCCCCCCCAATTGCGAATTTCTGGCTCCGCGCCTGCGCAATACAGTAGTACGGTTTCGCACAAAAAGTGTATTGATTTGATAGAACATCAAGTAAAATGCCTTCTGGAATGTAGTTTTATTACATTGTTAGTTACGGTATGCTAAATGAACACTTGAACAAAATAGACTTTTGACAATAGAAATATCAAAGCCCGATGCTCATTCCGTGTGAGTAGCGCAGCCAAGGGAGGGTGGGGGGGCTTTTGCCCCCCACCCACCCATTGGCCTGTCGACCAAAATGCAGAATAAAAAAATACCACGTTTTTAGCACTTCTGAGACTGGTTTTTGGACTAGAATGGACTAAAACGTGATTTAAAGCATCTTTTGAACCATATAATCAGAGGGGCTAATTTGTCAAAAATAAAACTCACAAATCAACAAAAACTTTGAAAAATGGCCAAAAATAAGCAATCAAATTTATATAGCTCATTGCAAATGCTTAACATAGTTTTTATCAACAAAAATATTATAAACTCACGAACAGGGGGGATCTATTCAGTATTTTTCCATGAGCCCCCCTCCAATTATTTTTCTCTACCAAATATAGTCGAAATAGATTACTCCGTGAGAGTTTTATTAAACTATAGGATTTTATGATCTACCAGTATGTAAACAAGAAAAAATTTTACCACTAGCCACTTCTCACATAGCCCATTTATGCAACTGGTTTAATCATGTTTGCACTGCCAATTGCTATGCCAAGTTTTAAAAGCATTATTTTTTATCAAAATAGCCCTAAAATTTAGTTATTTTTGCAAAAAGATGCAAAATTTTCGATCGCTGGGGCTCCGCCCCCAGACCCCCAAAGCAGCTCCCTCATTGCGAATTTCTGGCAACGCGCCTGTTCTGTGTATGAAGACGGTTATGCTGGCGAAAGTTTAATAAATACGATTTTTGACGCAGGAAAGACGAAAAGAGCGTTTTATGTTATTAATTTGAATTGAATTGGTTAAATCAATGACATGAAACTAGTTTTATGCCATTGGTTAAATTTTAAAAAATATTTTATATACTGGTAACATTTTTGGGATGGGACGGATCAAAAATATCCCCAACAAGTTTGCGCGAGGTCAAGAACATTAATTATAAACATGCAAAATTTTGAGATTATTCACAATTTGTGCTCATAAATTTTATCATCCCCCCCACCAAAATTTTCTAGATCCGCCACTGGTTGAGATAAGCACAAATTTAATTTCGGGTTGCTTTCGGTCTAGTGTATTTATGTCTTGGGAATCTGGGCGGTGACAAGCCGTAAACTCGACATTTGGACAAGATTAGATTTGGACTAAAATATTTATGAATTAACAGATCTTTAGCGCAATTATAGCACCTGATAGCACCAAAAAATCTTGTAGTCTTGAATTGATCTGTAGCAGAAAGAGTAGTCGAGTTTGGGAAGTATTAGTACTACTTCTGATGTGATTTTTGAAAATTCTTCTACCAATTTGCTTTCCAATGCTAAATGGCATCCTGTTTCAATGATAGCGACTCCATGCAAGCAAGAGATAGAAAGCTTAAAAAAAGGGATAAAAACACTTAGTCTCCGAAACATAGGCGTAGCCAGGATTTTTGATTGGGAAGGCCCCAAACCGCAAATCACATGCAATGACGTCATCAGAAACTTCGAAAGAGGAATTTTTTGTGGGGGCAAAGATATCGTGAAATGGAAGATCAGAAGCGGTGGCCTGGTGTTGGCACGTAACTAGGAACTCGTTCAAAGTTCAAAGCTTAAACCAATAGTTAAAATGGGAAAATGTCTAAATTGGGAGACGTCTTGAATAAAGAAGTGCACTGTAATTCAAACGTATCACAGCCGCCGGAGGCTTTGAGGGCGAGCCCCCCGCCGTTGGGCAATTTTTTGAAAAAAAAAAGCTGTTTTAACACCACTTGACCACATTTCGCACGTATTCAGAGCCATTTGAAAGTACTAGATTTTTAACATTTGAAAGCAATAGAAAGAATTAAGTTGTTCAGTCCTTCTTTTGCTTGCTATCTAAGTCCAAATCACGTTTAAAATCTTGCATTTTGGGGGTAACTTTTGTAAGTGATTTGGCTCAGGTAGGGGGAGGTAAAGTACATTGCCTCCTGCAATATTTTAGCAGTAAATTAACAATCCACTCGAAAATTGTCCTTAGAGATTATTGTTTTTTCATGAAAACTACAAGTTATAGGAGTACATATATAATACGGCCAGGGGGCCCAGGACATCTCAATTCAAAATTTTGTTCAATGAGCATTCCCCTTACTGTAGCTAATTTTTTTCAAAAGCATTTTGTTGCATAAGAACTGGCGAGGTGGAGGTGAATTGTTATTGAAAAATGTGCGATAGATGGTTACACCTACTAACCATCTTATTGCCCGGGCCGGATTTACATTGTGTTGGGCCCCTGGTACTTTGGGAGTTTTGCAGCATTTTCCAGCGAAATGCAGGTGAAGACCAAAAAAAAGTCTTATCTGAGCGCGGGGCCCCTGGCACTGTGCCATAATTGGTGAATGGTTATTGCATTATGTTCACAAAAAGGTTACATGATGGCCTGAGTTAGCAACTTTTAGGATAAAAACCCTTTATTTCACTCGGGTTATACGATTAAAATGGTAGGCAAACATTAAATTGAGGGGCCTGGGCCCCCTGGATCAAATTATTGTTGGAGGCCCATTTAAATTGAGGGCCATTTAAATATTATTGTAGGAGGTCCATTTAAATTGGTTGGCAAAAATTAAATTGAAGGGGCCCGGGCCCTTTGGATCAATTATCTTGTAGGGGGCCCATTTAAATATTATTGTTGGGGACCCTTTCGAATTGGTTGGCAAAAATTAAATTGAAAGGGCCCGGACCCCCTGGATCAATATTATTATTAGGGGAGCATTTAAATTGGGATTCAATTAAATATTATTGTAAGGGGCATTTTTAAATTGGTTGTCAAAAATTAAATTGACGAGGCCAGGTCCCTTGGATCAATATTATTGTAGGGGGTCCATTTGAATGGATTGGCAAAAATTAAATTAAGGGGGCCCGGGCCCCCTGGATCAATTTTATTGTTAACTACTATTGTACGCGTGTACTGTTGTACGCGAAGATGCTAAAAGAAACTGAAACTGAGTAAATAGTCTTTTTTGTGACTTTTTTTTATCATTGGTAGCATTTCAATTGGGTGAGAGGTGGGCCCCCTGGGCTCACCCCCTGGCTACGCCTATGCTCCAAAAGACGTATGGAACTTGTAATTCGCAGCAAAATTTTGAAACGTACTACTCCCACATCAATGACACTTAAACGAGGACAAAAGGCAAAATCAATGAGGGGGTATTTAAAGTTAGGCCAATCGCAGAAGACTAGATTAGCGTTGACTTCACCCTTATTGACCCATCCGTTGCAGAGATATTCTACTTCAAACACGACGTCGGTGACTCTACTGTAATGTTAAAATTTTTAATAATTTTTACTGGCAACCCTGTCATTAATAAGCATTAGCGTCATAACGACGCCTTCCCAGTTCTATCCTAAAGCATGGATTAGGCTACTGCTTTGAGTCGTTTCGCTGCGCACTAATCAGTTTGATCTTATCAGCACAACAGATCTGAGCTGGTAAAAAGAGTAGACTTTTCGGTAGCCTAGCGATTTCAGTAAAAATCAAGCTGGCCGATACATTTCAGTATAAATCCTAGCCTAGTCTAGCGATAAGGTTTTTATTACTAGGCTACACAGTACAAACTCATTCCTGATAATAAGACCACCAATAAAACTTGAGTAGGCCGCTATTGTATTTGGTTACGGTATTTCGTGGTCCTAGAATAAACTTTTCCTTCTAAGCTGAAAACAATGGCCTACAAGCCTTCTGTAATAACTCTACTAGCCTTACTTTTGCTTGTTCTTAGACGTTTGCTATCTAGGCTATCGTACAGTCTACTCATTTTCCCACTTCAGTTCTATTCTGCTGACAAGTTCAAACTGATTAGTGCGCAGCGAAGCGACCCAATGCTGACGTCAAACCGTCGCTTTAGGATAGAACTGGGAAGGCGTCGCTATGACGCTAATGCTTATCAACGGCAGACTTGTCAGTAAAAATTACTAAAATGTATAACATTACAGTAGAGTCACCGACGTCGTGTTTGAAATATGGTAAAATATCTCTGCAACGAATGGGTCAAAATGGATGGAGTCAACGCTAATCTAGTCTTCTGCGATTGGCCTAACTTTAGATACCCCCTCATTGATTTTGCCTTTAGCCCTCGTTTAAGTTTACTCTAAACAGACTATGATGGCACCTGAAACACTTCGAGTTTAAAATCTCGAAACCTCTACTAACATTGCATAGACCTCATACAAGAAGAAGGAAGCCTATTAAAGTCCACTACGTAAATCTTGGGTGTTTTGCAAACGTTTTAAATAGATCCGCAACTCATAGTAGAAAATATCCATCCATTATATCCACTTCCAGTTTTTGATTGCGTAACATTCAACTTCATTGATGAGAAAATTTTTCAAAAACTGAAGACACATTTTTGAAATAGGAAAGCCCTGGTGAAATTAGTTTCATATTACTGTACTGGTGTAGCTGTAAATGGCAAATACAAATGTGTTGAGCCCCGTTGAATAACGGTTTGGCTACGGCCATAATTATACTGAACTCGCGATGGTCAAGTTTCGAGTTTATGTGATCGCAAAATTCCGCAAGTGCATGTACAGTGATTACCATAAACAGGGGGTACTATGTCATGGGCTCATGGCCCCCCTCTTTGGGCCATCACACAACAAAAAAGTGTAAAAAACGTTGAAATCGCGTAATTAAATTACAATGGTGCATGCACGTGGGAAAGGCCTGGTATTTTAGCATCATTTTATTCAGCTTGATCGCCACAGTGGTGCAAAATAAAAATTTTTTGCTCAGACCAATGTATTTTTGCTTTAAGTAATTTTTCAACACCAGTTCACCACATCTATACTGTAACAAAAAGGTATGGTTCTATTCAGGGTGTCGAACCGTTTCAAATAACGGTTCAGGTTCAGGTTTAGCTCCTGCTCAAAATATTTTAGCGGTTCAGGTTTGGTTCGGGTTCACTTGAGCACCATTTTCGAGGTTCAGGTTTGGTTCAGGTTCACTCAAGTAAAATATTACTGGTTCAGGTTCGGTTCGGGTTCATTGACTTAAAATTTAACTGTCGTTACTCGTTTCGTCCTGAAAAAAAAAAAGGAGAAATTGATGATCCTGTTGATGATCACCACTGCTCTTATTGTGCGTGTACCAGCGCCAGCGGCATCCGGATATGGAAAAATATATTCTTACTTTTGTTAAGGGTTCAGGTTCGGTTTGGGTTCACTTGAGCACAATTTTGAGGGTTCAGGTTTGGTTCAGGTTCACTGAAGTAAAATTTTGCTGGTTCAGGTTCGGTTCGGGTTCACCAAAATGAAACGGTTCATTCGGGTTTACGGTTCGGGTTCAGGTTCGGTTCGACACCCTGGTTCTATTTCTTTATATCTAATCATTTAACCAGACTTGGCTTGTTAAGAAGTAGCATATCAACCAGCTGGTTGGGGTACGTAATATTTCAGATGTTTTGCGGCCAACCCCGATAACAGTTTAGCGTTTAATGCTAGGCATGTTGCAAAAAATCTGAACCTATAGCTGCAAAACTTTACTTTTTTTCTTGTCCTTACTTATAGTACCTATGAAAAGGATGGCCATTTATTTAGCTTATGGCCTTCGGTTGTTTTTATGCTTATTTTGTGCATGTTTTGCGCTGTTCAAAACTACATACCTTTTAAACCGAAATTTAATCTAGAAAGATCCTAAAACCGAGTTATTTTTGTAAAACAACGTAAAGCTCTCTAAGCGCGGGGGGTTCCGCCTTCAGACCTCCTTATTTCTTCTGGTGGCTGGAGACGTGGATCCCAGACCCCTTATTTGTGATCCCAATGGTAAGTTTTGACTCATCCCCCATCTTTTTGAAAATCTTGCCTAAGCCTAGGATGCTGTGCATACATAACAAGTAAAAAAATACTTCAAAAAAAAAAGTTTGTCGAATTTAAACCTACTTCAATTCCGATTTCCCAGTTATCCAGAGGTAGTCAGTAACAAAATTGTCTTATTTGACAATTTTACTACGATTTGACGTAAAAAAAATTTATTCTCATTATATCTGGCAAAACAGCTTATTGAAAATATGTCCGTATAGATCTCGAACATGATAGGCCTATTTGCACTGCAAATAAAATTTAGAGATATGGCAAGTTATTCTGAAATTTTGTTGTTTTGTTAGGTACAAGCATTGGCAGTTGAGGCAGTATTATACTTTAAAACTGCTTTCATTAGACAGAGTTAATTTTGCCTGCTGTTACTAAAGTGGAAATAATTCGCCGTATTTCTACGTTTAATTGAAGTGAATGTTAGAGAAAGTAGCAATTAATACTTTTATTTTTTGGCTATTTTGACCACCTCTGTGTATATCTGATTTTGTGCAGCTTAATTAATTCAACTGGAAGCTTTTTTAGCCAATCGATTTTCAACGTTTCAATTCTAAGCATTGAATTGCCGGTTTTCTAAGGTTTCTGCTTGTACTGTGCATTTAAACTTACCGTAAGAAATGCTATGGTGTGTAGCGTTAAGGTGCGTTTAGACTGGACGCGAAGCAACGCGAAGCAACGCGAAGCGACGCGAAGCGACGCGAAGCGACGCGAAGCAACCAAAATTTGACGTCATCGACAGCTCGCGAAAGGTTGCAACCGGTCGCAACCTTCGCGAGCAGTTGCGCAACATCGTTTGCTCGCTGGCTGTAGTAAGTTGACCTACTAAATCACTTATCGGATTTTTATGATTGCAGTTTGCTAGAAAATCATGTCAATAGTATATTTGTATGGTTTAGCGCCTATTTATCAGTCCAAAGAGTAGGTTGTTGGCAAAGTTAGATTCGGGATAGGTCTAGCCCTAGGCTAGCCAAGTTAATTTGGATCTAGACTGCTAAGGCTGTAAATTCCAGAGTGATTTTTCATAGCTATGCTTGATCTCAGAGCTTCATTATAATGAGTACACCAAAGCAGTAGGCTTAGCCCCACGGCATCTAGCTTTTAAAACAAAACTTTTTATTCTGTGCAGCATAGCAGAAGCTGTTGTATCAGTCCAGTGGGTTTTTTTGGCTGAGCAGCTTTTGCTTTTTTGTCTTAAACTAACATAGTGTTTTTGTTTTTTTTTCAAAATATAAAACAACCCACCAACAGGCTAGTTTTGAGTGTTGATAGTGTTTTTACCCATTGTTTGTTAGCTTGTTGTTTCAAAAGTAACCACAATTGAACAATTGCTTGAATACTGGAAATGTTTTTTAGCTGTTTACTTGGCTAAGCCAACTTGGTGAATAAAACTGTATTTAGAATTGGTTTCAAGCTACATACAAGAGCTAGATAGATACAAAAAATCGATAAATTTCTATGAGCTTTTGGATTGGTCTAATTAGTAATCATTTCTTTGAATAGCTACAAACATGAAATTCTTTCTTCTGAATGTCTTCTTAAAAGTCTTCTTGTTTCTAAAGGTTTGTGACAGTGATCAAGTTGAACTGGAAGCAGTGGTTTTGGACTCCCCCAAGTTTTACAATCATAAATATTGTAGTCTGGTAGTGATTTTTCACTCCAGTTCTAATTGATGAAAACAGAAGTGTCAAGTGTGTTAAATATTCATTTACTGTCTCTTTGTGTAATATCTGAATTTAGTTGTTTGTGAATTTCAAAACATTTTTACTGTCTCTTAAAATTTTTACTGCTTTACATGGTGAATAAAGTGACAAAGTAAATAATTTTAAGTCTGAAGTTTAATCATTACAATTACAGTCAGTGTATTTAGATGAACTAGAAAGCCTATATATATCTAACCAGTAGAAAGTGAGTTTTATTTTTTTGCTGAGGTTACTATTATTGGTAGAGAAGTACCCGCCTAGCAAGTTCATTAATATTGTTCCATTCTCATTAGTCACCACTAAACAAAAAACTTGATAAAGCATTTATAATTAAAATAATTGGACTGGGGAAGGAGGAAGCGTCAGTTACATAAAAATGTGAGAACTAACAAAACTTTTATTCAATTGCTTGAGTAAAAATTTTCACATAAAAAATCTAGATGTTTTTCTTTTATCAGGAGCATAACCAAAAACTTGCTACGAGGGGGCTTGACCTTGCAGCTATAAGTTTGTCTGTATCTTACGAACGGTGGTTTGGAGCGAAGCCCTTTGAGGAAAACGCGACCGTCGCAACGTTGCATACTGGTACCGCAAGAAAATGCAAACTAATAAAATGCTCTCAAAAGCATTTAACTTTGCAATAAACATCGATAAGCGCTTCGTTATCGAGTAAAACACCAAACGTAGTTTTAGAAGCTGAATTTTCCTCAAAGCAGCTGCTGGTATTACTGTGCTAAATTCTTGTCCTTCAATGATAGTGTCAAATCATGCAAAAACTGCAATGTTTTTTTGCTTTCTCCAGCAAATCAACACAGCAATCCATAGCACAATAAGCAAAAAATCCACTACATAACTGATGACAAATAGGCCTACAGCTTTCAGTTTCACTCATAGCATTAACATTGGGAGTCTTCATAAACAGCTCAAAATAACAAATACAAACAACTGTTTAAGCTTACTACAGGTATCATAACATGCTTGCCTGAAAAAGAAAAATCACATCAAAAAAACAACATAATTTGTGCTTTAAATGTACCTGTGGACTAGCCTATTGGTCTACACTCTACAAAATAGATCTACCAGTACCATAATGAGACATGGATGGTGAAAGCGTTTAAGGATTTGTTAACGGAGCAAACACCTAAAGAGAGCTTTTGACATCTGCTTCCAGCTTTTTGCGTTTCTGCATTAAAACCCAGAACTGTCATCGTCAAAACAGATTACGGCAAGTTTTCAGTGGAAGGATCTAAACAGATCATTGATAGCTAGTAAATAGGCTAAGTACTACCATACGTTTTTGAAGAAATGACTAGTCTTTTCATTTCCATATTCGTTCTACTGTACTTCGTTTTTCACTTATACTTTACAAACTTTTTTCTCAAGATTGTTTTGTTACGTGAGCTTATATAGTCTAGACTCTTCTTCACGGTTACTGCGTGATAGCATAATATAAACTCAATCTTCGTTTTACCGGTAATTTCAATGCGCTATGATGAAGCAGAACCTGTGATTACTATAATAGCGCTTCAATAATGAAGTACACAAAGCTTTCTGCTCATTGAATACATTTTAAAAGTAAGTTATTAAAATTAGCCTATGAAGCGACCAGTCGCGAAGATTAGCAACCACTCGCAAAGGTTGGCAACCTTCGCGAGTGACGTAATCGACCACTCGCGAAAGTTGGCGAAGGTCGCCAACCTTTGCTTCACGTTGCTTCGCGTTCAGTCTAAACGCACCTTAACTCACGCGTGGCGCAAAAACGTTTCAGCAAGAGCAGCCTTTTTCTCTTCAATTCTCTTCTTTTTTTCTCCACCCGTCAGTTTCCAGTCTACTGATAAAGAGTCTATGGAACCACTGACCTCTCGTCGTTTGTTTTTTTGTTTTTACTCAGCCATTTTTGAAGTTAATGAATGCAATGTTTCATACTTTTACTTATTGCTCTAGAACAGGTTAGATTAGATCTAGAGGTATGAAATTTAGACAGAAGTCTGAGATTAATAAGTTGTAAGTTTCTGCCAAATTTTGAGGCAATAAGTCACTTGACTTCAGTTTTGCAAACCGAATACCACGTCAAAAGTTTGATGTAAAAAGCGGTCCAGTTCAAAAACAGCTTAAATACGGCAAAAAATATATCATATTGTAACGTTCGTGTCCCAAGGACGCGTCCCAATGCGGTCGCCCGGCTCGGTTGAACAACCTACCGAGTTATTCTTCAGGTTGAGTTATTAATCCATATGTCCAATTAATCTTTCACTTGTGGCTACGTTGGAGTTGACGCTACATCATCCCCTCCCATTACGCTGGCGACGGCTCATCCACGTTTCCAACCAGCGCAAGGGAGTGCATCCACCAGGGCCGTAGCTAGGAATTTTTTCAGGGGGGCTAGTCGGGGCTCAATTTTTTGTTACTTATATGACGTTAAATATTGCACTTAATCGCGCATTTAGCATGCGTGTTGACTTATTGGCTTTATACAGTTCTCCTCGATGCTACGTGAGACGGTAAGCCCACAGCATCTCTTAGAGATACATAGGGAGCAGCTTAACTTGAAGATCGAGAAGTCATTTCAAAGTCTCCTGTCCGAGATAACGTGGCAAATAAATAAATATGCCACCTAAGCAACAAAAGTTTTGTAAATAAATTTGTTTCAATTCTTTTTTGCATGCGTAGCCTAACGAGTAAATACTGAATGAGTGAATTGGAGAACATGCCTACACTGATCATTAACCAATCAAAGAGATCATAATCCTTGAATTTAGCAATTATAGGCGTATAAGCTCAATTAGCTAACTAACAAAGGGGCCGTTCAAATATTAAGCACGTCTTCAATTGGGGGGGGTTGCACAATCGCTTTCAGCAATATTTTCTGGAGATACGATGGATGGTAGTTGAGGTGATCTTGAGGTTTCGGCGTGGACTTCTGCTTGCGTGCCACACTCAACGGAAGTATTTAATCTTGTTACAAATTTGTCCATATTTGACAAGTTTAACTGGTCAAGTTAAAAACATTTTTGCGGTGACGTGATAAACTTAATAATGGATTACTGTACTGCACTAGAGATGGCGCGGATGACAAAAAATGCATCCGCATGCTGCGCTGCATCCGCAAACCTTGTCCGCATGCTGCACCGCACCACATCCAAACACAACTAAGCTCATGCTGCACCGCGCCGCACCGCAAGCTAAATTTCCTTTAAATTTCTACTAACATCACAAAAAATTAACTTTCTTGCTTACGACATATAAAAAAATTGATGTTAGGGGTATTATTTTGGAGAGTTTTCAAAACGGTTGCTCTCTCAAACCATGTCAAAATATTTGTTTTTTAAACATCTGCCAATATAAAAAAAGTAATGCCCTAGCTTGAGCCATTCAAAATACTAATTTCTGGGGAGTCCATTTGGGGGCCCCTGGGGGGGGGGGGTACCTCCATACTATGTCAAACTATTTGTTGCTTAAATATCTACCAATATAAACAAAAAATTATCACCTTAGCTTGAGCAATTAAAAAAATTAGCTTTTTAGGGCCCCATTTTGGGGGGTTCTGGGGAGAAGCCTCAAAAAATTTCAGGAGGCAAAATTGCATTTGCAGCTCAACAAATCTACACAAAAATTAAATATGAATGTTGTGTGGTTTAGGAGAAGAAGAGTGCACAAAATTTAGAAAGCAAAAAATGAAAAAAGAAAAAAAAACTCAATGCCGCTAAAAGTGTAGGTAGGGATGAAAGGGTATCTTATGTCATATAACTATGTGAAATATTTTTTGCCATACTTAAGCCATTTTTGAGTAAGACCGCTTTTTACACCAAACTTTTGAAGTAGCCTAGTTTTCGCGTTCCAAACCTGAAGTTACGGGACTCATTGCCTTGAAATTTGGCACACACAAAACTTATGAATCTCAAACTGCCGTCAAAATTTTATGTAGCTAGACCAAACCATTATCGAGTTTTAAGTAAAAGTCTGAAACTTCGCACTCGTTAACTTTGAAAATGGCCGAGTAAAAACAAAAAACATGTGACGTGAGATCAGTCGTTTCAATTATAGCCCTTCAGGTTTAATCTGCCTTGCAGTTTTTCTGCACCATGTTAACTTTTGGCAATCAAAAACAATCTACCAGTCTACCTGATTATTCCATGCAACTACTGTACTAATCCTTCAACAGTAGCTCAAATAATGAAATATAAGGTATCATGTGCTCTGCATGCTGTCACAAGCTACTACACTTGTATGAAACTACTTTATGTATTATAGGCTACCTTTGCCGTTTGCAGGTGTGTTTGATTGTGGAACAAATTTTGCTACTACGTAGGCTATTCTGTCATTGGAAATTTGTGTAGCCTAGTCTTTGTACTCTACTTAGAACCCTCTAATCATCCACTACCACCACATTATAGGCTATTTGGTCATTGCAACTTTGTGTAGCCTAGTCTTCTTACTTACCTATGTACCAGACAGGCTACAGCCATCTACGGTAGGATTAAAAGCTAATGGTTTATGCCATGACCTGTTGACGAATGCTATAGGCTACACTGAACTAACTCTGTCCCTCTGAAATGCAAGCGTTGTACCAATACCATAGGTCTACTGCATACTGGGTGGGTACCTTGTGGCCAGAGCCTGCAAGAGGAACTTCAGGGGGTACATCGTACCCAGGCCTACATCGTACCCAGGCCTAGGGGGGCTCGGAAGAGTTCAGGTTTCCGGGTTAACTTTTGGTAGCCTATTGCACCCAGGGGCGTATTTATGCCTGCACCCAACCTTGGGCAAAAAATCAAAGCAAATTTCAGTGAAGACCTTTTTTTTGCTCTTCAACAAATTTTGGGCAAAAAATTGGAAAAAAAATTTGCGCAAGTTTGGTGCTGGGTCATTGATTTATGGCTTGGGGGGCCCAATAAGATTTGGGGGCCCGGTATCGACCTTCGTACCCTGTGGAAAAATTTCTCTCTGAGGCCCTGCTTGTGGCTAGGCTATGTGCCTCAGCTCTGATGCTTGTTTCACATAAACCTGCTTCATCAACATTTTTTTATCTGCCTTTGTTCCATCTTCTCACCTAACATTCTTAAACTTTTCCTAGTCTAGCCTACCAAAACCAAAATCTTTTTCTTGGTGTCAAGAACCTTGTTCAGCCAATCAAAACTAAGTTCGTTGTAGCCAAAATAGCCAATTTTAGGATGTTCCGAATTCTAAAAAAATATACTTCAAGCAATGATTGCTTCCACTGAAGGCACCATTGACTGTTTTAGTAGGCCCCTAAATATATGTATTGTCACAGCATGATATTGTTATTGTCTTCAATTCATATTATAGTTGCATCATGACCCACCATTGTTGGACATAACCATGGCGACCTCAACAACAGGCCATGACATCGCGCAAGCGGCGGCTGTTTGTGGAGGCTGACTGCAAAAATTCGCTATTGTTACAAAATTGCTGATTCAATAATTTTTAACGTTATATTCAATGGTTTAGCACTCCTCTTTCGCAAAGTACACTTAAAACCATCAAATTGTATTGAAAATAATTGATATTAAAAAACTTCACAAACAGTTCACTAATAAATTGCAACAATACTTAAAGGCGGTGAATCATCCAGCCAATTCCGGTGGTTTACAATAGCTAAAATTGAACTATAATTTTTGATATTTTTTGTTTTGATTTTGGGACTGCGTTTGCAAAGATATTCGACAAATACAAAAAGATGTCCCCCGGAAAAAAGTTTTTGGAAACTCTGAGTTTTGATCTTCCCGCCAAAACCACAGTTCTCTAAACTATTAGGCCTACTGTAATCTTATTAAACTATTAGGCCTAACTATCTCTAAACTATTGGGCCTAATAGTTTAGAGATAGTAAGGCCTAATTAGCCCTAAACTATTTAGAAATAAACTATTTAGAAATAAACTATCTCTAAAGTATTAGGCCTACCACAGTTCTCTAAACCACTAGACCTACTGTGGTTTTGGCGGGAAGATCAAAACTCAGAGTTTCCAAACACTTTTTTCCGGGGGACATCTTTTTGTATTTGTTGAATATCTTTGCTACCGCAGTCCCAAAATTAAAACAAAAAATATCAAAAATTATAGTTCAATTTTAGCTATTGTAAACCACTGGAATTGGCTGGATGATTCACCGCCTTTAAGTAAGCTAATAACAGTTGTCAAAACGTACCCTATAGTCATAAGCACAGCACAGCAACAAGTACGCTTGGCAAAGCATAGTAAAAGTAATCTTAAGTTATTATCACAGCAAAGTAAGGGCGTATGCAGGGCGTAAGCAAAGACGTACGCAGGTTTAACCTCCCCCCCAATTGGTCTGTCGGATAAAATGCACAATAAAGAAAATATCACGTTTTTAGCGCTTCTGAGCCTGTTTTTTTTTTTTTTTGCAATGACATGGATTCCAATATGATTTAAAGCAACTTTTGAAACATTTAGAGTTTCTTGGGGGTGGTAATTTGTCAAAAATAGAACTTACAGATCAGTAACAACTTCAAAAACTTGCCAAAATTAGCAAATTTAACCGCTAAAAATACTTAACATTGGCTTCATCAAAAATCTGGAGATAGGGTTTCAGTATTTGTTAATTAATCAGTATTAGTTAATTATTAATCCACTCAAATCTTGTTCCATTGGCCCCCCTCAATCTCCAACGTCTACTCTATAAACTACAGAATATAAATGGTTGTAAGTTTTTTCAACTTGTGATTTTGTGATTTATCGGCTTGTAAATTAGAGTACTGAAAAGTTACCATTAGCCACCGCCCACATAGCCTATTTATGCAAACAGTTTGATCAGATTTGCACTACCAATTTTTATGCCACGTTTTAAAAGCATTATTTTTTATTAAAATAGCCCTAAAATTAAATTACTTTTGAAAAAAAAATGCAAAATTTTCAAACGTTGGGGGCTCCACCCCCACACCCTCAAACACAGTTCCCCATAGCCAATTTCTGGGTACGCACCTGGCAACTTTGTACTGTTTGTAATTATGAGCGTTTTTCGTAGTTTTTGTTTTGAACAATTTTTTCTTGATCGTTCAGTTGCAAACCTTATGATGTTGATTATAAAGGTATGCCTAATGCTTAATCGTTTTTTGTTTGAAAAGTTTTATTTGCATTACGCACTGTATGACTTTGATTCTATCTTGTGACATTGCACTAAGTTATTTATTTGCTAAAGTATAGATCGCGAACATTTTGATGTCATTTTTGAACCCCCTCCCCATTGAAAAACCTGCGTTTGCCACTGCAGCATAGTAAAAAGTACGCAACAGTCATTGACACAGCATAGCAAAAGATAACCTACAGTTTTTACCACAGCATTGCAAAAAGTAATCCACAGTTACTACCACATCGTAGTAAAAAGTACGCTGCAGTCATTGACGCAGCTTGGCAAAAAGTAATCTACAGTTATTACCACAGCTTAGTAAAAAGTATGCTGCAGTCATTAGCACATCATAGCAGAAAGAAACCTGAATTAAATCCTGATCACTGTGCATGGAGTCACGAAATGCCTTCACATTAGCAAGTTATAGTTACATATCGTCCAGCAAAGCAGTTTCATTATCCAATGCAACTGCGAAAATTGATTGAGGGAGCTTTTTGAGCTGGATAATCAATTCATCTTGTAAAACCGAAAATAAAACGGCATCTTTCAACAAAAACAAATTTAATTTATCATCTTTTGAATTTCTAACGGCACTTGATGTTCGCTTTGTTGTGCGTTCCGGTGCTGAAGGAGAAGAAATCTGGGAGGATAGTACTCCTGGCCAAACAGAAAGAGGATTTTTTGGTCTAAGCTTTCTACCCCGAACTTCAATAATTCAAAATTTTTTCGGCCAATGGAGTTCTCATAAAACAGTATAGCTATTTACAGTGAGATTAGCGTTTAGCACTGCTTATATCGATTTTCTTCGTTCCTCAGTATCAGCAGGCAAGAGATACACAGATAGTTTTTTACCAGGGTCTTCAGTGTTAATTTTTTCACAATCATACTGTAGTTAACGCAACATGCGTAAGCACAACATTTTCTAGGCATTAGGATATCTGATATACTTCATCTAACTAAGCTGCAAAAACAATCATCTGTGTAGTAGGCAGTGGCAATTTTAACAAGACTGTATCTACAATAATCCTCATTTATTCTTAAAGAACTGTAAAACTAAGGTATGCCAGCAACTGGTAAAACGTACACTAAAGACTAGCATAAAGATATGGTTTTGAACCGCCTAGTGGGTACCTACTACCTAGACGGCTATCTGCAGCTTGTGCATGATGTCTCAAACTCCCAATGCAGTCAGCGCTCTTCATTAGATTCCAACTAACAGACCTGTATGCTACTGGCACTCAAGATGTAGTTTAAAACTTACAGTAGCCTGTTGCTTTTTGCATCATGTTTTTAGCTAACATATAGAAGGCCATCAAACAGGCATATACAGTAAGTTTTATAATTGCAAACTTTTCTTCGATGCAATTGTTTAAGTCTAATCTAAACCAGATCAGTTTAAACTACACTGTAAGCAAAACTTTATTTTTGCAATTTAATGAATTTCTACTAACTGTTACAACTTTACCACAAAATCTCCTACTTAATTGCTGTAGTGAACCAGTCTACCAGTTTACAAAATCATGTCGTTGACTGCGAGTCTATAGTGAGCATGCAGAGCGTGACAAAATAGAGTAAAACCGCGTGCCGTGTGCAGAATGCAAATCGTGCGCAAAATTAGAGCCAGCCTCCACAAACAGCCGCCGCTTGCACGATGTCATGGCCTGTTGTTGAGGTCGCCATGGACATAACAAAATAATTCACTAGCAATAATTGTAAAAAAAATGTAAAAAATTATAGTACGCGGCGCTACGCTGACGCTGTGACGTAATACAGATTTTGGTTGCCACGCTGCGCGGCGCGGTGCACCAACAACAGCGCGCGGCCGCGTACGCTGCGCTGTTGCCATCTCTACTGCCGATTGCTGAGCAATAGACGCCCGAGAAATCCGGCCCATCATGCAAAGTTAGCGATGTGGATGCGACCTCGCTGGTGAGGTGACTGATCAGTGATTAACATCACCAACTGATCACCATCAAGCGACAAAAATAAATCACAGAAATTACGGACCAACAGTATGGCTGTTGGGACAATCAACTTGTAGGCCTAACCTCTGACCTAGGCTGCAGGCTTCTTAATCTTAATGTATTTTTGATTTGTAGGTTAGTTACCAGTAACTGTTCAGTTGTTTTATTTGCAAATCATAGTAACTGAGTGTTCCAGTTAAAAAAGTACCTGTAACTGTGTAAGTCTTCTTGTTTATCCGATATAAAAAGAAGTTCTAGCAGCACATTGATTGTAATTGCGAATAATCTAGCCTATGTTTCAGATTTTATTCAAGGGTTAAGGTTATTTTTTAGCATAGGACCTATTACCAATGGTATGAATCAGTGAATTGTACTGTAAGGTAATGGTACTGAAAGTATGCTGATAGCTGAGTGAAAAGTAGATTAAGTGACTAGGCCTTCCACCCAGCGGCATTTCATTAACATTTTTAAAGGCGGTGAATCATCCAGCCAATTCCAGTGGTTTACAACAGCTAAAATTAAACTATAATTTTTGATATTTTTTGTTTTGATTTTGGGGCTGCGTTTGCAAAGATATTGAACAAATACAAAAAGATGTCCCCCCGAAAAAAGTTTTTGGAAACTCTGAGTTTTGATCTTCCCGCCAAAACCACAGTTCTCTTAACTATTAAGCCTACTGTAATATTGTTAAACTATTAGGCCTAACTAAAGATAGTTAGTTAGCAGAGGTGGAGTCCTCGAGGACGTCCTTGGCCTCGAGGACGTCCTCGAGGACAGATTTTGAAGTCCTTGGCCTTGGCCTCGAGGCCTCAAGTCCTCGAAAATTGGCCTGTCCTCGGCTCGAGGACAGCACTATTTTTTGGAAAGTTAAAATTTTGTGGAGCGGTTGAAAAATTTTTTGGAAAGCGTTTTTTCGTGGAGATCGCTTGAAAAATTTTTGTGAAGACCTTTTTTTTTTTTTTTGGAGAGCACTTGCGCTTTGTGTCCTTGGTCCTTGGCCTTGGCCTCGAGCATTCCTGTCCTTGGCCTCGAGAGTGTCTGTCCTCGGAAAGGCTGTCCTTGGCCTTGGCCTTGGCCTCGGATTTTTTTTGTGTCCTTGGCCTTGGCCTTGGCCTCGAGCCTTGTGTCCTCGACTCCACCTCTGTTAGTTAGGTAGAGGTAGTTAGGCCTAATTAGGCCTAAACCATTTAGTAATAAACTATTTCTAAACTATTAGGCTTACCACAGTTCTTTAAACCGTTAGGCCTACTGTGGTTTTGGCGGAAAGATCAAAACTCAGAGTTTCCAAAAACTTTTTTCGGGGGGACATCTTTTTGTATTTGTTGAATATCTTTGCAATCGCAGTCCCAAAATTAAAACAAAAAATATCAAAAAATTTAGTTCAATTTTAGCTACTGTAAACCACTAGAATATGCTGGATGATTCAACGCCTTTAAGTCACTGTAAAGAGAGTGACACAAAAATAATTAGAAATACTGCTCAGCTACACCAATCTTCATCCATGCATTTTCATTTACCAGTAGGCCTACCGGTACGTATCGGTACTTATTTTTACTAGGCCTATAGATTTAAGATTAGGGTTGCAGGTACATTTCAGGTTTATGGTTTAGGCTCTTTTATGTAAGATTTTGAGTTTGGGTTAAATTTAGGGTATAATTGAAAAAACAACTATGGTAGCTTGCTGAAGATCAAAGTTTCTGGTGAAATAGTTGCATTTTTTACTTAAACTGCTTTAAAGAGAAAATAGGCTAGTCAAGTTAATGTTATTGCAAACTGACGAAGTTGCACTATATTAGGCTATTCTATACTTGTAGTCTTTACCAGACTAGCCTACTCTGCATACTGTAGTTGTAATGTTACAATAACAGGCTGACAGTGACAATTGATTGCGATACAGGCTAACAAAATGGTAAAAAGTTGCATTGCACCTGCTTGTCGTAATACAGAAAAAGACAAGAAGGACAAAAGCATTCATTTTCATCGTCTTCCAATAACTAAACCTTTGCTGTTGATGAAATGGATAGCAAAAATGAAGTTAAAAAATCCATCTATTTCAAAGTGTCGATATTCAAGAATTTGTAGCTCTCACTTTACGCCTGACTGCTTTGAACGTGATCTGCAGGCAGAGCTATTGGGCACAAAACCTAAGCATCGATTAAAAGAACAAGCAGTGCCTACAATTTTTGATTTCAGTTATGATGATGTAACAATTCCTGATCTTTTGGTCACATCTGAAAAAACATCTCGAGCTGAAAGTGAAATTATGGATTGTGTAAAACGAAGAAATTTAAATAATAAAATTAACCATGTAAGTCTTTTTTTTATTTTATTCATCTTAGAGACCAATATTAATCAGAAACTTTGCTTTTTTTTAACCACACCAACGTAAATGCACTTTTTTGGTTCTATATGCAAGTTTTTTCTTGTTGGAGTCAGTGGTACACTTGTAGAGTACCGGTACTATTCAAATTTTGCAGGAACCAGATATGTAACCAGGGGGGTCATTACATGCTCTTCGTTATTTATCAAATGTTCATTAATTAAAAAGAAAGTGGCTAGTATTACGTTACGTAACGCCCATATTGCTTATTATTCTCTTGCTTCTATAACACGTATTGACGCTGTTGAGCAGGTTGTAAGAAAATATTTATAGCTATGGTGGTCTTTTTGTGTTTTGGAAGTTACATTTTACAGTCTAATCTAATTTCAGAATAAAAATAAGTTCAAATGCACTAACAAAGCTGTGATCGGAAAATCTTTGGAAATTGCAAGTAGTGATAATTAATAGACCTCTGAGGCTGCAGCTTATTATTTGTCACAAAAAAGAGCTCCTTTCTTCAATAAAACTGGTGCTAATATGCAATAAGTGCTGCCAGTGCAAACTGGTTTGTACCAGTACAATGAATGAATGGTGCAAGATATTAACGATAAAAACGTTAAAGGAAGTTACTTAGTTCATTAGCGGAAGTTAGTTTAGTCCGTTAACATGAAAAAACTTTTTATTGGATTATCGAATTCAAGAAAAAGTTAGCTTCGTGATTAACGGACTTGTGCCCACCTATGGCATTATTTGTTATTTGATATTACATGTTCACATTATATGAATATCGAGTAGCGACTATTTGATAACTTTGCCATTTTTCAGAAACCATTTCGAATTCTATAAACCAATCGTTAACTTTATTTTAAGGCAGTGGCTGCTGTTACGTTATGTAACACGTCACTTGTAAGATAATATTATGTAATTTGTAACATTTCAGTGGTGAGATATGTTTACATGAATTTTGCTACTTAGCTCTTGTGATGCTTATTGAAGCAACAAGACTGCAAGTGCAAGCGCGTGTTGCATCGTAGAAGGTAGAAGCGCAAGGGTAATTATTGAATTAGTACTTTTTTTTAGGACACATTAGGACTCGTCATAACAAACCAATATTTTTTTTAGGACATTATCAAAAGTCAACTAAACTCTAGTTTATATAATTAAAAGTTCAATTGGAATTCAATCAAAATCAACTAAAATCTAGTTTTGAATGAAACATTGTATGTGAATTCATGCGGTATTAAATACAGTACTAGTACGAAAACACCTCCGTCGTAAAAAAGTCTGGAAGTTTTTTTTACAGCTTTTACAAGTTAAATACGGCATTTTGACGCTCTTTAAGCGACTTCTCGATAGTGTAGTGGTAGGAGCATGCGTTTCTCGATTTCCGAGTACAGGTTCGATTCGCTGCGATTGCGGTGGCATGTTACGCAATTAGGAAGATTTGCGGTGATCTTTTTTCTTCCGTTTACTTCAAAACCTTGCATTCGAGTTGGGGTTCGGGCAGCAATGCCACTCTGCGAGATAGCACATCCAAGTGCGAACACAAGGCTTTTGATTGCCTTAAATTCAAACTTTTTTACCACGACAGAGGTGTTTCAGTATGGACCCGTACTGCATTTATTATCGCATGAATTTGCATCTAATTTTCTGTTCATAACTAGATTTTAGTTGATTTTAATTGAATTCCAATTAAATTTTTAATTAAATAAACTAGATTTATGTTGATTTTTGATAGCGTCCTAAAAGCAATACCAGTTTGTTATAACTGGTCCTAATGCATCCTAAAAAAAAGTATTAATTTACTAATTAAGCTTGCGGCTTCTTCCTTCTACGATGCAACACGCTCTTGCACTTGTTGCTTCAATAAACATCACAAGAGTTAAGTGGCAAAATTCACGTAAAAATATCTCACCGCTGAAATGTTACAAATTACGTAATATTATCCTATGAGTGAAGTGTTACATAACGGAACAGCAGCCACTGCCTTATTTTAAACAGTTTTGACACAATATTTTATTGACGATCAGAATAAAAAGTTGCAAAAATGCAAACACCGGTCTGTTTTTATCGTTTATATTGTCTTTGACAAGAAATTGGTAAATGTTTTTGGAAAGAACATTGTTGCCCATAACATGGTATACCAAAAATTTAACATCTCCTTTACTTGATAGCACATACGGTAAGCTTTATCTGAAACGTCTCTGCGACATAATAGCCTAGTAGCCTACTGTATACTCACCAATTAATAAATTTATCAAATGCGGTTAATTAAAGCTAAATTATTTCTTAACTCAGACTGAACTGAGTAAGAATTCGATCAAATTTTACCATGTAAACTTTGGAACAGTATTTTTATAAATGCTTTTAGAAAGAATGCAAAAAGTAGTTAATACACAACTCAACTAAATCAACTGAGGATTCACAACCCAACAAACTTAATAAGAACGGAGAGATGAGGGTGACTGGGAAGTGAGCTCGTGCTCTTCGAGTCTCCAGCTACCCGCGTATGTGTCGAAGCAGGTGGCCTGCAGTCGTAATCGAACTTGGGTTGCAGTATTGCTTATGCGATAATCAGCGCTCAGTTTCGTTTGGCCATGCTGCTGACAAAACTATGTCACTAATTGAAATTTGATCGCCATGAAAAAAAAAAGAAAAAAATAATAAGCAGTAAAGTTTTGAAATCATCAAAATTTTTTCAAGTTCCAGCTCTGCATCAATAGATGAGTACTTTCGCTCCACAATTTGCTATTAGTTTTTTCAGGATTAAATGCTCCTGTGAAAAAAGAGTAATTCTTAGCATCAAATCGATAAAAATCTAAGTTTCTGTGTTTGACCCTCTACCTCTTTCACTCATGGTGTTTCATGTTTATTTTTGAAGAACTGGCTGGGGTTATTGAAACTTATACCAGTGATATTTTTTTCCTTCTTGCTAATAAATGCCTGAAGCATATCAATTGACAGCAGTCGAAGAGATGGAATATTGTAAAGTATAATGCGGAACGATTCCAACCAATTATAATTAATTGCAACGTCTAGAACTATAAGTGATGCAATTATGATGTAACAGTCAGAACAGAGTTAACAAAGTGATTTCAGTCTTTTCAAATGAATTTTTCTGTTATAAACCGAGCATGTAATAGCATTCAATTTGTTACAGCACAAAAATGTGTTATTTGAAAAAAAACAACAACTTTGATTAACACATATGAATAATGAATAGCGAATATAAATAACAATTGTTGAATATGAATTTTGAAATATCACATACAAATAGCAAATTACAAATATGCTTAAGGAAGAGCATGTAATGACCTCCCAGCTGTCTAAACTTGTGAGCCAAAAGTGCAGGATCTATGTGAGCAATTTTTAAGAATTAGTTCTCTAAATTTAGCAACCACTTTGCACTAATTAGTACAAACCAGCTGAATATCACCTCTGATTGCAGTTGTAGGCTGGGCCCCTGTGATAGATACTGCATCTGGCGTGGTCCTAATGAAAAATAAGTGTTATATGTAAGTGTTTTTCTGTAGGACACTGTGATGCATTGCCAGTTTTAGAATTAAACCGGTAGTTAGCTGTAGCAATATTTTGATTACTCACTTGACACTCTATCACATGAGCTATTGCTACCATTATGAAAAATAATGAAGCCACAATCCACGTGGTAGTATATGCAATTAATTCTATTGGTAATGTATTGCGTAGATACATTCTATTTTGGATAAAAAGATAATGAAAAAGAGGTTAGAAGAAAAGAAGATGGAAAACTTTTTTGCATGTTGCCACACAACTTGTCCTTCTCATCGGTTTCCTCACACGGAATCTGTTAGTGTTCAAACAAATCAAGTCGTGCGTTCAGTTGCATCCACTCAAACATAGCATGAACAAACTGAATAATTGCTACAGTAAGATTAAAATCACTCATTGTGCAATGAAATCTATGCAATTTTAAAGCTCGAGTCATTGGCATCATAGAATTGATGCTGGTGCAACAAAAACAAATGATTACTTTATTTCTAATTTTAAGGAGGTGAAGCATTCAGCCAATTCTAGTAGTTTACAATACCTAAAATCAAACTAAACTTCTGCAATTTTTTGTTTTGTTCTCAGTATAGGGCTGCAATTGCAAAAATATTCAACAAATTTGAGATACTCTCTAAAAAGTTTTTGGAAAACTGAATTTGTTCTCACAGTCTTAAATTTCCAGTGAAAAAGAGGGACTGAAAAATATTTATGATCTACGACTTCTATGCGTGGGACGTTTAGTCACCAGCAATCAAGCACTAGAACTTTTAGGCACCAGAGGTAAAAAAAATTTCCAAAAATTCTTTGTTTTAATAACAGTTTGTTTTTTTTTTTCAAAAAAAAAGTTTTTTAATTTTTTTTTTCAAAAACGTATTTTTCTTTCAAATAAAAGCTTTTTTCCGAAATAAAAAAGTTTTTCAAACAAAAAAGTTTTACTTTGATTAAAATATTAATATTTTCAAAGCTTTTCATCTGACACTTGGCAAAAGGAATTGTCAGAATAGAGAGCGCTGGAAAAGGAGCAGCTATAGGAAAAGCCAAGCAGTGATAGGCTGGAAAAGGATCAATGAGAGAGCGTCATTTGTGTAAAACCTTTAAGTTAAAAACGATTTTTTTTTGTCGGCAGAGCGTTGGGTTAGAAGTTTTAAAAAAAGTGACATTATTTAAAAAAATTCGATGAGAAATTAATTTTTTGTAAAACTTTTTTAACTCTTCCATCTATCTGCTTTTCAAGTAACTTTTATCAAAACTTCTAACCCCACCCTCTGCTGACAAAAAAAATTTGTTCTCAACTTAAAAGTTTATACAAATGATGCTCTCTCATCGATCCTTTTCCAGCTAATCACTGCTCGGCTTTTTCCTGTAGCCACTCCTTTTCCTGTGCTCTTGATTCTGACGATTCCTCTTGACAAGTGTCAAAAGAAAAGCTTTGAAAATATAAAATTTTAATCGAAGTAAAACTCTTTTGTTTGAAAAGCTTTTCTTTTGTTTGGAAAAAAACTTTTATTTGAAAGAAAAATACGTTTTTGAGAAAAAAAAATTTTAAAACTGTTTTTTTTTACCTCTTGGGCCTAAAAGTCTCAGTGCCTAAAAGTTCTGCTGCCTAATCAGCGGCGCATAAGCATCCCATGCCTAAACTTTTGTACCTAAAGTCATGGTTCGTAATTTAGTATTTACCCTTTCAGTAACTCTTGTGACTAATTCAATTTCGGCAAATCTCTCACTTTTTCTGGAAATTCAGGCTGCGAGAACAAACTCAGGATTTCCAAAAACTTTTTATGGGGGATATCTATTTGTATTTGTTGAATATCTTTGTAATCACTGTCCCAAAATGAGAACATAAAATTTCAAAAATTCTCTTGCAATTTTAGCTATTCTAACCTATCGAGATTGGCTGGATGCTTCACCCTTTTTAATGCTATTTCTAGTTTTGTTGTGATGCTTTTTGTGACCCCAAATAAAAAAAGCTACGAAATTGCTTAGAAATTGATGGGTGTGTTAGCGTATGTCTGAAATGCTACATTCAACTTGTCTCAGGATATATTGCCTGCTGATAAATTATAAACCTTTCCTCGATTTGAATTTATTGGTTTGTAAATCTGCAAAGTCTAAACTGATTGATTCTGCTGAAAATACTTGACACTCCACCTGTTGAATAGGTAATTACCTAACTCTTTTACCATTTGAAGTTTATCCTCTTTTGTGATTATGACTAGTGGTTATTTTACTTGGGAGTTTTATTATGTCATCCATAACATAGTGATTCATTGTGCCTTGGTCGTTTGCAAAGAGTGCTTTTTGTCTGGTATGTTTAGGTATGAACTTGTGTTTCAGGACGTTTAGACGCAAGGATTTATATCATTTTAGATAAAAATAAGTGATGGCAAATGCAAACTTATTTCAAACATCATATGGAAAACGTTACGAAATGTATTTAGAATATGGTACTAGTTGCTCCTTCTGTAGTCAAGATATGTGTTAAATTTGAGGTAGCTAGCTGTTTTAGTTCCTCAAGATTTATGTAGTTAACAAGTTAACTTTGTTTGCCTATATAATATATACAATGAGTATACCGGAATGAACACATTGAATATATGAACACATGGAATGAACACATTAATAAGAACACATTGAAACGCAACGCAGGAATAGCATCTAAACGTGCAAATTTTAGTTGTGCATGAAAAATTTATGTTGTAGTAATTACGATTTATCAGATTTTTATAATGTTGCTAGTTTTTAATTACCGGTACATTTGAAAGAAGGTAATAATCACTATCGAAACTTTTTTTATCTGGTGCTGATATTTCCCGTGCCTAGTGAACGTCCATTCATCCAATTTTAAGACGACGAATCATCTAGCCAATTCCGGTGGTTTACAATAGCTAAAATTGAACTATAATTTTTGATATTTTTTGTTTTGATTTTGGGACTGCGGTTGCAAAGATATTGAACAAATACAAAAAGATATCCCCCGAAAAAAGTTTTTGGAAACTCTGAGTTTTGCTTTTCCCGCCAAAACCACAGTAGGCCTAATAGTTTAGAGAACTGTGGTTTTGGCGGGAAAAACAAAACTCAAGAGTTGGGGGATATCTTTTTGTATTTGTTCAATATCTTGGCAACCGCAGTCCCAAAATCAAAACAAAAACTATGGAAAATTATAGTTCAATTTTAGCTATTGTAAACTACCGGAATTGGCTGGATGATTCACCGCCTTTAACCAATAATACGTGATTGCTGAGAACGTGAGCATGCATTGGGTAGCTGGTGGTTGAAATTGTTGCAAATAGTCCTCAGCAAGTAAAGCCGCTTTGTAGTACATATTTTCTTTCCATGGATTTAATTTTTAAAAGCATTTCTTTCTGAGAAGATTTTTGAGGTAAACGCAAATTCATTTTGAGTTTTACTTGCTCGATTTTTAAGATTAACTTACAGTGAGTATTTATTTGTTGTAAGTTAAAAACAGACGACAATAAATGATATAACTTGAAATAATAAATAATTTGACATCAATAATTTAACTTGAATCTACTATGATCTGAAGGAATTTATTTGCAATTTTGGTCAATTTACGATCCAATGTAAGCTGACAAAAACCTAATGGAATTAAGTAACTATGCAGAAAGATTTTAAGCTAAGGGCTGCCGATGAGAGCTAAAAGCTCGAAACAGCGCTGTCCAGCTCTGTGCATCGTATGCAGAAAGATGATAAAATCCTCAAGGGTGACTTCGCACTAGCTGTTTCTGCAGAACTGTGTCAGAGCATAGAGATTCTGAGTCTGAAAAGAAACCATTGGTAATACTGGTATCACTTGTATCAAAGAAGTATGTTCGTTAAATATCGAAGAATCTTTAATATATTGACTGTGTGTTGAGCTTTTTCATTATTGTTAAGTTTTTGTTACTTTTCTTATTAATACACTTTTAAGTTGTTATTTGTTCTTATTTAGACTAATGGGAGACTGCAGCCTTGTTAATTAAAATGTAAGTAAGGTCTACTTATTCCAAATTTTCAATCTAGTTATGTAAAACAGCTTATTATCAAGCATTTCGTGTCAGAACCGCTGGAATGAATACGAAAGATCAGAAGTTATCAAAACTTGGCTCAAACTAATTTTGTGCTCCAATCAAAATTGGGATTTCAATGAAGCAACGCAACATCTTATGCAATGACAAAACACAACTATCAGCTATTAGCTGATTCTGAATCTAACACAGATTCTGTTGGTGAAGAAATTGAACTGTATGATGTTGAAAAAAAGAAGTACAATGGCAAATCTAATGTCTTAGTCTCCCCTGGCACCTTACCCTGTAATTCTATACGTGGAATTTTGTGTGCTTTTGGTTCTTGCTGCTTTTTTGCCACTGGATCAGTGTTCACGAAGCTGTGCAAAGGATATCTTGATGCTTTTCAAATAGTTATGATTCGTTCGTTTATTCAATTGCTTTTCTGTATTCCTCTTATTACGTTTTACAGGTTAGTTGAATCTTTTCTCTCTTTTTCGGTACCGAAGCAATTACGATAACCTAGAGCTTGCACCTTGCCGTCTGCTTGAGTGTATAGCTGTATTTTGTGTTTTGTGGAGTAGGCCTAATAATTCAAAGAACATTGCATGGAGCAAACGAATTTGTGTGTTTAGTTAAATTGTGAACTGGATTTTAAGTAATTATTGAAGACAGTTAATTGCACTTTTTGTACTTGGCTTGGAATTCTTGGTAAAACTATTGCCTTGTGAATATGAAATTTTGCAGAGTGCGATTGATATTTTATAATATGAAATTTTGCAGAGTGCGATTGATATTTTGTAATAGTTTGGTTAATCATAACCTGTAATATAAATATTATTATACAAGAAGTAATTCTTGAGATTTGATCAACTGATTTGGTTCAACTCTTAAATCTAACAATTTGAAGCTCATCCTTTTCTTATCTGCAATTTCGATTTGCAAATTAGCTGCAAAGTGCAGACTAATAAATTTTTCACTTTAAAATGCTCAAATCAACTTTAATACGTGTTTTGTGCAAGATGAATTGCGTTTTTTTTTCATAAAATAACCAAATTTTTGATACAAAGCTCCTATTGCATTTTTATGTATTGTACAGTAATTTTACTTTGTTTTCCTATTTTTGCAGACTTCAAGTTTGGCAGGATTTTTGCTTTGCTACTCGAATCTTGCTTATTCTTCGAGGCACTTTGGGTGGTTGTGGTTTGATCTTAATCTTTTATTCGTTTCAAAATTTACCTTTGGGTGACGCTTCTGCGATTGTGTTCAGTGCCTCAGTGTATACAGTGTTTTTGGCAAGAATTTTTCTCAAAGAAAAATTTGTTTACTTGGATATTATGGTGTTAATAGCAACCGTTTTAGGAGTTATTTTCATATCTCAGCCTTCAATCATTTTTTCAAAGCGAACTGAAAACGAAACTTTGTTCGAGTCCAATAATGTTACTAGACCAAATGTAGCAAAATCTCTGCAACATGATCGAAATCCAATTTGGGGGTTAATAGCCGCTATAATTGCATCATTGATGATAGCTTGTTCGCACATAGTGCTGCGAAAATTACCTTCAGTCCATTATACCATTCCTTTGTTTTATTTATCGGTTGCTGGAGTCACGGTGACTTCACTGACTTTAGTAATTCAAAATAATTTCCTTATTCCCAAAAATCCAAAGTATTGGGGCTTCGTCATTTTTGTTGGACTATGCGGATTTGTTGGTCAAGCTCTAATGACAAAAGCATATCAGGTATATATTGTATAACCGGAATTTTCTGTTCGTAACACAACCTTAATTGCAACCTAAATCTTTGCTAGATTGATGCAATTTTAATGGTGGTGCTTAACTAGCTAAATTCGCAGTTTTGAAATAATTTAAAAACCTCTATTCTTGCTGTACCGGCCAGTTTGTTGAGCGGTATCGCGTTCGTCTCTAGAGCGGGAGGTCAGAGGTTCAAATCTCGGGCCGGTCAAATCAGACACAGAGTTGCCAACTACTCGCCACTGCTGCAACATTTCTTCGAATGGAGCTGTGTTGCCCGGGCGCTATGACGTGGAGATGGGCCCCACCAACTCGTTACACGCTCTGGCGTAATACAGCGAGTGTAATGAAAGATTTGATTCGATATTTTGCTGGAGTTAGCCGTTGAATAAAATATCGCTTCCTTCGGTCGTCATGAAACTACCAAGGATTAGGATTTAGCTACATTCCTGCTGCAACTTATCTTGTTCGTCGTCGTTTTTAGGGGCAAGCTGATATAGGGGCCCCGTACAGGTTGAAGCGTGATCTGAAACAACTATCGTGGAAAGTTGAGCAACACTTCTCGTCTTTTAGTCGAAGAAAAACAGGCCCAATTTAAGTGAAGATCTTTTTGGCCTTCGCTCTAAGCGTGAAATTCGGTTGGAAGAAAAAACGTTTCTTCGTTTTGGATTTGTACCCGAAATTTCTCTCAGCGGTCTTGTTCCCGGCTAAGCCGACGAAAATTACCATATTGATTTACTAACTGTTGTGTCCCCAGCTTTTTTGCTGCTTGTTGATTAAGATGGCTTTTAATCGATCACGCTTATTTGCGCGCAGAATTACGCTTGTCATATGACTGCATGCATTTTGCCTGTTTTCTTTTTTTGTATTTACATTGAAAAAGATATCACGCTTATTTCCGCTGGTAAACACGCGTGATCGGTAAAGGCCGCCTAAGAGTTTCGATTTCTTTTTCGTTTTCAAGAACCAATCTTTAACTCCAACTTTATATTGCAGATGGAAAAAGCTGGGCCAGTTGCTATCGTGCGGCAGTGTGATATTGTGTTTGCTTACATTTTTCAAGTAGCTGTTTTTGGTGATGCTTTGCAATCTATCAGTTTTCTTGGAGCGATTTTAGTTATCGGTGGAACTTTAGTACTAGCTATAAAGAAGTTGGTTTTGACAAATCAATCCAGTCGAATCAAAATGAACTCGTGCATTTGTAAAGAAGTATAAAGTACCTGAGCAAATTACAGTTACACCTTATGGTTTTTGCTGCAAACGTAGCAGTGGTTTAAACCCCCACTGGGCACTTGGACAGAGTCAATGCACGTCAACCGATAAGAGCAACATTAAGTTGTAAAAAAATACTATTTTAATTGTGACCAGAGTTGGATTTACTTTGAATCCGCTAAAAATTTGCAATAATTTTTCCAATTGCAAATTTGCATTGTTTTAGTAGAAATATATTAGGTTACATGCTACTGTTTAGTTGCAAATGACAACAGTTATCTTAAAAAAGAACATTGAGGTCGTGCAAGACGATTCACAGTGAAGTTGGATTGAGTTTGAATTAGGTTTCCAAACATTTATAAAGTGACTGAAATCAGGGTTACCTCAGAAACTGCAAAATTAAAAATCAGGACTTTTTTGGTAATTTTCCGGGACTGTTTAAGACTGTTTTGATAGGACTTGAAATTTAATTTTCACTAAATTGCTCTTTAATATACGTACTTTTTTGTACTTATTATTAAAGAAAAAATTAGAAATACCGCAATGCAATAAATCAGAATCCACTTTTCGTAATAATATTCAATAATTCATACACACTGCACTACAAAGTACCAATTATTAGGATTTAACCAGTCAAGCTATAAAGAACCTTCACAAAGCGAATTATTACGGTACTGGGTTTGGTACTACAATCACAATCGACATACAATCACATTGCAACTTTTTTAACCAAAAACACCTTTCCGACTTGATTCACAGCCAAGTAACAAATTTTAACAAATTAATTAATACCGGTAACGCTGTAGTTCAAGTTATTTCACGCATCGTAGTACTAATAGCTCCGCACAAAGCAATTAATAGAGTGCTGCAATGTTACGAATGTTATTCGTAAACAATAAGACTTTGCATCACGTTTCAAATAAAAAGACCTTTTACTTTGCTCACACCAACATACCAAGCATGAGTAGACATCTTTATAATGAAAAACACTAATTGACCCAGCATGATGCAATTGTCAGTCTGTCACATAATAGCACCTTGTAGTTGTAATTGTTTTGAAACAAACTAGCTCTTCCCAATTTATTCACTGTACCATTAGGGTTGTTCAAACATTTTTTTCAAAAAGTGTAGCTGCAAACGACAATTTCCCGTTGCAATTCCCAAAAAAATGATATTGACCAATTTTCATAAAAAAATTTTAATGTTTAGGGGGTGCGCACTGCGCAACTCGATTTCAGTTTATGACGTCATTAAACAAGGGAATTTTTTTTCGGAAAACACTGGCAAGTAACATATCAACAGACGCAGAATGACCCCTTGAGTCGTAATTTGTTGGATGTTTTGGTTTATTGGCATTAGGTAAAAATTTATTTCAAAATTTTTAATCACTGACGTCATCATTTTTAATTAAGTTGCATCTTAGCACGCTTTATTTAAGTATTGAATGGAAAATGGTTACCTGGTTGCCTCTTGTCTGTGCAAAATCGTTTCAGTACAAATAATATCAGTCATGTACAATGTCTTTGTACGCAATATACTAATCGTAGAGTTCTTAAATATTTGTTAATAATCACCTAATTTTTGTGAGTACTTTAGATTTAATATTAGCCTTTAAATTGTACTGAAACCATAAATTATTTTACTGTACAATTTTATGGATTGAGTAAATAAAAATGACTACCATAAGAAGCGCAACTGAAATTTGACCAGCTGCTTACCGACCATGGTGATGTCATGCATTATTTTTTTCCCGTTTTTAAAAATCAAACTGCCAGAACAAATGATGCTGTAAAGCGAACGATTGAAGCAGTAACTGAAATTTGGTTGAAATCGGGAGTGCCAGTGAATAGTAGTTGGCTGCATTGAAAACAACTTCTGAAAATTTTTGAATCGTGAAAAAAATCTATGATTGATGCTTTCCAAAAAAGCGACGACAGAGAAGTAATGATTTGTGGACAAACCTTCCTGCCAGCTACTCGAGTTAGGGTTTTGGAGAGCAGTATTTTTCAAAGTTGAACGGATACTATTTGGTTAGAAGCATGAATGCGTTTGCTTGAACCTGGGCTGAATTCTTCCTCTGAGGTTTCAGATTCAGAATGGAGGAGGAGTCATTTCAATGAATTGGGTTGGCGGTAGGCTTATCTGGTTTGCTAGCTGGATACGGCGTGTGTTATTTTGAGATTTTTAGTTTCAACTCTTTGACGTTTTCTTTGGCATTTTGCTCTTGATTCATGATCCAAATTTTGTGAGCGTTTCTTTGGTCATGCAAAAAACTCACATCTTCCCTTTTTGTTTTTTCGGTTCTTGGATAATCACCAGAAATTTATTGCTCAGCTTTTTTAGCAGCAAGATCAAATAATGTTTCCAAACTTCACAAAATCTTTCTCTGTTGTTTCTTTGGGTATTATTATCGCGCTTCTTACTACCGTTACGGTGGCCCAGCGTGACCAAAAACTATCAAAAAGAACCCTAAAAAGGTGCTCTGCGTTGGTGTGGTCAGACAGACACAGAGTGCCTGGTTCTTACACGAACAAACGATCGCGCTTCATACTTTTTTTAAATTTTTTCCAGAATTCAAAAATTTTCAGAAGTTGTTTTGAATGCAGCCAACCACTTTTCGTAGGAATTCCCGATTTTTAATACGTGATTACTGCACCCGCTTGGCTTGGAGGGATTTCCTAATGCCACAACTTCGTTGTCCCTTCTCTTTTGAATTCCCGATTTCTACCAAATTTCAGTCACTGCTTCAGTTGTTCGCTTTACAGCATCATTAGTTCTGACATTTTGATTTTTAAAAACGGGAAAAAAGTAATGCATGACATCATCATTGGTCGGTAAGCAGCTGAAATTAAGATCAGATTTCGGATTGCCAATTAAACAAATTTCAGTGTGCTCCTTGTGGTAGTCATTTCTATTTACTCAATCCAACAAAATTGCACAGTAAAATAATTTATGGTGTCAGTACAATTGAAAGGCTAATATTAAATCTAAAAAAGCACTCACAAAAATTAGGTGAATATTGACAATTATTTAAGCCCTCCATGATTAGCATATTGTCTAAAAATACATCGTACATGACTGATATTATTTGTACTGAAACGATTTTGTATAGACAAGACAACCAGGTGACCATTTTCCATTCAATACTTAAAAAAAGCGTGCAAAGATGCAATTTTAACTAAAAATGATGACGTCATCGATTAAAAATTTGAAATAAATTTTTACCTAATGCCAATAAACCAAAACAATCAACAAATTACGAATCAGGGGGCCATTCTGTGTCTGTTGATATGTTACTTGCCAGTGTTCTCCGAAAAAAATTCACTTTTTTTAATGACGTCATAAACTAGAATCGAGAACCCCCTAAACTAAACATTAAAATTTTTTGTGAAAATTGGTCAATATCATTTCTTTGGGTAGCGCAACGGGAAAAGCCGTTTGCAGCAATACTTTTCGAAAAAAAAATTTTTTAACAACCCTACTGTACCATGACACAGTACAACTGCACAATACAAGTAATAATGGCCGTGTACTAATATCCCTGCAACTGCTAAACAATAGCACAGTGGAATTATTTGCAACAAAGCATTCTGCTTACTTCATTCACGGACATCGTAAACGTCATTTATGACTTATTTCAAGCTTTAAAGGGAGAATGAAGTTCAATTCTTCATCTTTTTGTTTCACTGCTCTTCTCAATGCGTTAGATTTAGTAATCAGCATTACACCGTTAATTTTTTTGTTTGCTAAGTTAGCCATTTCCAGAAGTTTAGCTATAACTTTCAGGACAAAGCTCTAATATTCACTTTGAACATGCAAACATTGCAAACTTTTTTTGACCGCTTGATCTCCATTAGTTCTTCATTTGCCATATTGCTCAGTTCAACAGTACCGGTGGGATCCATGGTTTGTTCGCAAAGTTTTCCAGAAAAGTAAGACTAACAACTTTTGCAACAAAAATTACATCATTTCGCTAGATCGTGATGCAAAAATGGTGTCATGGGCTTATCACAATGATACGCGGTAAGAAGCTGTTGCACGATCATGGCAATTGCAATAAAAATCAGAAGTTTGGCAACTACAAAAGGATCTTTTACGCATCCTTGAATAAACTCGAATAAATGAGCTTTGAGACGAACAAACTCCTTGTTGTGGATTTTTGCAACAAAAGCAGGAACGTATGGCCAAACTTGCTCAGCTCACAGCAGCTAAAGCATTTTGGACCATCGACGGGCACTATATTTTCATGGGAATAACTTTGACACAGATGCCTCAATGACGAGTATTCTTGGAGCAGGCGGGTTTTTAAACAGCCAATACAAATTTGCCAGCAGGAAGCGAATATTCAAGTAGAATCCTTAAAGGCACCATGAACAACATGCAATCCACAGCTTCCAATTACACTGAACAACAAAATTTTTGCCAAAAAGTAGTGAGGAGGTGCCGTAGAGTGAATTTTGGGCGCTGATTTCAAATCTGCCCTTATTTTTGCTCTAACACGCCATGTTTTTAAGTTAAGAAATTGCCATTTTTTTACTAAGGGTTTTTAGGCCTTTGTTTAATTCTTTATTTTTCATTGATTAATCAACTGAAATGAAGTCTACTACAAATTTGCTTATTTCAACTAATAAAAGATACATATTATTTTACGTAACCAACTCTTATTTACACCGAAATTCACAATAATGCAAACACGTTTTGACATACGGACCTACAATATGTGTCCAACATTACACAAATTTTTGTTTTGATTTGCGCTTATGTTCGGTGTCACTTTCATTTAGCAAAAACCAACAATAGTCTGCCTCCATGTGCTCAGTAACTTCTCGTTGGTAGCAATTTTCCATCTCTTTTATTTCTTAGTAAAATCGTTCACCATGTTCATCACTAATATCTCCCATGTTTGAGGGAAAAAAATCCAAATAAGAGTGAAGAATGTGTATTTTTAACGACATTCTTGCTCCAAGTTCTTGATAGGCTTGTAGAAAATAGGTATTAGGTAACCATCTGCACGTAGTCGGGAGATTTGTAATTGCCCAAGAAATTTTTCACAAAGCAAAACTGATCCCATCCTGCTTTTTCTTTTGAATGTAGGTTTGCTTCGAACTTTTTATCACCCATTAAGTTTCGAATTTCTGGTCCAATAAATACTCCTGCTTTTAGTTTCGCTTCACTTTTGCTTGGAAACTTTTGTCTCAAATACAAAATGCCATTGCCAGTTGAATCCACTGCTTCACAAAATTTTTGAATAAACCCAGTTTAATGTGTGGTGGTGGGAGATATATCGTTTGTGGATCAACCAAGGGTATGTGCAGAACATTAAATCTTCCTGGTACAAATTTCTTTCGCGCAGGCCATTCTTTTTGGTTGTAATGACGACTGTCATCCCTCTGACACAGAACACATTGATTTTCGTATAACCCATGTGCATTCCAAGAAGTAAGCCAATTACTTTTAAATCTCCACAAATGCTCCATTTATACTCAATTTTATTAATTGCAAGATAGTCTCCATTGAGGCGTGAAACGATTCTTTTAGACCATCAGCATATACCAGTGGAATAGGTTTTTTATTGCCGTTGTGCAATAAAACTGCCCTTAGGCTAGATTTACTCGAATCAATAAACAATCTCCATTCAGCAGGATCATGCTCGAAACCAAATTTTTCAAAAAATCCGGGAATATCCGAGCAATAACAAACATCATTTTCAGCTGCAAAATACTTTTAAAGTTGAGCATGACGTGTACGATAAAAAGTACCATTAACACCTTTTAGCAATAAATTTTATTGTTTTAGTTGTGAGCCGAAAAGTTCAGACTTTTTTTTGGTTAAACCCAAGTCCCTAACCAAGTCATTTAAGTCCCTTTGGTCGAGTAGGTGAGGTGTCAAAGAAAAACAGTCATTAACGCTCTGAGCTGTATCAGTGCCTGAACTCAGATAGTACCTCAAAGTGTGCAGAGGTAGTTGCACTTTCACGTATTTCGTCTGCACGTAATTCTAGCTGTGATTGAGGACTTGAACTGGAATATTTTCAAATGCATGAGCTACTGGCCGCAATGCAGAAGGACAATCGGGATAAATAATTTTACTTTTCTTGGAATGACCTGATACCTTAGTTAAACAATCCGAAAAATGGTTTGTAGGTTCACGCCACACCATAGGTACAGCAAAAGGCATGCTCTTTAGTTTTCGATCTAACCACCGAGCCAAGGATACATAGCAATTTCTGCAAATATATGGGGGGCCCAAGATTTGTCCTGGTCTCCCACTTGACATCCAAACTAATGCTTGTAAGCTATAGTCACTTAACTTGTGATATTTAGTCTTTGAGATTTTGGGAGTTAACTTGCCACAGATATAGCAAAAACTATCTGGATGGTTTACACAGAATCTACGACAGTCAGCTGAAACATATCAAGACATAATTAGGTCTGGAGGCTGACAACAAGCTGGTGCTGCAAATTGGTAAAATAACTAACTGTTTTGTACATGATTATCCTGCTACTATACTGGCTTTGGTTCTCATAAATAGGCTTCTTTTATCTCGGAAGTATTTTTCTATGCCGTCACTAACGCTTGTCTAGAACCAGTCGTATCTTTTTCGCACGCAGATAAGAAAAAGTGTTGACAGCGAAAGATTTGGTTGTAATTTTACTGCAGATAGAAAATGAATAAAATTTATTTAAAACAACCCAAAGATGATGCAATACTTGAAATCAACAGGTTGAAGCACGTAAGTATGCACTATGTACGTTAAGAACTCCACAAAGCATCATTTTGATATCGAATGTTGGTTTAAAATAGCCTATAAAAGGCCAATCAGTTATCTCAATAAATATTTTGCAAAAAAATAAAAGTTAAATATAAAAAAATGTAGGCATGATGGGAGAAAATGGATAGCATATGTGGATTCAGCGTCCAGAACTTAGTCATGGCAAAAACTTTTTTTTGTTGTTCAGTTTAGGGATTTGCCACATCAGAGTGTTTGGCGCAATAAGCTTTGTAAACTTCCAATTCACATTTGGTCCATCCTTGGAATGGATATTCGTGTAAGTTTGCTGACATTAAGGTTGTAACGTTTTCATACACTCATTAAAAATATACGATTTACTAATGTTTTATTCACAGATATTTTTTTAGAATGAATCCTACACGTGGCGATACATATGTAATATACAGTACCGTTGTCAGTCCGGCAATAATCAATCAACATTTAGAAATGCTTGTGAAGCATTTCTCGACGCACGCAAGTCACGGAAGGTGAACAAGGGGTCACACTTGAAAGCGGTATGATAAACAATGTTACACCTCTCCTGTTAAAGTTTTCACTGGCGTCAAACAACATAATCAGAATACTTGGAAGGAAACTTGATTGGCCGCCCATATCGTGAAGTTCGTACGGGCATATTGGAACTGGAATTGGATGGAGCGTTTTCCAACAAAACTGAGTTATGAATTGGGGTATTCGCAGCTGTAGGAACTTGCTGCGAGGATCTATAGTTGCAAAACGGGCGGTTAAACTCTGGTCGCTCCAAATTAGCTTTGTACAAATGTCGTCGATTTCTACGCAATAAAACCACAATCGTTAGTCCTACGAATCATATATGAACGAGGCTCTTTGCAATCTTTTACAACATCAGATTTCTGCCACATATTATTTTTGCGATAACACACCACATCTCCCCTTTTTAAGGACGGCAAAGGTTTAACACCACGACGATCGTAATAACGTTTCTGCCGTGCCTGATTCCGAATTAAATCAAACGATGGATCAACAACAACAGGTGACAAAAGAGACGTGGCAATAGGAAGCTTAGTACGTAAACGCCGGCTAAACAGAATTTGTGCAGGAGAATACTTCATCCCAGACACAGGTGTATTACGATATTCTAGGAGGGCCAAAAATGGATCTTCACGAAGATCTGTGGCCTTCTTTAATATGCGCTTTAGGGTCTGTACGAAGCGCTCTGCTTGGCCATTGCTCTGGCTATATGTCGGGCTAGATGTCGTTGTCATAATGCCCCAACTTTTAGCAAAAGTTAAAAATTCTCTACTATTAAATGGCATGTTATCACTGACAATTTCAGCAGGGATGCCATGACGAGCAAAAACATTTTTACATTACAATACGATAGTGCTGGCTGTTTTATCTGTCAAGGCAATCATTTCAGGGTACTTAGAAAAATAATCAACAATCACAAGATAATCCTGATTTTTATACGTCATTATGTCCATAGCTACTTTGAGAAATCTCGCATTAGGTATGTCATGTGAGATCAAAGGTTCACGTGGGTTGTTATTTTGATACTTAATGCACAATTCACATTGCGAAACAATACGCTCAATGTCAGCACACATACTGGGCCAATATAACAATTCACGAGCCCGAGATTTGCTCTTTTCAATGCCAAAATGTGATTCATGAATTAAGGCAAGCATCTGGGTTTGTAACGCGGCCGGCACTACAATACGTTGATCGGCAAATACTATGTCATCAGCAACATGCAAAACATCACGTTTATGCCAAAACGGGCGCACAGGTTGAGGAACATTTTTGATACTGCGGGGCCACCCGGAGAGACAAAAGGCTTTAACTTTCTGCAGAATGCCATCGGCAGCAGTCTCCCGTTTTATTGTGTCTAAGTTAGTGGTGGTAACGGGCAGGTTAGTGACTAAGGAGTGCACGACCTGAACGAGATCTTCATCAATGTCGCTGCTGGAAACAGTGGAGACTAGAGGCGCTCTTGATAAGGTGTCGGCCATATACATGTATTTGCCTGGGACATAACGAATGATCAGGTCGTAGGGCTGCAAACGGAGCATGAGACGTTGAAGACGGGGAGGAGTTTTGCCTAACGGTTTTTTCCAAATGTATTCGAGAGGTTTATGATCACTGTGCACTATGACAGAAGGTTTGCCATACACATATTGATGAAACTTTTCAGCAGCAAACACGATGGCCAACAATTCTTTCTCAATTTGTGCATAATTTTTTTCGGCCGGGGATAATGCTCGCGAGGCAAAAGCAACAGGTTTGTTTTCCTGTAACAAACAAGCACCTAGACCGTACTGTGACGCGTCACATTGGAGAGTAACTGTTTTGTCAACATCGTAAAAGGCAAGCACTGGTGAACTAACAAGCAGCCGCTTCAGTTCTGTGATGGCTGTCGAGTGTTCGTTCGACCACACCCACTTTGCGTTTTTCTTTAACAGCGCTCGTAAAGGAGCGGTGATGATTGATTCGTTGGGAATATATTGCGATAGATATTTGGTCATGCCTAGTAAGCGTTGGAGTGAGGCAATGTCATGGGGGTCGGGCATATTCACAATGGCGTTAATTTTTTCGTTATCTGCTTTGAGTCCATCTTCGGTCACAATATGTCCCATGTAATGCACCGAGTTAACTTTGAATTGGATCTTCTTCTCGTTGAACCGCACTCCCACTTCCTTGGCTCTGTTAATGAGGGCGAGAAATATTTTATCATGTTCGTCATTGTCTTTTGCCGCCACAATTATGTCGTCGGCAATAACATGCACACCCTGAATATCTCCAAATGCAGATGCATTTCGTTTTTGCATTACTTCACTGGCCGAACATATACCAAATGGCATCCGCAAAAAGCGTTTTCTACCCCAAGGGGTGTGAAAAGTGGTGAGATACGAGGAGGCCTCAGTTAAACCTACGTGCCAGTACCCATCTTTCATGTCAATTACAGAAAATACACGTTTTCCGGCTAATTGTGATTGCACGTCAGCAGGAGTCGGTATGACAAAACGCTCACGTAAAATGGCAAGGTTTAGTGGCTTGGGGTCGAGGCAAAGACGTAAACTCTTGTCTTTTTTCTCTACCACCACCAAGTTGCTAACCCAGTCTGTGGGCCCATCAACATCTGACACAATTCCTTTGCGAGTAAGATCATCCAAAGCTGCCTTGAGCTTTGGGCGAAGAGCATATGCAATATGCCTCGGTGGTTGAACCACGGGCGTGATCTCATTTTTGAGCGAAATATGATATTTTTGTTTATACAAGCCGGTGCCACTAAACACTTCTCGGTAATGGTGTTTAATATTGTCGAGCGTTAAGGGAAACCGTACCGGTACCACCGGCACTTTGTTTGGAGAAATATCCTCTATTTTCTTGACCAAGTTTAAAAGCTCACAGGCATGCTCACCAAGTATGGGAATTTGTACAACTTTGCAAACATAAAATGATAAGCGAAAACGTTCGCCTTGCCTATCAAATACATCTAAAAAAGTGGTTCCCAGCGGTTTAACCATGGCATTGCCAAAGCCACACAACACAGTAGAACAATTATGCAACGGGCCTAAACACATTTCACTATAAATACTGTATGGTAAAACATTAGCTTCAGCACCAGTGTCAAGCTTAAATTCGATTTCAAAACTACGAAAGTTATTGTCTTTTACCGTCAAGTTGGATCGCATCTTCGTTCGCTGGCCTCTCTCAAGCAGGGAATGTATCTGAAGGAACTCTTCGTCTTCGTCAGCGGGTTGTTCAGTCGTTATTTCGTTTATCATTCGACGCTGGCACACGGCTGCGAAGTGATTGCGTTTTCCACATTTATGGCATTGCTTGCCAAAAGCTGGGCATCGGCGCGGCTCGTGAACTGCTCCACAATGAAAGCAAGGCTTTTGACGCGGTTGGTTGGTAAAGGAGCTGGTTGCCTGGTGCTTTTTCTGAATTGCGTTCACCGATAATTCTATACGTTTGGTTTTGTCAGCCATGAAATGCAACCTTGCTTTCGTTGCTTCGAGTGAATGACATATGTTGATCGCTTTTTCTAAGGTGAGCTCTTCTTCTTCCAGCATTCTTTGCCGGGCGACATCGTCACGGACGCCGAAAAGGATTTTGTCGCGTAATTGTCTGTCGAATGTAGTGCCAAACTCGCAGTTTCGGCCAATGATGCGTAACTCCATAAGCCATTTATCGAATGGCTCGTCCTCTGACTGCTGTCGCTGCCAAAATTTGTAAGATTCGAACGCCGGTCTCTTTTTTGGATTACAATATGTGCGGAAGCGCTGGAGAACTGCATCACACGTTGCGTCATCATCCTCAACATTAAGGTTGAAACTATCGAAAATATCTCTCGCCTCCTCTCCCGCACTGTTCAATAAAATGGCGACTTGGGTGGACCGCGCCTTCTCGCTGAGTTCTGCAGCAGCGTAATAATTCTTAAATGATTTCTCCCAACGGCGCCATTCCTCTGACAAACTCATGGCACTGAAGTTTAATTCTCTTGGCGGGCTTAACTTGGTCATAATAAAGTTCGAATCCCACTTCTGACACCATGTAACGTTTTCATACACTCATTAAAAATATACGATTTACTAATGTTTTATTCACAGATAGTTTTTTAGAATGAATCCTACACGTGGCGATACATATGTAATATACAGTACCGTTGTCAGTCCGGCAATAATCAATCAACATTTAGAAATGCTTGTGAAGCATTTCTCGACGCACGCAAGTCACGGAAGGTGAACAAGGGGTCACACTTGAAAGCGGTATGATAAACAATGTTACAAAGGTCGTTAGCGCAGTCTTCGAAATCTTGAAGCGTATCAGCTTTGCGTGGCCCATAAATGCCGATATATGACAGCGTGTTGATATCAGACCATCTGTCAAAATCGACAATGGGCATTAATTTGCTTGCTTTCGGTTGCTTTGTTCAAACTTTCATCAAATAAAATGTGGCTGCTGTGTCGTTAGCAATACTTCTAAGTTTTGCTTGATGGTAGGCCTAAGGAGCAATACCGAAACAGCAAATATAACTGCAATATATTTTACCGCTATGAAATTGTGAAAAAATGTCCGATTCACTAAACATCAGCTTAAACATAACGTTTACGTCACAGCAAGAGTCGAATGAGAAATAGGATAACACCACTTTCCCCACTCAAATGATCTCCGCTTTCAAAACATCGCTTCTCACAGCACTAAAGCTACGTTTTTCTGCTGTGTCACTGACTTTCGATTTAGTTGAAGTGAGATATGCGTTCATCGTATTTTCCATGGTTTGCCAGCTGAATTGTTCGAAATCTTTCTGGTGACTTTGATTGCTGACACCCCCATGTTGGAAATGTCGAAATTTTTGTGTTACTAAGCCTGTCTTTAAATCAAGTTCTCGCAACCCATTCTCGTTCAACGGACAAGAGTTCTTCACTTTCGAAGAAGGCAATGTGATATTCACATTGATGAAAGTCATAACAATTATCTAAAACACAATCTCTTTTACACATCATTGCTTCTCAAATCACCTGTAAAATAGAAAAGTAAAATCAATCAATCAATCAATCATATTTTATTTTGTCACAAAATTAAAACAGTAATTCACGAGAGGATCGGTTATTATTTTTATACGTGTGGACTAGGAGGGCTGCGAAGTGACCTGCCGGTCTTCGAGTCAAGCAGCCACCTAACTTTTGTTGGTCAATAGTTATGGCTTAATAACTATTAGCTCGTGCTTTAAGTTCAAAATTATGTATAAATAAACGGGATGGATTTTTTACAAAAATTACTTATCAGATTGCATGCTGTCTAGTGAAAAATTGGAAAAAAAAACAAAAAAAAACAATACTTTTATTTGCAGAAATCAAATCACTTGTGAGATTAGGTATTTTTTGTTGATTCTTTTGAAAGCTGAAAAATTACATTTGTTATCTTTAATTTCGTTAGGTATATCGTTCCATACTTTAACTCCTCTATACTTAATGGATCTTTGTAATCTGTTAGTACGGAATCTAGGAATGTAGAGTTGATTTTTCATTTGTGAAGTTCTCGTACTTCTTTTATGAATTGCATGGACATAATCAAAATAGTTATCGAATTGTACAGGAAGTTGCTTGTGAATGAATTTATACATAAATTTAGCTGTTTCTTGACTTAATAAGTTGTTTAAACTAAGTATATTATTTTCTTTATATAGGGGTTGCGCGCTCTGTAACCTAGATGATACTCCAGAAAGTAATTTAATTGCTCTATTTTGCAGAGATTTTAGTGGAGTTAGGTAAGAAGGAAATGTGGCTCCCCACACTATAATGCCATAAGTAAGATGTGAATGAATGAAGGCGAAGTAAATTTGTTTTAGTATTCGTAAAGGAATAAAGTGCCTTATCTTCGTCATAATGCCAACGGCACGAGAAACAATTGTTCGTAGTTGTTTGATATGATCTCCAAAAAGGAGCTGATTATCGACATTTATACCCAAGTATTTTATGCTTTTCTCTACTTTTAGAATAGATGAGTCAAGTGTGATGAAGGCATTTGGTGATGATTTGTTTAGGTATGGCGAAACAATAAGCAAGTGGGATTTGGTCGGATTTATTGTTAATTGATTGGTTATGGCCCATCTGGATACATTGGCTAGGTCTTGATTTATGTTTTTTTCTAACTTGGCTACTGATGAGTGACTAAGAATTAAACATGTGTCATCTGCAAATAATCTAGGGAGACTATTAGTGGCATTAGGAAGATCGTTTATATAAAGTAGAAAAAAAGTGGTCCTAGTGTGGAACCTTGAGGCACTCCTAACCCGATATAAAAAGCCTACAAGCGATTAGACACACGTTTGTTAGTATTATAGGCATAGGTACTGCATGTGTATTGATATTAGTAAATGTAATCCAGCACAGTTTAAGGTAGTGGTTAGATGGGGCATGTTGTTAAGATCCTCCAAAACCTAAACGAAGTCCCTCCTGTCGCCTCTTACGACTCATGGCTTCATTCTGTCCCAGTATGAAGCACAGGAAAAACCTTTCAGAATTTTTCCAGGACTTAACTAGGAAAATTCAAGGACTTTGCAGGATGTGGCAACTTTGAAATAGTAACTGCCTGGAAAACCAGGGATGTGGAAGCGCCAATTTGCAAAGCGCTTTCGCCACTTGTCGGGATGAAGTACTTTTTGCGTAAAATTTTCTGTCTTGAAACATTTTTTTCAGATATGTCAAACTTAAACGATTTATGCTAGCCGATCATCATCTCAAAAACGTATCATGAAACCAAAGTGTGAAATTGGTGTATCATTGCAAGGATCTAAGCGTAAGCGTAGCCAGGAATTTGGATTGGGAGCAGCCCGAAATCGAAACGTCCAATCATATGGCCATATGCTTAAAATAAGGAGTGATTGCTTATTGGAGGCTCGAGATAGAGTTCTAAGTGCTCGGGATTATAATGTTTTAATCGCATCTGCTGTAGAGTGTAATTCTTTACTTGGCTATAATTAGTCAGTCCTAGGGCGTTTAAATAATTCGTTTTTAAATGTGGCTTTGCTCCGAATTTCTCCTTGGCAACGGGTATTTATTTGTAAGACAGCGAAATAATAAACACTGCGAAAATTTTGTGGTTCTAGATACCACATGAAAATATAATTTTTAATATAGCTAGAGTATTCTGCAATAAAACATGCATTAAAAAGCACCATGTTTAGAAGTTCTATAATATAAAACTCTGTTTAAGAGACGTCATGAAGTTCTCCCCTGTTTACTTTTTTAAGAATAATATATTGCAACAGCGAGAAAAATTATATGCTTGAACCCGAAACCTTATGTTAATCAGTGAATGCTAGGTTATATCAATATGTGCTCCAGATTCGTAAGTTTTTGAAAAAATCCTAGGACTAAAACAGCGAATTTTAAAATACTTGTTCGTTGGCTGCATGGCTTACCTTTGAATTGATAGGAGTGGGGGCTGGCCCCAGATCTAGTGAACCACAAATCTTTAGTTTTTTTGCAAATGCTGGTTTATTAAACGTTTCCGCTTTCCTGGTCAAAATACCGCCACGAAAGCGATGTAGCTTATTTCTTATAAGTGCATTACTTCAGTTCGCTGGACTTTAAACTACTTAAAAACAGTTAACTTGCTGATGCTGTTCTTGGAACTCTGGTTGCTTTCGTGCCAAACTTTAAGAATCTCGAATGATGGCTAGTGCCCTGTTATCTATTATATATTTTTCTATGAGGTGCTGATTTTAGCCTTTACTGCGATATTTTTTGCTTGAAATTGCGTTGCATTTTACTAATTTACGTTTTTTACGCCAGTGTTTCTAGTGCCAAGGTATCGAATCTATGCAGTAACGATAATCAAGTTCTTACTGACTTTTATTTAAAAAGTAAAAAAATGCGAAAGTACAAAACCGACTGCTCTTGTGGTACAGTGGCTCGATATATTGCGAAATAAAAAATCACACATACTGCATCAAAAAAAGAATCAAATATATGCTGAACAAGAAAAAACGTCCAAGCAGTACGCAATTTCAGTGCACCGATGATTATACATTAACAGTCATTACGCAGTAGCATAATAATTAGCCGGCGAAGGTGAACATAGTTGAGCCAGTTCCATAGTTCCACTACGTTTTTCTTTTTCTCATAGTGGTTTGAGACGGTCATGAAAGGCGTGCCATATGATTGGGCTTCTTTTATGTCAGTCCCATGTTGTTGCCATAGAAGCAAAAAATTCCAAGTCAGATTGAGTGATTTTATAGCACAGAAGAACTTTTTAGAAAAACAAAGTTGATTCGATTATTTTGGGAAGTACGATAGATAAAGATATGAGAGTAGAATCGTTAGGCTACTAGAGAATTAGAGATTTTATGCAATTATTTTGAAAATTGCTTTAACAGACCAGTCAAAATTTTACTTCGAGAGGTACCTCATTCCTCAGTTAAGCCACTTCATAAATCTTTAATTGAGCCAGTGGCTCAATCATGGTAACTATAGTTAGTCAAGTATGGCAAATACTTTAAAACGCTACTTAGCAATTGCCCGTGGTAATCTTTTAAACTGCAATGACTAAACGAAAAACTGACAGATGAAGAGTACCACTTATCGTATTTCAAATGCTGCAGGAGACATTAAAGAAAACAATCTTTCTATCAGAAAATGAGCTGAGAAGTACGATGTTGACAAAGTGACTCTGAAAAGGTATCTTGAGAGGAATCAGAAAATGAAATAATATTTAACGACAGTACGGGTATGGAGTTGGATGAAGATAAAAATATGTTGTACGTTTGTTCGGAACAGCATTTTGAAGATGACGATGACTCGATCAAGTGTGTTTGCTAAATCTGCAAATTTTGCAATCCTAAAAAATGCTTCTCGCAGTAGTGTTGGTTCTTGCAAAAGTCGGGCACACCAAGCATGCACCGATGATACTAAAGCATTTGTACGCCAATGCTGCAATTGATACATCTATGTGCTAGACGTTAGCTTTTGCAGTGACTTTGTTTTTGCAATTTTTTAGTTTCATCATACAAAGTTAAGTTTCGCTGGGCACTATGATTGCATCGCACCCGTGACTCCTTCTCTTGTTTTGAAAAAAAAGGCTTTGTGTTGTCCCTGAACAACTGTTTTGAGAACTATGGGCAGATTTTTGTATTGAAGCCACTGCATTGTTTACACAGTGCTTACAATTTCTTCAGTATTTTCAGATCTAAGGAGTAGACAATTTTTGAGCAGCTCAGTATTTTCATCAGTGCTATCTCGTGCATGGCTTTATTAAACTTTTGTTTCGCCAACTTAAATGTACTTTTAAATCACGATAATACAACATTGTGAATGAGAGTAAAAGAAAAATAAAGGCTCAACTGAAGAATGAGGTGGTTCAACTGCGGAAGCAAGTCTCCGTAGTTCAGCTATTTGAGTGACCTTTTTTAACTTCATCTCAAAGCACAATTTTGGTGTTTGAAACTAAACCGATAACACAATTAAAATCGTGAAAAGACATTGTTTTCGGCAATATTTTCGCCGAAGCGTAAATCTATACGATTGAGCCAGGGAGCTAAAAGAAAAAACGGCTCAACCATGGGTACCTTCCCCTACGGGTAAAAAAAAATCGAAAATAGTGTCGACATAAATAATATTAATTTCAAAACAATTTCACGATAATACTATGATTTCAATGAAAATAACGGACGCGTTGCGTTCATCGGGATAGTTATTCATAACCACTTCGTTCTACCGATGAGTTTATTTATTGATTTTGACGTTTCGCTTCCCAAACCGGGAAGCTTCTTCAGAACAATTTTCGGCAGTGCTGCCTTTGCAGTTACAAAAAGATAAATGAGAAAAAATAATAACAGCAGAAGATAGGTAACAGTAAAAACATACGAACATCACAATAGTTGTACTATTATACTCAAAAACATTTAAGTGATGGAACAATAACATTATATAATATTGAAAATTATTTCACTAACAGCGTGAAAAAAATTTTGAAAAATTATGTCACTAACAGCGTAAAAAAATTTTTTAATAATATTCGTAATAACTAGGCTGCTTCTCTAACACTGTGAGAAAATATGAAAAGGATCTATTGCAAAGCATTATATACTAGAAAAGGTTTTTAGCTCCACAGAGATTTATATACGGACGGAACAATTAACCCATCATTGCGATTTAAAACGTTCAATTCCAAAGATTTTTGGTTTATCAAATAACCTTCCGCTATCCAACGCTTGTGCCAGTGTGGTTCCCTCCTTAATATTTTAGCATTATCCCAATCTATAAAATGATCATTTTTAGCGACATGCTGACACAGTGCAGATTTTTTCACGTCAAAATTCTTCACTGCATCAATATGCTCACGTTTTCTAGTTTCTAAGCTTCGGCCTGTTTCACCGATGTACACCGCATCGCAGTCACGACAAGATATTTGATAAACAAGGCCCGACTTTTCTTTGTCAAAAACTTTGTCTTTGGGCTTACAAAAAATATTAGACAAAACACAAACAGGCTTCATAGCCACCCCCACACCAACTTGCTGCAAAACACGCTTAATAGGCTCGGTGAGATTCTGCACATAGGGAACCACAGTCATGATTTTCGTTTGTTGGGATTCGCTTTCAGAGCGAGTAGGCCGTCGTTTGCGATGAAATCTTGAATATCCATTTATAATCAAGGTGTTATTGATCGTACGTATTTCATCTTTTTTGAGCTCGTCGTCTTTTATTATGTTCTCAGCTCGGGAGAAAAGAGTTCGGGGAATGCTAAGTTTTTGTTGAAGTGGATGGTGGGAGGAAAAAGGTAGGAATTAAGGAAAAATTTGAAAGCGCGCTTCTCCACCACCTGATAATCTTACATCACAAGAGCGGAAGGCCATATCAGAATTAAAATCTTGCGACGATATTATTTTCCTGGAAGCTGATAAAGGTAACTGTACTGTGGTCATGAATAAGAGCGATTACACCACGAAAATGATCGCATTATTGAATGACAAAAAAACGTACAAAGTTCTTTCAAGAAACCCGGTACCAGTTATTGAAAAGCGTCTTAACTCCTTTATTTGGAAGTTACGTCAGGAAGAAAAAATATCTTTCTCCAACTACAAAAGTCTTCGAAGCTGTGACTCTGTGCTTCCTAGGATTTATGGTCTTCCGAAAATCCACAAGACCAATGTACCTTTGCGCCCAATTGTGTCGTTTATTGGCTCAGCTACGTATCATTTGTCTAAGTGTCTAAAGTGTATTCTAAGTCCTTTAGTTGGCAAACCGAATTTTACCACCAAAAACTCCACAGAATTTGTTAGAAGTATCAAAGATTTTAGTATAAGCAATTCGCAAAAACAAGTGTCGTTTGATGTCATTAGTTTATTCACCACCATACCACTTGATCTGGCAAAGCAAATTGTGTTTGATAGACTTAGTAGTGATTCTCACTTAGAGGATCGTACCACACTAAGCGTCCCTGAACTAATGGAAGCATTGGACATCTGCTTTAGTTCGACCTCTTTCACCTTCCAACAAACCATATATCAACAGATATTTGGCACTCCAATGGGTTTGCCCTTATCTCCCATCATTGCAAACATGGTAATGGAAAAGCTAGAAGAAAGGGCCAACAACAGCTTTCACTCTCCTCCCTGTATTTGGTTTCGCTATGTTGATGACGTGTATGGAATTATGGAATCAAACTACATCGAAGAATTCCATCAATATTTGAATACCATATGCGATTCCATCAAGTTTACAAGAGAAGAAGAACATGAAGGTTCTCTTGCTTTTTTGGATGTGCTGGTTACACGCACTCCAGAAGGATCGCTACAAACCACAGTGTTCAGAAAACCAACTCATACCGGCAGATACCTACCTTTTTCCTCCCACCATCCACTTCAACAAAAACTTAGCATTCCCCGAACTCTTTTCTCCCGAGCTGAGAACATAATAAAAGACGACGAGCTCAAAAAAGATGAAATACGTACGATCAATAACACCTTGATTATAAATGGATATTCAAGATTTCATCGCAAACGACGGCCTACTCGCTCTGAAAGCGAATCCCAACAAACGAAAATCATGACTGTGGTTCCCTATGTGCAGAATCTCACCGAGCCTATTAAGCGTGTTTTGCAGCAAGTTGGTGTGGGGGTGGCTATGAAGCCTGTTTGTGTTTTGTCTAATATTTTTTGTAAGCCCAAAGACAAAGTTTTTGACAAAGAAAAGTCGGGCCTTGTTTATCAAATATCTTGTCGTGACTGCGATGCGGTGTACATCGGTGAAACAGGCCGAAGCTTAGAAACTAGAAAACGTGAGCATATTGATGCAGTGAAGAATTTTGACGTGAAAAATCTGCACTGTGTCAGCATGTCGCTAAAAATGATCATTTTATAGATTGGGATAATGCTAAAATATTAAGGAGGGAACCACACTGGCACAAGCGTTGGATAGCGGAAGGTTATTTGATAAACCAAAAATCTTTGGAATTGAACGTTTTAAATCGCAATGATGGGTTAATTGTTCCGTCCGTATATAAATCTCTGTGGAGCTAAAAACCTTTTCTAGTATATAATGCTTTGCAATAGATCCTTTTCATATTTTCTCACAGTGTTAGAGAAGCAGCCTAGTTATTACGAATATTATTAAAAAATTTTTTTACGCTGTTAGTGACATAATTTTTCAAAATTTTTTTCACGCTGTTAGTGAAATAATTTTCAATATTATATAATGTTATTGTTCCATCACTTAAATGTTTTTGAGTATAATAGTACAACTATTGTGATGTTCGTATGTTTTTACTGTTACCTATCTTCTGCTGTTATTATTTTTTCTCATTTATCTTTTTGTAACTGCAAAGGCAGCACTGCCGAAAATTGTTCTGAAGAAGCTTCCCGGTTTGGGAAGCGAAACGTCAAAATCAATAAATAAACTCATCGGTAGTACGAAGTGGTTATGAATACTATGATTATTGCATTTACTTTAGGCTTACAAGGATACGTAAATTCAATTGAGTTTGTTATTTCGATTTTTTCTAATTCCAAGCCAGCTTGCATAAAGAAAATTTTTGCAGTTTGCGATACGCTTCATGTTAGATTTAAAAACAAAGAAATTGTTTAGTTTCTTTTTAACTGAAAGAACTCAAACTTGACAAAGAGTTCGCATCCCTGGATTAATATCAACAAATCTCCGGAAAGCACATTGAATGAAAAACGTAAAAAAGCACCATCTAATTTGAATAATACAACTTTCCTGTGTGAGCTTTGGCTCCTTGTCCTGTATTTGTTAATCCGATGATTAGCGGCATTAACTAAAAACTCGGAAGCAGCAATCGCACTGATGCATTTTTGTAGAGCAATTATGCGGGCTTTCACCTGGTCGAGAACCTATTTGTACTTTCTATTAGAAATCATTAAACTATTAGAAATTAGAAATCATTAAACTTGAAATCGTTCTTACGTAATGCGACTTAACAAAGAAGAAAGCAAATATTGTATAATTTCGTATCCTAAAGGCTGAAATAATATTTTGCTAATTGTTGACTTAAACAGCACTGCGTAGTGCGTAACTAATACAGTAGCTGATTTTATCGAAACTATACGTATAAGTTGAAGTAGAGGGGTGGCCAATAAAGAAATCTGACAGTCAAAAGGGCAAAATTCAAATCCATAATCACGAGGGTGTTCCGTTTTTCACTTTTTTTCGCAAACCAATTAGTTTATATGATTTACAGCAGTGGTTGCCAACCGCCAGTGCCGGTCCGCGTAAATTTTTTGCCGGTCTCGGAGTATATTCACACATCCTTGCAATGTTTTTGTTAATGATTAACTTTTTTATGTTTGGCCAATTTTTTGTCAATAAAACTAGAGTTTCTCCGCTTCCTTGTCATCATTCATCGAAGATGTCAGCAAATGTAACCGTAGTCCAAAGCAAAAGGAAAAAGTGATTGAATTACTTGTGATTCTACTTGGATGTCACGATAAAAAATCCTCGTCTCAATTCTGGAAACCGCTACTTCTGCGAATTGAAACCTTTACCTGTCAAAGGAAACGGTAAAAGACCAGTTGGACAAATTTAAAACTAGACAGATCAATTACATTGAGGATCTAGTATGGAATCGCTTGACTTTCGCCCAAGTGAAATGATAGAGGTGCTGGAAGACCGTAATGTTCGGCGGCTTAAACTCGAGCTGCTGCCCTGGTAATCTTCACGGAAAAAACAAAGAGAAATAGAATTCTGGAGACCTCTTGGAAACGAATACCCGTTTAAGTCTTAAAACAATTAAATTGTTGATATTTTCAACCATCTAGTTATGCGATAAAATGCCCTCAGCTCTGACTTCAGCTAAACCAAAACAAAGCAAAGGAATCGATTAGATGTTAAGGCAGAGTTACGTGTTTCAGAAACTTCTTTGCTGTCTCGCTTGCTACTCAAATTAGATCGAAGCAGCAACAAATTTCTAAATAGCTTTGATTATGGGCTGTATGTCCATAGCAGTGGCCCAACCAGGGAGACTAAGGGGGCTTCAGCCCCCCTCCCTAAGCCAAGTCATTTAGAGAGTTTAACCTAAAATTTCAAGCGTGTAAACATGTTTTGGACTGGACTAGACCTGTAAGAAGTACGGGAGGAAGAGCTGGGCAGTTTAATTCTTCAACTGGCTTTCTAATCTTAGTAATGTAGTTCTTTCATATGGCTCCAAAAAGGTTCAAAATTTGATCCGAATGGCTATTTTTTGCACAAAAATCGCCCCGCGGCTAGGGGCTCCGCCCCCAGACCCCCGTTTTTATTACGCGCGAGTTGCACCAGTCTGCTCAGCACACTATTTTTTAAGGCAAAAAATTTTTACCTCTGGGTTCAACTCCCCCTAAACAAAATCGTGGTTGTGCGCCTGGTCCATAAATTGACACTTTATTGTTTGAGCTGATTGAAATTTTGTTGAATTTTTGTATTTAAATGTGCTACATTTTTCGAAATAATGGATTATGCAGTGCCATTAATTTTGCTTTGGTTAACAAATGCGATAATAATAACCCGATATTTGTTATATACCCATTATGATTTTTTGGTGCCGATCCATGAACATTTGCTTAATTTTTACCGGTCCGCCAATATAAAAAGGTTGGGAACCACTGATTTACAGGGTACAAATCGAAACAGAAACACAACGCAAAACTTTTTTTAATTTTGAGATCTTGATGCTGGGGGGCGCTTTGAAATATTTTGAGAGGCGAAATGGGGGAATTTGGTGTGACTTGAAAACTGCAACACCTAGAAAGCCAAATTTGGCGTCAAACTATATAGAAGATCCGATTTCCTATCTGTCTTCAATACATTATGACACGCTGTCTCGTTCAGAAAAAGTAATTTAAAAAAAATTAAATTCGTATAAAATCGCTGGTTTTACTACCTAAAATTTCATTCAAATTTCAATTTTTTGTAAATAACTTTTCTGAACGAGATAGCGTGTAATACTGTATTGAAGACTAATAGAAAATCAGGACTTCTGAATCATCTAACTAAATTTGGCTTTCTAGGTGTTGTAGTTTTCGAATTACAACAAATTTCCCCATTTCGCTCCCCCCAAATATTTCAAAGCCTCCCCAGGGTATTAAGATCTCAAACTATTTCAAAAAAAAGTTTTGCGTTGTGTTTCTGTGTCGATTAGTATCTTACTATCCTGTAAATTAAAGGTTTGCGATAAAAAGTGAAAAAACGGAACACTCTAATAATAATCACCCAAGAAAATACAAGAGCATTAGACGTTTCTTATTTACATTGTAGTCTACTAATCATTCTCCTTATTGATTATCATCTTTATCTTCTATTCAACTGTCTAGTAGAGTAGCTAAGGCCAGGATTTGGGTAAAATCGTCCACTTCCGGAATAAAGTGTGAAATTTGGCACAAACCTTTCCCAGGATGAGTATAACGATTTCCGAAAAGGAGCCAAAAATCGGGCTTGGGCAACTCCAACAAACAGCCCTTAAAGTTATGCTCCAGCTCCGCCCAGTGGTTAAAGGAAGTTTAGTTGTTGTAAACAAACTTACAAGGCCAACTGATGATTTTATTTTATTGTTTTTGCAATCCAGAATAATTTGGCATGCCATGACGTCACAGATGACGTAGATATGACGTCATTTTTGCCAATAATGTATGATGGCAAGCAAAATATTGCTCAGATTGATGGAGTCCCTCATTGATATCAAATTCCGTTAATTGTTTCAATTATTAGATACACATGTCGTGCAGCGTAAGTTAGGTCACTTTGCGACGTAATTATGACGTTATATTTGCCAAGAATTCTAACAAAACGATAGCAATAAATTGCTGATAAAAAATATTAGTTTAATGACATTTTGCTTATTACTTCGAGATACAATAGCTGCTTGTAGCAGATGACGTCAAGTTTGCCAAAAATTGCAGCAAAACAACAGCAATGAATTGCATTAGTTTAATGACTACATTTTGTAATCAGCGTATGAATTCAAGGTACACTACCATAGCTGCTTAGAGCAGATGATGTCATATGGTGACGTCATTATGTCTGGTAATGTCATATGGCAAATTGTCGAAGCGTTGACTAGTTATCTATACCCCAAGGTGCATCCAAAGTTGTTCAAGGGTGGCTTCGAGACCATGGTTTCAGAGTGAAATTGTAGAGCCAAAAGTTGAAAAATGGTGTCATTGTCAAATCTGACGTCAAAAAGAATAGCCATTTTGTTCGTTGTTCGTCATTCTTTTGACTGTTCTTTGATGCAGATAGTGAGACTCCCTTAACAAAATTCTGGTTGCATCCCTGGATACTAGGGTAAAGAATGTCTTAAAATGTAATGTTATGCATTACCGATAATTACTGGGTAATCAATGTAAAGCAAGCACAGTTTGCTTCAAAATACGTCGATCATGGCTGCCTTCCTGATTGTTTTTGCTGGCATTCATTGCCCATTGGTACAGTTTCCCAAGCGACCACGTACTTCTGTGCATACAATTTTGTTTGTTGCACACTTGCACCCGCATTTCAGTACGACACGACAAACTCTTAAAGTTTCCGGTAAGTCAGTCCAAACAGAAGAATATCCCGACTCTGTTGCTTGCAAACCCCAAGCCTAAACTTGAAGATGGGTTTTTAATCAAACACTGACTCCATTTAATGGCTAGAAAAGTTGATCGTTTAATGTGCTGTTTTAAAGCATCCAACGTTGGTGGTAAATTTTCTGCGGTTCTTCTTCCGTTAGTAAACAGATTTCTTCTAGCAACAGGACTTCGCATGCGTTGATAGTAGAATTGCACAGGCACACAAACTGTTCCAATACCTGAAAATCAATTCAGCTATTTGTGAAGAAGAGCTGTTGATGGAAGATAGTTTTGCAAAAGTAGGCGTTTTCTCTGGACAATTTTTTCAGGATTCAAAAAACAACTTTTTTCCTTTTCCACAAGATGAAGATAGAGTACCGCAATCGCTAAAAGCATTAAAAAGGAATCATCCATCACATACTTGTGGTCCGAAAGTTTTGCTGATTTTGTGGACGAGAATAAATTCCATCGTCTTTCCAGTTCTAAATTCAATTCAAAGTTTACATAGTTTTGAAGTCGTTGGCATAATTGCCCAGAGATAACGTCTACTTTTACAAAACTATCTTCCATCAACAGCTCTCCTTCATAAATATCTGAGTTAATTTTCAAGTACCGTACTGGAACAGTTTGTGTGCCTGTGCAATTCTATTACCAACGCATGTGCAGTCAATGTTCCTAAAAGAATTCTGTTTTCTAACGGAAGAACCGCAGAAAATAAACTACCAACGTTGGATGCTTTGAAACAGCACATTAAACGATCAGCTTTTCTAGCCATTAAATGGAGTCAGTGTTTAATTAAAAATCTATCTTCAAGTTTAGGCATGGGGTTTGCAAGCAACAGAGTCGAGACATTCTCCTGTTTGGACTAACTTACCGGAAGCTTCAAGAGTTTGTCGTGTCGTACTTAAATAATGCGGGTGCAAGAAATATTGGAAGTGGCCAACGAACAAAATTGTATGCACAGAAGTACGTGCTTGTTTGGGAAACTGTAATCATCAAGAGGGCAGCCATGATCGACGTATTTTGAAGCAAACTGTGCTTGCTTTACATTGATTACCCAGTAATTATCGGTAATGCATAACATTACATTTTAAGACATTCTTTACCCTAGTATCCAGGGATGCAACCAGAATTTTGTTAAGGGAGTCTCACTATCTGCATCAAAGCACAGTCAAAAGAATGACGAACAACGAACAAAATGGCTATTCTTTTTGACGTCAGATTTGACAATGACACCATTTTTCAACTTTTGGCTCTACAATTTCACTCTGAAACCATGGTCTCGAAGCCACCCTTGAACAACTTTGGATGCACCTTGGGGAATAGATAACTAGTCAACGCTTCGACAATTTGCCACATGACACTACCAGACATAGAGACGTCACCATATGACATCATCTGCTCTAAGCAGCTATGGTAGTGTACCTTGAATTCATACGCTGATTACAAAATGTAGTCATTAAACTAATGCAATTCATTGCTGTTGTTTTGCTGCAATTTTTGGCAAACTTGACGTCATCTGCTACAAGCAGCTATTGTATCTCGAAGTAATAAGCAAAATGTCATTAAACTAATATTTTTTATCAGCAATTTATTGCTATCGTTTTGTTAGAATTCTTGGCAAATATAACGTCATAATTACGTCGCAAAGTGACCTAACTTACGCTACACGACATGTTTATCTAATAGTTGAAACAATTAACGGAATTTGATATCAATGAGGGACTCCATCAATCTGAGCAATATTTTGCTTGCCATCATACATTATTGGCAAAAATGACGTCATATCTACGTCATCTGTGACGTCATGGCATGCCAAATTATTCTGGATTGCAAAAACAATAAAATAAAATCATCAGTTGGCCTTGTAAGTTTGTTTACAACAACTAAACTTCCTTTAACCACTAGGCGGAGCTGGAGCATAACTTTAGGGGCCGTTTGTTGGAGTTGCCCAAGCCCGATTTTTGGCTCCTTTTCGGAAATCGTTATACTCATCCTGGGAAAGGTTTGTGCCAAATTTCACACTTTATTCCTGAAGTGGACAATTTTCGACTTTACTCCTCTACTAGTCGGGCTACTTATTGTTTACCCTGTGTAATATTAAAAGAATAACTGATTGAAATGTTCGTAAAAATGTAATACATGCTATTGCAATCGTCATAATTCGTCCTTTTTTCCAACTTCTTCCCATATTGACGATGTTTCAGTATCACTGAAGTAATTTTCTTGTCCTGAAACAAAAAAAAAATTCTAATATTATTTTTGTTTGAGTTTACATTATCTGCATCACATGCCATCGTCTGCTTCTGAAGAGTTGTAGCCAATTCCAAAAACAGTAATTTTTTTGCAGCCTACGTTCTCCTGAGGGTTTTATCTAATTTATTTTAGTCAAATCATCGTTCAATACTCACGGCCAAATAAAAACGATTTTACTTTTTCACCGCTAATGCCATATAACCTGTATAATTGAATACTTTGCGAATTGCATTAGCCTGTTCCAATTCTCAGCAGCAAGCAATGAAAAATTGTACTTTCCCACTAGCAGCCGCTGCAGTGCGCGTTTTGACACAGCCTCGCACGCTAAATGCATTAATTTTCCAGACTATATAAACAGTATATAACCACTAATTCGACTATGGTACAACTTATTTGATATTTTTATGTATACCTGCCTGACAATTGATTGAAAAATGCCACCTCTGTTCGAACAAAACGCTTTTATATATGAAGGAAACTTCTTTAGACTGTTTATTATCAAGTTTGCGAAAAGGTGCAATTATTTGAAATTTTCAAACCATTTTTTAAGGAAAAATCAACCTACGAGTCACGACAATGTTTAACAACCTTCGCAAAGTTAAGAATTTATTAGCGAGACAGTAACACCAAAAAGTTTACCATAAACAAACAAGCAAAACAGCAGACCATTGTAGATTACTTCTCGAACCTTGGTACAAGCAAATTATCGCCAGTGGGACTGCATCGTTTGAACTTGGTCATAAGTGCAATAGAGTTAATGTAAGGCAGACAATTTTTTGGATAAGTTACGATACAAATTCATTAATCTTAATGGCCCAAGTTAAAATCGGTAAAATCAAACTTACCCGTATAATGAGTCGGGTATACTAGTAACGGTTCGGTTGAAAATGCAGCAACATTTCTCCCAGAAAATTGATCCATGTATTTTTTTCTAAAAAATTTTGTTGAAAATTCAACATGCTCAACACTGTAAGTCAAAAGAGGACAGAAGGTAAAATCAATGGGGTTTTCTTAAAGTTTGGGCAATCGTATTAGATTAGATTCACTTCATCTTTCTTGACCCAGCGGTTCCGGCGGCTCCTATGATTTTAAGCGCGATTTATATCATTTTATTGGCAACCTTGATATTGATAACAATGACACACCATTCCAGGTCTATCCTAAGGCAAAGCTGGTCACTAATTAAGCCACTGCGTTGAGTCGTTTCGCTACGCAAAAATCAGTTTGATGTTGTCAGCAGAAGCTTCAATGGAAAAAAGCATACTGTTTAGTAACCAAGCGATCTCAATAAAAATCAAGCTGACAAATTATATAAAAAATGTCTAACAACAATTAGTGAAAGTCTCAAGTAGGCTATAGGCCAGGGGTTGGCAATCTTTTCGCCTTCGCGGACCACATCATGATACAGCAGGCCGCCAATATTTGAAACCAAATTAAAGGCACTTTTTGGTGAAGACAAAAAAACAAAAAAAGGTCTTTGTCAGAAATTGAGGTACTTTTCGGGTTAGCTATTGTGAAGACCTAAAACAAAAGCTCTTCGCCATATTTTGAGGTGGTTTCCAATTTCCAGAAGCCAGATTTCCGATTCGTCAGGCTTCATGAAAAACGAACGAGGTGGATGAATGTACAAGACCGCGGGACGGATTTAAGGGGATTTAAAAAGTCGTGGGCTGGATGAAATCCGTTGGCCATAGGTTGCCGACCCCTACTATAGGCCATTGTTTGCCACTTGATTTTTCAAAAGTTTATTCCAAGGTCACAAAATAAAGAAATACCGTTGAGCTACTCAAATACTGATATATGGTGGGCTTATAAGTCACGGGTTGGTAGTCTACCAGTAAATAACGTTACTGCTACACAAATGATTCGGACAGAAACGTATGCAACCTGACTGTGACAGCTTGATTTTTACTGAGATCGCTAGGCTACAACAGTGTACACTGTACAGTATGCTCTTTTTCCAACTTGAATCTGTTCTGCTGACTAAATTAAAGTGATTAGTTCGCAGCAAAACGGCTCAATGCAGTAGCCTATTTAACGACCAGCGTCGCCTTGAAATGGAAATGGAAAGATGGCGCCGTCGTAATTATCAACGCCAGGGTTGCAAATAAAATTGTTAAAATCGCTCTCAAAAGCAGAAGGCACCTACGTCGTGTTTGAAGTTGAATATCTCTAGAACGTTTGGGTAAAGGATAGGGCCAGTTTAACCTTGTACGAAAGCCGGAACTTTTGAAACCCAAATGATTTTGCACGCAGTCCTCTTTTAAGCTAAAAGCCTGATCTAAACCGTGATTCAATTTCGAGTTCGCGCACTGGAACAAGTCAACTTTTTGTTCGTTTAAAAAGATACTGCTCGAAATCGCTTTTACTGAAGAAATGAGAACTACTTGAAGTAATAAAGAGGTGCCCAAACCATTTTCCACAATCGACCTTATTCGCGAAAACACGATTTAATCCGTTTGACTCCGTACTATTAGCAACCCTGCATTTCGCAATTTTGTGACATCACAAAACGCAAATTTTGCAAAATTTCTCGCAGACTAAGAAACGCGATTACCAACTGGAAGCAGTGAGTAGCCTAACCAAATCGGAAAACTTGGCTACTGCTAATAGTACCGGTAAACCTAGGATACCAGTGCTGATCTCAGTATGACCGGTTTTGGCTTCAAATTTTATATCAATCATAGGCATCACCAAAACTGTTATAACTTTGATACAGTATTACATCACTCGTATAAGGTCACTTACAGTGGTGTAAAAAGTACTCGAAAATTGTAATCAAGTAAAAGTTTTGTTACTGACGAAAAAATTACTTAGAGTAAAGTACAAAGTACTGACCAAAAAAAGTACTTGAGTAAAAGTAAAAAGTAGTCGTTTTAAAAGTACTCAAGTACAAGTATCTCTGAAAGTATTCAAGCAAAATAAACAAACTATTTAATCGACATACGACAACCGATCGACTACCTTCACATCACCGCCACATAGCGCTCGGTCTTCAACTCCTCATTTTCTTAAAAAGTTATGAATTACAGCGTTAATTGTGGCATGTTTTTTATTACTATGCATTCAAGACAATTAATCAAAAAGAACAACAAAAACAGCAAGATTTCAAGCTTTGAAAATCTTGCCACCCAGAATTTACATGGAATCGTTTCATAACATCTTTGCTGAAATACTTTTTCACTGTGATTGTTAAATTAATACGCTAAAAAGTAAAAATACTGCGTGGACGTGCCTTATTAGTGTATAGTCTACTGCATCAACAGGGTGGGCTAAAGTCACGCGCCATAGATAATTAATTCAGTATATTCTGCAATAAACCTTTTTTTTGATTAATTAACAAAAATAACCGTGAATTTTTTATAGCCGAATTCATTTCACATGTGAAAGCAGGCAGAAGTCTGAAAAACATTACCTCACTAAACCACACAAAATTATTTTAGATAGCCCATTTAGATAGTCTGGGTCTCTGCTGGGACAAAATTGATCATCATGCTGAAAAGATTTTGTAATAAGATTGCACAACAAATTGCGGTACTATAATGCCTATTGCATAATAAGGTAAGTGAATTTTGACTCACTCTGTAAAATTCAGCTTTAGAAACGATTAGTAATCATAGGACGCATTTTTGGCTAATTTATATCTTTGTGTTTGCTTCCTGTATGCTTTACTTTTAAGAGAGTAAACATCTATGGCAGTATACGACGAAGGGCAGACACCAAACAACTTGAAACTAAGACCATCTTGAACCGTCATTTGCCTGACTAAATCAGATACGTCATACCCGCACACGTACAAAAAAGGCATTGCGACAGTCGCTGTGGCGGTCTGATTTCTGACACAAGAGTTGCCAGCGAAAAAGGAGCAAAAAAAATAGCTTAATTGAATTGAACAATTTCCGGTTGAAAAGTAAATAGCTTAAATGACTTGAACAATTTCCGGTCTGATTTCTGACACAAGAGTTGCCAGCGGAAAAAGGAGCTAAAGACAAATAGCGAAAATGAATTGAACAATTTCCGGTTGAAAAGTCAACCATTTCGATGAATTCGTGGTTCGAATTTTAAATTACAGTACTTCCTACTTTTCTGAATCAAACTACTACTCAAGTAGTGCTACTTCACATTAAAAGTAAGCAAGTACAAGTAAAAGCAGCCACAAAAAAAGTATTCAAAAAGTACTTGTGCAATCTACTCAAGTAAAAGTTTTTCGCTACTTAACACCACTGCAATCACTTACAAATTTAGTTTGAATTGGAATCGCTGGCTAAAGCAGAATCCTAGGCTATTACCTTCCTCATCGTCTCATCGAACATTGCGTTTTTTAGTCTGCGAGAAATTTTGCAAAATCTGCATTTTGTGATGTCACGAAATTGCGAAATACAGGGTTGCTAGTGGTACGGAGTCAAACGAATTAAATCGTATTTTAGCAAATAAAATAGTGGGAAAAAGGTTTGGTGTTCCTCTTTATTACCTCAAGTAGTTCTCATTTCTTCAATAAAACCGATTTCGAGCAGTATCTCTTCTAGTTTCAGCAACATGAGTTTCGGCTAGGCGTGCTCACTGAGCTTCACCAAGTCTTAGCTTGAGCTCGAATTTTTTCGGACGTAAGCGGACTGCCTGCATTTTGGCCAAAGTTGAATTGAATGACGAAAATATTAAGTCTTGGCAATCGAACATTAAATTAAATATTAAGTCTCATCGAACATTAAATATTAAGTCTCATCGAACATTAAATATTAAGTCTCATCATTAAAAAAATATTAAGTCTCATCGAACATTGCGTTTTTTAGTCTGCGAGAAATTTTGCAAAATCTGCATTTTGTGATGTCACGAAATTGCGAAATACAGGGTTGCTAGTGGTACGGAGTCAAACGAATTAAATCGTATTTTAGCAAATAAAATAGTGGGAAAAAGGTTTGGTGTTCCTCTTTATTACCTCAAGTAGTTCTCATTTCTTCAATAAAACCGATTTCGAGCAGTATCTCTTCTAGTTTCAGCAACATGAGTTTCGGCTAGGCGTGCTCACTGAGCTTCACCAAGTCTTAGCTTGAGCTCGAATTTTTTCGGACGTAAGCGGACTGCCTGCATTTTGGCCAAAGTTGAATTGAATGACGAAAATATTAAGTCTTGGCAACAGCGGTGTGAGCACTTGAGCAGTGAAGGGCTTAGGCGCTTTGAGCTCGCTCTCGTCGTTAGCCCAGCAAATACACAGAAACCTTGCGCATAATAAAGGTCAGTCTTCCGGTATGGACAAAGTAAACATTAAATGACGATGCATAAATTATCCAGTTGAATTAAGTGCAAAAATAAATAAACAATTTAAACATCTAAGCGTATCTTCAGTTCTTCAACCAATTTAGCTTTCTACAACCTATCGTTTACGAGATTCATTTCAAAGTTAAGGCATTTTTGCTCCAGTGTTACCAGTTAAAAATCAACTTTTTAAAATTTTTATGCTTTAATAAGTAGTTTCAAAGCACTTGAGTTAAAAGACTAGCAATGGGCCAGTGTCACTGAAAAAATACTTTGGGCGTAATTTCCAATTTGTTAAAAACTTAAAACAAGGAATGAAGGCAAAATCAATAGAGGTATCTACAGTTAGGCGAATTGTATTAGGTTACATTGACGTAGACTCCATCCATCTTGACCCAGCCGTTCCAGAGATATTCTACTTCAAACACCGCATAGCGGCCTCCCTAATTGGGACTTCGTATGCGCGCATAGGACATATGTTTCTACCAGGCCATTTTGATAGAATAGCATGAACACTAGTCTGATTTGGTTACCACTAAAATACGGTTAAACTTAGAAAGTTAGATTTTGGATATAGCATGTCAATAAATAAAAGCGTCCACTATGTCAATTTTGGGATCCTACGTAACGTGATCGTGATTTAAGAACCCAAAAAAAACGAGAAAAAAACGGCAATTTTTGGGTCCAAAATTTATTCTTAAGTTAAAAACGGCTGGATGTCGAATGTTGAAATTTTAACACAACATGGGTGCAGATGCAGCCTTTGCACTCACTAAGTTTTGGGGTGCATAGTCACGTGACCACAATTTTGGAGGCTGAAAATCGACAAAAGTGGACAGGTTTAAACTGATATATCTTGGTAAGCACCGACGTTGATGAAAAAAGGTGTGGTTTTTTTAACACGCTATGGTTAGATTGGTTTGCCCCAGGTTGGATACCATTTTTCGTTTGTTTTCTTTTTTTTCCTTTTTGATATTCTTCTTAAACCGCTAAACGTACAAATTTCAAACTTTGAGCGATTGTAGATAACATGAAGGACTAGAAAATCGGGGGTGCCACGTTGGAAAAACCCCCTTAAAACGGGCCCCCTAATTTTTTTAATTTTGGGCGAGTTTGAGCTAGATATGTGAATTTTTTGGAAAAGGTAGGTATTACAAAGAAGTAAAATATTACAAAAGTTGAGGATGCCACGATGGAGGATCCCCCTCAAAAGGGCCCTCCAAAATTCAAAAATTTTAACCACTCACGCAAGACACATGAAATTTTCAGAATAGAAAAAAATAAATCAAAGATAAAATACAACAAAATTTGGGGGTACCAAAATAGGGAGGGTTCCCCCTTAAACGAGACCACCAAAATTCAACCTTTTTGAAGACTGAAGCTAGACGCATGAAATTTTCAGGATAGGTAAATATAAAGGAAAGATAAAATTTGACAAAATTTGGGGGTGGTACAATAAGGGAGTCTCCCGAAACGGGTTCTCCAAAGTTCGAACATTTTAACTCAACATTTTACTCAAACATTTTAACCGACCACGGTCAGGAAAGGTTAATTTTACAAAAAGATAGAATATGACAAAATTGTGGGGTGCCATTATGGGGCCCCCTCATACGAGTCTTACAAAATTCAAAAAATTTTAACAACTCAAGCTACACAGATGAAATTTTCAGGATAGGTAATTAAAAAAAAACTATATATACAACTCGACAAAAATTGGGGATGCCATGTTATTGGAAATCCCAAAATAGCCCCTCAAAATTTAGACTTTTAGGCCAAAATGGCCTCTTAAAATTTAGACTTTTAAACCAAAATATCCCCCTCCAAATTTAGACTCCTAAGCCACGTCGTTAGAAAATTAAAATTTTAAGGATATTTAAATGAAACAAGATAAATTTTAGTGCTGCCACATTGGGGGTTTACCCCAACTTTAACCTCTCAAGCTAAACAAATTTAATTTCCAGGACAGGTTATATCAAAAAAGTTAAAACTCGACAAAAGTTTGGAGCACCACATTTACGGAAGCCCCCAAAAACCTAAAAAATAATTATACTAGAGATGAACAAATTAATTTTCTTACAAATGAGATAAACAAATTAATTATCGTGGATATACGTTAATATAAATCAGAAATATAACATAACAAAATTTGAGGGTGCCACGTTGGGGAAACCTTGCCAAATGAGCCCCTTAAATTTAACAGTTTTTAAAACTACTTCCGCGAGACAAAATAAGTCTTGACAGTAGGTTGAAATAAAATATAAAACAAGACAAAATTCAGGGATGCCATGTTGGAAAATTTGCCTTTGGAGATTTTTATGCCTTAAGCTAGATCGCTGAAATTCTCAAAATGAGTGGCTATTACAGAAAAGCATAAAACTCAAATTTGGGGATTCCAAATTAGGAGATTTCTCCCAAAATGGACCTCCAACATTTAAAGCGTTGAAGTAATTGAGCTTATTGCTTTCATAGATTTGAGCTAGATGGCAGAGTTTTTACAAAACTGTCACCAGTGACGTTGAGAAAGCGTACTTTTTCTTATGGTTCAAGGTTTTTGAAGAATTTAAGTAAGGAAGTTTTAGTGCTAAATAATGGATTTAATATTATACAGCGGGTTTCGAAACTAGGGTCCTCCCTCTACAGCTTACATGAAAATTTATGAAGTTTTCTTCATTAGACTATGTTTGATATTTATTAAAGTAAGTTTCTACTACGCTATTTTTCATTTCAAATTTCTTTCTTTTTATTTGTTTTAGCTTATGTTGTAGAGAAGGATAAACACCCTGTACAGTGTACAGTATCCAATTATGTTGAATTGCGATGCAAAAGAGCGTTCTCAGAATCATACAGGACATTAACTTAGATTGATGTAATGAAATTTTGCTTGTGAGTCGCTAGAATTTTAAAGACTACTTTATGTTATTTTAAATGGAGTGAAAAACTGTTAAGAACTCGTTTAAAGTGCTGAGTTTCGGCGTTCTATTGCAAACTGCTATGTGAGCTTTTTGATTGATGCTACTCAAATATTTTTGATCACTTCGAGATATTTAAATTTTGAACTCGAATAACCACAAAGCTGTTACAGTTGAGTGAAACAAAATTTGAAAGGGGCGCATTTAAATTATTGATCAGACTATTTCAACGATCATATTTTTTACAAATTCATTTAAAGCAATCGGGTCATTATTATTTAAAGCTTATTAAAGTTTAGTAAAGTTGGATAATGCCGCGAAGTCCCAGGACATCGCTTGCGATGACACGTTCTAGTTTTTTTTGGCAACCCTGACATTTATGGCGTCGCCGATGTTATCAACGTCAGAGCTGCCAACAAAAATCATGACTAAACGCCCCTACGTTGTGTTTGAAGTAGAATATCTCCGGAACTGCTGAGTCAAGAAAGACCGAGTCACCGCCAATCTGACAAGATTTCCCTCACTTTAGATACCCCCATTGATTTTGATTTCAGTCGTCGTTTAAAAGTTTCCACATATTTCGGTCATATTTCTAGCTGGATGTTTAAGTATCCTTAAATCTGGACCGAAGAACAGCTGTTTTTTGCAATACTTGAGTGACAGAAAAAAAGAAAAAATTTCAAAGTTTTGAAGTCTACATAAATAATACAATCAAGAAACGACAAAAGTGAACAACTCACATCGGATGTTTGTTGAACATTATGGGAAGATATTCATCCACTGGGACCATTTTGCCCAACGGGTCACCAGCAAGTAATTTTCGGGCTCCAGAATTGGAGAGCAGATATCCCAATGTCCAAAACGAATAATCAGCCTCAACAAGCCATTTCGATCCTGAAACTCTATTCTCTGGAACCTTTGTTTGCATTCGCTTACGTCCAATATAGCTAAAAATTTAAACATACATTACAAGGCAAGAAGGATCAAGTAAAAGAGTTGTATTATTTCCATGTGTTCATGAATACATAACCTCGACGTGGCGACGTATTATATTCTAGACAGACTATTCGCGCAACTTTCTGCCTACAACCCCCACTTTGTTTTCAAATCTATAAGCTCACTTATCAGTCTTCATGAATTAATTTTGAAACTCAAACTAAAACATGATCTCTCCGGTAGGTTACACCATTTTACGGAGCTACAAAACCTCGAATACTCACATAAGGTCCCAGTTTAGCTCCAGTGATTCGATTTCATCCATAACAGCTTCAAGTTTCCTTACGAACTGATATTCAAAACGAACATCATCTTCAAACACTACCACACTTGAGTGGTTTTTTTCAATTATCTGAAAAAACAGAAGTTACTTAGCAGATTTGGAACTTAAACTTTTTTCACAGCTGTGAGGTAGCACTTTCTCACATATCTGCTTTCCCATTAGGCTAGTGTTTCATCAGCATCTGAATTCACACATAGCTTATCCTGGCAGCCCACCCGAACCTTCACACCACACACGAGGGCAATTTGTGCACTTGCCATCGTACCCTCTTCTCAGATTACTCTGATCAATGTCTGACAACAAGGTCACCAGAAAGAGGATTCTCGACCAGTATCACACTGGCACTCCACTTAGTTCAACCGCATTGCGCTAGCATCACTACGCACGGACACCAAGCTAGCGCAATGCGGTTGAGCTAAGTGGAGTGCCAGTGTGATACTGGTCGAGAATCCTCTTTCTGGTGACCTTGTTGTCAGACATTGATCAGAGTAATCTGAGAAGAGGGTACGATGGCAAGTGCACAAATTGCCCTCGTGTGTGGTGTGAAGGTTCGGGTGAGCTGCCAGGATAAGCTATGTGTGAATTCAGATGCTGATGAAACACTAGCCTAATGGGAAAGCAGATATGTGAAAAGTGCTACCTCACAGTTGCGAAAAAAAAATAATTAAAAAAAAATATGTGTATATTGCCACTGTCAGTACTTGTCAGTCAACTTAGTTAAGCTTGTTTAGAAATATATAAACTGAGTTAGAAAAAATATATAGTTAGAGTTTGGGCAATATCCCAATTTATGGAAATATTTTTTATTTTGAAATAAAACATCTTGAAAACGATGTTTAGTAAGCTAAAATTTAATGAAAGGCGTGTTTTAGATGTTCTTTATCTTTAGGACATAATTCCAACCAGATACTTTACCCCTTTTAATTTTGGAAATGAGCATATAATCTGGTAGTAGCATAATATTTTGGAAAATTCTATGAAAGAGTGATTAATTATTTTGCTGCTAAGTGTGACACACGAAACAGCAGGAAAAGAGTACCGAAGTAGTGATTCATTGAATAACTTCCACAATCGCAACTATTTCACATTAAACCAAACACTCTTTTAAAGTAATTTGTAGTGACATAAAGAATTTTCAACTACGTGAGACTTTTAACTAACTAAGTAACTGAGTGACACTTTCCACTAAGTTCCCTCGAATACACTAAAGAATTTTCGACTACGTGAGACTTTTAACTAACTAAGTAACTGATTGACACTTTCCACCGAGTTCCCTCTAATACACTGGACTGGCCTTTTACACTCTTCACCGTCCACTTCGGATGTGTTTTTAGATTCTTATGGAAAAAAGTACTGAAAAAACGTAAATTAAATTGAACATCTGCTGCTGTTTATAAAACCGGCTCATGTAACAATTGTTAATCGTACGAGATTACCTGAGCCTGACAAAATCGCTGAATCGCTAAAAAGCCTGCTTGATGATAAACTACTTTTTTAACTCCAAGAAGGCCGTTCTTCAATGACAAAAATCGATAATACTACAAGTAACGCAGTGACGGTATATTTAAAGGAGTCATCAGTAAAAGCAAGTCAGCAAAATGTTCAATTGCTCATGTTAACACAACTCACTTCTTTCCAAATAAAATAATGAGAAAGGAAGCATCCAATTTCTCCCCGAGTGAGCGTTCGTTCGTGGTAAGGATCTACGAATCCTGGAAGCATGTCAATCCCCATACTTTGTAAGTAACTAGTATTAAATGATCTGAACAAAAGTTAGACGATATCTAAATCGTTAATGATTAGTAGGTCACATGCTAGCCAGTTAAATCAGATACGCGCTACAAAATTTGCTCTGTAAACCTACGGCCCGACCTACACTGTGCGCAAAATCGTGAGCATACGAGCGTATTTTTAATTCATTTTAACCAACAGGTAGCTAATGCATTGCGAAGGCAATATGCCGGGCGTCCCAAACAACTGTTTAACATAATTCTGTTTCAATAATTTCATACTAAAAATTCGGTCGAACGCTCACAATTTTACGCCCAGTATGATCCGGGCTTAAAAAGCAACAAAAAAATAACGTTACATTTTAGGAATACATTTACATGATCTTCCACGACGCCAGTCTATGGTAGGTAAAATTTGCAGTAGTTTTACAATATTACATCAGTTCTTCCATTATTTCAGTGAAGAAGTCCGATATAAACGCACCTCGTGCATTGGTGCTTTTGATCAATTCAGTTTTACTGTCATTCTGAAATCACCAACAAACTCAGAAAACCTACTTGCTATCGACAGCATGAAAATGTTTAAATTTGATTCCTTGTAGTTTCAACACAGCTTCCATTCTGTAGTAACGATCTGGTCGGCGTAATAAGTTGATCATGTAAATCTAAACACAATACGTTTTCCAGTTTCAGGTAGGGACTATAGCCTCCACAAATTCAAATGTAGGCTGTGAGCAGGTGGGTACTAATGTACTACAATCGCCATGCAGTATTCCCAGCGTTGATGTAATTACTAATTACATCAGATCGGATGTTGTTTACTTGTGATCTGATGGCCGATGTTTTTTGATGAAAATCTGATGTTAATTGTTTTTACAGTAAATCTGATGTAAATTACACAAACAAAGGAGCAAGTCCAAAAATAAAAGCTCGAAAAGAGGTTATCTCAAAAAAGAAGGTATATATAACAGGTATGAAGGTATAACAGATATATAACAAAATTCCTAGAAAAAAACAGTTGGAAAAGAGGTGATACCCAAAAAGAGGTCTTCATGCAATTCTACTACAAAATCAGTTAAAGAAAGGTGTTATCCATAAAAACAACTTTTCAAGTTTGTTTTAACACCTGTTGTATCTGTTTCAGTTACAAATTCGCCGAAAAAGCCCCGGTTTGATGTTTTAGTTGTTTTTTTTCAAAAGTAAGATGTTTTTAGGCGCTCTCGCTGGGAGCAATGATAATCGAGCATTGCTTCGTTCTGTGGTTAAAAAAACGCGCTTTTTCCATTTCAGCCACAAAAGTTCTTTTCTCTCTCAAAAAATGTGTCCTGTGTTCAAGAGATGCAAGTATCTAGTTCAAAGAAGTCAAAATCTTTTACAACACCAGACTATTTTGATTAAGCACTGCTGAATTGCTTTAGGCTGGTACACAATAACTAAAAGTTTGGTGTGAAAATTATCTAATCAAAAAAATCTTTTTTTTTAAATCAATTTTTTTGTATTTGGTGTATTACGCCGAAGCATGTAACAAGTTTACGGAGCCCATCTCTGCATCATTGCGCCAGACCAACACAGCTCTTTTCGAAATGTTGCAGCAGTTACAAGCCGTTACCAACACTGTATCGATTTGACCAGCTCGAGATTTGAACCTCAGGCTTCCCGCTCCAGAGACGAATGCATTACTGCTCGACCAACTCTGAAAAATTATCAGCTCCAAAATCTAAACAGACTCAACCGTACCTCATCAAAACCAAGTTTGCTATATGTGGGGTGGAATTCAATACTTTCGGACGGTTTCAATTCAATGCCAACGCCTACGGGAGGTTCAGCTATAAAAAAAAAAAAACAATTCATGGCCCACTATCCACTAATCAGTGTTGTTCTGTACAAACCAAATACTGCTAGTTTTTCCTGTCCTAAGAGTCTGACTTATCTTTATCTTGGTGCTTTATTAGGGGCAGAATAGTTAAGCCGCCCACCCTGCGGGTCATAAGAGGTGGTTAATAAATACCCATCAATAGTGGACATCTGTCTGGTGATAGGGTGCCCACTGTCCACTCGTTGAATGATGTGGAAATAGCCATTTTTCTCTCCAGGGTTCTCCAGACCAGCTGGGATTCTGTACTATTGCATTTTTGCTGTATCATGCTTTAATTCACAAGAGTCAGGAAGCTCTAATAAATCACTGATCTTCACCAACCAAAAACTTTCGATTTTTTCTGGTTTAGTCTGATTTCTAAAGGCTACTTTTTCAATAACGGATAAAATTGTTACTAATATTGCTGATGAGAAAAGGTTGAAAGAAAAACAATTTGGAAATATATTTAACCAAGACATCCGGGTGATCAAGCAAGTAGTGTTAGTCTGTTTACGTGCCCACTTTTCTAGTATTGGTAATTTTAATGCTTTATTAAAATACATAAATAAGGCAAAAGTACCCAAAGTGCAGAAAAACCAATGCTCACAATTTGTTGCATTTGTATGAGCGGCAAGGGAAATATAAGGTATAACTTACTTATTATCTCCATCAATAAGTGAACAAAGGTTTCCTTCTCTTCTTTTAGTGTTTGATGTGGTTGCAAGGGAACAGGCAAGTAGCCATAAAAATGCCTATTGTCAATATGCATTGCAACACCTGCAAAAAGCTAGATGAATAGTAAACACAAGAAAAAAACGACTACTAATTTATGAATAGTCACCATTGCTGGTTACCATCTACCCTTTCACTCTGGTTTTGGTCAAGTCAACTAAATTCCATTCAAATTTAACAGATACTGCTCAGAATTCTTATGCAAAGTACTTGAGACAATAAGAAAATATGCTCATTGTTACTTGTCTTGTACACTTAAATGCATTAGCAATAACCAAAATTTTTAACAAATATCTGATAACCTTTGATGACGTCACAAACAATCTGGCAAATCCTCAAGTACTTCTTACAAAAAATCTGGCAAATCCTCAAGTACTTCTTACAAAAAATCTGGCAAACCCTCAAGTACTTGAGTAGTATCAATTTAAACTAAATTGAGGGGTAGTACTGAAGAACCCAAAGGTTAATGGCTACTTACATGCCATTCAAAGAGTGAGAATCTACTTTTCTACATCAAAGAACGAAATGAACAAATTTTTTGCTTAAATTATTGAAGCGAGAGGAGTAAGTATGAAAAACATCATAGTAAACAGAAGCACTTAACTCAAATATTTGCTGCATCATACGCCATACCAGATTTTGGAACATACCTGCTGCTTTGGCATGTTTTGAAAATACAATAATATCATCCAAAGCAAGAGTGTAGTCTTTTTGCAATGGCCAAAACTGCAATACTCTGGACTTCTTCTTGGTTAAATTTATCAAAAATGTTGAATGTATCATTGGAACTTGAAATACACCTAATCGTTCTCGATTTGCTATGGGAAAGTATTCGTCTGTCCTTTGATAGTAACCCTTTGAGAATACAAAGCAATATAATTTTATACAATGAACTAAGTTGTATTAAAATGTTACTGTGGGAAAATCCAGGATAAAAATCTCAAAGATTTTATAACATACTTTTGTCTGTACAAGTACATTGAGAAGACTAATACTTCATGCAAAACCTGAGAACTGGGGAGTCGAGTTGAAATGTTGCGCAAAAACTTCATTCACCTCCTGAACTCGCTTGTGTTTGGATCTCAAACAAATTACTCGTTAAAAAGTATACACATTCACGTTTTCCATCCTACCATCCATTTGATATCCAACTATGGAATTTTTTCATCCCAATTTGTTGAAATGATCAGGCGGTACAGCATCATTAACATTACGATTTAAAAATGTTCAATTATCCAGTGGCTTTGTGAGTAACTAAACCTCGACAACACAATGGTAGCTGAAAAATCACAACGTTTTGCAATGAAAGATTACAACAAACACAGTCAAAGCAATCGGCGATGAGCACTGAAAAACTGTTTCATCGGTCATAGTGTCAAGGTCCTTCTTGACATTTAGCCGCAAATCTTTGTGCATACTAATAAACGGCATCAGATATTTTGCAATACACCACAAACTATTTTAGCAATTTAGAAATTTTGTTTTCATTTAGTTACCAATTAAGACAGTCGCAAATTGCAAGATTTCAGATTAAAGTTATTTATTTAATTTTCCAAATGCAAACAAACTCAAAGTTCTACATTCTTTGTTAATATCAACGCATAATTTGGCACCTCGAAACTTGAGTAGATTTTTAGCTAAATGTTTTCATTGACTCAGGGTAAAAAATATTTACACGATTATTTCTGCTTAGTATATTGTGTGAGTCAACAGCACCAAGTTTCGTAAACGATTTTATAAAATTTCGGGCAAGTTTCAGCAATTAGCTGATACAAATCTTTATTCATAAAATGTTATATCAAGGTTCAAGAAATCAAGAGTACGATATAACTCCGATTCAGGAGCGTAAATATTGCAGACAACATTATCTTTAAAACTTTACTTTGGCTTCTTTTCAGTTTATTGGGATTTCCGCGACACTTCGCGTCGGAAGTCCCTATGTTTTTTTCTGGAAAAAATTACGAATTCGGCAACAGAAGTAATAAATGCTATAACTTTATATAATTCATTCTTCGTGCAAAATTTGGAGTAAATTGATCACGTGATACGGGTTTCCGAGCCAAAAACTAAAATGCCAATCATAGATTGGCTGGAAAACTAATCGCACCAGGAGAATTAAAGTTTCAAATTTAGAAGCGTCTGGGCATGCAGTTTCAGCTCCCAAAAATAAACCATGACGATTCCGACACTTTTTTTTCTATATTTATTTATTTAAGCAAATTACTCTCCAGTGACAAAAACTCCGAAACCACCAAAGCTAGAAACTTGAAATTTGGACAGATGATAAGTCTAAATATGAAGTTGTACACCTGCAAATTTGGAGGCGCTACATCACGTGGTTTGGGGCACATGCACCCAAAACTTGTGATAGCGAAGTTTATTAAGTGATTTTACTTGCCTACGCATGCGTGCTGCCGAGGCCGAATAGTTAAAGGCGCCAGGACGTGAAACCTAAGACGTGGGTTCAAGTATCTAGTTGGCCATCGCTTTTATCAAACTACGATTATATTGAATCTAGCATATTAATTTTTTTTTCGATTACTACAAAATCGCTTTTAATATTTTTTGTTTTGACACTTAATATGATCAGAGGGTATCGGGTTTCATACTCTGTGAAGATGCCCCAAAAATCACTTTCTTAACATCTTAAGCTAGCGCGCTAGTTTGTTTTTTTTTATCCATAGCAATTTTAAAGACAAAAATATCTTGATATAGTTTGGGGGTAGTCACCTACACGTACATGCTGCCATGGCCGAATGGTTAAAGACGCCAGTGCTTGAAACCTAAGACCTGGCTTCAATTACCTAGTTGGCCATCGCTTTTATCAAACTACGATTATATTGAATCTAGCATTTTTTTTTGGATTAGGACAAAATCGCTTTTAATATTTTTTGTTTTGACACTAGATATGATCAGAGGGTATCAGGTTTCATTCTCTGTGAAGACTCCCCCGAAAATCACTTTTTTAACACCTTAAGCTAACGCACTAGTTTTTTTTTTTTATCAGTAGTAATTTATAAGACAAAAACATTTTGACATAATTTGGTGGTTTGAACCCCCCAAATCCCTAAATGGACCCCCAAAATCAATCTTTTTGATGACTTAAGCTAGGGTGCTACTTTTTTGATATCAGGAGATAATAAAAAGACAAATACCTGGACATAGTTTAAGGGTACCACCCCCCCCCCCTAGAAATCCCCAAATGAACTCCACATAAAACAATTTTTGAACAGCTTCATCTCAGGCTCTAGTTTTTTTGATATCAGTAGATATTTAACGGACAAATATTTCGATATAATTTGGGGGTACCATCCCTCGGAAACCCCCAAATGGACCACCAAAAATTTTTTTTTGAACGATTACGCTAGGGCGCTAGTTTTTTTTTTTTAATCGGGTAATATTTAATTAAAAAATATTTTGACATAGTTTGACGGTACCAACCATCCGAAACCCCCAAATGGACCCCCAAAAATCACTTTTTTAACAGCTTGAGCTAGAGCACTAGTTTTTTTTTTGATATCAGTAAATATTTATGGTATGATGTTTTGGACGTTTGCAGGCCTGAGTTTTAATGTTTAATTGTTTTGAGTGCTTCTGGCCTAAACGCTACCAGCGCAGAAGCCTAGGGAAGAGCCACTTTGCTTGTCAGCATGGAAGCCTAGGGAAGAGCCACTTCACATTGCTTGTTTTAAGTAGTCGCTGTTCTGGTGGCTCTTCCCTAGGCTTCTGCGCTGGTAGCCTTTAGGCCAGAAGCACGCAAAACGATCAAACAGAAATAAACAACAAGTTCCCAAATCTATCCACAGAAATGTATACTTCCTGCTCATCAGTGCAAATCTTTCGTCCAATCTCTTGCATCTGATTCAGCCATTGGATTTCATCTTTTACAAAATCCTGCTTGCGCTCAACATAATAATGACAGTAGATTCTCTATTCTTGCCCAAGGCCACTCTACTTTCTATCTATCTGCTCTTGAAGCCACTTTCATCAAAACTTCTAACCTTGTCCTCTGCCGACAAAAAGAACACTGCTTCAAGATTGTGCAATAACGACGCTCTTTCATTGGTCTTTTTCCAAGATCATGACTATTAGGCTTGGATGTATATGCATGCAATGATTAGGTGATAAAACTATTATGAACTGAGAATATTATGTGCTGCGACTTTTAGGCGCCAGAGCAAAAAAACTATTTTTCAAAAATTTAATTTCCCTTATTGTATTTTTTTCAAATAAAAAACTTTTTAGGGCATGTTTGCAAAGTTTTATTTTATCACCCAGATGTATGCAATCTGCAGCACACCAGCACGAGTTGCTCGTGCAACCTTGGCACATGTAGCAAGCGGCATCACGTTTCAATGTTATTTTAAGTCCACCTGTACCAAACAATACACTTCAAAGTTTTTCAGGAGCTAAGGATTCATCTCCCAGCAGATTCCTATTTATGATTGTAGCACCTTGTTGTAAAAATAGTAAAAACAATGCTTAAATAAATGGATATTTTTAAAGGGGCATTGAGGTCTAGTTTTTGAATCTTAATACTAGATATGCAAAAACTAATTAATTACCAACGTTTTTATCCTACTTTTTTTGAGTGTCTGACATTAAATAGCTTTAATAAGAAAGATTTTGACTTTAAAGGAAAAAAATTTGGTTGTGGCAACATCACAACATCAAATTTGCATTAATAATTTTAAACGAGTTTTGTCAGATTGTAGATCTCAGGGTAGGATGGGTTTCCGCCAGGTTTCTGCTGTGACTTTGATCAGGTAAATTTCAAATGTAAAAAGACACTTCTTGGTTCGAATTTGCCACTTTTAGCAAAAACATACGCAATTTGCTGCACTTGGGAAGAAACAAAAATAAGCCTAAGCTGGTAGGCTAGCATATCCTACTGATTAAATAAGTTAGAGTAAAACCTCGTCTAAAAAAAAACAGTTCGGCTAGGCTAGTAGTTTAAAATCTACTGGTAATAGTATGCTGCTAATTATGGTAAAAGCTTTAGTAGTGATAAGCCTACTAAACAATGTTCAAGCTAGCTTCCACAATTGTAACGATAAAACGGTTGTAACCATTAAACTATTAAACTTAAATATCCATTTAAACATTGTTTTTACCATATTTACAACAAGGTGTAACAATCATAAATAGGAATCTGCTGGGAGATGAACCTTTAGCTCCAAAAAACTTTGTGGTGTACGGTATTGCTTGGTACGGGTAGATTTAAAATAACTATAAAATGCCATGCAGCTTGCTACATGCGCCAAGATTACACCAGCAACTCATGCCCATGAACTGTAGGTTGCATATGTCTGTTTAAAAGATAAAACTTTGCAAACATGCAGTGGAAAAAGTTTTTTATTTTGAAAAAAATTAAATTTCTGAAAAAACTTTCATTTAACACAAATTTCTAAAAAAACTTTTTGGAATTAAAAAACGTAATTTGAAAAGTTTTGCTCAGGCACCTAAAGTCCTGGCGCATAATAATCTCAGTGCATAACAGTCCTGATGCCTAATCGGCAGTGCATAATCATCCCACGTCTTATTAGTCATGGTTCATATTGTTTTTATCTCAAGCTGCTTAATGATGATTGCTTAATGCTTAGTCAAGAGACGATGAAACTGAATATGCTATACACAGTCTGCAAAACAACGAACCATGTCAACTGACCGCCACAAACTGACTGCCAAAAAAACTGACACCAACTTTGGGGTTAATTGGCGGTTAGTTGGTTCAAGGACCAGTTTGCAGCAGTCAATAGCCATAGACCCACAAAACAATGGGTTGGAAAGCTTAAATTCTACTACATGTCAAAAAGGAAACCTATTGTTGGTTTGTAGTAATAAGTAGAAGTTGAATTATTGCCTGCTACTGTTTACCTTTTCATCCTGCCCGCACCAAAAGTTAGAATACGCAGTAAGTGATTCAAGCATGGGTGCCACCAATGTGACGTCATCAGCCATCAAATTCCACAATGTGTGAGGGTTCAGAAGAAGGTTGTCCGCATCTACAAACTAAGAAGAAAAAGTCAGTAAAGTTTTACATTTATTTGAGAAACATGATTGCAATAAGATGACAAGAAAAATTTTTAGATGTATATTTTGCAACTAAAATGACTTTGTAAAAGAGCATGTAACATCTGTCCTTTTAAAAGCTGGTAAAAAATATCTGTGTTATGGCTATGAGATTTATTAGAATTATTAACGGCCTTACAAAGCATTAAAGGGCTACCATACCATAGAAAAAAAAAGTCAAAAAGTACCGGTAATAAAAGTATGCTATACAAGAAAAATATTCTACGGCTCCAGTGAGTTACCGTATATACTCGCAGATAGGTCGCAATTTTTTCCTTATATTTTTTTTTTTAAATATAGTTGCGACCAATCCCCTCAACATCAGTGCAAATCGTCACCAAGTCAGTTAATTATAAAGTTTTCAAATAAATTTTTTTAACAAATTTATGAATGTATATGTTATTGTCATTTCTCAAACAGGGTTAGGGGTGTGAATGTACTCGCAATGATATACAGGTTTGTAGCGAGTTGGTTATTCATAAAAATCGTATAATCAGCGCTTGCATACCATGCACTTATTATCGCTCACGGGTGTCAATAAACATTTTTTGATTATATTAAGCCCTACAAAAAAAACAAAAACGGAAATTATCTGTGCAAAAAAGCTAGGGAAAGGGCCTTTTAAATCCCTAGATTTTCAGTGCGACTTATGTGCAAGTCAACTCTAAATTAAACTTTTTTAACACAAAACTAATAGTGCGACCTATACGGTGGCACGACCTATCGGCAAGTATATACGGTAATTCTAGTTCAACACCAAAAATCTAAGTAAATAAAATTATCCACTGCATTAGAACATTCTCAATAACAACATCGGTAACCGATTTTACAGATTGAGAGTAAGAATGGGAACTTTGAAACATGCTGAATTTATAAGCCTCATGCTAACCAAAATATATTGAGCCCATTTTCTTCTAGCTATGTCTAATGCTTCTTGTCTCAGTGTTAACATTCTCACATGTCGTTCCTCAGGCCAATCCATTTCAGTTTCCTGGAGTTCATAATCCCTAAATAATGAAATGATTTAAGAATAGCTATATGGAGAGAACCAAAAAGAGTGATAGAATGGGCTCTGAGAAAGAAAGGTTTGCCTGAAATCCTGGTCAAAGCGGTGATGAATCTCTACGTAGGACAGAAACCAAAGTTAGAGTTGGATTGGGCTTGTTGGAAGAATTTTGAGTGAAAGTTGGTGTGCACCAAGGATCTGTGTTGTCATCTTTGTTGCTTGCAATGGAGATAGATGAAGTAACGAAAAATGCAACGAAAGGCTGGATGAAGCAAATTCTTTACACAGACGATTTGGTCCTAATAAGGGAAACTTTGGAAAAATTGAGAGAGAACTTTGATGAATGGAGATTGGAGAGAGGCATTTGAAAGCAAAGGGATGAGCATCTTTGAAAAACAAAGTTCATGTTAAGTGGGATGAAGGAAGAAATGTTCGACAGCAAGATAGATCCTTGTGGCATGTGTGGAACACGAGTTATGTCTAATTCGGTGTTATGTACAGCATGTGGTAAAAGGGTCCTTGCAACATGCACAGATAAGAAGAAAGTTGCAGTTCATTTCAATAAAAATTTTGTTTGTAAGAAATGTAGAAGCAAGGTAATGAACTTCAAGGGACCAAAAGAAACACTGTGTGATGGTGTGGAAACTGAAAGCAAGTTCACTTATCTAGGTGACAGATCGAATGCAACTGGTGGGTGCGAAATAGCGGTAACAGCTAGATCAAGAATTGGTTGGATGAAATTCAGGGAATGCAGCAAAATACTTAAAGGCAGAAGATTTTCATTAAAGATGAAAGGAAACATTTACAAAAGTTGTGTACGATCAGCTATGTTGTATGGAAGTGAAGCATGGTGTTTAACAGAAAAAGATATGGCAATTTTGAGACGAATAGAAAAAGCGATGATTCGAGCAATGTGCGGTGTGAAGCTATTAGATCGAAGAAACAGTGAGGAGTTGATGGATATGTTGGGCATAAAGGAGTCTTCAGATAGGATGGCTAAAGAAGCAGTATGCAGTGGTACAGTCATGTTTTCAGGAACAAAGATGAAAATGTTATAGTGAAGGCTTTGAAATTTGAAGTGAGTAGAGGAGGAGGAAGACTGAGACAAACATGGAAAATGCAAGTAGAGAATGAGTTGAAAAAAAATGGACTGGGAAAAGATGCATGTGATCGAACGAAATGGAGAGGCGTGGTAAAGACAATGACCATATGAAATCCGGCCAACTCCATCGACAGAGATAATACCGGATCCAACAGGTGATGATCATGATATTTACCTAAAGATAAAGGTCGTAAAAAACAAGTAATAGACTCTCTGAGGAACCTACCTACAGATACAGGTCATAAAAAACAAGGAGAGACTCTCTGAGGAACTTAAGACTTTAAAAATATGAAATCCGGCCAACTCCATCGACAGAGATAATACCGGATCCAACAGGTGATGATCATGATATTTACCTACAGATAAAGGTCGTAAAAAACAAGTAATATTTTCAGTATTTTTAAAGTCCAAGTTCCTCAGAGAGTCTCTCCTTGATGTGAAGTTATTTATATTGGTAATTGTTGGCAGTCACTTCAGATTCAAAATAAGATTTAACATTCAATAACCTGCCAAAGTTAAGATTATATAAAATAAAAAGAAATCGATTTTGGCACTAAAGAGAGCCAACAACTGCCTTATTTGGCACTTTTCAATGCCAAAATGACTTCTTTTAATTTAATTTCGTATTATTTTAACTTTGGCTGATTATTGGATGTTACTAAATCTTATTCATTGTTTTTAGTTAATGTTAACCTTTCACAACATTTAGCTATTAACTTAAAGCATTATCGGTAAAATACCTAACATTATCTTGTTGCTAAATGAAGCTAAATGCTTGATTTTATGTTAATCTAATTGCAAGTTCGCCATTGCTATTTTTACTGATGATATTACCCTATTGTTTTAATTTTACTGGGTATAACTATGCTTTTGGGGCTCTAGTGAAATATCTTGTATCAAGTATAGTATTGTGCAGTAGACTCCGCATTCCACAAGATAGAGAGGACCAATTACAATACATTATGGCAAGTTAGTCTTAAAAAGTCTGAAACAAACTGCCTTGACCAAACAATTTAGTTCTTTCGATTATTCACAAACCAAGTCAACTGAATGCAGCAAACTAAATGCAAACAAACTGACCATGAACCAACTGACCACCATTATTAGGGTTGTTGGCGGTGAGTTGGTTCACCGTCAGTTTGCGGCTGTCAGTTGTCATGTACCCTAAATTCAAGAACTACTGCAAGTTAAAAAAAGCAGTCTTCCAAAAATTCAGCGGTAGGTGAAATCATTGAATTTTAAATAATGCTGAGTAAAATTGAATGCAATTTTGATGAAAATAGATTAGGAGTCAACATGGAGATAACTTTATAAATATAATTCAGTGTCTGGCAATCCAACACTGTAATAAAATGCCATTGAAAACATATGAAATTTAAGCAACAAATGTACGACAATGTATGAAATTAAACAAATACTTTCTGCCAATGAAGAATCAATAAACAACTATGCTTTCTGAGCTCAATTCTTTTAACTGGTTAATGTAATGCGTTAATATTCACAGGTTTGTTTTTTTTAACTGGTTTGAGATTGTATTTTTATTTTCCTGTTATAGTCTATGCAAAGGTTGTGAACCAATTATTTGCATAGCAAACCCATACGCTTCAATTTTTTGTTGATTAAGCAAATTCCGAGGGGGCAAAATGCTTTTGCGAAGTTTAAACTTAATAATTCTATTTCAGTCCAGAACTTTGCCCCCAAATTCAGGTGAAGACAAAAAAAATCTTCGCCGCATTCTGTTTCTATTTCAGTCAGGAATTTTGGATTTCTTGTTGCCAAGTGGGTATTACTTGCCAAAAAAACGAGGAGGTTAGACATACTTTGTCCCCTTCAGTGTCAGACCCAAGAATTTAGGGTACATGACAAAATCGACGCCTATGAGCAAACCCAATATTTAGGGTACATGACAACTGACAGCCAACCCCCTCAAAATCGACGCCTATGAGCAAACCCAATATTTGTAAACCCTGATATCAAACTGGTGTGCAACTGTGCACCAACAAAAATCTAGAATTTTAAGGAAGTTTTTGCACTTGAATAAACCTAAGTAGGTATTCAGATACATTGTTTCACAAGTACTACATGTTGTGCTGCTCTGTCACATCTAGCCATTCACTAAAATAATTTGATGCACTCAGGTATATACATTGTTATACTTCAGGCAAAGATGCTAAAAAGTATCTCATTTTACATGCGACAGCCAACAGAAGTGGTAGCAAACTTTCACAGGCTTTATATGCTTTTAAACTAGATAACTTTTTATATTCTTTGGTACCGGTACTGATTGCTCAGCAGTTTTATTTAATTTGCTTAAAAACAGTAAAGCCTTATTTAAAATATTGGTTGTAAAATTTCTTAACATTTCGTACTTAGCTACGTCCAGTCGTCCATCATCAGTAAAAATAAAAACCAAAACAGTAAAAAGTGTAAAAACAGAGTAAACAGAACTCAAATAAAAGCAGCTTCGCTACAATACAAGCTGTAAAATGGTGCTGCAAATCTGTAATATATATTTGCTGGTTGTAAACAAGTCAGATTGCTAACTGCTACATACTCTGAGTTATGTGTATATAGTACCATATTTTCCGGGTAATAAGCCAATTTTCTGGACCTAATTTTTTAACCTAATTTTCTGGGGTCGACTTATTTGGCGGATACACCTTGAACCTCAAGTCACAAGACTTTGAACTATTTTGTACTTTGAACTATCTATTTACACTTTGCACTATTGGAACTGTATTTGCACGTACGATTAAAACGAATAAAATTTTCGTTTTCTGCTAAAATTGCCACAAAATACTGTAGTCTAATACCGGGCGCGAAATTAATCTGGCGCTGCACTGTGCCGATCAAATTTTCTACCTCAGCTTATTGGGCGGTAATATGGCAAAACCCTCATTTTAAGAGCTAAAAGTTGGTTTTGGCCTGAGTCAGCTTATTACCCAGAAAACAAGGTATTTTTGCAATACCGGTTTTAGCGCAGTACAGCGAGTGAAAAAATATAGAAAAAAGCACTATTACCAGTACCTGTTGAACAAATACAAAGTTATCGATGACTGATCAATGAATGTTTATGTCCAGTTTCAGTTTGTCAATGCATAAAGTTTCAAAAATGAAGAGCTTAGTTCAGTTCTTGGCAGTTCCAAGTATTATAGGTTTGGCAAAGTCAATTTCTTGGTCGGACAGGGTTGCCACAGAAACTGCAAAATCAAATTCCAGGACTTTCCTGGACTTTTTTAGGTCATTTTCCAGGACTTTTCCAGGACTGTTTAAGGTTTTTTTTACCGGACTTAAAATTTAATTTTGACTATTACTCTCATGCACCTACCTATTCTTTTGTACTTGTGACCTGTGTTTTCTCTAACTCTATGGCTAATCGGTGAGTGCCCAAATTTTCTTTAAACAATTGCACCCAAAGCCCTAAAAACTCGTTTATGTGCCCTAAATTCCCACACCAATCCAGTATTGAAGTATACCAAATGTCATATTTCCACAAATATGACGAGTTTTCTAAAGCTATATTTACTATATTGCCAAAAATATTTGCCCTTGCTCCGACATATCACCAATTTACTGAAAAAAATCAGCTTAGTGGGAACACTGCTTGTAACTGACCAAAAATATTGATGTAACGAATTTGCATTCGAAGAACTGACCACTAGCCAGGTGCAAAGCCAGAAATTTGCAATGGGAGGGTTGTGCTTTTTGGTATGAGGGCATACCCAGGAAGCCATTGGGGGTATGGGGGCAAAGCCCCCAGGATTCAAAGATTTTGCAATTTTTTTGCAATAATAACTTAATTTTAGGCCTAGTTTAGTAAAAATTAGTGTTTCTAAAACGTGGCATAAAAATTAGCACTGCAAAAACATGATTAAACTGGTTGCATAAATGGGCTGCAGTATGTGGGTGCAAGCTAGAGCTCGATTGATATGACTTTTCAGGCCAATACCATTATATATAAGTCATAAACTACCAAATTTTGCCTATATTTTTCACTTGACTTGACACAAAAAGCTTCACTAATCCTCCTCCAAAAAAAGACTATGCAAATACAAGTCATACTAAGCAAATAGAATGCAAGAACACTTGTGCTTGCTCTAAAAAATAAACAGTTTAAGGTAATTGAGCTAAGCCGATATTTTATCGGCGGTAGATAGCAGATACGATATACTGGCTTGGCCCTGATAACAGCCAAAATATATCAGCTGACCGTGATGGGTAATTGTAAAACTTCAGTCCTAGCTTTATTTCCAGTAAGTGAACTATAAAATCTTACCATTTGAAAAAAAACAGAGCTTATTTGAATGCCAGGGTGCAAACCAAAAAACTCTACCCTAGCCCTAACCCCAACCTTAAACTAGACCCAAACTGTAACCCTAACTCTAACCCTAACGTTAATCCTAGCCCAAACTCAAAATATAAACTCCAACTAACTATTAACGATAATAATTTAAAAAACAAAAGAGTATTTGAGTAAATGAGCACCCACTTTTGCTCTCTTATTCTCTGTAAGCAGAGCTTATTTGCACGCTAGAATGCTAATAGGCACCTCCTTTGCAAAAACTCACAAGTATTAACCCAAATCGTCTGTATTTTATAACGCTAGATGAAGATATTATTTGGAGGAGGTGCTAATGAAACGAAATTTGAGAGAGTTGATTGGTACAGGGTTGCCACAGAAACTGCAAAATCAAATTCCAGGACATTCCAGGACTTTTTTAAATGATTTTCCAGGACTTTTCCAGGACTGTGCAAGGTTTTTTTACAGGACTTAAAATTTAATTTTCACTATTACTCTTTTATGCACCCACTTTTTGTACTTGTCATTAAAGAAAATTTTAATGCCACGCATTTAGATTTCTAGTACTGACTACTAGCCAGGTTTATAGCCAGAAATCTGCAATGGGAGGGCTTGGCTTGGGGTATGGTAACGGAGTTGTTAGCTGCCGGAGGCCATTGGGAGTCTGAGCCCCGAGGTCAAAGCCCCCAGCACAAAAGACTACATAATTTTTGCAATAATAACTTAATCTTAAGCCCAGTTTGGTAAAAATTAATGCATTTTAAATGAAGCGCAAAAATTAGCACTGCGAAAGCATGATTGAACTGGTTATATAATCGGGCTAAAGTATGTGGGTGATGGTAATGGTAAAACTTTTGTCCAAGCTTTATTTCAAGCAGGTAAACCATAAAATCCCTTCATTTGAAAAAAGCTGAGCTTATTTGCACCAGCGCCTAAATATAAAATCGCTATCCTAGCCCTAACCCCAATCCTAAACATAACATATCTAACTGCAATCCTAGCTTTAAGCTTAATGTTAATCTTAACCCCAACGCAAAATCCAAACCCAAACCCTAACCATAATAATTTTTTAAAAAAGTGTAAATGGGCATCCACCCTAACGATACCAATTTTTGAAAAAGCATAAATGACCACCACTCTTGCTCTCTTTTTCTCTATAAGCAAAGCACCCTAAAGTGCTAATAGGCACTTCTTATGAAAAAACTATCAAGCATTAGTTTAAGTCGTCTGCATTTTATAACGCTAGATAATTTAGGAGAAGGGGCTAATGAAACAAGATTTGAAAAACATGATTGATAATTAACTGAATGAAATACTGAATAGACACTTCACAATTTTTTTAGAAAGCCTAATTTAAGTATTTTGCATTATGCAATCAAATTGATTGTTTATTTTTAGCCATTTTTGTCAGTTGTTGCTGATTTTATTTTTGACCATCATTAGCCCCCCCCTAAATGCTGTTTCAGAAGTGGCTTTAAATTACTTTGGAGTCCATATTACTGCAAAAAACTGCCTCATAAGTATACTCGCAGGGTGAAAAATGTTACATTTTTTATTGTGTTTAGCCAACAGGCCAATGGAAAGCCTACAGCCCACTACACTTCTGCTTCTAGCAGTAATACTGCTACTAGAGAATCGCATTGCAATAAATTACTGTTCATAAATTCACTCTTCCTAATAATATTTAATAATTTATACATACTGCACCGCAAAGTACAAATTTTGGCATTTCAACAAGAAAGTGCCTATTTACACACTGGCGAATAAGCAAGAACTGCTTAAAGAAAATAAGAGAGCAAAGAGCAAAAGAATAGGCACTCATTTACTCTCTTCTATTTTTTTAAATTATCGTTTGGGTAGGGGTGCCATATTTTCATAGACCAAAAAGAGGACAGTTTCGAAAAACGAAGCCCAAACAACCAAACATGCTGAAGGTATATACTGGCCAACTGGACTGACTAAAGACTTTTTTATTTTCGAGAACACAATTTTCCAAGAGAAAATTCAAAAACTGAAGAACGTTTTTTTCTTTGGAGACCACTTGTTTTTGCACCAATTCTTTCCTATGAAAATGGTGATCTCAAAAAAAAAGATCTGCTGTCAGTAGGGTTGTATTAAGATCGGCGGGAGCTGAATGCGAGTGTGGATGGAAGTTTATTGTTTTTGGTCGGTTTGGTCTTTGAATCCCACCTTTAAGTTCTGAGCATTAAAAACACAAAACATTTGCCTACTTTTTTGGTGTCCTACAGAAAAAGACGACAAATCCTCTTAAAAGAAAACATATGGTAGCCCTACATTAGGGTTATACAGGTTTAAGATTAATGTTAGGATTGGAGATTGCGATACAGTTTGGGATAGATTTAGGGTTGGGTTAAGGCTAGGATAGTGACTTGTTTATGTGCACGCCAGCATAAAAATAAGCTCTGTCTTTTAACAAAATAAACTTTCAAATTTACCCTTTTATTTCACAATGCAATTTATTTCAACAATATTACAGACCTTCATAATGCAAATTATTTCAACAATACCTTTGTGCAATTACAAGGTACCAGTTATCACAACAACAACAAAAATTTCACATTCTGTCCTGGTAAATCACAGGAAAACTTTCCAAACTTTTTCCAGGACTTTCCAGGACTTAGAAACAAAATTTAAGGACTTTCCAGGACTTTTCCAGGATGTGGCAACCCTGTTGGTAATTAAACACTGAATAGACCCCTTATAATTGCTTTACAAAGCCTACATTAAGCATTTTGCATCAAGCAATCGAACTGATTGTTTATTTTTACCCATTACTAGTTAGTTAATTGTTACTGGTTTTATTTTTGACAAATACTAGCCCTTCCCAAAATCATGCTCCAAAACTGGCTTTAAATTACTCTACTATCCATATTACTGCAAAAAACTGCCTCAGAATTATAGTGCGACAAACGTCGTACTTTTCTTATTTCGCATTTTGGTCTACAGGCCAATGGAGGGCAATAGCTCGCTTTGCTACTGCTACTACTGTATTGCATTGCAATAAATTACTGTCCATGAATTCACTCTTCCTAATAATACAGTGGAATTCGGTTAATAAATCCACCTCGGGACAGCCGGTTTTGGATTTAATACGCGGCGGCTTTAATAAACGGTGTTTTCTAAAATGCACAAGATGATTCCTTTCCAAGCAAATTGGATGTAATAAGCGGCTGGATTTATTGACCGTGGATTTATTAACCGAGTTCCACTGTATTCAATAATTTATACATACTGTATTGCAAAGTGCAAATTTTGGCAAATTTTAAGGAAGTGCTTATTAGCACTCTAGCGTACTAGTAAGAACTGCTTAAAAAGAACAAGAGAGCAAAGAGCAGAGGAATGGAGGCTCATATTACCGTTACGTTAGAGCTAGGATAGCGATTTTTTGTTTGTCGCCAGCATACAAATAAGCTGTCTTTTAACAATACAATAAAGCTTTTTGAACGAATTTCACAATGCATATTACTTCAACAATGGCTTTGTACAATTCCAAGGCACCAGTTATTATAAAAAAAACAACTTCACATTCTGTCCTGGTAAATCACGGGAAAAGTTTATCAACATTTTCCAGGACTTTCCAGGACTTACAAACAAAATTCAAGGACTTTCCAGAACAGCAAAAAAAATCCAGGACTTTTCCAGGATGTGGCAACCCTGGTCAGAATTTTCAAAGAGATGGTTACTAACGTCCATGTTTTTACGGGTCCACGACAACTGATCGCGACAAACTGACAACCACATTGGTGAAGCTGCCCTTTATTTTAGAAGCTTTATGCATTGACAAAACTGGACATAAATGTTGATCAGTCATCACTAACTTTGTATTTGTTCAACACGTAATATTCCTTTTTTTTCACTCACTGCACAGCGCTAGTATTGCAAAAATACTATACATGTAATTCAGTGTATATAGCAGTAGCACAGCAATTTGGTTACAACCACCAAGTATTACATAGTTGCAGAGCTATGTTACAGCTTGTATTGTAGCAAGGATACTTTCATTCGAGAGCTGTTTGCACAGTTTTCTACACTTCTTACTGTTTTAGATGTTATTTTTACTGATGATGGATGTAGCTAAGTTTAAAACATATAGAAATTTTACTATTTCAAATAAAGCTTTAATGTTTTTTTTTTTTCTATTGTAATGAAAGCATAGAAACAACAACAGTTTTGTATAAAATAATACAAGAAAAGCATATTATTAAAAATACTGTTTCAAATCTTGAGCTTCAACTTGAATTTCGTGATATTTGTTTTTATGTTCAATGGCCCATTGTTGAAGTAACTTGGCAGAAGAATCTTTGTTATGATCTGTGACTATTCTGAAAACAAAGAATTCAAAATTTGTAAATATACCAAAGAAAAAAATTTGTTTGCATACCGATATCAGATTGAATCTTTCATTATACTTGCTGTATTACGCCAAACCACGTAACAAGTTTGCAGGGCATACGTCAGCACTCAAGCACAGCTCAATTTTTAAAAAATGTCACAATGGTTGTGAGCTGTTGGCAACACTGTGTCTGATTTGACACACCTTAGCTTTGAATCTCAAACTTTCCATTCCAGAAACAAATGCATTACCATTCAACCAACTGGCGAATTTGTTGTACAAATGATTTCTCTTTTGTTCACCTGAACTTTTTCACAGCTGCGTTTTTGAACTAATATTGGATGCATGGACTGCATGTTCCATAACAGTACAATATGTTTATTACCTAAGCAAAGGTTTTATAAACTATCTGCCTTAGCAACCAAGATTTAGCAGAAAGTTCACACATAAGCTATGACATTTTTGTAGCTGATTGATACAATGGCGAGCGAAATATTTTGTAGCTGAAAAATTTATGCATTAGAACTAGTATTCTAGACTTTCTTATTACTTATTTTCATTGTTAATTTCTTCATGTTCTTAGTTTTGATATTGTTTGAGTGCCACAAGCTATGGTACAAAACTAGATAGGAGTTTGCCAGCAAACCCAGTGAATGACCAATGCATAGCTAACGCTGTGATGCTCAAAAGTACTTTTTGTCTACCTTAAAATCAACAATTATTCAAACATATCTGATTATGGTGGAACCTCCAGAAAACTGGAGTCAAAATATTTGTCAGTTAAATATCTCCTGATATCTTAAAACACTGGCACCCTAGCTTGGGCCGTTCAAAAAATTGAATTTTGGAGGAGCATTTGGGGTATACCCTGAGGGGTGGCACCCCCCAACTACGCCAAAATATTTGTCTGCTAAATCTCTACTGATATCATAAAACACTGGCACCCTAAGTCAAGCCATTCAAAAAATTGATTTTAGAGGGGTCCATTTGGGGGGGGCCGGGGGGGGTGGCCCCCCGAACTATGTCAAAATATTTGTCTGTTAAATACCTGCTGATATCAAAACAGACTGACATCCTAAGTTGAGCCATAAAAAAAATTGATTTTTGAGGGGTCCATTTGGGGAGTCCCTGGGGGGGTGGCACCCCCAAACTACGCGAAACTATTTGTCTGTTAAATATCTACTGATATCAAAACAAACTGGCACCCTAAGTTGAGCCGATCAAAAAATTGATTTTTGGGGGTCCATTTGCGGGGTCCCTGGGGGGGTGGCCCTCCCAACCTATGTCAAAATATTTGTCTGTTAAATATCACCTCATATCATAAAACACTGGCACCCTAGTTTAGCCATTTAAAAAATTGATTTTGGGGGGGTCCCCGGGGATGTGGCACTGCCAAATTATGTCAAAATATTTGTCTGTTAAATATCTACTGATATCAAAAAAAAATACCACTCTAACTAAAGCCGCTCAAAAAACTGAGTTTTGGGGGTCCATTCGGGGGGGTCCCCAGGGGAGGGGTGGCACCCCCAAACTATGTCAAAATATTTATCTGTTAAATATCTACTGATATCAAAAAAAGTAGAACTCTAGCTTGGGCTGTTCAAAGAACTGATTTTTTGGGACCCCATTTTGTGGGGGTTCTTGGTGGAGCTGCACCAAAAAATTTTGGGAGAAAAAATTGCGTTTGCAGCTCAACAACTTTACACAAAAATTAGATTTCGATGTTTTGTGGTTTAGGAGAAGAAAAGCATACAAAAATTAGGAAAAAAAAGGAAAAATCCTCATCGCAGCCAAAAGGGGGTTGGTTGGGTAAAAAGGGATCTTAAGACATACAACCATATGAAATATTTTTTGTTGTACTTGAGCCGTTTTTGACTGAGACCGCTTTTTAAGCCAAACTTGCAGGGCGTTTTTTGGGTTCTAAAACTAAAGTCACATGACCTATTGCCTCGAAATTTGGTACAAACATATAACTCATTAATCTCAAACTGCTGTCAAAATTTCATGTAGCTCGACCTAACCATTCTCGAGTTATAAGCAAAAGTCTGAAATTTCGCACTCGTTAGTTGGAAAATGGCTGAGTAAAAACAAAGAAACACGCAACACGAGCGTCGGTCGTTCCAATTAGTGGTTTGCTAACCAAGTAGGTTTGAGGGTCAATAAGTAGAAGCCAGTGCATGCCAATTCCAACAACATTAAAAGCCTAAAAATGGCTAGACGTGAAAAACTAAAATATGGACACAACACGAATGCAGATAAAGTCTTTATGCATTCCAATTTTGGGGACAACCTGTCAGTCCTGTCATGTGATTGCAAATTTACAAACCAAAAACCCGAAAAAGTAGACAAATTTGAACTGGTATATCTTGGTCAGTATCAATATTGCCCCTCAAACAAGCTTTCCAAATTTTTTGACTTTTGATCCGTTGAAGTTAGATGAAAGAAAATCTCAGGATGAGTAGGTACAAAAAAACAATACATACTAAAATTTGGGGGTGCCACTTTGGGAGAGTCTTCTTCAAATGGGCCTTCCAAATTAAAATTTTTCAACCACTTGAGCCAAAATTTTTATAATAAGTAAATATGAAAGAAAGACAAAACTTGAAAAAAATTGGGGATACTACGTTGGAGGCTTCCTCCAAACTAGGCCCTCCAAATTAAAGCTTTTCCACCACTTCAGCCAAATATTTTCAAGATTGGTAGATATGAAAAGAAGATAAAATATGACAAAATTTGGGGAAGCCATGTTGAAAGGGACCTTCAAATAGGCCCCTAAAAATTTTGTATTTTTAACCACTTGAGTTTGAAGTACATAAAAGATAAAGCATGGCAAAATTTGTGAGTTCTACATTTGCATGGTTTCCCCCAAATGAGTCTTCTTAAGTTAAAAAATTTTTGTTGCAAAACGAATAAATTTTTCAGAATAAATGAGCATAAGACATGACAAAATTGTGGGGTTTGACATTGGGGCACATCCTCAAACAAATCCTTTAGAACTTGAACTTTTAACTATTTGAGATAAATTCTATGGATAGGTTGATTTAAATGGAAGATGAAACATGTCATTATGTGAAGATGTGCAGTGGGAGAGTCCCCGAATGGGCCCTTAAAAATTTAATATTTTCAACTGCACAAGTTAGACTTTGCATTATTACTTCTAAATGTAGAAATTTGATTTTTTACCTTTCAATTCTGCAAGTATTCTTGGGATCTTTTTTTTATGCTAAGGCAAGCATTGTTCTGATTTGTTTTTAAATTTTGAAAAAAGTGAGAATGGTTCACATAAAACTAATTTTTAAAAAAATACTGCAGCAGGCTAGTTGTGGGTGTAGATTTGCATTTCATGAAAGTGCATCAAATTTCTGGTCAGGATATGTAAGTTACAAAATTCAAATCACATTATAGCATTTTTGTATCAAAGAGTTTAGTTGCAATGTGTGTGAAAATGTCTGTTTTGTTTTTTAATCAAAGCACAAGGTTATAGCAAAATTTTCATTTTAAAAAAGGGTTTTGTTTTTAAACCCAATTATCAGAGCTGGGCAAGTCCGCAAGTTAGTCCGCAAAACCGCAATTGCAGACTGACTAACGAAAAAAGTTGCTGACATGCGGACTTGCGGACTTTGGCAGTTTAAATTGCGACCTTGCGGTTGCGGACTATTTTAAATTTTAGTCCGCAATTCCGCAAGTTTTATACAAATATTGAAATTTCTTACTATTTTTGTAAAATATTCATGTTTTTACCCAGTCAAACATGAGAAATCAATTTAATTTTTTCGAGTTAAACTTCGGCAAACATATCAAGTTTTTCGAGTTCAGGCTGACATAAATACTAGGTCTCGTTTTCAACTTAATCGCTTTCTTTTTGTTAACATGCTGTTTGGTAACGTGAGAAACGAATACATGCCGCGTTCTCATCTTTTATGCAAATGGTTGGTTGATTTTTTAAAACATTTTAGAAGCCCCTTTTGTGCTTGTTTTAAGAATCTTCTAGAACTGTCATTGTGGTAATTTTAACTGTATTGTCTTTAGACCTTTAATCTCATAATCTTTAAGTTTGCAACTAGTGCTCAAATTAGATAGTCTTCGACAGTACGATTGATGTGGTGTCTCAAATTTTCGTAGTTTAGTGTATCAAGTTAGATGTATAGTGAGTTGGTTGCTAAAGTTTCTATTTCCATAGTGAGACCTCGAAGCAGTTTTTTAATAGTATAGTCTAGTCAAGTCTAGCATAGTGTTACTATAATCAATAGCGTAAATTTTGGTCTAGTAAATTTTAGTTTATTGATATTGATTTGGCCAGCTGATAATTGACTTCTTGTTTTGCCGTGCTCCTTTGGATGAATCAAATTTTTTGTGTTCTGAGAGAATAACATTGTTATATCTATATCCAAATTGTGGTATTATGACTGCAGAAATATGAAGGATACGGCGTGCAGTGAGACAGGCTTTTATAAGCAGGTCTAATCTGACTCAAATTGGAGTCAACACTGTTTTCTCGAGTTCAGCAAAACAACCGCCTTTTTTTGGGTTTAAGTTCGAATTTGCAGACCTGGTTCAAAGTATGGCTTTGTTGTTTTTTACCGTGAGTTTACAAAATTTGCCACTGAGGTATCATTTTTTGTACTGGTAGCCAGTGCCGTCGCTACGGTGGCGGCAGGGGCGCCGTCCCCCCCTAACGACTGCTTGTGCCCCCCATTTTGGTTCATTCAGAATGCTTTTTTGAGCATCGCGTAACGACAAGACAGCAGGCAACAATGGAAAAAGGAATAATCATTTTCAAACATGATTCTCGTGTGAAGTTTTCTCGATTGTTTGCAAAATTGCTGGCCACCGACTGCTTTACAGAAATGTGACCCAATAATCCGTCTTATTAACACGCCTTTACGAATGTGTCGCGGAATAGGGATGTATGCCTACAGAAGCGTTACCGATATTTTGTTAGTGATTATGACCTGAAACAATTTGTGAAAACATTTTTTTAAAAGACCAGCTGTTCTTTTTTTAGAGCACACTCAAGATTTATTTTAGTTCGCAGTCAGAGGTGCCATTAGGGAGAAGAGGCTAAGCGGTCATCAGTCCCCTTTAACCAAGTCATTTAGAAAATATAACCAAAAAAAGAATAAGTGTTTTAACGTGTTTTGGACTTGACCTAATGTATATGAGGGCTCAAGAGGCTAGACAATTTAAATCTTTCAATGACTTCCGAATTTTAGCAATTTACTGTAATTATTGATATGGTTTTAAAACTTGCGAAATGTGATTCAAATGGTGTTAAAATCGCTATTTTTGCCGCAAAATCGCAAAAATCACCCAGCAGCTGAGCCCCTTTGTAACACGCTTGAGTAGCAACGGTTTGCTCAGCACGGGACCTAAATTAGACAATTTTTGTGCAAAAAACATTTACTTTTGGTTCAAGCCCCCTCTCTCTTACTTAACAAAACCCTGGTTGCGCTTCTGGTTGCATTTACTCCAGTAGACATATTTTTCAAGCGATTATACCGATCGTATGCGAAACGAGCTAATAAATGCTGCCGGGCTTTTATGTATCTTTTTCCAAAGATGAATACAAAATTGTAGCTTTAAAATATCAGTTTTTATGTGCAAAGTTCAGTCTATTTTCAGCTAGGGCCCTCTCACTTCGTTTGGTCTGGCGACGGCACTGCTGGTAGCGTGTGCTTATCTCATTCCTAGAGTATTTATTGAAACTAGGGACTAAAAATTTAGTGATACGATTAGTTATATGAATGTTTTTTTGCCTTCTACTGTCTTTGCCTTTTCTTGCTTCGAAAAGAAATTGTTTTCTTAGAATATATTGTTAAAGCGGAAATGCGGATGGTACTTTGCTATTTGATGGCTTCTCACTGTAATCCAATGGCTTTTAATGTCGAATTCCTAGCTTCATTGTAGCATTTTTGAGGGTTCCCTAGAGGGTTGTGAATTATGCTTCCACACAGTTTAGGCACCTACTGTATAAGCAGAAGCGCAACCAGGAGGATGGGGGCTACAATCCCCCTTAGCCAAGTCACTTAAAAACTTTAACCAAAATTACAAGCATTAAAATTTTACCAGCAAACTTCAAGAATTACGAAGTTGCGGACTTGCGGTTGCGAATTCAAGAATCTCGAAAAGTCGTTGCGGGCTTGCGGTTGCGGACTAAGCTTTTAAACGTCCAATTGCGGACTTGCGGTTGCGGGTTAAGAAAATTGAAATTCGGTTGCGGATTTGCGGACTGCAGACTTAAAAAAAAACTTGTGGTGCCCAGCACTGCCAATTATTATATAACTTTACTAAAGTGCAAGTCGCATTTTTGTACTCAAAATATCGCCTAAAAAAGTCAGGTGTGACATATACATGAATACATGAGGTGCATCATACGGAATACAGAATTTTTTCTTGGTACCGTATTTCCCCACTATAGGTTTCTCTGTTATCACCTTTCTGGCTTTCTTATGATCAATCGCGTTAGTTATTGCCTATCCCAGCACGTCAAATGTGATACAAAATTTTTTTCTAACATAACACAGTACTTGTCAAAAATAAAAAACTTAAAACCCTACAGTCTGCTTTACCCGTGATTGGGATTATTAAGGGTGACTGCCACAAACAACACAAAGTTTTAAAATCTAAAATTTGAAATTAGTTTCTTGTTCTGATACTAAAGCCATATCAGGCTCTAGGGTAGCTTAAAGGCCACCTAATGCCCTCAGAACAACGCCCTTAAAATGAAATAAAAAAATATTACTATCCTATCTTCTGGCATATAAGACGACCGTCAGATAAGACGAGGTACAAAATTTGAAAAAAATTTTGTACATTTATCATATATCGGTTGTATAAGACGACTGCTAAATTCTTGCATGTTTTGCTTACATGGGTAACATTTGTTACACACCAACGCACACTTTTTTCTTAATATCAATGATATTCTCTCGTTTTCTTCCGATTTACGCATCAATATACGTTTTGCCATATTATTACCAAATTAGCCGAGGCAGAAAATTTGATCGGCACGGCGCAGCACCAGAACAATCCGACGCCCGGCATTAGAAAATTTTGTGCCAATTTGAAGCAGAAAATGCAAATTTTATCTGTTTTAATCGCCCATGCAAATACGGTACCAATAGCGCAAAGTACGATAGTGCAAAGTGCAAATAGGTAGTACAAAGTGCAAAATAGTGTAAAGTGCTAAAAAATTAGGTCCAGAAAATCGGCTTATTATTATTACGAGGAAAATACGCTACTGATGTTAAATAAAAATACTTTTCTTGCACATTCTTTATTTTTATGCACCAACACATTTTTCATAGAAAAAAATCTTTATGTGAAAATTAAGATATGACTTTTATATCGGTTGTATAAGACGACTCCAATTTTTAAGGGTGTTTTTTTGCACTTTGAGGGTCGTCTTATATGCCGTAATATACGGTAATCGAACGCTGTAAACCCGGTTTAGATACACATTCTCCGTTTCAAGAAAATGAGCTGCCATTATTACCTTTCGCGTTTTAAGAAAATGACATGACGTCATCAGACGCAGGAGTTTGATGCCTCTGACTTGTTTATCATTGCATAGGATACGCGATTTTGCAAGGACATGTGATAGTAGCTTACTAGTCAAAAAGCGTTGCACAAAAAGGCGTAATTAGCTCAAGGTAGTTACATTGCGAAGTTAGGAAGTGAATTACCCGTAGCAATCAGCTTTCACTACTAGTATTGAACAGCAGTTTTACTCCCAGTAATGACTCTATCACTCTAAAAACTCCAACAGTACAAAAAAAAGTTTTCAAATATTAAGTTATCTGGCATATCCATACCCAATACCAGTAGGCTACCATAGTGTAAAAAAAGATTTTAGACATAACAAGAAACTATTGAAAGCTTAAACTGCTATTATGTAAATATAATTTACTTTTCTAATATCAGTAGGCTACTGTAGTTTACTGCGTAGGATTAGGAATATACCGGTACCGTAGGATACAAATGATACAGGTACCAGTATCAGATCAGTAGCCTGGTTTGGTTTGTGTTTCAGTGATTGATCTTGTAGAACAGGAGAAAAAACAATGACCTAGTCAGATTGTTTAAAGCTTGGGGAGCAAATTACTGGTAGATGGGTAACAAGTAGGAGTATTGGTACCATAGGCTAATTATGGCAAGGACATAAGTATTGCCTCTACCAGAATGTTACATTAGTACAATAGGTAAAAACATTACCATTACAGGCAGCATTTTTGCACTACTATGTCATATTCACAATACTGGTACCGGTACTTGTAATAAGTTACCTGCACTCACTGGTAGTTGTCTGGCTGTGCAGATCTGAGATATCAGTTCACTGATCTGATACCGGTAGCCTAGTCCAGTACCACCAAACCATGATGCTCTAGCAGATTAGTCCAGCCTAATATATTGCCAGAAGTAAAGTATTTATTGAAACACAAACCAAACAAGCACCGATCTGGTACTGGTACCATTTCTACTGTACATATCCTTACCGGTATATTCCTAATCCTACGCAGTGAACTACAGTAGCCTACTGATATTAGAAGAGTAAATTATTTTTACATAATAACAGTTTAAGCTTTCAATAGCTTCTTTTTTTACGCTTTGGTAGCTAATCGGTATTGGTACGAATATGCCAGATAACTTAAAATACGAAAAATTTTGTACCGTTGGAGTTTTTGAGTGATGGAGTCTTTCTGGTAGTAAAACTGCTGTTCAATACTAGTAGTGAAAGCTGATTGCTATGGGTAATTCACTTCCTAACTTCGCAATGTAACTACCTTGAGCTAATTACGCCTTTTTGTGCAACACTTTTTGACTAGTAAGCTACTATCACATGTCCTTGCAAAATTGCGTATCCTCTGCAATGATAAACAAGTCAAAGGCACCAAACTCCTGGGTCTGATGACGTCATGTCATTTTTTTTAAATGCAGAAGGTAATAATGGCTATTCATTTTCTTGAAACTGAGAACATGTATCTAAACCGGGTTTACAGCATTCGATTAGTAATATTTTTTAATTTCATTTTAAGGGCGTTGCTTTGCAAACATTAGGTGGCCTTTAAAGTACACTGAATTACCAGAGGAAAACTGAACCTGGCCCACCTTAACTTGAACAGTCTAAACCACTTGCGAGTGGACCTATTTCCTACTGGTTTAGACTGTTCGAGTTAAAGAGGGCCAGGTTCAGTCTTTCTCTGCTAGTTGGGTATACTTTAGGCTGCCCAGTTTCAAGCTTCAAGTTTATTAAATAGCTCTGCAAAAGTCAAAAAAAACTTTACCAGCAAAATTAAACTAAACAAATGTCAACAAGATAATATCAACAAGAGCAGCGACAGAGAAGCTACTTAGGACCATGAGGTCTTCGAGACAGTAGCCATCTCCGTTCATCTTGAAAAGATGACTTTAAATTCTAAGATAGTCGAGGGTAAGAAGAGGAAAAATAACAGGCAATAAAAGCATCCAAGGTGCTAATGTTAGCTACTATGAATCAACCAGTATGAAGAGTAACAACATCCCCGCCATCAGCTAAAGCCACAGGAACCATGCAACAAAAAGTGCATCCACTACGTTTCAATAAATAAAAGAAGATAAATGAACCATACAATTGGTTGACTGAGTGCAGAACGACAGAACTTTACTAATCTGATGAGTGAAGTAGATAATTATGCTTTGAACATTTTTTAATAAAGTTTTGAAATGAGGATTTTTTTATATTACTCGGGATAGAATTTCAGATTTTAGCACCAGTAAATTTAATGGATTTTTGGGTTCTTTGCAGTCTAAATAACGGCGTCTGTAAGTTTTCATTGGTGGTAGACCTAGTTGAATAAATAGTTTTTGACAATGTAAAATAATTAGACAGATTTACAGGAAGATTGTTGCTGCTGTGTCTATGAACAAGTTTGGCCGTTTCATATTGAAATAACAAGGGTATAGTAAGAACATTTGTTTTTTTAAACAAGGGAAAAGCACTATCGTTCCATCCACTACAGGTCACGATTCTTATTGCTTTATTCTCATTAGTTTAAGGAAATACGAATGATAGGTGTTACTCCATGCTAATATTCCATAATTAAGATGAGAGTGAATTAAAGCGTAATAAAGTTTAAGAACAGCATCTTGAGGTAGAAAATATTTTAATTTACTTAGAATTCCCACGGATCTAGAAACCTTATTTTCAAGAACTTGGACATGGTCTGAAAAAGTTAACTTAGCATCTAAAAGTATGCCAAGGTACTTTGCTTTGTTTACTGATTTAATAAGGCCGTCCATACATTGAATATCAATGTTAATGGAAGGAGAATTGAGCTTTGGAGTAATTATTAATAAGTTTGATTTAGCAGGATTGAGTGTTAGTTTATTAGCTTGCACAAACATACTAACTCTGTTGATTTAAGAGGTGAGCGAACTTTTCAATTGCTTTAACAAAGAGATGTTACCAAAAGGCAGGTGTCACCTGCAAATAACTGTGGAGTGGAATCAGTGCAGTTGGATATGTCATTAATATATAACAAGAACAGAAGTGGACCTAAGGTAGATCCTTGGGCTACCCCAATATTTATAGTACCGGTACTTAGGGAAGAGTGAGAGTTATCAATACTAACAAATTGAGATCTGTCTTTTAAAAATGATTTGAAAAAGTCATTAACAATCCCCCTTAACCCATAATGATCAAGTTTTTGAAGAATAATGATCAACAGTGTCAAAGGCTTTGGCTAAGTCGAGTAGAACCAGTCCTGAATATAATTTCTTTTCTATATTATCATAACAAATAGATAAAATATCTATAATGGCATGAGAAGTAGAGTAGTTTTTTCTGAAACCATATTGAGTTGAGACCGTAGAGTACTTTCCAAGGAGCCAGATATGATCCTGGAGCCAGATATGGCCCAGGAACGGGTAACCATTTTTTAAAATTTTAGATTACAACCTTTGTGTTACTTTTAGCAGACACCCCTGATGATTCCAATTACAAGTGAAAGAGACTGTAGGGTTCCAAATTTTAATTTTGCTATGTATGATGTTTGCTCTGGGTTATGCTGTTGAGCACTTTTTTGAATCAGTTAAATTCAAATTTCAGTCATCAAAATTTTTTCCACCTATTTCCCTGCTATCACTTTCTACGCTATCGGCTTTCTTGCAATCACATTAGTTATTACCTATCCATGGGAGTGACGTTACATTGCAGTATATGCACTATATTACGGTGCTATCATGTGAGTGCATGAATGTGTTTGAGGACAGTGAGAGCAGTAATGACTTGGATGGTTTTAAATTTTTTGTTATGTGATTGCAATGACTAAATGATTTTGAAAAAATTTTGTACTGTTTTTCATGTCAAATATGGGTGTGCGACTTATGCATGCATCATGCGACTTATACTTGAATAAATATGGTAGGCTAATCTATATCTACCTATATACTTAATACTTGCACTTTACGACATACAGTGCACAATAAATACCTTAAGCTGCTTGAAAGTTGATGCAATTTTAAAGTTCTCATTGTAATATCAAAACTGCTAAAAAACTCCTTAATAGTAGAACTGAGCAAAGTTGTAACATTTTGATTGCTATTCAAAAATAACTTTTTCTAGATATTTAATTTTAAAAGCCATTAATCAGGAGTCAAAATTACTTTTTCAACTACTTGCCCCTTGGTAAAATGACATCAAATGTTTACTTGCCCAAAACAAAAATTGGAACAATGAATTTTGAGGTTGTTTTGTTTAATTTGGAAACAAAGACATAAAATTTGAGTGATCCTTTTTTTTGGTGACTTGTTGCAAATTTCATAACTAAATTTTGTGTTCAGCGTAAAAATATGGCAACACAAAATGGTGAAGACTAACAAAATGACCTTTGTCTTTCCTAAGGCTATTTTCCAAGCTAATAAAAACATGACAATTAAAGTTTTTATTTCTTAAGGCCACAATTCAAACTAAAATTTTATGCAGATAACACACGGAGATGCTCAGTAGCTACTAGGAGCATTGCTTCCGATAAAAAAGCAATGCAGTGTTTTTTTATAACGCACTTAGATTGGACTAAGAGTGCTGCAACACCTTTTTGTTATTTACATGTTGCTTTAAGCTCAAAAGTTGAGCATAACTGTTCTATTTGTTGCAAAATTTATTGCTGTAGTACGATCATGGACAATTGTATCATTTCAATTAGTCTACATACTAAGGATGCAGCAAACAGTACTCACCTTATCAATACACGATCTTTTGGATAGTTGAGATTGTATAAAGCATTCAAAAAATACGGCAGAGTGTGCTCTTTGTTTCGAACAAATATAGCAATAAACACAGTGGGGGCTAACACACTTTCATCAACAACTAATGCAGAAGGAGTAAAAAGTTTCTTTCTGGCTTCATTTTCTTTTTCTTGAAAAGTGATTTGGCAATATGTATATAAAACAAAACTGAGTTCAATACCAAAACATAACAACTTTTCAAGCAGCATTGCAAACTGTATTGAGCTACGAGGATCACATCAACAGTTCAACACATGGTGTTAATGCATTGCATTCAAATACTAGTACTAATCCAACTATTCCTAAATGTTGGTACAAAATTAAACAATCGTGATTCCTAAAATGGCAGTGATCTAGCTAGTGTATACATTCAGCATAATCATAACAACAAACTGCAACTTATATGAATTAGTCAATGGCAATTATTATCAATATGTTAAGATCAAATTGAGCATTGGTAATTTTAACATTATTTCTCATGCCACTCCCACTATACCCTACTGCATAAAAGTATAAGGCAAAAATCTACTGTTACATTTTGAGCAATCAATACGCTGTTTGTTTAGGTTTACAACAGCAAAATCATGCAATCAGTGCCTTTTAAAATAGCCATACAATCATAAAGACTGTCAAAACCAACTTTTAATTATTTATAACGTGAGCAACTTGCTAGAGGAAAGGACTTGCTTAAAAGAGACATTTTGCTTTTGCAGTTATAGTCACTAATTCTGAATAAGATTTAGAAACTCTGGCAAATGATCTATTACCAACATCTGACACATCGATAAAAAGCCTACACTTTTAATAAGCACTACAGTTATCAAAAATTTTAAAAATCTGAAATACAAGGACTTTAGCAATGTTGTTCAATGCTAACAATTTACTATAGACTATCTATCAAATGAAATGGGGTAACATCTAACAGAAGTTCAAGAATGCAAATAAAGCAGCGGTTCATAAATACCGTACCTAAATCTAAAATTGTATTGTATTACCTGCAGACCTACCATTCACTGTACTTTTGTCATTATTTAATAGTATTTAGCATTACTTCCATTCAAAGGGTAAAAGCAAAACATTGTACTGTGATAATTGATATTATTTGGATTAAACAGTTTTCTGACATACTATACAGCATAAGAATAACACTTTGGAAACTTGTGGATAAGCTCCACAGTATTATTGTACTCCTCAAAATTAAACTCAACATTTGAGGTCAACTTTCGATACATGATACATTTTAGATGACAATTTGTGTCCACTTTACCAGTAACTTCAATCAAATCATCCAAAAGTTCATTTAAAGGAGTAGTCATGACAACTTCAACAAGACGGTCTCCAGTAGAAATTTTGAATGAATTTCCGTCAGAAGAAATTTTGCTTGGGTCTACTGTCCCCAAAACAGTAACATATTTTCCTATAAACTGAGGTAACATTCCAGCAGTGATGCGAGGTCGAGAAGTGGTGTACAATTCATCCATACTGAATCAACTTTTAACTTTAAAAATGACTAATAAAACGCTGGGAAAAGATGTAATTACTGACAACTGATAATAGTAAATTCTGCACAAAATAGGAAAGGTATAAGTGACTATTTTACCTAAAATTTTCATCTTAAACAGAGTAAAACAAAACTGAGAAATACTGGTATTCATTCACACAATTTTCATTTGCTAATTACTAAGGGCATTCAGGTTAGAAAATTTTTTGCTCAATCAAAAAAAAATTTTTTTGACGGATTTGAAGACCAACTTGAACTACACTAAACTCTGAATTTGAGCTTTCTATGACCTTCGGTTCCAAAGATAGCCTTTAACAGATTAGATTTACACTTAGAAATTTTGCCAGGGTTGCCAAGAAACAAAATCTCAAAAAGTTATTGCATGTTTCTGATTTCTCAATGAATAAATCCTTTGCGACTAAGTTGTCATAAAACAGAATAATAAAGGTTTGGATCTGCAAAATTTACTGCGTTTCAATAAAGCAGAAGCTGTTGCTACCCTGTATCGGTACGTTACATACCGGTAAGAATACTACAGCCTTAGGCTACAAAAATTGCTATCCTAGCCTTAACCCCAACCCTAAACCTGAAACCTAACTCAAACTCTAACCCTAGCTCTAATCTTGAACCCTAACACATTAATCCCAACCCAAACTCATAACTTTAATAAAACTCTAACAATAATTTAAAAACAAAAAAGAGTACCGGAACAGTAAATGAGCACTCACTCCTTGTTTTTAGTTTTCTTAATAGACATCACAGATTAAGGTACTCTAACCTAACACAAGCCACTTCCTTTAATGTTTCAAAAAATGATAGCCAGCTTTCTAAACGTTAATCTTTCGCCACCATAATGTAGGGTACCAGATACTGATAAAATGGCAGCACTAAAAAAATTGCTGACTAAGAACGGCCAAAATTTTGAAAGTCTACGGGATGACATAGAAACTTCAAAATTGGTGGGAATGCAATTTAACTACTGAACTGTATTTAAGCTTACCTTATCACTATCAGTTACTGGTGCTCCAGTACGGTACCAGTATCTCAACATTTTGGTCCAGAGTGAAAGCGGAATTTCACTCGAATGCCCTTTCAAACGTTTAGGTTTGGAGTTACAGAGTTAGGGTTGGGGTTAGATTTAAAGTAAGAATTTGAGTTCAAGTTAGATTTGGGTCAAAAGTAGAGACTAAATAAATAAAAATTCCTGGAAAAATAATCTCATAAAGACAAAATCAGTCCCTTCGCAGTCTCAGGTCTCCTTGTGCTGTGTGCCTGTTTTGCTATAATTTTTACCTTGCTCTGATTTATGCTATAGGCTATGTATTTAATTCATTTTCATTTTGCATTACCTTGTGGGTGTGTGCTGTTTATCTATAACAGGTTTGGGCTATAACAAAATAAACTTCAGTTCAGTTCCGTCTCTTCTAATCTGAAAACCTAAGGTACGGTACCCATACACATACAGTAGGCTATTGCATGCAATGACAAGGAAAAAAAAATGTACCAGTACAACAAAAGCCGAAAGTACAAACAGGACTAGCTGAACATTTTTTACTAATCAATACTTTTTATTAACTTTTAAGGTGCACTGCAAATAATTTGAAAATTGGAAAGAAATAGCCTACATCACATTTTTTTGCACGTTAAGCGCAACCAGATACTGGTTCCACAGTATAAATGCAAATACAGTAGAACGCGCGAATTTTGTAGAGGGGAGCGGACTGGTTAATTTTTACACTCCGACTCCACTCCAATATTTTTTACAAGAAGCTAAGAATTCAAAAGTCACGCAGGCAGCCGCAATCAAGCGTAACTGTACGTCGCTTTTACGTCGTTTTTGTAAGCAAAAAAGCTGCTGCTGCGTAATTGCTATCCCTGTATTCCTCAGGCTGGCATCGCTGCCCCAACCCTAACTGTAATGCAAGGTTTTCAAGCAGAAAAAAAGACTGCTTCGTGCATTTCCTTCCCGTTTCTAAGTGCTGCATCTATACTTTGTATGCTTCCATTCCACGCGTTTGTAACCCAAGGGCGAATTGAACCCGGTTGTGATGGTTGAAAGGCGAATACGTTAACCGCTACACTAAGCCAATCGCAGCAATGCATTGTCAAAATGCCATATATAAAGGCAGTAAATCATCCAGCCAATTTCGGTGGTTTACAATAGCTAAAATTGAACTACAATTTTTGATATTTTTTGTTTTTGATTTTGGGGCTGCAATTGCAAAGATATTCAACAAATACAAAAAGATATCCCTCGGAAAAATTTTTTGGAAACTCTGAGTTTTGTTCTTCCTGTCAAAACCACAGTTCTCTAAACTATTAGGCCTACTGTATTCTTATTAAATTATTAGGCCTATATCTAAACTATTAAGCCTAATAGTTTGTTTGGAGGTAGTTTAGAGATAGTTAGGCCTAATTAGGCCTAAACTATTTCAAAATAAACTATTTAAAAATAAACTATCTCTAAACTATTAGGCCTACAACAGTTCTCTAAACTATTAGGCCTACTGTGGTTTGGGCGGGAAGAACAAAACTCAGAGTTTCCAAAATGTTTTTTTCGGGGGATATCTTTTTGCATTTGTTGAATATCTTTGCAACCGCAGTCCCAAAATTAAAACAAAAAATATCAAAAATTATAGTTCAATTTAAGCTATTGTAAACCACCGGGATTGGCTGGATGATTCACCACCTTTAAACCAAATGTATGAGAAAAAGGCAATAGAGGGTTACGCTTGATTGCGGCTGCCTGTGTGACTTTTGCTTGACTATAGCTTCTCATATTCAACGCGTTAGGAACCCGAGCGCGAAATTTTTTTTTCTACCATGGTTTTGCAGATTTATTACGTCACATTCTGTGTCCCAACCTTCTGAGTCATACTCCGCTCTCGCTTTTCGCTTGATCCGCTGTATTTACAGGCTAATTGGTACGATGATACGGGGCAGTTAGACTAGACTTGAGTTTGTAATAAAGTCTTATTGTAGGCAGTGGTAGAATAGGCTAGAAAGAATAGCAAAAAGCGATAATAGCAGTTGGTCAATAAGCCTAGACTTACGTTTTATAATCAAGTTAAAATATTAAGACAAAATTTGTGATACCAGCTAGTCGAAATAGCCTAGTAATCTTTTTTTTAAGCTTTTAAAGGGTTGGGCTGCTGAGTTTTAAGCGATTATAGACAGAATATCAGAGGGAAGCCTAAAACATATTTCATTAATTAATGCATAGTTCAAGTTACTGTATGCATATTGCAAAAATAAATAGCAGATCTGAGATATCGGTCTGTCGGTAGGCTACTGTACCGGTATTAATACTGAATCTGCTCATACTCCTCCCTCAGCACTGTCGTAGTGGATGAAATTAAAACAAAGGTTACTTGATAAACTGATTCAGTATTAAACTGATAGATCAGAGATTGTTGAATCAGTTCGAAGGAAATCTAGCAAAAAAAATCTACATACGCTGCTAACTTTACCACCTTCACACAGTACTGCAGCAGATACACAGTCTAAAGATATGACTGTTACATTATCCTGATATTCAATTCGATTTACCTTTGATAGCAAAAAGACAGTGTAAGTCATCAACGTCTATCGTCACAAAAAAAAAGAAACTTTATACAGTAAGATAAAGGAAGGCTTTATTTCACTGGAAATTTTTATCTACTTTTTTATTAATTGTGACTTAAATCTAACCCAAACTCAAATGCCACTCCAAAACTATCCCCAAATTGAACCCTAACCCAAACCCTAACTTAAGCCCTAATCTTAATCCCTCAAAAAGCAAATAAAAAAAGCTTAGATGAATAATTCTCATTTTTGTTTTATTCTCTTTAACTTGAAAATTTTTCGGTAAAATAGTCACTCCCTAACATATATCAGTAAGAAATGGAGCAGATGGCTAAAACCTACCGTAACTACTGTCACAACTCAAAACCAAAACTCACAACATCAAACTTAACAATTATGCTATGTATCAATCTATGGCATATGCTCAAAAACTTGACTCCCTGGACCCTTTTATTCAATATTTTGCGTTATTTGAATTGAGTAGTGTGATGTATATAAATTCTTTAGTTCTTTGTTAAACTTCAAGAATTTCATCTCTCTAATTTCCTGTGGAACTTAATTCCATATTTTAGTTCCATCATAGATGAACAATTCTTGAGTTTGTGCTGTGTTAACTCAGGGGAGAAAATAGTTTGTTTTGCTTTTTCTTCAAGTGTCGTAAGAATGTATTTCATCCAGTATTATGAAAAGCCCTAAGTTAGACCTGGAAGTGTAAGATGACTTATTGCTTATTCTTTACATCAATTCAGTGTTTCCTTTAAGCTGATTTTTTTCAGTGAATCAGCGATTTGTTGGAACAAGGGCAAATAATTTTTGGCAATATCTGATATGGTAACCATAACTTTAGAAAATTCGACAAATTTGTGGAAATATGACATTTGGTATACTTTAATAACGAATTGCTACAAAATTTAGGGCTCATAAACATCTTTTTAGAGCATTGGGCACAAATGTTTCAAGAAAATTTGGGCATTCGCCGATTAGCCTAAAAGTTAGAGTGATCACTGCATCAATTTTGCTGTTTCCATTTTGTACATGTCATTTAGCTGTAATAGATATAAGCATGAGAATCAGAGGTGGAGTCCTCGAGGACACATTTTGAAGTCTTGGCCTTGGCCTTGGCCTCGAAGGTCAAGTCCTTGGCCTTGGCCTCGAGGCCTCAAGTCCTCAAAAATTGGCCTGGTCTCGGCTCGAGGACAGCACTATTTTTTGAACTGTTAAAATCTTGAAAATTTTTTTGGAAAACGTTTTTTTGTGGAGATCGCTTGAAAAATTTTTGTGAAGACCTTTTTTTTTTGAGATTGCTTGCAAAATTTTTGTGAAGACCTCTTTTTTTTTTGGAGAGCACTTGCGCTTGAGTCCTTGGTCCTTGGCCTTGGCCTCGAGCATTCCTGTCCTTTGCCTCGAGAGTGTCTGTCCTCGGAAAGGCTGTCCTTGGCCTTGGCCTCGGATTTTTTTTGTGTCCTTGGCCTTGGCTTTGGCCTCAAGCCTTGTGTTCTCGACTCCACCTCTGATGAGAATAACGGTTTAGTATCAGGTACGCTATGTGTCCTAATGTTGTTGTGAGTTATTATTCTTGACTGCTTTTTTTGTAACTTAATCAAAGGTGAAAGGGCAGATGCTGAAGCACCACCCCAGCTGCTATGCTAATACAGTAATTTAGATGAGAATGGATGAAGCTGTAATAAATCAATATTAAAGTTTTACAATCACCACTGTTTCGTTTTTAAGCAAAATTGCCTAAATTGGTCGCTTCAGAGTAGATGCAACTTTCCGCCTCACGGATCAACGACTCAGCCAAATAGATGTTGTAATACAGGAGTAATAATTCACGGCTGTAACTGCCGTGATCCTGAAATAGCACACGCCTAAACAATAGCACACACTAGCGGTACAGAAATTAAAATAAACACAAACAGAATATTAGCGATCACAAAATAATGAAAATTAATGAAATATTTCAGTATGTCAGTTCGAATAAAGGTTTTGGGATTAAGAGACAGAAAAGAATAATTTAAGTCAAATTTTCTACATTCTACAAAATTAATACAAAATAAAGTGGGTTATTACAAATTACAAACTAAAAGTTATTACTAGTCGCTAATCAGAAATGTTTTAATCAATTTTATCTACGTACACATAATCCAAAATAATATCACAAAATTGAGTAACAATAACTTACGAAAGTGAGGGAAAGATAGATGCAAGTTTGAAGCGCCGTACCAGGTAGAAGCTCAGAGCCCAAATACAGAAATTAGCAAAGCTCAGCCAAGTGGTAACTTACAGCTTACAAAGTAAACAAATGAGTCAATTCTAAAAACTAATGTTGCGACTTCGAATGCTTGTTCCAAAAAGAAGAAAATTTACCAAGACAAAAATATTTTAACGAGAGTAGCTCCACGTGGTCGAGAAATTGCCTTTTTCCCAACCAAGGCGTATAACTAAAGACAAGACAAAGATCCGAGAAACACCACGTGGCCAAAAAGGTCAACAAGTTCGAATCAACCACACTTCTGTAAATGGTACAATGCCCAACAGCCAGGGTTGGAAGTCGATGCTGTTTAAAACCAAAGACAAATCGATAGTTCACTCAAAAAGCAAAGAGTAAAGTAAAGAAACAAAAAGCGAAGATATCAGAAACAAAAAGCAAAGACTAGTAATCGATGTCGAAATGTGAACAAAAGTTTTTATTCTATTTTTCATTAGGATGCACTAAAATTTTTGCCGTATTGACCATTAAATAAAACTTGTGAGTGGAAAAACCAATAATACCAGTACTATCAAGCATAAAAAAAATACACTTTTAGGATAATATTATAAAGTGCAATATAGCATAAGAGAAACGAAACAATGTAAGCTTAGGCAGACTCAACAAGAACAAAAGTAAAGTTTAAAGATTCTACCAATTGATAAAATGTAAGCAAAAAGCATAGAAAAGGCAATAATCGATAGAAAAGTTTAAAGCAAAGCATCGGCAATTTTCGATAGCAGAAAAGCTAAGAATATAGTATCGATTATCAATTACTAATCGATATTTCCAACCCTGCCAACAACCACTGGCTAATTTTGAACTAAATTTCTAAATTTAGGGTTTCCAATTTAGTGAATGATCAATCAGGACACCCAAATATTTAACACATGTATTTGTACTACATATATTTTAACACATCTGCTACGCAAACATGTAGTGTGTTCGCATAGACCTAACTGATGTTTGTAAATTATAGCTACATATTGTATACCGTAAAACCTTTATTTGAGCGCCACCTCTATTTGAACGCCACCTCTAATAGAACGCCACTTTTAAGGAAGAGTTGAAAAATAGAGTGCCATGGCGGTGAAATAGAGGTTTTACCGTAATTGTTTTAAATACAAAATTGCATTTCAGGCAGAAAAAATAGCTTACTAAAGCTTGTTTGAAAGAAATCTAGTATGTAGATATGTTTGCGTAAACAAATGGTTTCTGATGTAGTGATTAATTGTCCAAACTATGCAGCATTGACTGATTGATGCCAACTTTTGAGCAATTGTGTTACCCAGGAAGATTGATAGTCAATCCACAATTATCTGGAAATATTACAAGAAGTTTTAAAAGATTTTTGGATGAAAAAATATACAGTAGCAAGACTTACCAAGTGTTTGGGTATGTTCTTCGAATAATGGTTTGTAGCTTAGCTTTGTTTGCAGTGATATTTCAAACTTGTTACAGTATTTATATGAGATACAAGTTTTGGTGCTGACTGCAGTCCCACTTGCAGCTAAATTTAACCAAATTGAAACTGGACAGTTGGTCGAGCAGGAACGCAATTGTCCTGGATTGGGAGGATCATATTTTTTTCCTGTCAAATCAGACGCAGTGTTGCCAACAGCTTGCCACCACTGTAACATTTCTTCAAAAGAAGCTGTGTGCCCTTCACAAATGTGAGGAGATTGCCTCCGTGTTACACACTTCGGCATAATACAATGAGTATGGTGAAAGATTTGCTGTAGTCAGAACCTCACAACGTATAAATTGGCAACAGAAGCTCTTTTTTTTGCTGATTATTTTTTGCATTTAGCAAAACTTATAATGTTGTCAAGCCATGCTGTGAGTCTGATTACTGCAAGTGGGACGTAGTTGCTTGGGCAAGAAAGTATTTTATTAGCCTTTGCTGCAAATTGCTTTTATTTTTTCAGGAAAAATTTGCTTGTTCTTCAAGGATTATAATCACTGCTTTAGCAAAGATCACCTGCTCTGTTGCGACCACTGAGGCCACTACCAGTATATCGCAAACTATAATAGTGGAATTTCACCGATTGCTTTTTAAATATTGGAATTTCATCAACTATCGACAACAGTATTCAGAAAGGTACAATAAGGTATAATTTAAAATGTAGAATGTGTTTTATATTAATATGGTTGAGACCAGAAGCAATGCAGTGTTATGCTGATCTTTGCAATTGATGTAAGACAACACACAAAGTTGTTTTACATTGTTTTGTGTCCAATCTAAACGCACTTTTAAGTTTCAAGGTTTTGTGATATTTTGTTTTGTAAGTTTGGATTTAATTGATTTATGGGTCATGCACACAAGCCAGTTAATCGTAGTTGTTTTTTGTTTTTTTTGAAGAGAGGTGCTTTGTCACGAAATTTGGTTTACTAGTAATGTTGTAGTTTATTGAGTAATATTTACTAGTCAATAGTCATCCCAGTTAAACTACAAATTTGTTCATTTTATAGTCATTTATGCTCTGTTAGTGTATTTGTGTCACTGCGTGCATTTGCATTTTAAACTTGAAAATACAAAATCAAAGAATAGAGTTTCACAGATCATATTTTTTTAGAAGTTTTGGACCATCCACAGAGTGCACTCACTAGTTCCCAACGTCAAATCAACTGCTTTCATGTCTCTGCATTAACACTATCTTCGACCATTTTGCGTGCTTCTGGCCTAAAGGCTACCAGCTCGGAAGCCTAGGGAAGAGCCACCAGAACGGCGACTACTTAAAACAAGCAATGCGAAAAACTGTCTTCCCACAGGAATCGAACCTGCAGCCTTTGGATTACCGGTCCACTGCTCTACCTCTTGAGCACTGCAGGTTCGATTCCTGTGGGAAGACCATTTTTCGCATTGCTTGTTTTAAGTAGTCGCCGTTCTGGTGGCTCTTCCCTAGGCTTCCGAGCTGGTAGCCTTTAGGCCAGAAGCACGCAAAACGATTAAAATATTAAAACTCTGGCCTGCAAACGTCAAAAAACATCTTAATTGACTTATTATTACAATATCTTCGACTTTGCAAGTGTGCATGCAGCATTTTGATCTTTTCAAAAAATTACCAAAATCTTGAAATGTACTTATGGAATATTATGAATAAATTGTGGACTTCCAAAAAATGTGCAACAACAGAACTACAGTAGAGATAATGTCATGTGAATCACAATCATTAGAAGAAAAGAAGTCTCGATAAGAAATGTTTCTCGGAAAACTAAGAAAGCACCAAGTTTTCCTGAACTTGCGTTCGATCTCCATGGCTTTTTGGTGGGATTTGCATGCAGTTGTGGATTATCGTTCGAAACGCTTTTATTATCCATTTTTCAGGCTGTCAAGCGCTCTTTTTTTATTTTTAATGCTATTTTTCTTGTTTTCGTAGTTATTTCTTTCGTTATTTTTTTCCAGATTTGGTTTGGTTTTGAACTAATTTTTAGTCTAGTTACCCTGTTTTTCGGACTTAAGACCCACGTAAAATACCTAGATTTTCTCAAAAGTACAACGTGCACTTTAATCTTCAGTTCGTGTAATGTATGGATCTGGTTTGTGCCCTATTTCTCTCCAGGATAATATGTTTCCAGTGCAAAAAAAAACAAAAACAAACAGCTTATGCAGCAAGAACAAGCGAAAGCTGAAAAGAATCTGCTGGTTACACAAACACTGTTGGAACAACACGCACGCGGAAGCTTGTAAATAGCTGTCGCAAGTGAACACATGCCTGCTATTGGAGTGGCAAAAAGAAAGTGGTTTCTGCTGCGAATGCTACCTTGGAAAAAAGCCTGCTCAACTATGCAGCAGCATCAGAAAACGAGAAAACAAATTTCCGTAAAAATAAAAATGGCGATGTATAAACTGGTTCCGAGCGTTAAGCAAAAACAGTGAAGAGTGACTTTTGTTCCACCCAGAATTAGCAACATTTTACATTTCCTGCTACATTTATTTGTTTTGAGCGTTTTGAGTATGTACGCAGTAGCGTAGCCAGGGGGGAGGGGCGGGGGGGGCTATAGCCCCCCCCCCCATTGGCCTGCCGACCAAAATGCAGAATAAGGAAAATATCACGTTTTTAGCACTTCTAAGACTCTCTTTTGCACTGGATTAGACTAAAAAATGCTTTAAAGCATAGTTTGAAACGTTTATTTGGGGGGGGGCTAATGGACTGCCGACCAAAATACAGAATAAGGAAAATATCACGTTTTTACATTTCTAAGACTGTCTTTTGCACTGGATTAGACTATTTTGATACGTTTATTTAGGGGGGGGGGTTATGAACTGCCGACCAAATTGCAGAATAAGAAAAATATCACGTTTTTAGCACTTCTAAGACTGTCTTTTGCACTGGATTAGACTAAAAAATGCTTTAAAGCATAGTTTGAAACGTTTATTTGGGGGGGGGGCTAATGAACTGCCGACCAAAATACAGAATAAGGAAAATATCACGTTTTTAGCACTTCTAAGACTGTCTTTTGCACTGGATTAGACTAAAAAATGCTTTATAGCATAGTTTGAAACGTTTATTTGGGGGGGGCTAATGGACTGCCGACCAAAATACAGAATAAGGAAAATACCACGTTTTTGCATTTCTAAGACTGTCTTTTGCACTGGATTAGACTATTTTGATACGTTTATTTAGGGGGGGGGGCTAATGAACTGCCGACCAAATTGCAGAATAAGGAAAATATCACGTTTTTAGCACTTCTAAGACTGTCTTTTGCACTGGATTAGACTAAAAAATGCTTTAAAGCATAGTTTGAAACGTTTATTTGGGGGGGGGGGGCTAATAAACTGCCGACCAAATTGCAGAATAAGGAAAATATCACGTTTTTAGCACTTCTAAGACTGTCTTTTGCACTGGATTAGACTAAAAAATGCTTTATAGCATAGTTTGAAACGTTTATTTGGGGGGGGGGGCTAATGGACTGCCGACCAAAATGCAGAATAAGGAAAATACCACGTTTTAGCATTTCTAAGACTGTCTTTTGCACTGGATTAGACTATTTTGAAACGTTTATTTAGGGGGGGGGCTAATGAACTGCCGACCAAAATGCAGAATTAGGAAAGTATCACGTTTTTAGCCAGTAGCGTAGCCAGGGGGGGCCGGGGGCTATAGCCCCTCCCCCATTGACATGTCGACCAAAATGCAGAATGGAAAAAAAACACTACATTTTTAGCACTTCGAGACTGTTTTATGCACTGGAGTGGACTAGATAGTGATTTAAAACATCTTTTGAAACATATGTTCAGGGGGGGGCTAATTTGTCAAAAATAAAACCAACAAATAAATGAAACCTTTGATAAATGGTAAGAAATAAGCAATCAAATTTGATCACAAGTGTAAAAATGCTGAACATAGGTGTCATCAACAAATATACTATAAACTAAGGAATGGGGGTGGGGGGGGCTATTCAGTATCTGTTAATTACCAATCATTTCTTTCAAATCTCTTTTCATTGGCCCCCCCCCCCCCCCCAATTGTTTTTCTCTATAAACTGTATACGAAATAAATTACTCCGTGTGAGTTTTATTGCACTATTCGATTTTATAATTTAACAGCATCTAAACAAGAGAACTAACATTTTACCAATAGCCACCTCCCAAATAGCCCATTTATGCTACCAGTTTAATCTTGTTTGCACTGCCAATTTCTAAGCCACGTTTTAAAAGCATTATTTTTTAATCAAAATAGCCCTAAAATGAAGTTATTTTTGCAAAAAAATGCAAAATTTTCGAGCGCGGGGGCTCCGCCCCCAAACCCCCAAACAGCCCCCCCCATTGCGAATTTCTGGCTACGCGCCTGTACGTACGTGCTGTTTTTAATTCATTTAAATTGAGTTGTGCTATCAAAATTGCAAGCAACTTTTCTGTATGTAATTCGTCATTGCCTAGAAGATGATTTGTAAAAAAAATACTACAAAATGACTCTTGTTTTCGTTAGAATATCTTAACTTGTCATTCATTTTTTTCATTCGTATTTGTTACGAAGTTCTTTTTCTTTTTTCAAAAGCGGCATCATTTTTTTGTTACTTGGCCGCTTGCATTTTGTTATTTTAATTACCGGTAGTACTTTTTCGGTTAACCAATTCGTCTGTCATACGTCTAACCGGAGGACTCTTTGGTAGTAGTTGGAAACTGACATTTTTTTTTTTTATAAATTGTAAAATTTTGCATGGGGGGGACGCTTTTGCAGCCTTGACCAAACGGATTTGGCATGCGGAAGTTCTTCAGTGAATGAAGACCTAAAAACTTGAAGTGTTTTTCCCCGGAGTTAGGTGAAGACCAAAAAAAAAAGGTCTTCGCCAAAAATTGAAGTGTTTTTTTTCATTGAAATTAGGTTAAGACCAAGTAACAAAAGGTCTTTACCGCAATTTGGTACTATCTTTGGCCGAAATTTGCAAGATTTATTCATGCTGGCTGGCTCTTTTTCGTCTGATCATCCAGCGCTCAAATCTTGATGGGGTATGCCTAAATCTCGATGGGGGGACGCTAAATCTCGATGGGGTGACGTTAACTCTCCACGGGGAAACGCGTCCCCCTTACAATTTAAGTACCGCTTGTTCTTCGAATATGTCAAATCAAATCAGTCGAATACGCGTGACTGCAAAAAATCTTCGCAACAAGAGCAACCTTTTTTTTGTTCAATCCTGTTCTCTTTTTCTCCATGCGTTTGTTTCTACTCTACTAAACAAAGAGTGCCAAACCAAATGAACGCCAATTTGTGTTTTCGAGCTTAATTAACGCGTTTGCTGCCGACAATCTTAACTCGCTTTTAATCTAATTCTTTTAAAAAGATACTGCTCGAGATCGGTTTCATTGAAGAAATGAAAATCGTTTGAGATAATAAAGAGATGCTGCAAACTTTTTCCACTATTTCCTTTATCCGCAAGAGTAGATTTAATCCGTTTAACTACGTACCATTGACAACCCTGCATTTCGAAATTTCGTGACATCAAAAAAGGATAACTGCAAAATTTCTCGCAGAACAGGCAACGCTATGTTCGATTATTATTATTGTAAACATTGCGTTCATAGGAATTTTTAAAGTTTTCCTTTTATGATGTAACGAAATTTCGAAACACAGGGTTGCTAATGGTTCGGAGTCAAATGGATTAAATTTATTTTTTGGATAAAAAAAAAAAATAGTAAAACAAGGTGTGGGGCACTTCTTTATTACCTTCAGTAGTTCTCTGTTACTAAAATCGATTTCAAGTAGTAAATCTTTAAACAAACTTGTTTGGGTGGCAATTTAGTGTGGTGCAAAAGCACTTACGTACGAAAATTCACTCCACAATTATTTCACAACTTAACGGCTAGTGTAGAATTGCTGGTAACAGATGTAGGTTTAAGTAATGAAACTTTTCAAAAAGAATGCGAGTGTGCTGGATCTGATTTTGTTTATGAATGTTCTATCAAAAAAACAAAGTTCACGGTTCTAAATAAAACAGTTTTAGCTTGAGCTTCTGCCAACCCATTGCACAATTCTGAAGTTAGACAACTACATATTTAAAAGAGTTGAAGCTTAATTTATATCGTATCAGTGTATGGCTTGTAGCAGCTGTAGGGTTACGATGGTTGGTTCAGCTAGCCTCCAACATGTTTGTGGTGGTGCATTGGTTGATAAGAGATTGCCGAATTCGAGGATCAACCAAGCAATGAGCTTTATGGACAATTGGACCCCCGTACATATAGCGATTCCTTTAGATTTTATTCAAATGTTTTTGAATGAGATCTACAGTGGTTAGGTTTATTTTTTGTGTTTTTTTTTTTTTTTTTCTTGCATGTCTGAAGGTTTTTTAAGTGGTTGTAGCTCTTTTTAATTTACGAATAAAACGTGATTGGTTAATTTCATAAGAATCTTATCTATTAAATAACCTTCGTGTGTTGCTAGAAAGTTGCGATTGCAAAACCAATCAAAAGTAAGCTAAATCAACACAAATACTCTACTGCAGTATCTTCGCTCTGTGCACAGTACTGCTGGAGGATGTTACACTCTGACTGAATTATGATTGCTTTACTGTAAATATATGCATTCATACGCAGAACTACAAGTAGGGGTTAAGCACATGGTGTTGGTAACCTCTTTACCATGGTTTTAAAAGTGAACCGCTTCCTCTTGAACAACTACAGTACCGGTACATTGTTTGTCAGATCAGCATTTGCAAAGTCTTTGTAACGGCTTTAGTTCACTTAACTTAACAGCCACGCAATACCTTCTCGTTGCAACTCTTCAAAACTCTCCGAGTGTTGGGTCATCTGGGTATTCTGCCCTTGGCCCAGCGCCCGAAGTGATTACTCTTTGTGATTATAACGTATAAGTTATCTTGCGATTAGACGTTTGAATTATTCCAATCCACATTCCTAGTTCTGTCTACGCTAAAAGTTTAGATCTCTGCAATGACAAATCCAATAACGCAATTCGATTCTCTTATATCTGACAATAATAATGTAAACCATTTTGACGATTCCATCAAATTGCTCAAAAAAATACTTGCCAAAATAATTTTCAGAGAAAAATTTTACTTTAAAACTTTCTTACGAAGTTGCTGAACTGCAGAGTGGAAGTTGAAACGATTGCCAAATCGGCGCTTCATCTCTGGTCACAAACTGGGTTTCATTGACACGTAAGGTTCGATTTTTGATAAAGCTTTCCAATTCTACTTCATTTACGACAGTGTGTCATGAAATCGAGGTTTATTAAGCAGTAATCAACAGAAACATAATGCAAGACAGCAAACAAACGATGATAAAAGAATGAGCGAGCGTCGAGCGGTTTTTGTTAGCGAACGCAGGGCTCCACAAAATTTCAAATTATATATTCAGGCCCATTTTTTTGAAAATTTATCCAAAATATCAATCAAAGAAGGTGTGCAATAATTACCGAGTGAAGTAACTTATACATTTGAAAAATCAGAAACGCGAATTAATAAAAAAAATAGAAGTCATTTTACAAGTTCGGCATAGAACTACAGAGAAGCAAAAAAAAAAAACATCAACATTTAAAACATATTTTAAAATCTTTCTAAATTTAGAATAGTTTTCTTGAATGCTGAAATGTAAAGGCTAATCGAAGTCAGCAGGTACCGTACCAATAACGTTTCGCTGAGAAGCTGACACATATGTTTTGCACCGGCGCAAAATTGATTAAGCAATAACAACGCGTTCGTCTTTGGAGCATAGATACTGCAAAAAAAGTTTAAATTTGGGGTCAGTGAATTCGTACACGGAGTTACAAACAACAGCAAGCCGTTGATGCAACCTACAGAAGTACTGTTGCCAAAGCGCGATGATTTGGAAATGTGCTCGACTAAGTTGTCATACACTTTGGCCAGTACTTAAAGGCGGTGAATCATCCAGCCAATTCCAGTGGTTTACAATAGCTAAAATTGAACTATAATTTTTGATATTTTTTGTTTTAATTTTGGGACTGCGATTGCAAAGATATTCAACAAATACAAAAGATGTCCCCCCGAAAAAAGTTTTTGGAAACTCTGAGTTTTGATCTTCCCGCCAAAACCACAGTTGGCCTATTGGTTTAGAGAACTGTGGTAGGCCTAATAGCTTAGAAATAGTTTATTTCTAACTAGTTTAGGCCCAATTAGGCCTAACTATCTCTAAACTATTAGGCCTAATAGTTTAGAGATAGTTAGGCCTAATAGTTTAATAAGATTACAGTAGGCCTAATAGTTTAGAGAACTGTTGGTTTTGGCGGAAAGATCAAAACTCAGAGTTTCCAAAAACTTTTTTGGGGGGGACATCTTTTTGTATTTGTTGAATGTCTTTGCAAACGCAGCCCCAAAATCAAAACAAAAAATATCAAAAATTATAGTTCAATTTTAGCTATTGTAAACCACCGGAATTGGCTGGATGATACACCGCCTTTAAATAGTAAAATTTTGCAAGGAGGGACGCCTTTGCAGCCCTGACCAAACGCATTTGGCATGCGACAGTACTTTAGTGAAGATAACGTGATTCCGTCGCCGAAATTGAATGAACACCAAAAAATAAAGGTCTTCACCAAAAACCGAAGTGTTTTTTCGCCAAAATTAGGTGAAGACCAAAAGAAGGGGTCTTTGCCAAAAATTGAAGTGGTTTTTTGCCAAAATTAGGTGAAGAATTAGGTCTTTTTTGTCTGATCATCCAGCGCTCAAATCTCCATGAAGGGACACCTAAATCTCGATGGGGGGACGCTAAATCTCGATGGGGGCACGCTAACTCTCGATGGGGGGACGCGTTCCCCCTACAATTTAAGTAGGCCTACTGGCTTCGGCGTAATTTACCAATTAAAAATACTTGATTTTTGACACCCAAAAATTCTTTCAATACCACGTACGGTGCGTTGAAAAAGCTGAAATATTTTGAACGCAAAAAACTGTCAGTTTCCGTGGGCCATCGGGGTTTCACCATGCTGAGAAATTTTGATGTATGGTTGGTTGGAAAAAGATAGCGACTAGCTCGCCAAAATAGCAGTTTTTAATAACTTTGCAAACAATTTAAATGAGTATGAACGCAAAAGCAAACCTCGTTAAAATGTTATCAAAGGCAGGCACGAATAAGATAAAGCGCAGCTTAACGTTCGCAATCAAGCTACAACGCACAATGTGAATTTTACATTTTGATTTTTGGGAAAAAAGGAGCAAATTATTTGCTAAGGAAGGCTAACATTTGGCAATATTACGATAAACACAACACTAACTTTATAAGTATAAACTTGCGCGACAAACCAAAAAAAGTTAGAAAACGCAGCGCAATAAATCAGTAAAAAAATTTAATGGCATTAGCCCGCAAATTTCAAATTTAGTTTACATTCAAGCATACCTAAACTGATGCCACCAAACGACTTTCGCAGTTGACAACTCGCAGTCGTGGTTCACACACGTCAATCACATGCCAGGGTGCATAATAGGGTAAATAAACGAAAAGCTAATAAATATATAGGAGCATCAATATGTGATAATCCGAATAGAAACTAAAAAAAGCGACTTTTAAACTTTAGCAAATGGAAATACCAAACAAATAGTTAGTTCTACAGAGTAACAGTATAAAAAAATGAAGGAGGAAACAAAGGTGGAGTCCTCGCGGACGTCCTTGGCCTCGAAAGTCAAGTCCTTAACCTCGAAAATACCTTGTTCTCGGCCGAGGATAGCACTATTTTTTGATTTGTTAAAAACGGGCCAAGATCGTAAGAATTTCACGAAAAATTTGCGACTTTCAGCGCGAAGACCTTTTTTTTCTTTGGAAAACACTTGTGCGTTGTGTCCTTGGTCCTTGAGCATGCCTGTCCTTGGCCTCGAAAGGGTCTGTCCTCAGAAAGTCGGTAATTGGTCTTGGCCTCGAATTTTTTTTTGTGTCCTTGGCCTCTAGGCTTGTTTCCTCGACTCACTCACGAGTGCGGTTAATTAATATGAAATTATAACAATATACGGAGGTGGGCAAGAATAACATTTTACCAAACGTGCAGGGCAATAATTATCTCATTCTAAACCACTTAAAGCAAAGTACAAGATACGCAATTTAAAGTTTTTATCTCTGAAGGGTAGCGCAATTTCCGCAATTGCGGAACGAAATTCTCATACCGAGTCAAAGAGTAATTTAACTTCCGAATATAAGTCCTAAAGCATTAGTTTTTTCTTTTTATCAGCGAATATTTAAGAAAAAATAGTTTGACATGGCTTGAGAGGGCCACCCCTCTGAAAACTGTCCAAAATGATACCCCAAAAATCAATTTTTTTGTATGTCGTAAGCTAGAGAGCTAATTTTTTGTGATGTTGGTAGATATTTAAAAGTCTAGATAATTTGCGGTGCGGTGCAGCGTGAACTAAAATGTGTTTGCATGCGGTGCAGTGCAGCATGCGGACAAGGTTTGCGGACGTAGCTCAGCATGCGGATGAATTTTTTGTTATCCGCGCCATTTCTACAAAGTACCGAGTACCGGTACTGCGGTCCTTTTGCAAAGTACTGTGTCACGTATGCGTACAGTACCAACGTACCGTTCCGTACTGCCATCCTTGGTTACGCACTTTTTTTACCACATCAAAAAGTTCAATATCTTTAATGAGCAGCTTGTTGTCAGTGTCTTTAATATTTCTCACAGTTTTTTCAACCTACTCTTTGGACTGATAAGTAGGCGCTAAACCTTACAAATATACTATTTACATTATTTCCTAGCAAACTGCAATCGTAAAAATCCGATCAGTGATTTAGTAAGTTATCCTACCACAGCCTGCAGACAAGAGATTGCTTGCGATCGGTTGCAACCTTTCGCGAGCCGTCAATGACGTCAAATTTTGGTTGCGTCGCTTCGCGTTGCTTCGCATCCAGTCTAAATGCACTTTTATAAGCAAAAGTCTGAAAATTCGCACTCCTTAGTTGGAAAATGGTTGACAAAAAACAAAGAAACACGCGACGTGAGCGTTGGTTGTTCCAACAAGTGAAGCGACATTCCGTGCATGCACATACATAACATCGCGCTCGCAAGCTGTATACAGTAGGGTAGAGTTGGGTAATTTCGGCAACTTTCTTATTCATTTTTAATTTTCAGAAAACACTGACTTTTTTTGAACTCCATCTGCGCAGTATTTCATTTGCAGCTTTTTTCGAACCAACATCGAGATACTATGACTGTTACAGCACGATCGTTTATAGTTGGATTCTAGATTCAAACCTAGGTTTTATGTTCTGTCGTTAACACGTTCATTTACCTTATTTGCATCTCACGTTTGTGTTGCGCGTCTTTCATTATTCGCTCGAAAGAAACTTTGCAAAGTTGCCTGAAAGACGCGCCGTTTTGCTTTTTTGTTGATCACTTTGTAGCAATGTTTTAATTCTACTTCAGCTGCTAATGCAGTTTTAATTTTAAACAGTAGCGTCAAGAGGTTTTTTATTTTGCTGGTAATAAATTCGGTTTTTCAGTTTAAGTGTTTTCCGCCCAGCCGGGAAATCCTCGATAAATCTGCTGGACTGGTCTTTTTTGATTTGGTTTTTGTTAATACAAGTTTGCTTTGAATCTCCTGTGTTAGCCTCTTGAGCACAAGGACCAGGACAGTGAAGACCAAGGCATTCCGCCTAGGACACAGCCATCAATCTTTAACATCAAAATTTATCATCTCCTGACCTGGTTGGATTTTTGGTTTTTGGATTCATTGGTGATTACGGCTTAGAATCTCGCACTCATCGTGTTTTTCATTTGGATTCCATTGGCTGATAGCGGACTGCTGCTCTTTTTTGGATTCCCTCAACAGTACGACGTTTATACTCTGGTTGAGAAAGATCCATTCTTCTCAATCCGTTGGTTTACTGCGGCGACTTGAAGTTTCTTCGTTTTGGTTGGTCTGCAACTTGCGACCCCCTTTTTTTTGGTTCCTGTCGCCTGCATTTCGGTTTCGTAGAGAATTTCAATTCTACGTTCATCGGTTTCTTCTTTCGTCGTCCTGTGGAGGTGGAGTCATCGATCTTCGGTCTACGTCGGTGGAATTCAAGCATCATCTACTCTTGGAAGAACTGAATTCTTTCTTGTGATCTTTAAGAACGGTACAAGGTGACGTTGTTTATATATATTGAGTGCGACTTAGTCTTTGCTATAATTATCTTTGTGCTTATTTGTTTTGTTTTATTATGGCCACAGAAAGCCAAACTTTTAAGGCATCATTGACTGGGACGCCTAAACGTAATAGGGGTGTAGATACGATACCCACATGTACGAGTACTGACAAGGTTGCTAGATGGCGGTTAGAAGCGGCCCAGGAAAACTTATCTGACCCCGAGGGAAACCGTGCTAAACCCGATGTTGCTGACGCTGGAGCTACGGAAACTGGGTTAGTCGCGGCAACTGCCCCTCGTAAATTGCTTACTGTTCATCGACGATTAATGTTAGACACTAAAAGACTGATTAAGTCGCTTGAATCATGCGAAACTAAACGTGAATTTGATTTTGAGTCACGTAAATTTAACTTACTAAAGTCTGAATATGAAAATTTTCGCTATTCTGCGTCCGAGCTAAAGGACGTCGAATTAAATCAACTTTCATCTGAAATTGCTGATAAGTTTAAAAAATGTGTTAACTTGTTTGAAACCGTAAAAGACAAGTTTTGTGATAAAACCAATCCGTTAAATGAAAGCGAAAATGATTGTGATGATGATATGGGACCCGCAGATAGTGTGTCATTAATTGCCGCAAGTTCTATGAGAGTGACGTCAAGTAAATCCTCAATAGTAAAGCAAATTGAACTTGAACGCAGGCGCTCTGAGCTTCAAGTTTTGGAAGATTTGGCTAGGTCTCGTAAAACTAAGTTAGAGGCGCAGGCAAAAGCGGCGGAAGCTAAAGCGAAAGCCGAAGCTGAGGCCGCTGCTGCGGTGGCTGCTGCCGAAGAGGAAGAGACTTTGGCTAAGTTGCGCATGGAAGCGATTGAGCTGGAAGCTGAAGAGAAGCGCATTGCGTGCGGCTCGGAAGCGGGCTCTGTCGTTTCCGGACGCTCAAGACGCAGCGTTCGTTCTACTTCAAGTGCCGTTAGTGTTAAAAGTTCATTAATTAAAAATGCTGAGTTTAAACGCAGTGCTGAGCCTACCCATGGTACCGAAGCTGGTTCGAAACCCGAGGTCGGAGCAATGCTCTTAGAACACAAGGCGAGCAAGCTACGCTTAAGACCACTGGTGACGGAGCCACGCCCAAGGTCTAACGAACCTCAACCTATGCAGTTTGAACAAAAGCGTAATAGTGTTACAAATGTTACTAACTCTATCAATGAGAAGTTTAATGCTATGTTTACAAATGACAAATCGACTGTTTTGAATCCCCAAGCTCGGGGCTTTATTCCGCAGCATGTGTCTGGTTCAAGGAATCACAACAGCGCTGCCTATCATAATCATGATGCTGAGAACTCTGAAAATGTGCAGAGATGTGTGTCTCGGCGTGTGTTGGATGCAGAAAATCAACACACTGTTTTACGTACTGCTGAACACGGGAACTCGGGAAATTCAAATGCCGGACCCGATCCTTGCCCTCAATTCCGAGTTAATGCGGCTACTTGGCCGAACGTGGATAACCCTGTTGCTTCGGAAAGCAACCCTAATGCTGCATTGAGTGCTTATTTAGAGCGCCAAGGTAGGAATGAGTATATTAATCTTGCTAGCCAAGTAGGGTATGATGGTGCAAATATTGCCTTTGTGTTCTTCGAGAACCAAGTGCGTCGTCTCATGAATGAAAGTCCTTACGACGAGCGTAAATTAGAAGTTCTTCGAGCAGCATGCGTTGGTCAACCGCGTGAAATGGTGAATCTGTTTTGCGCCCCCATGAAAAGTATGACCACTGCTCAACGTATTGAAAAGGCTCTTGACCGACTCCGTCAGCGTTACGGTGTGTCGAGTGGTTTAACGTCAGAGCCTAGAGTCATTGCTATACGGCATGGTGCCAAAGTAAATTTTACTGCTACTTCACTTAAAATGTATAATGAAGACTTAAACACCTTAGAAGTCTTTGCTTACGCCCATGACGAGTACAACAAACTCTCTGGGCAATTATTGCTTGATACTGCAAACCGTTTACCGAGCGCTTTGAAGCGACGGTATCTTGACTTTCTTGACAAAAATGGTATAAGTCTGAATCAACCTAGCTTTGAATCATTACGTAAATTTGTGGGGCATGAAATTAACGTGACTACGTCTGACTACGCGCAGGCATTTTTCAAGTCGGAGGACAAGGAAAAATCACGTGAGCCTCAAAGTGGTCGTAGTGAGTTTCGTGTCCACCAGGTGGCCCTGGATTCGGGAGCAGGGGCGCCCGCAAGGGGGGGCAGGGGGGGGCAAGTGCCCCCCCCTGGAAATTAAGATGTCAAGTATTTTTTGTGTTTAAATTTGCAAAATAAGTCTAAATATATCTATCTAAAGTAAGAAAACAACCTCTTGGAGAGTTTTTTTTAACTTGGTGCGGAGGGCGGGGGCAGCAGTGACGTTGCTAGGGGGGCGGCCCACTTCGGGTGTCATCATTTTGGGGTGACACCATTTTATGATACCAATCAAACAAAAAAGAAAACAACAATGTGTTTGATATCATCGAGAATGCTTAGCACACTGAAATGGATTAAAAACGATTTAAAGCGTCTTTTAAAACATTTATTTAGAGGGCTGGGCGCTATTTTGTCAAACGTATTACTCACAAATCATTAAAAATTTTGATAATTGGCCAAAACTAAGCAATCAAATTTGATCGCTTCTTGAAACATGCTGAATATAGGTTTCATAAAAAAAATATAAGCTCAGGAATAGGGAGGGGTGGATGTTCAGTATCAGTTAAATACCAATCATTTCGACTCACATATCTTTCCATGAGCCCCCCCCCAATCATTTTTCTCTATTTGATTAATCGACGTTTGTAGTTTAATAGACGAAATGCATTAGTTGTTGTGAGTTTTATTGAACTACAAAATTTTTTTATGTATAGGACCAGCTTGTAAATAAAGAGCACTGAAATTTCACGATTAGCTACCTTCCACATAGCCATAGCCCATTTATGTAACCAGTTTAATCATGCTTTGCACTGCCAATTTCTATGCCGTATTTCAAAAGCATTAATTTCAATAAAAATTGGCCTCAAATTATTTTTCAAAAATAAAATAAAATTTTTCGAGTGCTGATGGCTCCACCCCCAGAACCCCAATGGCCTCCGGTGGATGGGATACGGAGCTTTCAGATCCCCAAAACAACCCTTCTCCCACTGCAGATTTCTAATTACACGCCTGATACTAAACGCGCGCTGCTTATACTTCCAAGTTTTAAAATCTTACAATGAGAAGTTTTTAAGATAGTCAAATAACAATCGCGCCATCTACAGTAATGGCGTAGTACTGCTTTTTTTTTAAATATAACCTTTTGCAGCCTTCTATACATTATGAAGGGTGACACCATAAATTTCGCCACGGGTGTTACCATCCTCAGCGACGCCCCTGGAGGGCAGGAAGAACAGGATTGCTTATTTCACGTAAAATATCATACATCATTTTCTTAAAAGCGAGCGTAAGCAATATCCTAGGATTAAGCATTAAACTGTTTGATTAAATAATCAATATCAAACGTTTCAGCAGCTGTCATTAAGCCCTTATCAGGATCTAAATACAATATGCAGCGTTTAATATTTCAAGTTTACGCTGTGGTTATATAAACCCTAAAATAATAATTACTCCGCCATTAAATTATTTTTGCTCAGAAACCGAAATCAAAACCAAACTTGTAGTCAATAGTGTAGTCAAGGGGGTTGTGCCTCCGGCATTGGGAGTGCACGATAAATGCCACAATTTTTGCCCTTCTGAGGCAGTCTTTTGCAGTTATATGGCCTCTAAAGTGGTTTAAAGCCACTTTTGAAACATTTGTATTGTTTTTTTTAGACGGAGTATTAACTTACTTGTCAAAATACAGCTTACAAATTAATCGATAAAAACTTGAAAACATGGCTAAAAATGAGCTGTCAAAATTAATCGCATAATGCAAAATCCTCAACGTAAGTTTTGTAAAAAAAGGGGATGGGGGGCTACTCATCAATTACTTTATTCAATTACAACAAGTTTTGGACTCGACCTGTGACTAACATGGGGGTTTGAAGGGACTAAGTTATTTAATTCTTTCAAATGGCTCTCAAATTGTAGGCTATCAATTTAGGTTTTTAAATGGCTCTAAAAAGATGCGAAATTTGATTCGAATTGCGTTAAAATGGCTATTTTTCTGAAATACTGGAAAAATTGCCAGCAGTTAGGAATTTGTACCGAGACCCCGGTATGTGATATGCTTTAGTTGCATCAGTTTTCTCGGCGCGTTGCCCAATTCAGGAACGTAGCCAAGGGGGGGGGGGGGGGGCTATAGCCCCCCCATTGGCCTGTCAACCAAAACGCAGAATAAGAAAAATACCACATTTTTAGTTCTACTGAGACTGTTTTTTTTTTGCGCTGGAATGGACTAAAAAGTAATTTAAAGCAACTTTTGAAACATATATTCAGGGGGGGTTAATTTGCCAAAAATTAAAGTCACAAATCAATGAGAACTTTAAAAAATGCCCAAAAATAAACAATGAAATTTGATCGCTAGTGTAAAAATGCCAAACATAGGTTTTATCAACAATTATATTATAAACTCAGGAATAAGGGGGAGGAAGCTATTTAGTGTTAGTTAATTACCAGTCACTTCTTTCAAATATCTTTCCATTAGCCCCCACCACCAATTATTTTTCCTTATGAAATATAGATGAAATGGACTACTCTGAGTGAGTTTTATTGAATAGTAGGATTTTATGATTTACCAGCATGTAACCTAGAGAACTACAGTTTTATCGTTAATCATCTCCCATATAGTCCATTAACGCAACCAGTTGAATCATGTTGCTCTGCCAATTTCTATGCCACGTTTAAAAAGCATTAATTTTTACTAAAATAGCCCTAAAATTAAGTTATTTTTGCAAAAAAAATGCAAAAATTTTGAGCGCTGGGGGCTCCGCCCCCACACCCCCGTGCCTACGGCGGATAGGGGCTTTTCCCCCAACCCCCCAAATACCTCCCCCCATCGCCAATCTCTGGCTACGCCCCTGTCCCAATTGCAGAATTTTTCAAGGAAAAACTTTAATTTTTTGGGTTAATGAACCCCCTCCCTAACAAAATTCAGGTTGCAGTCAGTGGCGCAACCAAGTGGGCTAAGGGAGCTTGGCCTCCCCTTTTTCTTCTCTAAGTCACTTGGAAAACTTAAGTCACATATGCGTGCGTTTAAACGTGGTTTGAATTTGATCTGCAATTAAAGAGGGCTGAAAGGGCTGGGCAATTTAAGAATTTCAAGTAGATTTTTAATCTCAACAATTTTGTTCTTTCCAATGGCCTTGAAAACGTTCGAAATGAGATCCAAATGACGTTAAAATGGTTATTTTTTTCAAGAAGTTGCGAAAATTGTCCAGTGAGAGGGGGCTTCGCCCCCAGACCCCCTTCCATATTATACTTAAATTGGATTAATTTGCTCAACATGCCGTCCAATTGCAACATTTTTTGAACAGGATCATTTCAACTTTTGGTTCAAGCCCCTTAGCAAATCCTGGTTGCAGCAGTAAAGTTTTATTCAATCCAGTAGATAATAGATACATCGCTTGCCCCCCCCTGAAAAAATTTCTGCGGGCGCCTCTGTTCGGGAGTAGGTGCTCGTAATGGTAGTGCCGAGTCTCCTGGGTCTGCGGCTGCCGGTGGGCGTGGAGCACCTACAGATCACAATCGTGGGACCAAGAAGGCTAATGGGCGCCCTCCTATTTGTTTTGTTTGTGCGCGGGCTGACAGTAGACACTATCTTGCCGAGTGCGAGAAGTTTATGAAGTTACCTCCTCAAGAACGACGTCAGACTGTGATTACAGCAGGAAGATGTCTTAATTGCTTATCGACGGAACATTTAGCTCGTAACTGCCTTTTTCGGTGCAAGTGCCGAAAGTGTGGTCCTAATTGCCGAGTTAAGCACTCTAGTGCTATTCATGATTGCTATGAATCTCAGACCGTTGGGGCCGCTGGCGAGACCAAGGCCGCTCCTGGCAGTCCTGTTGCATCATCTGTCGCTAGCACACCCACTAATAACGTAAAAAAATGTCCTTAAAGTGAGAGTTGCTGAGGAAGGTACAGTCTTGCTTCGAAGTAGCGCAGTTAGAGTGATTAATCAGACAACTGGTTGCTCGACACTGGCTTATGCTCAGCATGACACTGCCTCGCAAGCGACACTCATTTCGGACTCGTTAAGAGAAGAACTTGGGCTTGAAGTTACGACAGATCCTTTTATAACTATTTGTACACTTGCAGACCAAACTGCAAGCTGCATAGGTAAAACTGATTTCAGTCTAGAATCTCTAGTCACGGGTGACAACTATAAGATTACTGGTGTCCTTGTGGTGCCAGCCTTTTCTGACAATAAAAGTGCTCTTCCACATGCAGTGGATACCAGTAAGTTGAAACATTTCCATGGAGTGGAAATTCCCGTCATACCTGAACGTAAGTGTGTGGACATTTTGATCGGGCAGTCTGATAAAGCACTTACTACTGTTTTGAAAGAGCTTGAGGGTTCGAACTCGAATGAACCCAACCTGGTGATCACACGGCTTGGACCGATCGCTAGCGGAGGTAGAGTTCAAGGAAGCTCTAAATCTGTGAGAACGTTGCGAGTCGAGACGATTGCTACTGACCCAGACTGCGGACTTTGTGATAAGTTGCAACAAGAACTTCTCACGGTTAATGATGCTTTACGCGAATACAAGCTGCTTGATGAAGAGGTATTGCCATCAAAAAACGATGAGCTTACCTGCAGCTTGGTTGAACCATTTATTCGCGTTGTAGACGGTCGGTATGAAATGCCAGTTCCGTTTAAACCTGATGTTCTTAAAAAACTTCCTAATAATTACGATATTGCGTTAAAGCGAACATTGTCGATGCGTCGTACTGCTGCTAAAAACTCGCAGTTGAAAGAGACTTTGACAGATACGTTTGCTGAGTTACTGAAGCATGATTGGATTGTGCCTGTGGATAAAAATGAAAACGATTCTTATAAAAAATGGTACTTACCATTTTTTGTCACTAAGACGGCTAAGCCTAGAGTTGTTTATGATGGCGCTGCTACGGTTGGTGGCAAGTCATTAAATCGGGCAGTTTTAGCCGGTGAAAACCTTTTAAATGGCTTGGTCGATGTGTTGATGCGCTTTCGTATGGGAAAATACGCTTGCGTAGCTGATGTGAGTAAGTGCTTCTTTCAAATTAAGCTTCCTCGGGATCAACAAGATTGGTTCCACATTATTTGGTTCAAAGATAACAACATAGACAGTGGTGAGATTCAAATCTTTCGCTTTACTCGGCACGTGTGGGGAATAAACTCTAGCCCTTATGTAGCACTCATGGCGCTCAATCGGCTGGCTGCTGATAACCCCACGCATGCGAGTATGGTGACCTTAAATGCAATCACTCAAAACAGATATATGGATGACTTGCTGTTTGCTGGCGACACTTTATCAGACATGGAGACCTTTGCTAGAGAAGGGATTGAGCTCTTTGAAAGCAGGGGATTCAAGTTACGTAAATGGGTGACCAATGGCCACGCTAAGTCTGTCTTGCGTCAGGTTCCCCAAGGCGATCATGCCCCTTCAATTGGCAAGATTGACATTGGGTCGCAGCCTTTGCCGGACTCTACAGCGTTGGGCCTTTCCTGGGACCCAGAAAGTGACACACTGAAGATAAGTGGCCGCACGTTTGTCGAGGCAGCCACGAGACGTGAGATGGCGAGTCAGCTTGCAAGTCAATTTAAACCTTTGGGTATAGTGGCGCCGCTGCTTCTGGGGGGAAAATTGATTTTGCAAAAAGTCGCTGCGTCTGGAGTGGACTGGGACGACGCTGTATCGGATGAAGTTAAAAAAGATTGGAAAAAGTGGCTGGAAACTTCGAATATACTAAATGAATTTTGCATTCCTCGGAACTTCCTTTTGGAACACACCGAGCTCAGAAATGACGCAGAATATCAACTGCATGGGTTCTGTGATGCTTCGGACTCTGCGTTTTCTTGCGCTATCTATTTGCGTGGCATTAGCGCTGGAAAAGCACAAGTCAGTTTTGTGATTGGAAAATCTAAATTGGTTCTCACTCATCAAAAAGGCTGGGTTATATCTCGTAAAGAGTTAGAAGCAGCTAAGATGTTAAGTGAATTGATGCTTCAAACTTCTAAAGCTTTACACGATCTTAACTGTAAAATCTTTTGTTGGACCGATTCACAGGTAGTTCTTAAATGGATTGTGAACCCCGACCTGTCACTTGCTTGCTTTGTTAAACGGCGTGTCGACAGGATTCTTCTTGTGGTGTCAGCTAGCTGTTGGCGATACGCAGTGGTGGGCAGTAACTAGTTACAATTGTAACTAGTTACTGTAACTAGTTACTTTTTTAGTAACTGTAACTGTAACTTCGTTACTTTTTTTCAGATGTAACGATATTTGTAACTAGTTACCAGTTTAGAGCCCTAAAAAAGTTACAGTTACAGTTACTTTTTGTACTACATGCTTTGCAGCAAATTACAGATTTTTTATGAATTTCATTCAAAATAATTGTATTACAATGGCAACACAGGACGCACAGTCGCATGTCTGATCAACCATAACCTTTTATCCATATTTTCTTCACTGTGTTCACTGGACTATACATGTGGTTGCGGGTTAAAGTTTAAGTTAAAGCCGTCAGGCCTGTTTTTAGTCCAAATTTTTAATCACTAAAGTAACTGTAACTTGTAACTAGTTACTTTTTCAAATTTGTAACTGTAACTGTAACTTAGGTACTTTTTTTGCCAAGTAACTGTAACTTGTAACTAGTTACTTTTAGAAAGTAACTTGCCCACCACTGGCGATACGTTAATACGAGTTTAAACCCTGCAGACGTGGGCACTCGAGCGCAAAGCAGTAAACAGCCCAGCTCGCTTAATTTGTGGTTAAAAGGACCCTCCTTTCTTTTGCAGGAGCAGGTGGATGCCAGGCCGCGAAATTTTTTTTTCTACCATGGTTTTGCAGATTTATTACGTCACATCCGTTGTCCCAACCTTGTGATTCATACTCCGCTCTCGCTTTTCGCTAGATCCGCTATATTCACAGGCTAATTGGTACAATGGTACTGGGCAATTAGGCTAGGCTTTAGTTTGGAATAAAGTCCTACCGAAGGCAATGGTAGAATAGGCTTGAAAGAATAGCAAAAAACGATAATAGCAGTTAGTCATTAAGCCTAGACCTACCGGTCCGTTTTATAATCAAGTCAAAATATTAAGACAAAATTTGTGATACAAGCAAGTCAAAATAGCCTAGCCTAGTAATCTTTTTTAAGCTGGCAAAGGGTTGAGCTGCTGAGTCTTCAGCGATTATTGCACTGTAGACAGAACAGGCCTATCAGAGGGAAGCCTAAAACATATTTCTTTAATTGATGCATAATTCAAGTTACTGTATGCGAATTGCAAAAACAAATAACAGATCTGAGATGCCGGCACTAGTACCGGTACTGAGATCTGGATAGCCTAGTCAGACAGTGCAGTTGGCTAGGTAGGCTACCGTAAATGACTAGCCTAAACTGTGTAGGCCCTGAATCTGGAAAATTGAAATGTCAAAGTTATTTTACTAGGCTACTGTAATTTCACCAATGTTGTGATTGCTTTCAAATTTAGAGTCAGAATTAACTAGACAGATTCACTTGACCTACTGACTTCATCACGCAGTCATTCATCTGCTCATATTCCTCTCTCGGTACTGTCATAGTGGATGAAATTAAGACAAAGTTTACTTGATAAATTGATACCGCAAAGTATTAAACTGATAGATTGTTGAATCAGTTTGAAGGAAAACTTGCACAAAAATTTACATAGGTTGCTAACTTTACCAGCTTCACGCAGTACTGCAGCAGGTACACAGTCTGAAGATCTGACTGTTGCAGTACATTTTCCAGGTATTTAATTCGATTTATTTGGACAGCGAAAAGACTGTATAAGTCATCAATGTCTTCTGTCACGAAAAAAAAGAAAGTTTATGCAGTAACATATATCAGTAAGAAACAGAGCAGTAGGCTAAAACTTACCGGTACTACTGTCACAACTCAAAACAAAAACTCACAACGTCAAACTTAACAATTATGCTTTGTATCAATGTATGGCATATGCTCAAAAGCTTGATTACCTGGACCCCCTTATTCAATGTTTTGTGTTTGAGTATTGTGATGTATGAAGTCTTTAGTTCTTTATTAAACTGCAAGAGTTTCATCTCTCTAATTTCCTTTGCAATTTGATTCCATATTTTAGTTCCATTATAGATCAGCAATTTTTGAGTTTGTGCTGCGTTAACTCTGGGAAGAAAGTAGTTTGTTTTGCTTTTTTTTTTTAAGTGCTGTAAGAATGTATTTCATCCAGCATTATGAAAAGCCCTAAGTTAGACCTGGAAGTGTGAGATGATGTATTGCTTATTCTGTACATCAATTTTGCTGTTTCCATTTTGCACATGTCATTCAGCTGTAATAGATATAAGCTTGAGAATAACCGTTTAGTATCAGGTATGTGTCCTGATGTTGTTGTGAGCAGTGATGTGCGGTGAGGCTTTTGGTTGGTGAAGCACAATTTTTTTTTCACACATATGCTTGCAAAAAAATTAATTAAGACAATAAATGACAAGCAAATGATTGTTTTCATAGCGATTCAGGGCCCCAAGAGGGGGGGGCAGTGGGTACAATGACCCCGGGGCCCATGGACTTCAGGGGGCCCATGGGCTTCAGGAAGGTCGTCAGTTTCAGCGGGCCCATGAGCTGGAGAGGAAGCCCATCAAAATGACACTGAGAAATCAGCATGTGAAGCCTGAAGACCTTTTTTTTGGAGAACGCATAATTTCGACCGTAAAAACCGTTAGAATTTCGGTGAAGACCTTTTTTTTGGAGATCACCTAATTTCGACCGGAAAAGTCGTTAGAATTTCAGTGAAGACCTTTTTTGTTTTTTTGGAGATCACATCATTTTTCGGACCAAACTGACTGGAAATCCATCATCTTTGAGCTGGCCCCGGGCCCACTTTTGGTCCCCGGCGGCACGGTAGCGATTAAACGAAAACCAAATATTTCGATAATTAATTATTATTTGTTTAATTTTTACTGTTCACTCAAAGCCAAATCAATTCTTGAAGTTTCGAAAATCTATAAAGGTAGCCTAGCTTATAATTTGGTTTTGAATGTGGACATAATTGAAGTTTTCGTGCTTGCTAAGCCTTCTTGGCACATTCTCTAAGTCACAAAAACCCGGTTTTAGTCCCAACATTATTATTTGCTAAAAACATGAAAGCACAAATGAAGATTTTTATAGCGCAACCACTCTTTTCTTGAGTATGGTTCTACTCTTTCTGAATTGAGGGATTCTTTCATAATGATGTCTCAAGCAAATCTTTTAGATAGGTTTTCTTTCAGCTTTATTCAATTCAATTTATTTGTTCACTTGAGCTCAGTTTCCACAAACTTAACACCAATAAAAAAATAAATTCACGCGCACAAATAAAATGATTATTAATGCCAATAAAGGAAATAAATGAGGGTTAATTTACTGTAACACTTAACAGAAGTAATTGTTGATGAAGGCGTAGAAATTAATAGGCAATTCCAAAATTTACCAGTACTGTAGTTTGAGTCAATTACTATCAAGCAAACAGGACAGCGAAAGACCTGTTTCTGGTCATCGAGTCAAGCTGCCCTTATAACTAATTTATTATTAAAGTTTTTTTGAGGGGGTAACTTTTTTTAACCATTTTTAAAACAAACAAGAAACAAAAGTAAGGATTCAACCAAAAATAGCAGTTAGCATAAGAAAAGAGCACACTTAGGCTTAACTCGAGTTTATCAAGACTGTAAGTACTTCAGTAATTACTTAGCATTCACAATTTTGTTTGTTTGCTAAATGAGTATTTTGGTAATTGCTAAAAAGTTGGTGAAATTTTATTCCATATTTTTACTCCAATGTACAAGCAAGATCGTTGCCCGTATCAAGTTTAGCTCGTTCCAAATAAAAATTGTCTGTAGAAATCGATCTCGTTTTATAATCATGAAGTTTGCTAGCATATTTAAAATAATTGTCGAAAATTTCAGGTTACCTGGAGTGATAATAAGAGTACATAAATTTAGCAATTTCTATAACTTCAAGTTCAGATAAAAAACTTAGTTTAGAAAGTCTCTAAGCTTTGAGACTAAATTTACTTCCATTTTAGTTCATTTTCTCACATTAAATTGTTTTTTTCAGCCAGAAAAATAACTTGTTCAATATGCAAAGGACGAAAGACTACAAAAAAAACTGCATAAACTTTTTCTCATTCTATGACGTCACAGGTGAGGCGCGCCTCAAAATCAGATTTAAAAGCATTATGCGTTGTACGCGATTTGTCTGAGAAAAAAAGGCATACTTTTAGTTTGTTCATTAAAATTTGCTTAGCTGAAGTGAGGCACAATTGATAATGCCTCACTTCGCATATTTGAAGCGATGCTCAATGCACGCCGTAGTGATAGCAAAACCGAATACTTTGGGCGTTTTAATGAGAAAGACATAACATAAAAGCAGTGAATACACAAAAAAAAGTAAATATGACAAAAATTAATAAAGTTTTTGATAAATATTTTGATTTGTGTGAAACCATTTTATTTTAATTATATACTTTATTTTCGTTTTTCTTTGCACAATTCTACAAGTGAGGCACGGCCTCACCTCCCTCCCCTGACCGCACGTCCCTGGTTGTGAGTTATTATTTTTACTGCTTTTTTTGTAAATTAATCAAAGGTGAAAGGGTAGATGCTGATGCACCATCCCAGCTGCTAATACAGTAATTTAGATAAGAATGGATGAAGCTGTAATAAATCAACATTAAAGTTTTACAATTCCCATACTTCTGTAAATGATACAATACCCAACAACCACTGGCTAATTTTGAACTAACTTTCTGAATTTAGGGTTTCCAATTTTGATAATGATCAATCAGGACACCCAAATATTTAACTCATGTATTTGCACTACATGTACTTTAACACATGTACTACGCAAACATGTAGAGCTGTGTTCCCTCGAACTTTATGGCTAATCGGCAAGTGTCCAAATTTTCTTTAAACAATTGTGCCCAAAGCCCTGAAAAGATGTTTATGTGCCATTAATTTCGTACCAATCCAGTATTAATGTATACCAAATGTCATATTTCCACAAATTTGTCAAGTTTTCTAAAGCTATGTTCACTGTTTTGCCAAAAATATTTGCCCTTGCTCCAACAAATCGCCGATTCGCTGAAAAAAATTGGTTTGGTGGGGACACTGATGTAGAGTGTTTGCGCAGACTTAGCTGATGCTTGCAAATTATAGCTGTTCATGTTCTATAATTGTTTTAAATACAAAATTGCATTTCAGGCAGAAAAAATTGCCTACTAAAGCTAGTTTGAAAGAAATCTAGTATGTAGATGTGCGTGCGAAAACAAATGGTTTCTGATGTAGTGATTAATCGCCCAAGCTATGCAGCATTGACTGATTGATGCCATCTTTTAAGCCATTGTGTTACCCAGGAAGATTGATGAGCAATCCACAATTATTTGGCAATAATACAGGAAGTATTTAAAAGATTTTTTGGATGAAAAAAGATACAGCAGCAAGACTTACCAAGTGTTTGGGTATGTTCTTCAAATAATCGTTTGTAGCTTCGTTTTGTTTGCAATGATATTTCAAACTTGTTACAGTATTTATATCAGATACAAGTTTTGGTGCTGACTGCAATCTCACTTGCAGCAAGATTTAACCATATTAAAACTGGCCAGTTGGTCGAGCAGTAACGCAATTGTTCTGGATTGGGAGGTTCATATTTCAGGCCAGTAAAATCAGACACAGTGTTGCCACCACTGCAACATTTCTTCAAAAGGAGCTGTGTTGCCCTTCACAAATCTGAGGGGGTTTCCTCCATGTTACATACTTCGGCATAATATCGTGAAAGATGTGAAATGAGTATCATGAAAGATTTGATGTAGTCAGAACCTCGCAACATATAAATTGGCAACAGAAGCTTTTTTTTTTGCTGATTATTTTTTTGCATTTAACAAAACTTATAATGTTGTCAAGTCATGTTGTGAGTCTGATTATTGCAAGTGGGACATAGTTGCTCTAGCAAGAAAATATCTTATTAGCCTTTGCTGCTAATTGCTTTCATTTTTTCAGGAAAATTTTGCTGGTTCTTCAAGGATGATACCTTCACTGCCTTAGAAAAATCACTTGCCCTGCTGCAACCACTGAGGCCACTACCAGAATACCGCAAACTATGAAAGTGGAATTTCACCAATTGCTTTTTGAATAGTGGAATTTCATTAACTATCGACAACAGTATTCAGAAAGGTACGATAAGGTACAATCTAAAATGTAGAATGTGTTTGATACTGATATGGTTGAGACCAGAAGCAATGCAGTGTTATGCTGATCTTTGCAATTGATGTAAGGCAACACGCAGAGTTATTTTACATTGCTCTGTGTCCAATTTAAATGCGCTTTTAAGTTTCAAGGTTTTGTATTATTTTGTTTTTTTGTAATCATTTATTTAATTAATTAGGGTAATGCACACAAGCCATTTAATCCTAGTTGTTGTTTTTTTTTGTTTTTTTAAAGAGCGGTACTTCGTGACAAACTTTGGTTTACAAGTAAGATTGTAGTTTATCTGGTGATATTTACTAGTCAATAGTCATCCCAGTTAGACTACACATTTGTTTATTTTTGGTCACTTATACTCTATTAGTCTATTTGTGTCACTGTGTGCATTTGCATTTTAAAATTGAAAATACAAAATCAAAGAATAAAGTTTCACAGATCATATTTTTTTAGAAGTCTTGGACGATGGATTTCAACCACAGAACGTACCCACTACTTCCCAACGTCGAGTCATCTGCTTTCATGTCTCTGTATTAACAATATCTTCGACTATGCAAGTGTGCATGCAGCATTTTGATCTTCGCAAAATATCATCAAAATCTTGAAATGTACTTATGGAATATTAAGAATGAATCATGGACTTCCGAAAAATGTGCAACAACAGAACTACAGTAGAAATAATGCCACGTGAATAACAATAATCAGAAGAGAAGAAGTCTCGATAAGAAATGTTCCTCCGAAAACTAAGGGAGCACCAAATTTTCCTGAACTTGCATGCGATCTCCATGGTTTTTTGTTGAGATTTTCAAGCAGTTGTGGATTATCGTTCGAAACGCTTTTATTAAATTTCCATTTTTCAGGCTGTCAAGCGTTCATTTTTTTCATTTTTATTTATATATTTATTTTTTTATTAGTCATTTCTTTCATTATTTTTTCCGGATTTTGTTTGGTTGTAAACTAATTTTTAGTTTAGTTACCCTGTTTTTCGGTCATAAGACTCACGTAAAATACCTAGATTATCTCAAAAGTACAACGTGCACTTTAATCTTCCAGTTCGTGTCATGTATGGATCTGGTTTGTACGCTATTTCTATCCAGGATAATATGTTTTCTGTGCACATGCAGCAAGAACAAGCGAAAGCTCAAAAGAATCTGCTAGTTGCACAAAAACTGTGGGAACGTGCAAGCGGAAGCTTATAAATAGCTGTCGCAAGTGAACACTTGCCCGCTATTGAAGTGGCAAAAAGAAAGTGGTTTCTGCTGCGAATGCTACCTTGGAAAAAAGCCTGCTCAACTATGCAGCAGCATCAGAAAACGGGAAAACAAATTTCCGTAAAAATAAAAATGGCGATGTATAAACTGGTTCCGAGTGTTAAACAAAAAGAGTGAAGAATGACTTTTGTACCACCCAGAATTAGCTACATTTTAGTTTAACTGCTATGACATTTATTTGTTTTGAGGATTTTGTGTATGTACATGCTGTTCTTAATTCATTTAAATTGAGTTGTGCTATCAAAATTGTAAGCAACTTTTGTGTATGTAATTCATCATTGCCTAGATGATTTTTGAAAAAAATGCTACAAAATGACTCTGGTTTTCGTTGGAATATCTTAACTTGTCACTCATTTTTTTCATTCGTTTTTGTTACAAAGTTCTTTTTCTTTTTTCAAAAGCGCCATTATTTTTTGGTACTAGGCCGCTTGACAGCTTGCATTTTGTTATTATAATTACGTGTAGTACTTTTTCGGTTAACAAATTCGTCTGTGATACGTCTGACCATAGAACTCTTTAGTAGTAGTTGGAAACTGACAGTTATAACGTTTTTTTTTCACAATTCACTTGTTCTTCGAATATGTCGAATCAAATCAGTCGAATACGCGTGACTGCAAAAAATCTTCGCAACAAGAGCAACCTTTTTTTTGTTCAATCCTGTTCTCTTTTTCTTCGTGCGTTTGTTTCTAGCCTACTAGATAAAGAGTCTATGATCTGACTACCAAACCAAACGAACGCCATTTTGTGTTTTCGAGCTTAATTAACGCGTTTGCTGCTGACAATATTAACTTGCTTTTAATCGAATTCTTTTGAAAAGATATTGCTCGAGATCGGTTTCATTGAAGAAATGAAAATCGCTTGAGATAACAGAGATGCTGCAAACTTTTCCCACTATTTCTGTACCGCAATAGTAGATTTAATCCGTTTAACTAGGTACCATTGACAACCCTGCATATCGAAATTTCGTGACATCAAAAAAAGATGACTTTGCAAAATTTCTTGCGGATTAGGCAACGCGATGTTCGATTATTATTGTAAACATTGCGTTCTTACAATAATTTTAAGTTATCCTTTTATGTTGTCACGAAATTTCGAAACACAGGGTTGCTAATGGTACGGAGTCAAATGAATTAAATTTATTTTTGAAAAAAAAAATAGTGAAACAAGGTTTCGGGCACTTCTTTATTACCTCCAATAGTTCTCAGTTGTTAATAATACCGATTTCAAGTAGTAAACCTTTAAACTTGTTTGTCTGACAAGTTATTCTGGTGCAAAAGCACTTAGGCACGAAAATTCACTCCATAATTATTCCACAATTGCATGAGCTAAATGGCTAAGTGTAGAATTGCTGGTAGTAGATGCAGGTTTAAGTAATGAAACGTTTCAAAAAGAATGCGTGCTGGATCTGATTTTGTTTATGAATGTTTTATCGAAAAAACAAAGTTTACGCTTCTAAATAAAATCAGTTTCAGCTCGAGCTTCTGCCAACCCATTACACAAATCTGAAATTAGGCAACTGAACTATATATTGAAGGAGAGTTAAAGCTTAATTTATATCGTATCAGTGTATGGCTTGCAGCAACTGCAGGGTTACGACGTTTTATTCAGCTAGCCTCCAACATGATTGTGGTGGTGCATTGGTTGACCAGAGATTGCCGAATTTGAGGATCAACCAAGCAATGATTTTTACAGACAATTGGACCCCCGTACATATGGCGATGCTTCTAGATTTTATTGAGATGTTTTTGAATGAAATCTACAGTAGTTTTTTTTTTTTTTCTTGCATATCTGAAGTTTTTCAAGTCGTTGTAGCTTTTTAAATTACAAATAACACGGCATTGGTTGATTGATGTTATTTCGTACGAATCGTATCTATTAAATAACCTTCGTGTTTGCTAGAAAGTTGCGATTGCAAAACCAATAATAAGTAAGCCAAATCAACACAAATACTGTTCTGCAGTGTCTTCGCTCTGTGCACAGATACTGCAGGAGGATGTTACGCTCGGAGTGAATTGTGATTGCGTTACTGTAACTATGCACTCATACGTAAAACTGCAAATGGGGACGAAGCACATGGTGTTGGTAAACTTTTTACCATGGTTTTAAAAGTGAACCGCTTCCTCTTGAACAACTACAGTACATTATGTGTCAGATCAGCATTTGCAAAGTCTTTGAAACGGCTTTAGTTAACGTAGATGGTTAACGACCATGCAATACCTTCTTGTTGCAACTCTTTTCAAAACTCCGAGTCTTAGGTCACCTGCGTGTTCTGCCCGCCCGAAGTGGTTACTCCTTGTGATTATAACATATTACTTATCATGCGATTACACGTTTGCATCATTCCAATTCACATTCCTAGTTCTGTCTACGCTAAAACTTTAGATCTCTACAATGACAAAACCAATCACGCAATTCCATTCTTTTATGTCTGATAATGATGATGTAAACCATTTCGACGATTCCATTAAACTGCACAAAAAATACTTGCTAAAATAGTTTTCTGAAAAAAATTCTACTTCAAAACTTACTTACGAAGTTGCCGAATTGTAGGTGGAAGTAAAAACGATTGGCAAATTGACGCTTCATCTGGGTTTCAGTGACACGTAAGGGTTCGATTCTCGATGAAGCTTTCCAATTCTACTTCGTTTACGACAGTGTGCAATGAAATCGAGGTTTATTAAGCAGTAATCAACAGAAACATAATGCAAGTCAGCAAACAAACGATGATAAAAAAATGAGCGAGCGTTGAGCGGTTTTTGTTTGCGAACGCAGGGCTTCACAAAATTTCGTATTATATTATATTCCGGCCATTTTTTTGAAAATTTATGCAAAATATCAACTACAAACGGTATGCAATAATTACCGAGTGAAGTAACTTATACATTTGAAAAATCAGAAACGCGAATTAATGAAATAAAGCTCATTTTACAAGTCCGGCATAAAATTACAGAGATACAAAAAATCAACATTTAAAACATACTTAAAAATCTTTCTAAATTTAGAGCAGTTATCTAAAATGCTGAAATATAGAGGCTAATCGTAGTCCTCAGGTACCATACCAATAAGGTTTCGCTGAGAAGCTGACAAATATGTTTAGCACCTGCGCAAAATTGATTAAGTAATAAAAATGCGTTTGTCTTTGGAGCATAGATACTGCAAAAGTTTAAATTTGGGGTCAGTGAATTCGGACACGGAGTTACAAACAACAGCAAGCCGTTGACGTAACCTTTCGAAGTAGTGTTGCCAAGGCGCGATGATTCGAAGATGGGCTCGGCTAAGTTGTCATACGCTTCGGCGTAATTTAGCGATTAAAAAGATTTGATTTTCGACACCCAAAAACTCTTTCCATACCACGTACGGTGCGTTGAAAAAGCTCATATACTTCGAACGCAAAAAACTCATAGTTTCCGTGGGCCATCGGGGTTTCAACCTGCTGAAAAATTTTGATGTACGGTTGGTTGGAAAAAAATAGTGACTTGCTCGTCAAAATAGCGGTTTTCAATAACTTTGCAAACAACTAAAATGAGTATGAACACAAAAGCAAACTTCGTTATACTGTTATTAAAGGTAGGCACGAATAAGATAAAGCGCAGCTTAACGTTCGCAATTAAGTTACAACACACAATGTGAATTTCGCATTTTGATTTTAGGCAAAAAAAGGATTAATTGTTTACTGAGGAAGGCTAACATTTGGCAATAATACGATAAACACAACACTAACTTTTTAAGTATAAACTTGCGCGACTAACCGAAAAAAGTTAAAAAGAAAACGCAGCGCAATAAATCCGCAAAAAAATTTAATGGCATTAGCCCGCAAATTTCAAATTTACATGTAGTTTACGTTCAAGCATACCTAAACTGATGCCACCAAACAACTTTCAATAAAGGAAAAGATACAATATGAGCAGTTGACAACTCGCAGTCGTGGTTCACAAACATCAATCAAATGCTAGGGTGTATAATACGGTAAATAAATGAAAAGCTAATAAATATATAAGAGCATCAATATGTGATAATCCGAATAGAAACTAAAAAAAGCGACTTTTTAACTTTAGTAAATGGAAATACCAAATAAATAGCTAGTTCTACAGTGCAACAGTATAAAAAAATAAAGGAGGAATCAGAGGTGGAGTCCTCCAGGACGTCCTTGGCCTCGAAGGTCAAGTCCTTGACCTCGAAGCCTCCAAGTCCCCGAAAATACCCTGTCCTCGGCCGAGGACAGGACTATTTTTTGATTTGTTGAAAATCGGCCAAGGTCATGAACATTTTTTCTTTGACTAAAATTTCACGAAAAATTTGCGACTTTCTGCGCGAAGACCTTTTTTTTTTCTTGGAGAACACTTGCGCGTTGTATCCTCGGCCTTGAGCATTCCTGTCCTCGGCCTCGAGAAGGTCTGTCCTCGGAAAGTCGGTAATTGGTCTTGGGCTCGGATTTTTTTTTTGTGTCCTTGGCCTCAAGCCTTGTGTCCTCGACTCCACCTCTAGGAGGAAGCACTTCAACAAGCAAACTGAGATTGAGTTGCCTCCTGCTGCAGCGTTACAATTTAACAGCATAAGACACGACTCACGAGTACGGCTAATTAATATGAAATTATAACAATAAACGGAGGTGGGCACAAATAACATGTTACCAAACGCGCAGGGCAATGATTATCTAATTCTAAATCACTTAAAACAAAGCGCAAGATACGCAAACTTAAAGTTTTTATCTCTGAAGGGTAGCGCAATTTCCGTAATTGCGGAACAAAATTCATATACCAAGTCAAAGAGTAATTTAACTTCCGGAAACAAAATAACACAACACGATGCAAACTCCACATTTTTACAATTCTAGACGGAAAAAGAATAAATAATTTGCTGAAGGCAAAACAAATTTATTTCATCGCTCAGTAACAGCACGACGTAAAAATTAATCAGCATTCGTTTAAGGCGACAGGGAAGTTGCAAAAAGCCCGACAATCCTTCGAATCAAGCAATCTCCCTCTAGTCAGAGGCAATTTAAGCCAATTTGACAACATTACGATTGAAAATGGCCGACATTTGACAACAATAGGATTGAAATTAAACAAAATTAAGTTTATCGAATAAAATAGCGCTACTAACAAAACAAAAATTTGAAAGCGTAGCGCAATTCCTTTTAAGGGTACATTAGTCCGCAGCACAACTTCAACATCTCAAAATAAAACATCAAAGTGAAACACAACTTCAGCAACTGCAGAGGCTCATAAGTTGCGCTTTGCCCACCTCTGATAATAAACAAAAACACTTTGATCCAGCTCCAATAAATGTTAACCTCAAACTTGAACTTTAATCTCAACTTGAACGAGGACTGAAGGTAAAATCACCGGGGGTATCTTAAATTTGGCAAATCGTATTAGATTAGATCGGCGTTGACTTCATCCTTCTTGATCCAGCCCTTCCAGAGATATTCTTCTTCAAACACGACGTATGGACCTCTCGAATCATAATTTTTATTGGCAACCCTGGCATTGATAACATCCGCGACGCCATCTTAGTCCTATCCATAGATGGGCACAAGTCCGTTAATCGTTAATCCGTTAACAACGAAGCTAACTTTTCATTAACTCGTTAATCCGTTAAAAAGTTTCTTCGTGTTAACGGACTAAATTAACTTCCGTTAAGTGCTGTTAACGGACTAAAGTAACTTCCGTTAAGTTCTGTTGACTTCATTGTGCATTTGAACTTGCTTTTATCTTGAAATTAGATTAGACTGTAAAATGTAACTTTCAAAACACAAAAAGACCACCATAGCATTAAATATTTCCTTACAATCAGCTCAACAGCGTCAATACGTGTTCTAGAAGCGAGTGAATAAAAAGAAATGTAAATTACACGCAAAATATTAACGGATTAACGGACTTTATTAACTTCCGTTAATTAAAGCTAAAAATAACGGATTAACGTTAACGGAGGTGTGAAGTTTGTTAACGGACTAGTGGTTAACGAAGCTAACGTTTTGCATTAACTTGCCCATCTATGGTCCTATCCTAAGGCAATGCAGCCATTACATTAAACCACAGAAGCGTTTTAACTTTTAACCTATTTATAGCTAGGTTAATATAGACCTCAGTATGTTAGAATACTGCATTAAAATGTCCGAGTTGCCGATAAAAATTGTGATTTGGAGATTCCTACGTCGTGCTTGAAGTAGAATATCTGTGGAACGGCTGGAAAATGAAAAATGAAGTCTACTCCATTGATGCTGCCTTCAGTCCTCGTTTAAATTTCAACAAAAACAATAATCCGCATTCCATTAAAGCTTAACTACCAACTGTTGAAATAGTGTGGTTGCATAAACGGGTCCACGACAGCTGACCGCGAACCAACTGAACCCGATTGGTCTAGAAGGGGGTCATAAAAATATTTTACTATCCCTACAGCCATCGTGCCCAAACCCTCACTTTGTCACGAAATCACTTTGTGACGAGATCACTGGTAACCGTTAATTCGCGGTCAGTTGACTTGGCTCGGAATAAACGCTGCAAACCGGAGATGTAAATGAAACGCAAATGCACAATCTTTATTGGAACGACCGACGCTCGCGTCGCGTGTTCCTTTGTTTTTACTCGGCCATTTTCTAACTAATGAGTGCGAGATTTCAGACTTTTGCTTATAACTCGAGAACCGTTTGGTCTAACTACATGAAATTTTGACAGCAGTTTGAGATTAATGAGTTTTATGTTTGTACCAAATTTCGAGGCAATCGGTCACGTGACTTCGGGTTTATGACCCGAAAACCGCCCCGAAAGTTTGGCGTAAAAAGCGGTCTAAGTCAAAAACGGCTTAAGTACGGCAAAAAATATTTCTCATGGTTATATGTCTTAAGATATCCTTTCATCCCTACCAACCCACTTTCGGCCGCGATGAGGTTTTTTTCTTATTTTTTTCCTTTTTTTTTTTCCTTTTTTTTTCCTTTTTTCCTTTTTTTTTCCTTTTTTTTCCTTTTTTTCCTTTTTTTTTCCTTTTTTTTCTTCCTAAATCTTGTACGCTCGAGTTCTCCTAAACCACAAAACATAGAAATCTAATTTTTGTGTGAAGTTGTTGAGGTACATACGCAATTGTGTCTCCTGAAATTTTTTTGGGGCAACTCCCCCGGGGACCCCCCCAAAATGGGGCCCCAAAAAATCAATTTTTTGAACGGCTCAAGCTAGGGTGCCAGTTTTTTTTGATATCAGTAGATATTTGAGAGACAAATATTTTGACATAATTTGGGGGTACCACCCCCCCGGGGACCCCCCAAATGGACCCCCCCAAAAACAACTTTTTTTAACCATATAACCTAGGGTGCCATTTTTCTTTGATATCAGTAGATATTTAAGAGAGAAATATTTAGACATGGTTTGGGGGTACCACCCCCCCGGGGACCCCCCAAAATGGGGCCCCAAAAAATCAAATTTTTGAACGGCTCAAGCTAGGGTGCCAGTTTTTTTTGATATCAGTAGATATTTGAGAGACAAATATTTTGACATAATTTGGGGGTACCACCCCTTCGGGGACCCCCCCAAATGGACCCCCCAAAAACAACTTTTTTTAACCATATAACCTAGGGTGCCATTTTTCTTTGATATCAGTAGATATTTAAGAGAGAAATATTTAGACATGATTTGGGGGTACCACCCCCCCGGGAACCCCCCCAAAATGGGGCCCCAAAAAATCAAATTTTTGAACGAGTCAAGCTAGGGTGCCAGTTTTTTTTGATATCAGTAGATATTTGAGAGACAAATATTTTGACATAATTTGGGGGTACCACCCCTTCGGGGACCCCCCCAAATGGACCCCCCAAAAACAACTTTTTTTAACCATATAACCTAGGGTGCCATTTTTCTTTGATATCAGTAGATATTTAAGAGAGAAATATTTAGACATGGTTTGGGGGTACCACCCCCCCGGGGACCCCCCAAAATGGGGCCCCAAAAAATCAAATTTTTGAACGGCTCAAGCTAGGGTGCCAAAAACACTTTTTTTAACCATATAACCTAGGGTGCCATTTTTCTTTGATATCAGTAGATATTTGAGAGACAAATATTTTGACATAATTTGGGGGTCCACCCCCCCGGGGACCCCCCAAATGGACCCCCCAAAAACAAATTTTTTAAGCATTTAACCTAGGGTGCCATTTTTCTTTGATATCAGTAGATATTTAAGAGAGAAATATTTTGACATGGTTTGGGGGTACCACCCCCTCGGGAACCCCCCCAAAAAATCAAATTTTTGAACGGCTCAACCTAGGGCGCCAGTTTTTTTTGATATCAGTAGATATTTGAGAGACAAATATTTTGACATAATTTGGGGGTACCACCCCTTCGGGAACCCCCCCAAATGGGGCCCCCCAAAAATAAATTTTTTAACGATTTAACCTAGGGTGCCATTTTTCTTTGATATCAGTAGATATTTAAGAGACAAATATTTTGACATAATTTGGGGGTACCACCCCCCCGGGGACCCCCCAAATGGACCCCCCCAAAAGCAAGTTTTTTAACCATTTAACCTAGGGTGCCAGTTTTTTTTGATATCAGTAGATATTTAAGAGAAAAATATTTTGACATGGTTTGGGGGTACCACCCCCCCGGGGACCCCCCAAAATGGGGCCCCAAAAAATCAAATTTTTGAACGGCTCAAGCTAGGGTGCCAGTTTTTTCTGTTATCAGTATATATTTAAGAGACAAATATTTTACCATAATTTGGGGGTACCACCCCTTCGGGGACCCCCCAAAAATAAATTTTTTTAACGATTTAACCTAGGGCACCAGTTTTTTTTTGATATCAGTAGATATTTAAGAGATAAATATTTTGACATGTTTGGGGTACCACCCCTTCGGGAACCCCCCAAAATGGGGCCCCAAAAATCAATTGTTTGAACGGCTCAACTTAGAGTGCCAGCTAGTGTTTTATGATATCAGTAGATATTTAAGAGACAAATATTTTGACATAGTTTGGAGGTGCCATCCCCCCGAGGACCCCCCAAATGGACCCCCCAAAAATCAATTTTTTGAACGGCTCAACTTAGAGTGCCAGTGTTTTATGATATTAGCAGATATTCAACAGACAAATATTTTGACATAGTTTGGGGGTGCCACCCCCCTGGGGACCCTCCAAATGGACCCCCAAAAATGAATTGTTTGAAAAGCTTAACTTGGGTGCCAGTCTGTTATGATATCAGCAGATATTCAACAGACAAATATTTTGACATAGTTTGGGGGTGCCACCCCCCCCCCCAGGGACCCCCAAATGGACCCCCAAAAATCAATTTTTGAACGGCTCAAGCTAGGGTGACAGTGTTTTATGATTTCAGGAGATATTTAACTGACAAATCTTTTGATTCAACTTTTCTGGAGGTTCCATAATCAGATATTTTTGAATAATTGCTGATTTTACGATAGACAAAAAGTACTTTTGAGCGTCACAGCATTAGCTGTGCGTCGGTCGTTCACTGGGTTTGCTGGCAAACTCCCATCTAGTTATACATATTGTTTGACTAGGCAGTGTGCAGATATTGTTTGACTTGGACTGTGCAATGCTGAATGAACACTTGCACAAATGCACAGTCGAAGATATTGTTAATGCAGAGACATGAAAACAGTGGATTCGACGTTGGGAAGTAGTGGGTGCTTTCTGTGGATGAAATCCATGGTCCAAGACTTCTAAAAAGATATGACCTGTGAAACTCTATTCTTTGATTACCGGTAATTGCATTTTCAATTAATGCAAATGCACACAGTGACACAAATAAACTAATCGAGTATAAATGACTAAAAAACGAACAAATCTGTAGTCTAACTGGGATGACTGACTATTGACTAGGATCTATCACCAGATAAACCACAACATTACTTATAAACCAAATTTTGTCACAAAGTACCTCTCTTTAAAAAAACAATAACAAAAAACAACAACGATTAACTGGCTTGTGCGTATGACCCATAATCAATTAAATCTGAAATTACAAAATAAAATATTACGGACCAGGGGCTTATTGACTAGATGACCCTAACAGGTCCCTTCTAAACTATTTTTTATGAGTGTTTCGTTTATTGCCATGATTCTCAACGTATGGGTCGCGACCCAAAGTTGGGTAGCCTAAAAATTCTTTTATGTCACTTGTTTTTTTTTTTGTAAACATCTACTACAAAGAGTAAAACTTGCACAAAAAATAATATAATAAACGCAACGCCGCTTCATAGTCAGATGGTCATCAACCCTTGTTGCATTTTTGTACACGAAAAACTCAAACAGTGACACTTTGAGCTTCTGGAGACCGCACAGTTGTAAAACGCTTCAAAGTAGTAAGCAATATATTGTAGTACTGATGTTAACAAAGAACTCCCGCAGTGAAGAAGGTTTGTGTGCGTGGAGACTAGAAATCAAAGGTCATGTATGTCAGACTACATCAGGCATAATTGATAACGATAAGCGGTATGACCAGGGGGGCTATTGCCCTCCAATTGGCCTGCCGACCAAAATGCAGAATAAGGAAAAAACCACGTTTTTATCACTTCTGAGACTGTCTTTTGCATTGAAATAGACTCAAAAAATGATATAACGCATATTTTGAAACGTTTAATTTAGGGGGGGTGGGGATTACAGTCAAAAACAAAACTCATTGATCGGAAAAAAAAAACTTCAAAAATTGGTAATCAAATTTGATCGCTTATTGAAAAATGTTTAACAAAGGTTTTATCAAAAAATATATAAGCTCAGAAATAGAGGGGGGATATTAATTTATTATTAGTTAATTACCAATCACTTCTCTCAAACTTTCTTTCAATAGCCCTCCTAACCAAATCTTTCTCTATAACATATAGACGAAACAGATTACTCCTTGACAGTTTTACTGAACTACCGGTAAAGGATTTTATGATTTACCAACTTGTAAGCAATAGGCCTAAAATTAAGTTATTTTTGCAAAAAAAAATTTTGAGCGCTGGGGGCTCTTCCCTCAGGCCCCGTGCCTCCGCTGGCTGGGGCTTTGCCCCCAGATCTTCAGGCTCTGGCAGATGGGGATTTGCCACAAACCCCCAATTGCCCCTGGCAGCTGGGGGCTCCACCCCCAGACCCCCGTAATGGGTCCGCGACATCCTGACGCGACCGACCTGACGCGAGAAAATTCGCTGCGGTATTCTTGAGGCCAGGGACATCCTGACGCCCTAACTGTAACCCTAACACTCTCCCTAACCGTAACCCTAGCCCTAACCCTAATGTCAGGATGTCCATGGTGTCAGAATTCCCAGGTGAAAAGTCTCGCGTCAGGTCGGTTGCGTCAGAATGTCCTGCTTTGCCCGTAACACCCCCACATTGCAGATTTCTGGCGACGCGCCTGGTAACAATATCAGACTGTCAAGTCCTTGAATTTAAAAAAAATGAATAAAAAATGACTACAGAACATAAAATAATGGCAAATAATGACAATTTTCAAGTATATTATAATTAGACTTATCATATTTTTTAATACTGAAAACCGGGACAGGCAAAAAGATCCAAAAAACTAAACAGAAGACCAGTCAAAAAAGGTCTTTGTGTAGTTTTAGTGAGATCTTTTTTGATGATCTCCCCCCCAAAAAAGGTTTTCATTTCAATGACTCATGATTTATTGCAATTTATCGAGTGATCTCAAAAAAAATCAGTAGATTACTTAGAATATAATGAAATGATGACAATGGTTCCAAAATAACGAAATTCAACAACAATAATCAAAAAAATGAAATAATGACACACTTGACAGCCTGCAATCCTCAAAGCTAAATAGCAAATATTCATAAATGTATGTTCAGTGAAAAGTTGTTTGTGGCATTTGCAACAAAGTTCTGTCATTATAAAATTTTTTTTGCACATAACAGCTTTTAATTCAACTATGTATCAGAATATAATGGACATGGGTCGCAAAATTTTACACATTTGATTTTTTCAATAAATTTGGGTCGCTTTGAAAAAAGGTTGAGAACCACTGGTTTATTGCATCTTATAATGACAAATAATAATTTGAACGTAAACTTATAAGTGTATTTTGATCGGACATTGAGCAATGTGAAGCATCTTTGCACGTCATTGCTGACATCACTTGCAAAGATCAGCATAGCACTGCATTGCTTCTGGTCTCAACCATATCAGTATAAAACACCTTCTACATTTGAAACAGTGGTGTAAAAAGTACTTGATAACTGTAATCAAGTAAAAGTTTTGTTACTTGAAAGAAAAACTACTTAAACTAAAGTACAAACTATTGACCAAAAAAGTACTAGAGTAAAAGTAAAAAGTAGTTTTTTAAAGTACTTAAGTAGAAGAATTTCTGAAAGTATTCAAGCAAAATAAACAAATTATTCAATCCACAAACTGTAGTGTATGACAATTAGTCGATTGCCTTCACATCACTGTCACATAATGCTTGATCTTTCAACCCCTTACTCTCTAAAGAAGTCATGAATTATTGGCTGATACAAGTTTTTTTTATTATGATGAATTATTTTACAAGTTTTTATGAATTATTGGCTGATACAAGTTTTTTTTATTATAATCAAATCAAAACGAACAACAGGGAAACTTTGGAATTTGAAAATCATGTCACGCAAAATTTACTTGAAATCATTTCATAAAATCGTTGCTTAGTCGGTAGAGAACTCAATTGTTCTGATAATTTGTGATTCATTTAAACCTACAGAACTTTGTACTCTCCTAAATCAAAATGCTGCTTAAGTAGCATTACTTCACGGTAAAAGTAAGCAAAATAGAAAGTATCCAAAAACATAATTGCTTTAGAAGTGCTTGTTACAGACAAAATCTACTTGAGTAGGCTAGTTAAGTAAAGATACTTTCGTTACTTTACAACTATGATTCTAAATTATACCTTTCTGAATATTGTTGTCAATAGCAAATAAAATTCCACTATTCAAAAAGCAATCGGTGGAATTCCACTTTCATAGTTTGCGATTATCTAGTAGTAGCCTGAGTGGTTGCAGCAGGGCAGGCGATTTTCCTAAAGCAGTGAATTATGCTCCTTGAAGACCCAGAAAATTTTTCCTGAAAGAATGAAAACAATTACCAGCAAAGGCTAAAAATAAATAAGACATACCTAATGTAAAATGTTTTCTTGCTCGAGCAACTATGTGCCACTTGTCATAATCAGACTCACAACATGGCTTGACAACATTACAAGTTTTGCTAAATGCAAAAAATAACACCGGTCAACAAAACAATAGTTTGTTTTTTTAAACAAGAACAAGATCCCTGATTTCTGGGTAACATTGGGGCACTGATTCTGAATCTGGCATTAGTTTTCTTCTAGCACATCAGGATTTTGAGATATGACGGGGCATGGTGAGTTACATTGCATGCATTTGGTACCCCATAAATGACAATACCTTTGCCATTATCATGGCTGTTGTTCAGATTTTGACAAAGGCTACTAATCACATTAGCATGCTGTTATACCTAATTAAACAAATTTGAAAAAAAAGGTCGAACAAAAAAGATTAAACAAGTTTAATGTACTGACCAGCACATTAAATTTGTTTAATCTGAAGACTGAAGATTGGACAGAATAGACAGAAGATTGGACAATAGACAAACTCTTTTTTGCTAATTGTAGTCTTGAAAAAGACTTTTTATTGGCAGCTTTTAAACAGCCTGTAGTTGGATGATTTTGAAAAAGTCTTTTTGGGGTAGCTTCAACAAAAGTGTTTTATCAGAATAACACATGTGGAAAATGTTTGCTGTTTATCTAAGTACCACTTAATACTGCAATCAATATTAGTTCAAATGAGGAAAACTTTAAAATGTTTGACATATGATTTTCATTTGTAAGGATGGTTCGCATCATCACAGTACAACATCTAGCAATCATCACCCATCATACCCTCATTCCAAATTTCTTTATACCTTTTTTCCATAGATTGGATATCTTGGCAAAATTTTTCACCCTGCTCATCACCAACTGCTCCAAGGTTTTCAGGGAAAAACTCAAAATGTGAATGAAGAAATTGCATCTTTAAGGAAATGCAACATCCCATCTCTTTGTATGCCACAAGCAACTCTGCAACACCTAGATGCAACACATTGATTTGAATTTGACTTGAAATTTTCAAAAAAATTGGAGCAAATCCATTTAAATGAATGCCAAGCTCATAGTTCCAATGCATTTAATGCATTTTCAAACTCCGGGTCTTCAAAAACTTCCAGAATCTGTGGACCAACAAAGATTCCTTCTTTCAACTTGGCTTGGCTTAGCTCAGTAAACTTTTCACAGAGAAATTCAAAACCATTCGAATTCTGTTTTGCCAGAGCTTTCACAAAGTTCTTCATTAATCCTAGCTTGATATACAATGGTGGCATTAAAACTTTATTGGGATTTACCGAAAGGATGTGTCAGAAATTTTTTACTCCAGGTGCATATGAATTCCTTGTCGGCCATTGTTTTGTTTCATAGTGCTGTGCAGTGGTGCAAATGTCCAAAAACATAAAAAACAACAGTGTTTTGTAAAACTCCTTGTAATCCCATCAAAATTTCAATTACCTTAAAACCCCCACATACTGTAAGCTACACTGGTAGTCAGAATAGCAAATTGTATTCAACGAAATTTCAATGCTATCATAGGATTCTTTTAACAGGGCAAAGTGTGCAATAGGGATGGAGGGTATTTTATTTCTGATATGTAGAAGAACTGCCTTCAAACTTCTCTTTGAGAAATCAATAAAAGCCCTCCATTCCTTCACAATGTGAACTACACCCAGAGTTTGAAATAGCTCTTCCATATCATGGCAGTAACAAGGAGGTCTTTCAATTTTGAAGGTCAAAGATAAATCCCTATTGCGCTTCCTGTAGTAACTTACTTTGACATCTTTTTCAACCATATTTCCTTCTTTTAACCTTAATGCAAGGAGCTTCACCTTTCCTTAGCGAGGCGAGGAAGCGGTGCACCCCCCCAAAATTGACACCTATGTGTATCTACCTGTTTTACACCTGCAGAAATAACTGCTTTATTTAACATAACATATTGCTATATACTGTTAATATTAATTCCCTCAGTTCCCCCTGCGTATGTTCCTACATTTTTTATTCTTCACACTTACTGTAGACTACTAAAATAACTTGCAAACTGCCTGCATCCATCCTTTCCCTGTCACTCAGAGCTTGCACTTACATTGTTTCACCACTTAAAAATGTTATTCTGTGACATCATAATGCAATGTTCCACTGTATTTGGACTTTAAATGCTTAACAACAAAAATTGAATCAAAATTATAAAAACCAAAAATCTGAAAAACTTGATGTGCAAGAGTAGAAGTAAAATCCTTTTTGGAATCTGCATCAAAAATCCATCGAGATAAACTCAATAGAATCTCCGTTTAAAATTAGCTGTTGACCAGTGTAATCAGCTAAACAAACAACTTTTGCTACCAACTTATATGTTGCGAGGTTCTGACTACATCAAATCTTTCATGATACTCATTTCACATCTTTCACGATATTATGCCGAAGTATGTAACATGGAGGAAACCCCCTCAGATTTGTGAAGGGCAACACAGCTCCTTTTGAAGAAATGTTGCAGTGGTGGCAACACTGTGTCTGATTTTACTGGCCTGAAATATGAACCTCCCAATCCAGAACAATTGCGTTACTGCTCGACCAACTGGCCAGTTTTAATATGGTTAAATCTTGCTGCAAGTGAGATTGCAGTCAGCACCAAAACTTGTATCTGATATAAATACTGTAACAAGTTTGAAATATCATTGCAAACAAAACGAAGCTACAAACGATTATTTGAAGAACATACCCAAACACTTGGTAAGTCTTGCTGCTGTATCTTTTTTCATCCAAAAAATCTTTTAAATACTTCCTGTATTATTGCCAAATAATTGTGGATTGCTCATCAATCTTCCTGGGTAACACAATGGCTTAAAAGATGGCATCAATCAGTCAATGCTGCATAGCTTGGGCGATTAATCACTACATCAGAAACCATTTGTTTTCGCACGCACATCTACATACTAGATTTCTTTCAAACTAGCTTTAGTAGGCAATTTTTTCTGCCTGAAATGCAATTTTGTATTTAAAACAATTATAGAACATGAACAGCTATAATTTGCAAGCATCAGCTAAGTCTGCGCAAACACTCTACATCAGTGTCCCCACCAAACCAATTTTTTTCAGCGAATCGGCGATTTGTTGGAGCAAGGGCAAATATTTTTGGCAAAACAGTGAACATAGCTTTAGAAAACTTGACAAATTTGTGGAAATATGACATTTGGTATACATTAATACTGGATTGGTACGAAATTAATGGCACATAAACATCTTTTCAGGGCTTTGGGCACAATTGTTTAAAGAAAATTTGGACACTTGCCGATTAGCCATAAAGTTCGAGGGAACACAGCTCTACATGTTTGCGTAGTACATGTGTTAAAGTACATGTAGTGCAAATACATGAGTTAAATATTTGGGTGTCCTGATTGATCATTATCAAAATTGGAAACCCTAAATTCAGAAAGTTAGTTCAAAATTAGCCAGTGGTTGTTGGGTATTGTATCATTTACAGAAGTATGGGAATTGTAAAACTTTAATGTTGATTTATTACAGCTTCATCCATTCTTATCTAAATTACTGTATTAGCAGCTGGGATGGTGCATCAGCATCTACCCTTTCACCTTTGATTAATTTACAAAAAAAGCAGTAAGAATAATAACTCACAACAACATCAGGACACATACCTGATACTAAACGGTTATTCTCAAGTTTATATCTATTACAGCTGAATGACATGTGCAAAATGGAAACAGCAAAATTGATGTACAGAATAAGCAATACATCATCTCACACTTCCAGGTCTAACTTAGGGCTTTTCATAATGCTGGATGAAATACATTCTTACAGCACTTAAAAAAAAAAAAGCAAAACAAACTACTTTCTTCCCAGAGTTAACGCAGCACAAACTCAAAAATTGCTGATCTATAATGGAACTAAAATATGGAATCAAATTGCAAAGGAAATTAGAGAGATGAAACTCTTGCAGTTTAATAAAGAACTAAAGACTTCATACATCACAATACTCAAACACAAAACATTGAATAAGGGGGTCCAGGTAATCAAGCTTTTGAGCATATGCCATACATTGATACAAAGCATAATTGTTAAGTTTGACGTTGTGAGTTTTTGTTTTGAGTTGTGACAGTAGTACCGGTAAGTTTTAGCCTACTGCTCTGTTTCTTACTGATATATGTTACTGCATAAACTTTCTTTTTTTTCGTGACAGAAGACATTGATGACTTATACAGTCTTTTCGCTGTCCAAATAAATCGAATTAAATACCTGGAAAATGTACTGCAACAGTCAGATCTTCAGACTGTGTACCTGCTGCAGTACTGCGTGAAGCTGGTAAAGTTAGCAACCTATGTAAATTTTTGTGCAAGTTTTCCTTCAAACTGATTCAACAATCTATCAGTTTAATACTTTACGGTATCAATTTATCAAGTAAACTTTGTCTTAATTTCATCCACTATGACAGTACCGAGAGAGGAATATGAGCAGATGAATGACTGCGTGATGAAGTCAGTAAGCGAATCTGCCTAGTTAATTCTGACTCTAAATTTGAAAGCAATCACAACATTGGTGAAATTACAGTAGCCTAGTAAAATAACTTTGACATTTCAATTTTCCAGATTCAGGGCCTACACAGTTTAGGCTAGTCATTTACGGTAGCCTACCTAGCCAACTGCACTGTCTGACTAGGCTATCCAGATCTCAGTACCGGTACTAGTGCCGGCATCTCAGATCTGTTATTTGTTTTTGCAATTCGCATACAGTAACTTGAATTATGCATCAATTAAAGAAATATGTTTTAGGCTTCCCTCTGATAGGCCTGTTCTGTCTACAGTGCAATAATCGCTGAAGACTCAGCAGCTCAACCCTTTGCCAGCTTAAAAAAGATTACTAGGCTAGGCTATTTTGACTTGCTTGTATCACAAATTTTGTCTTAATATTTTGACTTGATTATAAAACGGACCGGTAGGTCTAGGCTTAATGACTAACTGCTATTATCGTTTTTTGCTATTCTTTCAAGCCTATTCTACCATTGCCTTCGGTAGGACTTTATTCCAAACTAAAGCCTAGCCTAATTGCCCAGTACCATTGTACCAATTAGCCTGTGAATATAGCGGATCTAGCGAAAAGCGAGAGCGGAGTATGAATCACAAGGTTGGGACAACGGATGTGACGTAATAAATCTGCAAAACCATGGTAGAAAAAAAAATTTCGTTGCCAGGCCTCCTGAGCATTCGGTGGTCGTGCGCAGAACTCTGGCAAGCAGCGTAGATTTGTCTTCTGGCGACGCTGCTTTGGATAGGCTTATCGAAGCTTCTCCAAGTCTGTATACGCTAAAGAAGCGCTGTGCATATCTGGCTGCATTTTCGGAGTTTGTCGTTGCGAGGGCGAAAGGAGTTGCTTTTCAAAAACCTGTTCTGAATGCTGGTTACTTGGATAAGGCCTTTGTTAATATTGTTAAGTATGTTCAATCTCAGCGGTTCGGGGCCGCTATTGAACTTTTAAGTAAAGAATCACCTGATGAATTTGAATCTATTCTTAAACGTTTAGGCAGCAATACTAATGATCCTGATTTTAAACGCCGCTTAAATGAATTAAAAACTTTGCGTAATTTGCGCCCTTGCGTGGATTTGGATAATTGTTTGTGTATTGAAGGCAGGCTCGAAAATGCAGACTTGCCACTTGATTCTACACACCTTTTAATTTTACCTGGAAGGCATCCTTTGACTGGACTTATTGTGCAATATCAGCATGAGCAGGCTGGACATGGTGGTCCGGCATATACATTAATGAAAACCCGCGAACGTTTTTGGATTATTCATGGCATTTCCAGTGTAAAATTTTACATCGCAAACTGCGGAAAATATGCTTTGTTAAAAGCTAAACCGGTTCATCAATTAATGGCAGATTTGCCATCATGCCGAGTTGCTGTTTGCAACAAACCTTTTAAATTTATCGGACTTGACTACTTAGGCCCTTATATTTTTCGACAGAGTCGCAGTGATTGCAAAGCCTGGGACTTGCTGTTTACGTGTCTTTGTACTCGCTGCTTGCACGTAGAACTGGTGACTAGCCTGGACCTAAACAGCTTTCTCCTTGCTTTCACTCGCTTTGTTAATTTGCGCGGGGCAGTGGACCCTTTTTATTCGGACAATGCTTCGACGTTCCGTGCCGCATCTGATAAGTTGCCAAAATTGTTGGGGTCTTCTAAATTTGTTAACTCGCTGCGTAAGTTTAATATAAATTGGGTAAACATTCCTCCGTATGCTCCTAGCCAGGGTGGTAGTTGGGAAAGCATGGTGAAACTGTTTAAAACTGCGTTGGGTCGGGTTATGGAACAGACTCGCCGTAAACCTTCTCTTATTGAGTTACAGACTTTTTTCACCAATGCGGATCGCCCCCTAACGACACTTAGCGATCAGCCCAATGATTTGCGCCCTATCACACCTTCGTCCTTTTTGAGACAGCACTTGGCCCCTAACACTCCTCTTTGTGGGTTGCATGATCAGGGGGACCTTCGCAATAATTACTTGTATAACTCCACGCTAGCCCACCGTTTTTGGCTTCTTTGGATGAAATCATATTTACCCAGTCTCCAGGGCCGTAACAAATGGCGTACACTTCAAACAAACCCTGAGCCTGGACAGTTAGTCCTTATAGGGGATGCCGAAGACCTGGCCTCAAAAGGAGCGTATGGATTGGGACGCATTCATAGCCTGCATCCACAGTTGCATAAAGGAGAAGAAATAGTCCGTAGGGCAACTGTGGCCGTTTTGAAAAACAGCTCTACAGCAGGCAAATGTGAGATCAAATATGTTCTTCGTGATCTGGCTAAAATAGCTTCTGTCTGATTGAACCTTTTCATTTGTGAACTTTATTTGCGATTTTATCGTGATCTTGTGATAGCCGAATTGTGATTTTGAATTTAACGTCGTTTTTCGTGAAACTTTATTGCAATTATTTCGTGATCGTGAATTTTTGTGACTGGCTATATTATACTGTGAACTCCCAACTTAATCATAAACGTTTTATTGTTTAAAAGTTTGCCCTCTGCCCTACTGTTGCACTGTTTGTTTACGTTCTTCTGATGTCATAATTTTGTGATGCTACTCACTATTTTCAAGTCCCCTTCATAATTTGTTTACTTTATTTACTCATTTAGTAAGGTTTTAAGTTGAAGCGCGATCTGTGCTTTCACTATGTGTTTTTTGTTTGAAACTTACACATGGATAAGATTTCAAAGGGCCTATGTTACAGCACGATCGTTTATAGTTAGATTCTAGATTCAAACCTAGGTTTTATGTTCTGTCGTTAACACGTTCATTTACCTTATTTGCATCTCACGTTTGTGTTGCGTGTCTTTCATTATTCGCTCGAAAGAAACTTTGCAAAGTTGCCTGAAAGACGCGCCGTTTTGCTTTTTTGTTGATCACTTTGTAGCAATGTTTTAATTCTACTTCAGCAGCTGATGCAGTTTTAATTTTAAACAGTAGCGTCAAGAGGTTTTTTATTTTGCTGGTAATAAATTCGGTTTTTCAGTTTAAGTGTTTTCCGCCCAGCCGGAAAATCCTCGATAAATCTGCTGGACTGGTCTTTTTTGATTTGGTTTTTGTTAATACAAGTTTGCTTTGAATCTCCTGTGTTAGCCTCTTGAGCGCAAGGACCAGGACAGTGAAGACGTAGGCATTCCGCCTAGGACACAGCCATCAATCTTTAACAATGACGTCATGCTCGCTAGCTATATGACGTAATAAGGGTTGCCAAAATTTCTGATAAAACCGGAAATTTCGGCAAGCAAATAAATCATGTTTTTGTTTTTGCTCTAATTATATCAGCTGCTTATTTAGTGTTAAATTTGGTTAAATCAAATTAAATTTATTCAGATTTTTGACTAATTCGAACAAAATATGCTGCTCAGCTAGGCTTGAAGCTGAAAAAAGGCAGAAAATACCATTTATGATTCTACTTACAATAGTCCAAATAAAATTAAAAATCCATTTTGCAAAATTTTACAAAATCTTGTTTTTGTTAATTTTTTTAATTACAATTGCATTCTCTAAAAGTTTTCTGCATTAAATTTGAATTATTATCAAATAAACGCAATTTTAATTCTTACAATTTTTGTTAACAATGCAAAACTTCTGCTTTTGGTGCTTTTAGGAACAAGGAGTTAGTCGTGCAAAACTTTCGTAGGGAGCTGCACTCAAGCGTAATGGTACGTCGCTTTCGTAAGCTAAAAAGCTGCTGCTACACAATTGCTATCCCCTCAGGCTGGCATCCCTGCTCCAACCCTAACTGTAATGCAAGGTTTAGAAGCAAAAAAAAAGAGAGCTTCATGCATTTCCTTTCCAGTTTCTGCGCACTGCATCACATGTTCACTACCCAACTGCGTATCGAACCCGCGTGTGGAGGGTTGGTAGCTGAGCATACTAACCACTACACTACGCAACTTGCAACAATGCAGGGACAAAAAGATCTGCCTGCATTAAACCTTAAAATTTCATACCTGCCGAAATTGGGTCCACGACTTTTCGGTGCCACCATTTCGGCGCGGCCCTTTTCGGCACCAAGATTTTGCTTTTTACTAACACTAACCCAAAGCCCTAACCCTAACCCAAACCCTAAATAAGTGAACTGTCAAAGAGCACCGAATTGGCGCCGAAACGATCCTTGCAGAAAACGTACGGCAACGAAATAGGTGGTGCCGAAATGGTCGCACGGAAAAGACGTGTTCCGCCGAAATTACCCAACTTCACCCTAAAAGATACTGCAATCTCAGTTTAAATAGGCTACCATCTATTGGTAACAAAGTTGCAGAATTTTTATTTGTCTTGTTTTAGGTCTTTGAACGAACAAACAGTTGGAATTGTGTTAAAGCATTGCTAAGCCTAAAATATACTGGTAAACCACACAGTTTCAAGGATTACCGGTAACTAAATGGCAGCAGTGCCTTCTCTGCTTTCTAACCTGGCTTGTCGATTCGTTCGTAGCTGCTAGCTCCTAGCAGGCTCTGCTCATTAAACAAAGACAAATTTAATTTAGAGTCTTTTGTGCCAAGAATATCGGTAACACATGTCAATAAATCATACCGTACTTAACAAACCTGTAAGGTTCTAATGTTGCTTCCCAGGCAACACAGGAATTTAAGGTTTTGTTCAAGAAGTTCAATGTGAAGAATCCAATATCCCGAGGGGATTTCCGCAATTCCGCTTTGAGACTACTGAATAAGAAAACTAGGATCCGGAACTTGAACGAACTTTAATACAATTATTGTCACTCATCGAATGCACAATTGCAATGTTATGGTAATTGTAGGTTAGTTTGGCGTTAAATTCCCATAGCTACTTTCTATAATTAAATAAAACGATTAATTAGTAAATGCTAAAAACTATAGAATACCAGTAAACTAACACAAAGTATTGTCGAACGCTTACAAGCTATTCTTGCCGTCAACTAGAGCGTCTTTTCTGCTCGAACTTAGATTCGTTATGTTCTTTGTTCACATAAAAGCTACAAATTATCCTCCATTTACAATCGCGTTGACAGATGAGCGTGTCAAAACGCCGCCTTCATGCAGTTACTTTCCGAATACGGCATAGAAAAAAGGCTTCCCATAAAACGATCGATTTAGTAAATTCTCAGACAAGAATGACAATTGGGAAACCAGAATGCTGACATGTCATGCACAGAAAAATTAGAGTGCGATTAGCTTACAGTCCCCTCAAAACTTTTCAAAGTTTTCAAAAAAAATTCTGCTAATCGCTTCCGCCGTGATGTTTTCAGACAAAAAAAAAAATATTAATCCTACACCACACAAATCACATACACATAAGCACACAATATATACAGTTTCTTAGTATCCTAAGTATAGTTCGAATAAATTGTTCAATCGTCGCTCCCGCCACCGTCGATTAACGCGATTTTAGTGATGTCTCTATGACGTAGTTTGCCGTCACTCATCCGCGCAGTCACCGATCGAACATGTCCGTCATCTCCCGTTTTCACTTCCGTTATCACCCCGTACGGATATCGCAGAAATCTTGGGGGCTCCTCCTCACACAAAAGGATCAAATCACCAGCAACAAAGTCTCGCATCGGTCTCCTCCACTTCTGCCGCTCCTGCAGATTGGTTACGTAGAGCTTGAGCCATTTATCCCACCAGACACTTGCGATTCTCTGCGTATAGCGGTGGCCTCGTTTGAGTGCATCTGCGGGCGCAGTAATTGTTGGATACGAGCAGCCATCCTGTGGATCTAGTGAGCCAACCATAAGATCAATCGGACGCAATGGAGGTAGTCCGTCATCTGAAGGGGATTTCGTCAACGGTCGACAGTTGACAACGTATTCAGCCATTTTGCTAATTGTTAGGAACTCGTCCTCAGTTGGGTTTTTGACATTTGAGGGCTGTAAGCCATTGATAGCTTTCCGAATGGTTCGAATTTGCCTTTCATATACTCCGCCATGATGTGATGCTTCAGGCGGGCCAAACTGCCATTCTACTTCCCATTCGTCCATTTTGGATTCGATTGTTGTGGTTTGGAGATCTCGCAGAGCATCTCGAACTTCTTTCCGGATTAAGTTATTGGCCCCGGTGAAGTTGGTCCCATTGTCCGTCCTGATGAATTTTGTACGGAAGCCTGTGGAGCACAAAAATCTTTGGAAGACATTAATGAACGAGGTGGCGGAGAGATCGGAAGCGACTTCTATCCGTATAGAAGTGGTCACTAAGCATACAAAGATGCAAAGCCAGCGCTTCACCGTGCTCCTGCTAATGCTCACGCTGAACGGCCCAGCCAAATCCGATGACGCATACGCAAACACGCTACATCTAGGTTTTAACCTAGCACTAGGCAAAGGTGCCATTAGCTGTTGTCCCCGAGATTTTTGTACTAACAGACAACGCAGACAGTTACTGGTATAAAATCTAACCGTTTTAGCATTACCGACCGGCCACAAACCCCAATCCTGCTGAAGAGCCCCAAGCACTAAGTCTGGCCCCAGATGTCCTAAATCCGAATGTTTTTGTTTCACATACAAACCAGTCACCCAGTGTCTAAACGGTAAAATCAAAGGATGTCTAAAGTTGTGTGCCAGTTCCGAGTAAGCAACCCTTCCCCCAATCCTAAGTACTCCTGTCGAATCCAAAAACGGAACGTATTTTTTCAGCTGAAGTAGGTGAGGATCACGCTGCTTCGTCGGAATGTGATGCAAAGCTTCTTCAAAGGTAAGTCCGCCTTTCATTCTCTTGATTATTCCTCCCATTGTCTCTTCTTGCGCCAGCTTGATCAGCAAAATGCGAGCATTCTCTCTAAATTTGTGTTGTGAAATGTCAAAATCTTCAGAAGTAAGCGATCGTAGAGCAGCAAAACATTGCATTACCAATGCGAGCTTCTTTTCAGCTTCGATGCGTGTAGAGCAACTAGACAAGAATTGCAGAATCCGGCTAGAATTTCCATCTATGCAAACGGAGTTGATCTTTGCGCACTGTGTAACGATTTCAGCCTCCAGGTCAGCGTGATTGACTGGTGGCTGCAAAGTCTTCATACCGACTTGCCAGGAATCCGTGTCTTGGCGAAGAAAGATCGGTCCTTGTGTCCACAAAGTGTATTCCTTTTCATCTTTTACCCGTATTCCTCTACATGCAACATCTGCCGGATTTTGGTTTGATGATATGTAGTCAGGAACCAGATTGTTGCTAGCAGTTAATATCTTATCGACTCGGTTTCTCACAAACTTTGCCAATTCTCGTTTATGGCATTGGCACCACTTGATCACTGTGGTTGAGTCAACCCACAAATAGATTCGTTCCACTGAAATCGTTAAGCTTGACCTGCTTGTTTGCAGAAGGTCAACGCCCATACATAAAGCCAACAGTTCTTTTCTTGCAATCGAAAATTTCTTAACTTGCGTAGAAGGAAAAATCCTGCATTTTCCAAGGACAAGCGCTGTGTCAATCATATGATCATTGATCTTCCGGAGGTAGACACAAGCTCCCATAGCTTCCTGCGTTGCATCACTGAATACGTGTAGCTCGTACACTCCGTCTTCAAGTGTAGAATAATGTCGTGGGATAGTAAGAGACGAGAGTTGGTTCATCTCCGATGCTAGCATGTTCCATTGTTCTTGCAGTTCTTCGGGTACAGGATCATCCCAGCTGCATGTTCTACTGACTATAAGAGAATAGCACAGTTTCATTTTCAGCATGAATGGGCACCACAAGCCTAAGGGATCAAAGTATGAGTTCAGTTGGCTCAACGCTTTCCTGCGGGTAAGATTGTCGTCTTTCTGCCGTGCAGCTTTTGCATTTTGCAGTTCCATCCTGTCATTTGCAGTATTCCAGACCATCCCCAGAGTTTTTTGCTCAGGCAATCCTTCTTGCGACGAGAAACTTATCTCTTTTAATGTCGGTGCTAAACGATCCTGTCCAATTGACTCGAGCACTTCAAGGCTATTGCTAGCAAACTTTGTAAGAGTAAACCCAGTTGTTGACAAAAGCTCCGTCACTTCATAAGCGACTCGCTTGGCATCTTCCACAGTAGGAAGGGACGTAATAAAGTCATCCACATAGAAGTCCTGTTCCACTCTTCGGACAGTGTCCTCTGATGCTCTTGAATAGTTTCGCTTAGCTGTGTACTTTACACAGTATCCGGCAATACTTGGAATAGAAATTAGACCATAAGGCATCACAGTAAACCTCCAGTGTTCTTCACCATTCTGTTTGTCCTTGGCGAAGGGCAAGAATCGAAGCATGTTTCTGTCCTTTGGATGCAGCCTAATTTGAAAAAACATATTCTTGATATCACCAATAACTGCATAAGCATGCTGCCGAAATCTGATCAAAATTCCAATCAATGACTCCAAGAACATCGGTCCACGATACAGCATGCTGTTGAGGCTAATTCCATTTACCGGCAGAGCTCCGTTGTACACAACTCTGAATTTTGCTTGCGATGTAGCAAAGTGAGTAATATAATGAACGGCTTTTTCTTCAAAACTCCATTTCTCTTCGTCTTCCACCTTTTCAGCTTGTTCTTCTCTCTTCATGGCTTCAAAGGTTTCTTCATATTTTTGGGCCCTTTCGGGTTGTTTCGACAAGCGTTTGCTTTGACTCGCCAGTCTACACTTAGCAGCTTGAAAACTCTCAGGCACTGACACAGGAAAGCCTTCTTTCCATGGTAGCGGCATTTGCAGTCTTCTTTGACCTGTTGAATCCTTGATTTCTTCTACGTTCGCCTCATAGAAAGCCAAAATCCTTTCATCATCCTTGCTCATAACCATTTCGCCATGGTTTGGCTCTAGAACAAGTTGATCTTTGTAGTAACGGTGCAAGTCATGTTCCAGAAGTGGCAACAGCTCCAAACATTCTTCATTAGATATGTTGTGCTCAGCGGACACAATATCCATAACCTGCTCAAGATAGTTGGTCCGCCTTGTTGTTGTCACTGCCGAGATGCAATGCTCATTCTTTACATCATCACTCCGCACTCCCCAAAGGATACTTCCCAATGGATGAGTCCCAATTAGAAGTTCAGAAGAGTCACTTTCCTGCCACACACAAGTTTCCAACACACGAAATTTTCTCAAATCCTGTGCTCCAAATATCATGTCCACCCTGCGCTCATCTTGCACGACATGACTGTGGTGTTGTTGAAGTCCGTACATACCTAGCAGTTCATCACTTGGTATGCAGTCACTATATGGCAGCTTTGCATCAATAAATGGAACGTCATGCAATTCCACTACACCTGTGCTCCCCGACTTTAAACACAGTGTCCTATTCATGCACAAATGATCTTCAGGAGTTTGCTCCAAAAACTTGATGCTGATCGAAGCTCGAGGGTCCCATTCAAACAACCTCTCGGCTAATTCCCGATTACATATAGTGGTGTCTGCGCCAGTGTCTACAAGAGCATAAAACGGCACTTCTACCTTTTCAGAACCCTGTGTTTTTATAGCAGTTAATCGCATAAGAGGCACAGAGGCAAAATATTCTTTTTCCAACGACTGCGTTCGCCCACTGTCTCTGGCTATGTTAACACGACGAACTGTCTTCGTGCCTGAATTGCTGTTCTTTTCCAAATCTTCCAGATTTTCTTTTTCGTTTGGTGACGTTGTCGACTCCTTCTTCCTCTCCAAATGAAGAAGATCGGAATGACTTCCTTGGCATTTGCTACAAAGCTTTCCAGTCGGACAATTCCTAGCCAAATGCTTTCCGAGACAAAGATAACACAGCCCTTTGGTTTTGACGAGGTCCCGCCTTTTCTCAACATCCATTCCTAATAATTGCTTGCAGTCCGTAGTCACATGGCCGCTGGTACAGTGTATTGCGCACTCCTCCTTCGCGGTGATACGACTCCTGCTGTCGTCACTTCTTTCCTTTCCGACAGGTCGTGACTTGGCAGATTGCAGATTATTTGTCCTTGCCTGAAAACCGCGCTTTCCAGGATTATCTTTCGATTTTGATGGGCCACTCCTCTCGTCGCCAATAATGGTAGAAATATCATACAAGTTGTGCTCCTTGAATTTCAGATTATCTAGTTTTTCATCCAAGAATTCCAATACCATGTCGAATTTCCATTTCCGAAAATCTTTGTTTTCATGAGCAAATTCAGCGTACAAATCAGCATTAAAGCAATCTACGATTCGAAATAGCAACTTGGGTCTTGAAAGCTCCTCCAGCATATTAATGGACCCAGCAATACTTCTGAGATTGCGAAGTTTCGTCCGATAAGCCTGCATCGATGCTACCTTGCTAGCAAGTGATCCTTTTGCCCACTTCACGTCTTGAATTGCAGTCTCAATTAATCCTCTTGGGTCTCCGTAGAGGTCCTCTAAGATTTCCCAAATCCGGTTTAAGGCTTCCTGCGGGTTCCTCATAACCCAAACTCCTTTTATGTGCTCGTACACGTTATCGGAGACAGAATCGGCCACTCTTTTAAGCAGAAGATATGGATCAGACTCCCACAGCAAATGGTAATCTCTCAAGAGCTGCTGCCTAAACATTGGGTAGTCTGACTTCTTTCCGGAAAAACGCCGATTTGATTCCTTTCCTGGGGCTTCGAACATAGGAGTAAATCTGTAGGTAGAAAACCTGCTTGCATGAGTCAAGTTCTCTCCAGTCTTTGATCGAAATTCGTTGTATGGTCCCCTCGATGGCATCCACGAAAAATCTGGTTTCTCTTTCCAACTAGGCAATCCACTCACAGTGTAGTCTCTTGTGGAGTACCTTCCCGAGTGTCCAAATTCTTTAGGATCATCGCATTGGGCCCCTAGCCAAGTAGAGTGGTAGCAAGATTGATCCAGAGATGCGTAGGGCTTTGTCGGTTCCTTAGAAATAAATTCTGGGGCACCAAAACGCAGCTGAGTCTTTTGTGGTGAGTTCCGATCCACTCCAGACGCTTCTTGCGTTCTTTCTTCCGATTGACTTCCGTTCGCATTGGCTGTCTCTTTCTGATCTCCAATCCTACAGCTAGCTTTGCAATTCCCCATCCCTAATCCTTGACCGCCGTCCTTGGAATCCAATCCATTCCTATCCATTCCAGATGGCGTCGATGTCGCTATTGCTGGAGTTTCTTTGTTAACAGATAAGCTTAGTGTCGCAGCATCGGGAAACATCGCAGCTTCAGCCAATTGCTTGTATTGGGCAATTTCCTTTTCCATGCGATTTTTCTGCTTCAAAAACTCCCCTTTTTCTTTTAAATAGAACTCTCTCTCTTCTTGGGTCTTGTTCCAAAGAAGTTCTTTTTCATCTTCTATATGCTTCTGTTCCTCCTTGGCACGTTTTCTTTCTTCTTCCGCTCGTTCCCGTTTCTGCTGCTCTAATTGCGTTGCCACTGTCATATCCACAATTTTTTCGCTCAATTTTGACATCTCTTCGTCATGTTGCTTCATCATGCTGTGAATGAACTTATGGGATTCGTCGGAGAACCGCGAAGCAGCGGATTTTGATGTGCAGGAAGAGGAAGAAGATGCCATGCTTCTTTCCCACGGAGAACGCAAGGCTCTCTCATAGTATTTTTCGATTTTGTCCTTTAACGAAGGATTGTAGAGGCCCAAAAGCTTCTGAACTCTTGGAAGCGCTGGAACGGAAATGGCTTGCTTTTCCTTATGCTTCGCATCGTCAATCCAAGAGTACACAGCGTCAAGATAAGTCGATAGAGCGTTCATAATATACTCGTACACAGCCTCGATAACCTTTTGGTTATTCTCTTCATTGTTATTGGCGTAGTCACGCAGAGTGTCTACCATGACTTTCAGCTCGCGCCAATATTTAATCAGGCTTCGATGATTGGAAAAGTGAGAGGAATTTTTTGACAAAACCCACGGCTGTCTAATTTCATCGAGAGCCTCGTCAATCTCATCCGAGTCCGAATCTAAGTTTGATTTGTGAGTCTCTTCCGCGTTGCTGTCTTCCTGACTTCCATCTTCTAAGCTTGGTCTTTCTTCTTCGACTCTAACAGTACTTTCACTTGCCATTGCCAAAAAATTAAAAGCCCCAAACAGTAGAATGCGCTCACAAAAAAAATCAGAAAATCCCGAAAAAATCCACTGAGACCGCCCAAGGCTTACCAAAATCCAGCACAATGCACGTACAAACTCCTAATAGCTACTACCCGAAAATTCTTGCTCCTGGGCCAGTAGTTACTACAACCCAACCAAAGGCCGAAAGAGTACAATAACTGTCTGGTTAAACAGAAGACTATCACCCACGAAACACCCGTTAAGTAACAATTAATGGCTCCTTTGCCAGTTAAAAAGTTAGCGTATGCAGCACCGAACCTAGCCGCGCCAAACAGCAGAACACCATGCAAAAAACACGAAAAAGCACTGACCTGCAATCCCTGAGAACCCAGTGTTCCACTTCCGTAGACAGGCAGCGAATTTCGTAATCCGTAATCTGGTTAAATCCAAAGGTGTTCTTCGGTTAAATCCGTAGACTTCCGAGTAAGTCCAATAACTGAGTAAGGGTGTTCTTCCGTAAACAAAGAGCAAGACTTCCGTCGCGTCCGAGTTTAAGCGTGCCCAATAGTCCGTTCTTGTTCCCAGCACCAAGAGCCAGGAATTTAATGTAAGGTTCTAATGTTGCTTCCCAGGCAACACAGGAATTTAAGGTTTTGTTCAAGAAGTTCAATGTGAAGAATCCAATATCCCGAGGGGATTTCCGCAATTCCGCTTTGAGACTACTGAATAAGAAAACTAGGATCCGGAACTTGAACGAACTTTAATACAATTATTGTCACTCATCGAATGCACAATTGCAATGTTATGGTAATTGTAGGTTAGTTTGGCGTTAAATTCCCATAGCTACTTTCTATAATTAAATAAAACGATTAATTAGTAAATGCTAAAAACTATAGAATACCAGTAAACTAACACAAAGTATTGTCGAACGCTTACAAGCTATTCTTGCCGTCAACTAGAGCGTCTTTTCTGCTCGAACTTAGATTCGTTATGTTCTTTGTTCACATAAAAGCTACAAATTATCCTCCATTTACAATCGCGTTGACAGATGAGCGTGTCAAAACGCCGCCTTCATGCAGTTACTTTCCGAATACGGCATAGAAAAAAGGCTTCCCATAAAACGATCGATTTAGTAAATTCTCAGACAAGAATGACAATTGGGAAACCAGAATGCTGACATGTCATGCACAGAAAAATTAGAGTGCGATTAGCTTACAAAACCAGTTCAATTAATTGTTGTTGGATTGCAGGAGCATCATTAGGATTAGGCCTAAGTTATTCAGCGTTTAGGATTTCAGGTTCTAGTCCATTTAGAATTTGCAGATATTATATTTTTCTTGTTTATCAATAGCAATCTATATACTTGCAGTGTATTGTAATTTAGTAATAACATACCGTCGGCTACTACTGCATTACTTACACTGTACAGATATGAATAGCTCTAAGTCTAAATGTTCAACCTTGGAGTCTGGCAGTTACCATGTTGTCAATGATTTACCAGAAGTATGTCAGTCAATCATGCAGATATGTCACAATGATGAAGAGGAAAATAAAACAACTGATTCACAACTTCAAAGTGATAATTTTGGTGGCCGAATATCGGTAAATAATTTGAACTGTAATTGATAACTACCGGTACGGTATTGTACAGTAGGCTACTGTACCAATAGACTGCCACCAGCCTAGTAAGCAGAAACGTGGAAGCGGCAATCGCTTCCACTTCCACCACTTGATGTACCTGATTTTTGCTTAAAGTTTTTTGATCCTAAAATTTTTTGGCAAACATTTTTTCCAGTTAAGTCAAGATTAGATAAAACAGCATTGTTATCATCATCTTAAAAACATCATGTAGAACCAAATTACCATATGTGATGGCATTCAGTGGTTTGTCATCGCTAGGATCTGCACATGGGCATAGTCAGGAATTTAAATTAGGAATTGCCCTGAAGTGAAAAGTCCAATCTTATGGTCATTATGTTTCTGCTAATGCAAATTTTTCTGAACGCTCGCTCAAACGTTTAAAATAATGAACAATGTGGCGTATGGAGACAGATTTCCAAGTGCTCAGGATTATGACTTACTGGTACTGCAATTGCATCTGTGTTGTTTAGCGTTACGCGGTTATAATTACTGGTAGGTAGCCTGGGGTTGAAGATTCCACACTTGCAGAATTTTTTTTTAAATAACTTGTTTGTATATATATGTGGTTTGCTCCTAATTTTTGCTACCAGTACCAATGTGTATTTTTAGAACAGCAAAATTAAAAAAACTTTGCAAGAATTTCGCTACACGTTTATACACAGTATATTTAGAATAATTTTTGTAGCAAACAGTACTTAGCAATAATTAAGGCAAGCATTATAACATCATGTTTAAAAGTCGTACCGGGACAATATTAGACTTTGTTTGAGAGACGTTATGATGCTCCCCATTGTTTGCATTGCAAGAATATATTATCGCAGTGATAGAAATTAAGATGCTGGAACTGGAAACTTTTTTCATGCTGGTGAAAATACTGTGTTATATGTGTATGGCCCCAGATTTTTAGAAAATGGCCAAAGCTTTATATAAGAATAAACATAAGTTTGAGAAAATCTTTTAAATTTAGGATTGAAATAGAGAATTTTTGGACACGTAAAATTTACAAAATGAGTTGGTGAACTACCTGGATCGTCTTTGAGTTGATAGGGGTGGGGGCTGCCCTGGATCTAAGTGAACCACAAGCCTTTAAGAATGTTGCTTTGCAAATGATGATTCATCAAACAGTCACTTTTTGTCAAATAGGAAATTGCAGAAACAATCCCAGTGACGTTGATAATTTGCGGATTTGTGATAGATTTTAATTTTTTTACAGCAAATCTGCAAATGTTTACAGTAAGAAATCGGTTCTCAAAACTGCAAACCAAAACCTTGAGTTCGCAATTTGCGGACTTGCAGATCGGTTTGTGGAAGTGCCCAGCACTGCTTTTCAGCATTGGCAAAGACATTTTGAAACGTAAACGTTCTGGTCTTAATGATGAACATTTTGAGATGCTTGTTTTCTTGAAAGGCAATTTGATAAAGTGCATCAATGTGTTATATACATTATATATTTTTGTTAAAGCAACAGCAACAGTAGCCATAAGCAGTTAGTGCAAAGGCACCACATGAAAAATAGAAAATGAATAGAGAAAGAAATCAGTTAATACTGGTGCCAAAGTACTAAATCAAAATTTTTGATACTTAATTCACACCGGTAATTAGGTTTATTAAAAGTAACTGTAACTCTTACTAGTTACTTTTTAAAAATGGTAATGGTAACTTAGTTACTTTTTTGCCTTGTAATTGTAAATCGGTTACTTTTACAAAGGAACTTGCCCACCACTGCATATAGTTCAAAAAATTCCACTGCATTCAAGTTTTTGGAGTTTGATGTGAAAAGCCAAAGTGCAAGCGGTACCCTTTTACAGCTTCTGCTTCCACAAAAATTTACTGCTTCCAACACTTCCGCTTTCACAATCCTGCTTGTAATGCCTAGTGAGTATGTGCTGTCAGTCACTTAACATTTAAAGGTAGGCCTGCTGTACATTAATACAATGACTGATGGTGTCATTGCCAAGTTGTGGAATAATACAATAACAAGTTCAAATTCTTGATCACGTTAATGGTGCATTACAATTACTAGTACCGTATTTCAGAACTGCTTGGCTAGTACCCTACATTAGGTCTGCAGTACTTGCTGGCTGTTGCATTTCCTAACACTAACACCTGATTGTTAAATTTCATAACAACTTCTCTTACAATTCAAGTCACTGCTTTTTAGTGTAACATCGCCATAAAATATCTGATATCCTATATTATCTGGGAACTTTGCAATGATGTGGATCAGTTAGGCTACCTACTTCACACCCTTTGCCTGAATAGAATTTAAGTTGCAGATGGTATCATATACATAAACTTTGAACAGTTGAACTGTTCAACCAATTCTGAACTAACAAATCTGAAATGTTGCCAAAAGCTAATTGTTTTGTTTGATATATTAAAGTCTTTACAGTAATAGTAACAATTTGATTATGTCACTTAGTCTAAGACCTAATACTAGCGCTATGTATATCTGATGTGGTCACTTCTATAGGTTATTATAAAAAACTATAAAATTCAGTTTTTTTCAAAAGAAAATAAATTAACCAGACTTGAAAAAGAACAATATTCTTTTTTGAGATGCTTGCATTCTGCCTTAAACTACATCTACTAATAGAAATAATTTCAAGCTTGCTCATTAAAAATCAAGTTTTGGTGGGTCTGTTTGTATACCCTCCCCAATGTAGGACCTTTGAATTTTGTCATTTTTTGCCTTTAATGCACATGAACCTTTCATAAAAATTTTGGTGTTAGCTCACATAGTTAGAAATTAGGGTCGACTTTTCCAACCTAGTTCGTTCAAATTATGTTGTCTTTTATCTTTGTTGTATTCTACCTTTCGTAAAACTTTTTACTTTCTAGCTTAAGTGTGTAAACAGATGAAAGATATTTAAATTTGGTTAAAAAGTAGGGTAAGTAATTCAAAACTGTGAAGTTTTCTATAAAAAAATGTTTTTCTCTATGTTACGTCGTTACTTGATGATATCATTTAAAACATCATTAATCATACCACAGAAAAAATTAATGTCACAAAATGCTGGTTCACAGGTGTTTGGCACAACTTGTCGAACTCTATTTGAATATTATTTTTTTGGTTTAGAGTCTCGTTATTGCAGGCTTGTCCTAAATTTACCGTATTTGACAGCATGTAAAACACACCCCATTTTAGCAGGTCAGATTCAGGAAAAAAGTTTTTAGTGTATTTAAGCATTTATTGTTAAAAATGGTGTAGCAGAACATACACAAGCCGAAACATAGCTGTATAAAACCAATTTGCAGTACAGACAAGGATGCATGGAGTTAAGGGTAGGTAGAAGTACTAATTGTAAGCTGGGTTAGTGAGCGTCATAGAGAAGATTAGCCTAGGCTTACGAGAGGTCTCAAACTTTACCTACGTCATGTAAGACTCAGGCGGATTTTTTGAGCCAAAATTTTGGAAAAAAAGTTTGTCCTATATGCCGTCAAATACTGTAAGTAGGTGTTTGATCAAAACTGAGTTTACAGGTAGTACTGTATGATTGTGCATTACTGTAAAATAACTATACTTCAGACACCAGTTTTAACATCGTACAGTGCCCCTAGTGGCTGATTTTAAGATTTTTAATTTTTATGAAAGGGTTCAGTGAGATTTCAAAAACCCGCTTAAAAGCACATAAATAGTAAAACTCAAAATCAACCACTAGGGGAGCTGTTCAAATTTAGACCGTGTTGTCCACGGTTTATTCGTTCTACGGTATTTGGCATGTTTTGCACAGCCTACTGGTCTGATTTAAGCTACAAGGCATACTAGTAAGCAGGTAGAGAGACATGCATCTAATTACATTGGTTGAGTTCTTGTAGCTTATACAACTGTGATCTAATTGCATTGCATGAATTGTGATTTGCTTCTAAACAACAGTAGGCTAAGTGCCTGACATTGATGTCTGCACAGTTTTGCCTGGTGTTACGTAAGCCTACCAGAGTATCAGTATCCAGCATTATTGAGCTAACCGGCTAAATATTCACCATTTGTGCCACAACTTATAGAAATGAATGTAGTCACAGTTTTGTAATGTCATGTACCAGAGTATCAGTATCCATTGTTATTGAGCTAACCGGCTAAATATTCACCATTTGTGCCACAACCTATAGAAATGAGTGTAGTCACAGTTTTCTAATGTTATCTAACAGAGTATCAGTATCCATCGTTATTGAACTAACCGGCTAAATATTCACCATTTGTGCCACAACCTATAGAAATGAGTGTAGTCACAGTTTTTTAATGTTATATCATAGATCAAGTTTACATTGTATCCCATGCTTGGGTATGCTTTTAGCCTAAAAATCCTTAGAGTAATTTTAACTTTTGCCCAAAACACTAAATTGATAATTGTTAAGCAAAAACTAAACAATTCCAAAAAAATAAATAAATGTGTATTGCTTAGAGATTGCAATAACAGCAATGGAATAAAAAGCTAATTAATTTTTTTGCCTGCATTTAGGGTCACTTTAAAAATTTCTTTGCAATCTGGCAACCCCAAATTTTGTTATCTTTTTCATTTTATTTAAAAAAAATTTAAGTCTTGCTTTAGCAGTTGATAAGTTAAAATTTTTCCAGGATCCTCTATTGCAGCACCCCCAAATTTTGTATAATTTTCTCTTTTATCTACCTTTTTTGAAAATTTTATTTGTTCAAACATATTTGGTAGATTTGAGTGAGGAAATACTCTTTTAAATTTCAAATGGAATTATTTAATCAATTGAACTGAAGCTGAGAAGCTTTTAATGTTCTAAGATAAGCACAAACACCTATCTTTCTTAAATTTAATAAGCCAGCTCAACTTGGACTTCATACTTTGTAGAGCCTCATTTCCCAAGTTTAACCAAAGGTGTGTTGATAACAACTCTATGCATATTCAAGAATGCAGTGTCTTTTCTATTAGAGTACCTAAAAGTCATCACAGGACCTGAACAGATATGAACAAAATTATTAGTATGACAAAGTTACAGTATTTTCACAATGAAACTGGTATATCTGTTTTATCTTCAGTATTCATAGTTCAAGAGATTTAAAGACTTGAAGTACGATGACTTCTGCAATTAACCCTTTAGGAAAAAAAAGGTGTGTGAGCAGTATATATTGATTTAAGCTTATTAGAATTTTTCTTATTGTACAGTAGAATTCTTATCTTTTACATGCATTCCAGTTCGTTTAATATGCCATTGTCTAGTTTGTCTTCTAGCTTCATTCGTCACCCCTTTACATCCCCTAGAAACTTTTTGTTCGGCTTCTTCATCATTTGCAGATTCAATTCAATGTTCAATATTACTGCAAGATGGATGGATTCACGTGGTCTCAGTAGTTAGTTCAGCACGTGTGAGATTTCAAGCAAACAAAGAGTCCTTATCAGATTAATAGTTTACAGGGAAATCTTGCTGCAGCAACACAAAAGGACGAGGTGTGAGGCATGTTTTAACTACAGAACATTAACTACCAGCTGGGAGTCTATAAGAGTTTAAAGCGAGTACAGTAATTATAGAGATTAAAGGTAAAAAAAAAAGAACAACTACAGTTTGAACAGTTAAGATTAAGAGTTAATGGTATAATTGCGCTTTCTGTGTTTCATTTTGAAGATTATTGTTAGAGTGGAGTTATATCAAAGTTATAAAATCGACACCAAATAAAAGATTTAAGTATGTAAGCTTCTATCGCTTCTATTCATCAATAAACGCACATTGTATTTAATAACGTGTGTAACAAACTGTGTTAACAGCAACATAAAGGCCAAGTGAACCAGTCGTTATTGTCAGATTGGGTTATTGTTGGACAGTTAAAAAGTGGGGTAATTTTTGGACAGTCAAAAAGCATGAAATCTAGAAGGTCTCTGAATGTGACCTTTGGTATCACAAAAGCCTAAGTTCTTTGAGTTATATTAATCATTAGAAGTAAGAATTTTTCTTCTTTGGTCTGTAAGGAAATGTTCTGACAAGCAAGGTTGTTAAAATTTAATGAAAAATGGAACTAAGTAAAAAAAGTAATTCATTAAAATTGAAAACAATTTTTATCATTTTGAAAAAAGTTATCGGCAACCCAATCAGGAATTGATCTGAATCACATGATAATGGTGAACCATTGTCACAGCTTTTTCAGGTTGCCTGTAAAACGTGTCCAGTAATTACTTCTGTCATAAGTTGAAAAATGGGGTAATTATTGGACAAATTTAGCATCTAACTACTGTAGTGTTTAGCGATTATTTTCCATAAGTGGTGTAGCGTTGGTTTTTGTTATGTAATTTGCTGCAATAGCATGAAAGTACAAGTCTAGATCAAACAAAGAATGGACTGAAACTGCTTTGAAACATGCAATAACAGAACGTGAAAAAACAATGTCTTAGATCAGGGTTTCCCAAACTTTTTTGCTCGTGACCCCCATTAATCTTCCAAAAATTCTCATGACCCTTCACGGTTAAAATAATAAATACTTTGAGTTGTGTATTTGTGGTAATTATTCAACAGCGAAAAATAATAATGAGGCACTGGTACCAAAAACCTACTTATTTACACATAGGTACAAAACACAAACACGTTTGCAAACGCCCTGTTAGCATTTGCCCTTGCCACTGCTTCAACATCATCTGCAATAGGCTTATTACTGTTATCGTTTGACTTTTGACTTTTTTAACCAGCCATCCATTAATTTGAATCTAACCAGTAGTAGTAGTAGGGTAGTTATACCTCTACTCAAAGACGTAGCCAGGATTTTTGATTGGTAGGAGGGTGGGCAAACCACAAATCACAGGCAATATTGTCATCAAAAAATTTCGAAAATGGAATGTTTTGCATGTCAAAGATTCTGTGGAGTGAAATATCTAAAACCGTGGCCTAGTTTGGCAGTTTACCAGCATTTTGCTGAAGGGAAGACTTAAACTAAAAGTTGAAAAGTTAGAATGTCTACTAAATTGGAAGACGTGTTGTGTATACTAGTGTTACGGGGGTCTGGGGGCTAAGCCCCCACCCCTTGGGCGATTTTTTGTAATTTTTTGGAAAAAAGCTATTTTAGTACCATTGGATCACATTTCACACATGTTCAGAGCCATTTGAAAGAACTAGATTTTTAGCATTTGAAAGCCAATTGAAAAAATTAAGTTATTCAATTCTCCTTTTGCTTGCAATTTAAGTCCAAAACACGTTTAAAATGTTGAATTTTGGGGTTAAATTTGGTTCGCAAGTGATTTGGCCCAAGTAGGGGGAAATATGGTACATTGCCTCCAGCAATATTTTAGCAGTAAATAATTATCTGCTCAAAGATTTTTCTTTGAGATTTTGGTTTTAACATGAAAATAACCAGTTGTAGGAGTAAATGTGCCGTCAGGGGGCTCAGACCCCCTCAATTCAAATTAAAAAATTTATTCAATGAGCTTTTCCTCTGGCTAATTTTTTTTTCAAAGTAGTTTGTTGCGTAAAAACTGCTGGCGTGAAGGTGGATTGTTATTGAAAAGTGATACAATAGATTGTTATCGCCTGCTAACCATGTTATTGCCCGGGCCGTATTTACATTACGTGGGGTCCCTGGCACTTCGGGAGATTTTGCAACATCTTCCTGCCAAATATAGGTGAAAATCAAAAAAAGTCTTTTCATCTAAGCACTGGGCCCTTGTCACTGAGCCATATGGTGAATGCGGTAGTGGTTATTGCATTGATTCATTAAAAGGTTAGATGAGGTCTTGAGGTAGGAACTTTAGGACAAATATCCTCAATTTTACCATGGTTATACATTTAAATCAGTTTGCAAAAATCGAATGAAGGGGACCTGGACCTCTGGTTGTCAATATTGTTGTCAATTACTTTTGTACGCAAAAAATGCTAACTGAAACTGAAAAAACAATCAAATTTTTTGGCATAATTTTTTCATTGTCGCATTTTGATTGGGGGAGGAGCGTGCCGTGCTTGCCTTGGGCTGCATCTATGTCTCTGCTCAACTATTGCACTCCTTCTCTACTAAGTTATTGATGCTACAGCACTGTACGTTGTGTACAAGCATTGAATTTGGTCTGCATAATTTATTATGTCATAAACCAAAGTGCCAAAAAGTTAGGCATCCAGCTACATCATACAAATGGGGAAACGTTTATCTGCTGTCTTCTTATGTAATTTATAGTTCAAGAAAATCTTACTATTATAGAGCACCTATTTAAGTAGAATTTAAGGCTACGCTAAGAATGACGTTTTGCAGAGTTGCATAAGTTTAGCGATCGACTGTCAAAGGTTGCAGAGAGCATACCACTTTTACACTTTCTTGTAAAATTGGTATACTCTCTGCAACCCTGGAAGGTTGTTATGGGATCCTTTGTGGGTTGTAACCCCCAGTTTGGGAAGCCCTGTCTTAGATTGTAAAAACTCGTTTTTTGCTGTTTGATTTGTTTGTAGAAAGTTTTTAAAAGTTCTTTTCATTGTGTAATTGGTGGAGTTATGTTACACTGCATGGTGCAAACTGTATAGTGAACTGTGAACATCACCACAGAATAATTTATCAGAGTTACGGTTAAAACTAGATTTTGTAAAATTTTGCTCACAATTCAACCTATCTCATGACCAAAACACTTCTATTCTAACTGGCATGTTACTAGAAAACTAGGTAGGTTATAATTTTTAAAATTAAACGATGAAACATTTCAAGGAGGTAGTGGCCTGCTAAATTAATGTGTTAATATCACAAACATTGTGCTTTTTTGTGATATAATTAAGCTGTTATGATATTAATTCATGTGGCACACGTTTCTGATGTTTCAGTTCTTTATAATACATGGTAATTGACAAATGGAGTGCTGTTCTGCCTTTACCTTAATAGTGTCCAACAATTACCCCAAATGCAGAGGTAGTTATTAGACAAAAAAATGTTAAAATTTCTGCCTAGATAGACCTTACAGAGCAAGCAATTAATTTCTTACTTAAAGAGGGATAGATGTCCCATGTATTCAATACCTTTAGTTTAACTCAAATGCTCAACTTGGCAAAAATTTTCCAATTGTTTTCAAAATTGTCCAATAATTACCCCCATCTGACTAAATAGAGTTTTTACCTGTTTGGCTAATTCGTCACTTTTTTCTAATCCCCTTGAGGTGACGAATTAGGCAAATTCTACTCTATTTTCATCGTTACAAAATGTTTTTTGCATTATTTAGGCATCAGCTGATGTTGGTTCAGCCGTCAGTATGAGAAAACCAGAGGAAAATAACAAAGATTTAAGTGGTGCGTAATCACTGTTCAAGGTCGGCAAAAATCATAATTTAAAAGAAAATCAAATAAATTGAATTTTTTGGGAGGAACAAAAGGCAGGGTCAATATTTCACTTATTGAGTGATGTTTCACCTGCCAGTTGATCGAGTGGTAACGCATTCGTCTCTGGAGTGGTAGATCTGAGGTTCAAATCTCTCGTCGGTCAAATCAGAAACAGTGTTGCCAATGGCTCACCACCACTATAACATTTCTTCAAAAGGAGCTGTGTTGCCCAGGTGCAATCTCGCTGAGATGGGTCGTGCAAACTCGTCACACACTTTGGTGTAATACAGTGAGTATAAAGAAAGATTGGATTTGATGTGAGTGATGTTTCAAATACATTAAAATCCAACAGTGTTTCCACTAACGTGATTTTTGTCAACAAATCAGTGATTTGTTGGATCAAGGGCTAATAATTTTTTTGCAATATGATAAACATAACTAAGAAAAGTCGACAAATCATGGAAGTATGACTTTTGGTACATACTCTTAATATTGCATTGGTGTAAAATTTAGGGCATAGAACCGTAACATATTTGAGTTTAAGTCACATTTTTTGTACCAAAATATCGATCTAAAAGTCAGGTGCGATTTATACATGAAGTACATTGTATGCGATGCAAAATTTTTCTCAAGGTATTTCCACACTATCATTTTCTACGTTATCGCCTTTCTGATGATCAATGGCATTAGTTATCGCCCGTCCACGCTAGTCTCGTTACGATACATTATATGCGATAGTACATCACGGTGCCATCATGTGTGTGCATGAATGCGCATGTACGCTGCAGCTGTGTACTTGTTATTAGATGACGCTTTGCACCTATTTGAGGACCATGACAGCATTGATGATTTTATTGGTTTTTGATTTTTTTTATGTGATTGCAATAAATAAATGATGTTTAAAAATTTTTCTCCTGTTTTTCGTGTCAAATATAGAGGTGCAATTTAAATACAGGTATTTTTACGGCTTTGGGCACAATTGTTTTGAAAAAAATTAGGCACTTGGCTGGTTAGTCAAAAAGTTAGAGGGAGCACTGATTTCAAACCAGTGTTCCCTCTTACTTTTTGGCTCACTGGTGAGTGCCCAAATTTTCACAAAACAATTGTGCCTAAAGTTGTAAAAATACGTTTCTCTGCCCTAAATTTTACACTAATGCGGTATTGAAGTATACTAAAAGGTATATTTCCTTAATTTGTCAACTTTTCCCAAACTATGTTTATCATATTGCAGAAAGTATTTGCTCTTTATCTTTAGCCTACAAATCACTCATTCGCTGACAAAAATCAGCTTAGCAAGAACACTATGGCAAAATAAAATCAAACATGGTGGCTAAATATAATCTTCAGCAGAAGTAGCAGTGCAACTTTTAAGTAGCGGTTACCTAGATCTAATCAAAACCCTAACTTAAACTCTTAAAAAGCAAATGAAGAATGTGTGAGTGAATATGGAAAAAGGATTGATTTGCCACTTTGCTTCAATTGTTAATACATTAAAGAAATGAAGCTGTTTAAGGTACAGCACATTACAAGTTCTTGAATCAATTATCCAATCAAAAATTAGTTGCTTTTGGTTGCTTACAGATTCAGCACTTCAAAAATTGCGTGACATTGCTTCCACAATTATCAACATGGTTGATTCATGCAAGGAGAAGAAATCACAAAAAAACGTATCTACTATAAATGGTAATTGTGAAAAATATTTGGTTGTTAATTGGTGGTAGCCTGTTAGGGGAAGAAGTTGATTATGGTCAGTTGTGTGTTGTGTAATGACTGGGAAAACAGAATAGTGTAATTACACTCTCTAGAATAATCTTCTTGATTTCATTTCAATAGTTAGTTTTTCTTCTGTTTTGGTTTTTCTTCATGTTAGTTTTTCGAGTTTTTCATTCCAGTGTAAATTCATGAAAAAAGATAATTGAAAATGTTCAATCTAAAACAGCCTATCGATCCTCCATTAAATTGTGAATGTCTTGACCAGAGGTTGCTCCCCAAATTGTTTCAAAATTTTGAGCTGCTTGATATTGATGGCTGAAGTTCTCAGAATGGGGAGTTAGCAGAAAAAATAAAAGAAGACAAAACTTAGGGATGCAGATTGAAAAGCTTTTCTCAGAATTTTAGATTTTAAACTGCTTGATCTAGATGGCCTAAATTCCTGGGATGGGTACTGGGTAGGTATTGGGCATTAAGAAAGGAAAAAAATGATAAAACTTTGGATTGCCAGGTTTGAAAGTTGTCCCCCAATATATACTCCTAAATTTGATAACTGGAACAGCTTTCAAGTTGATATGTATCAAGTACTGGTATGACAAATTATGTGGAGATGTAAAAAGTTAAGATTTCTACTAAAATTGGCCGTTCGGAATATGAGAAATATGCCTTCAAAATATGCTTTATTTACTGAACTACCAATCCATGGTTGATTGGATTATGGATAGGGTGTCTGCTACTAAAACAGTAGACTGCTTTGATTTCAGGTCGGGTCAAACTGAACAGGCAAAATTAATCAAAATTGCAAAAACTTGTATTCACAGCTTCGTTTTTGACATTCAGTAGTAAACAGAATAGTTTGAAAAAGCCTTCACCATGTGTAGTAGACAAATGGATCGATGGCAGCTTGACTGGAAGACTGAAAGATGTCTTTGCTGTCTCCAGGTGAAGGTAACTCGGTGAATGGAGTTCTGTAATTACCAGTACTTTTTTAATTAATTAATCTTCAAACGTTGTTTTGTGATTGGTACAACAAAAGTTTGTGAATGCAATGGTGATAAATTCATTCGCAATGTTGCTTTAGACCCAACCTTTCACGTACGGATAGATGTTGAAAAACCAGTGCCTGTCGATCAACATCTTCAGTTGAAATCTTGTGCAAGGAAACGATTACATAAACGCAGTAACTCAGCGCAGCAACACTTCATGCTTGCTGAAAGTTTAGATGTTCCACCCAAAAGTCGTAAAACTTTGCCATTATTTATGGATGAAAAAAACCCCTCTGCTTGTCAAATTGAAAATTCTCGGCTTGATCATTCATTAAAAATTAAAAAACATAAACAGGGTTTTCCTGCATCCGTTATTATTCTGGCTAAACCCGCACCTGCTTTGCGTAAGGTACCACGCATTTGTATCGACTGCAAATCCAACAAAAAAAATGAACTCGACCCACGATTAGACAGTGAACGATATCTTCGAATACTAAGTTCTCGTTGTCTCCGCTGTTATTATCCGATTAAAGCTGATGGTTCTAGACGATGCACGCAAACCACCTCAAATTCTTTTGTTTCTTCCACGGGTTTATCTTGTTGCAATGATTTGAATTCAAGATCTTCAATGACATTTTTGCATGACACAGATTATAGAAGTAATCGTTGTGTATCTTTAATCAAACCTAATGAAGTTGCTGCTACCAAAAATGACTTGAATCAGTCAAAAGTGCAGAAAGCTAGCAGTTCTGCTTTGAAGAGTTGCTCGAAGCGATCTGCTATTTCATCTGGAACTCATATGCCATGTGTTTCAAACAAAGACCCTAGAATTAGATGTAGAACACAACACTTAAAAAGCCCAATATCAGGAAGCTCAGAAAAAGCAAGTGTTGATGTGCACAAAGCAAGGCAACATGAGCTCATCTGGCAACTTATTAAAAGCCCTAGGAAATGTAAGTCAACATCTGCATCTCGTTCTCAAAAGACCGCAGCAACCAGATCCCGTCCCAAACATAAGCCTTTACCAGCTTTATCAAAAGGCAAATCCCCAATTTCTACAAGAAAACATGTCCAGTCTTTCCGAAAGCGCACAAATTCATTTAATTTGCCAAAAACAAAGACAGCTAAGAAGTTAAGATTTAATATTGAGGATGCAATGATTCCTTCTAATTCATCAACTACTCTTAATTTTACAAGTAAAAAATCAGTCGAACGTGCATCACAAGCTTCAGTCGCTTTGACAATTGAACAAGAAAATGCAGAAATAACGAATGAGAAACAGAGCATTATTCCGTCTTGCAAAACTCAAGATAATGAGTCTTCTATCATAGTGAAACATGAAGATTTGTCCACATCTGAAAGTAAATGCCTAGATAGGTCCATCAGTCAAACTCAAAATTCAAATGTTTCTATCAATGATGTGTCTTTTCAGAAATCCAATCTTTTTAAATCATCTCCTACAGTAAAACTATCTGTTGATGATGACAATAATGAAACTCAGTCCCAGGCTTCAGATTTTTCTGCTAATGCAATAGGGTTTATTCCCATCGACCAAAGTGCACCATCATCAAGCAATCATACAAAGTGTATTTCTTCTGACAGTGGCAATTCAGAACTGGCAAAAACTCCAACTATCAAAGTTTCCAAAATGCTAATACCTTCATGTGATAGTGTTGCTGATCTTACAAATATATCAAGCAAACGTGGCCAGGTTGCAAGTTCTATTCATGGTTTGCAAAATGACACCTCAAAACTTCATCGAAGTTTTGAGCTTGCTAATGCAGAGTCACCAACTAAGGATTTCGGTGCTTTTGACTTGAGCAGCAATGCTTTAATGACCGATTCGATTCAAGTAAATAATAAAAGTGTATCAGGAGCAGGTTTAGATTCAAGCACATTTCTTGATTCCAAGTGTGTTCAATTTTCTACAAAGCAGTCGCTTGATCGTTTGAAGCCTTCGAACAGTCCTGAACTACCATCACAAGAGTTTTTGAGTAATTTTCGAAATGATGAAATTGTTCATCCATCAACTTCTCGTGAAACTCGATTTAGTCTTGATGCTGAAACAAATGATGTTGGGTGTTGCTCTGAAGATTCTTGTAATGGTTTGTCTTTGAATTATTTCGAGGATGATATACCAACATTGAATGTTAAACCAAAACGAAAATGCTTTAACAGGGTCTTCCCAATAGCCCTTTCAAATCCTAAAGATAGTGATATTGCTAAACAACTAATTTGTGGCAGAGATCACGAAAATTCAACACTACTGCCTGAACTGCGAACTTCATTGAGTAGTGTTGAGCAGCCGCTAGATTCACTTCAAGATTTGAATGAAAAAGCTCCTTTGACTAATATCCTAGAAACAATTCCAACTGCGAATGCTGGTTTGGAGGTTCCAAAGTCCAACACTATTATTCTGAATGCATTGGCAGCTGAGAAAAATAGTCAAGATATAGCTTTTTCCAAAACACTTTCTTTGGAAAGTACGGGCTGCATTGATCTTTCTGCGACTCCCTTGCCGAAGAGCATCAATTTACAGCCTAAAGTTATGCTGATAGATGCTATCAAGACTGGTCAAATTTTAAAAGACAAAGTTTGTCGCTTTACCGAAAACCCTTTGGCGTCATTATCTTTTTCGGAGTCTACTTTAGCATCAAATCCACCAGATTCTTCTGATAAACATTCTGTTGAGGTAACAAAATCTTCAGTTTTGCCCATTGACATACTTTCGAATGACAACCTCAATCAAAATGTGCCTGCCTCTGGTCACATCAGGCAAGAATTTTTCAATCTATCTCAGCTAACCCCGCCTCGTTCTCCCTGGGTTTCAGAGTATAGCTTTACTTACAAAGGTTCTTCTTATTATTGGCCTGGTCCCTCACCTAGTGTTGAGGAAATCAAAGGAATGTCTGAAGATGAATCTGATACTGACGAAACCTTGAAAGATGTTCGAGTAATTCTCACCCGTCTGGAAGAGTCTGGAGCTTGGATTTCAAAGTGCTTTATTCAAGTAAGTTTAGGTTAAATTACAAGGTATTCGACCTCCAAACTAGTGTTTACTGTTATTTTACAACTATCTACAACCTTGGCCTTTAAGTATTATGCTATGTTGTTTTTGCTCAGCTGCTATTCAAGATTGATTTGAGACATCCCTCTGCCGATTGTTACTGAACGTCAGGCCTGGTTTGAACCTGAGTGTACTGTTTCAGTTTTGGTGTTGTGGTAAATTCCATCATGAAAGCATGATTACATAATTTGACAAGAGCACTGTTTTTTTGTACATGGTTGTCAAGCGCTTTTAACATTCTTCTAGCAAACTATCATTATGTGCAAGATGTAGATGACATACAGGGTGAGCATGAAGTATTTACCTGATTACAAATTTACGTTGCTCCTAGGATGTAAAAGGTAAAACTTTCATTTTCCGTATACCTATGCGACATTTATTGAAGTTTTATTTTTATATAAGCAGACTTTAATAAATCACAACATGAGCTCCGTTTGTGGCTTGGAGCACATCTAGGCGATATTCAGTTTCACATCACATGTGTTGAAGTATCTCCGGAGTTACAGATCCAATTGCTTCAGTGATTCTTGCAATTAATGTGCTTACAGAACATCACAAACAGGGGTGCAGTAAACTTTGTTCTTGACAAAACTTCAAAGAAAAAAGTCAAGAGAGATAATGTCTGGAAAACGAAGCAGCCAAGATGTCGGTCCATTTCTTCCGATCCATCTGCTTCAAATGATCTGACAGACACATAATCCCCAGTGTGGAGTGGTTCCATCTTACTGAAAGACTATGCCTGGCTGAAACTTTTCCAACTTGGGTGCAGCATAGAGGTGTAACATGTCTAGATATTTGCTGTGATAGTATGTTCAGAAAAAAAAAGATCCAATGACCCTATCGTGCATTAGACAGTACCATTTGTTTACCTTCCAGCTTTCTCTTTGGTGTTCTTCCACCACATGTGGATTTTGTGACCCCCAAATCCTGGCATTGTGTTTGTTGACTTACCTAGATATGTGAAAAGTTGCCTCATCAGAAAAGGCAACATGCTGTAGATAATCATTATCTCTATCAATTCTGTCAAGAATTTCTCTAGCAAAAGCAGATCACTTGGGACGATCGCTTTTTTGCAGCGCTTGAACAATTTGCACTTAGCTCGCAAGTGTTAGCGGTTGTGCAAAATTTTGACAACATTAATCTGTAGCACACCTAATTCCAAAGATGCTCTACGAGTCGACTTCTTTCAGCTTCGTTGAAATGCAGTATGTACAGCATCAACAGTGTCACCACTTGATTTTGGCCTGCTTGCTCTTGGGAGATCCTCAACGCTTCCAGTGTTTATAAATTTCTTATAACAGTTTTTGATAAATTTAACATTTGGAGGGATTCGTTGATATTTTTGAGTAGAATTGCATTGAACTGTGATTGCTGATTTTGTTTCATGGAACCATAAAACACATGACGCTTTTTTTTTCATTTTCCCCCTTATACACACTCGGAGCAACGTAAATTTGTAATCAGGAAAAGATTTTATGCTTACCGTGTATAACTTGTGTGAAAAGATTAGAGCCAGTAGCTCAGCTCACTAGCAATCGTACGCACCGGTGCAGCTAGAAATAAATAAAAATGGAGGGACAAAATTTTTTTGTGATGATCAAAAATATACAAATCGGCAGGGGTTCTGCCGTCATTCATGTAGCAGGCGCATGAAAAAATAAATGAAAGAGAATAGAATTGTAATGGTTTTACCTGATTTTATGTTAATTGACGATGCAATAACAGACGTAAAAAACGCGTTTTCTTCACGTAGGCCATACAAAAAAATCGCATATTGTCGTTATCGTTCATTTAAGCAGGCATAATAATAATTCAATTTTCAAATACGATATATTGTAAGAAACTAAGAACAAATGAGATGTACAATTCACAAAAACATATGAACAACCCCCGCCCACACCCAAAAATAATTGTTTTTTAAAAAAGTAGATGTTCTCTATTATTATTTTTGTTAATTGACACCACGTACTGCTTGCTATCTACAAACAGAAAAAAAATGCGCTGTTTTGTGGTTTGCCAATACAATGTTTACTGTACTGTTATCATTATCGTTGGTAGGAAATAGGGATCTAAGCATTAAGCAAGAATAATGCGATAGTGCCATCGACCATTTCAGACATGCAGTTAATTGTCTCAATCAAATAATGCATATCTGAACGCGTTGAAAAATGGTCATAACGAAATACAATAGGTTTATTTTTGCTTATACAGCACACCCACGAACGAAATTTGGTTCGTGCCGAAAACTGCGTTTATGCTTCCGGAGTGAATTTTTAGGCCCGGCCAATACTGTGCGTAAAATCGTGAACGTACAGGTGTATCGTTAGTTTGTTTTAAACAACTGGTTGCTTGTGCGCTGGTAAGGTGATACGCCAGATGTACCGAATTTCGGTTTAAAATAAACTAAAGACGAGCTTATGCTCTTGCGATTTTCTGCACATTATATATTAGGATTAGGCAGACGGTGTATGAGCGACTTATTGCTAGCAGCCAAATGGCATGCTCAATTTAGACTTCGATACAATTTGGGCGTCACCGGACTCGCAGCTCTGATAAACAACGAGAACATTGTTATACCGGTATATCAACACAGCTATACGGTGTAATATGCGGACTTAGAAATTGATCAAAAAAGATTTCCTAAAAATGAATTAGTATACTATTTACTGTAATAAATATTTGACATTGTGCAGTTTGAAGTTTTAAGATTAATTCAAACCAGCTGATCCCTAACCCCTGCTGAAAATAGAATTAAAGATTAAACTGACATCGTAGCTACGCTTTTGGTAAACTACAAAAACTTTTTTGGCAACATTGTATTGATTCCACTGTTTTTCAGGCAAGCAAGTTCTCTAGGCTGTTGGTCTAAATGTAGGCCTACATATGGTGGTTTAGTCCTATTACGTCTTATATATTTTTCAGTGTAAACGCAAAAAAATTAAAAACATGCAAAATGTAAGCAATCAAATGACATGCATACATATGTAAGCATAAATACGAGTGATCGGTGAAACGAACCTAAAACAGTATAATGAAAAATCAATATCGATGTTAAAGATAGATGGAGAGTCATTCTCTTAAAAGAGATTTACTTTCCTTCAGCACTTAGTGTTTTTTCTGAATGTTTTCAATTAAAATATGCTCGAAATTTATTAGAGTCGAAATACGATTTGACTCAGGTAACGTTTAATTTGTGAATTGATATTTGTCAGATCTCGGCCGCCCCAAATTTTTACTGGTATCTGATTCTACTTGTTCCATTTTAGAAAATGATGAGTTTTGAAACAAAAGGGATTGGATTTTTTGGTGCAAAATCGCACTGCGTTCTGCCTTGTTTGCGTTTTCCCGCAAAAGCAATGCGGTATGCTGACGAGACACTATCATTTCAAGAGAGCATGATACGAGTTATGCAATGATTGACATTTTCATTAAATATCAACATTGACTATACAATAGGGTGTCCCTTATTTTGACATTTCGAAAAGTTTTACTTCTGAACTTTTCAAATGGTTTCATTTAATGAAAAAATGGTATGTGCGAAATTTTAAACTTTTAAACTAAAGCTTGAAAGTGGCGTAAAGTCTTTCAAATATGGATGGGTGTTTTGTAGTTGCTATGTAGGAATACCACTACTATGAGCAGCAGAGTATTATTGTTTCATTGTGACCTTTACACGCATAACAATATTAAATCTTCTGAAAATTTATTAAAATCTTCTGAAAGTTAACTTAGAAACTACAATGACGAATCGGTTATGACATACAGTAGTTATTGCAGTTTTCAGTGTTTGTACCATCAACCAATTTTTCAAAAACTGCAGTCTCTTAACTAAGATGGTTATTGACTAGTCTTCTGTGGTATCTTACAGAGGGTTGAAATTTGCTTGGCTTGTTTGATCGAAATGTAGGTTTGACTACAAAATGTGCAATGTTGAAAGTTTCAGAGAATGTCGTAGAAGAAGAACGACCGTCACAATCTCGAGTGGATATGACCAACACAAAAAACAAAGCACTTGTTGAGTGTGTTACCAGAAACAATAGAAAGTTGATATGTCTGACCAACCTCTCAGTAATTTTCCACAGAGCAGCAAGCAAGATCTTTTGTGGATGCCTCTCTTTCACCTCTCTCCCGTTGCTTCTCGTTGAGACCCAACTTCCCTGTTGGAAATTACTTCGAAATACCTAGCACTTTCATGCTTTGCACGTGCTCTGTGCCTCCTTCAAGAATCACTTAACTTCAGCGCCATTGGCTCAAAATTAGTGATCAGCAAGTTAAGGAAGAAACCCTTTTGGTGATCATATTGCTTATCTACAGAAGAAACCCTTCTATTCATGCGCAAACCATTAATCATATGTTCTCCAATTCCCTATGGACTCCAATCGAATTGACTGTATCATCTTCCATAAGTGCAGTGGCCCTAGGTCATCCCAGCACGTTGAATACCCTGAGAATTGATTACCTTCTCTTCCTCGTTCAGACGCGTATGCATGGGCCAATAGATCTGTCCCTCCTTCCCTCATTCGACGGGTGTCACTGGAGTGTATGCCATATAATGCAAATGGTATATCTTCAATTTTTTTTTCAAATGGACCAAATGCTTCTAGTTTCATAGTTGAAACCCATCCCCTGGAGCACCGACTAGTCTGGTGTAACAACCGCAAGATGACTTGCCACTTTCAGTAAGTCCTTTTACAGACTACCAATCAGTTCTTTTCCTACTTTCAAAGGCCCCCTTATATCTCTGCCCAAGACCTATGTTAAAATGTCTGGTTTCATGTCTCCTCACTTTCCAATGTTCAGTGCCATTTCAAACTTTCAATCGATCTCCGGTCATGCTAGTACCCCTGGAAATAAGCATACTGATTTTCTTCCAAAGCTGGAGCCTCCCTGCCTACTGCGATGGTCCCTTTTCCCTCTCCCCAGCTATCGCTAATACTCGTTACACTCAGTATCGCGAATGGAGACGTCACATTCTGTCCCGTTCCTATAGTTTTACCATTTGAATGGGTCCTCTCACGCCCCATATGCTTTGAGCTTTCTGCTTTTGCTTCCTAGGTCAGAGTTTTAAAAATTGCCGTAAGTCAGTCGTAAGGAAAACTCTTCTTACAGCACCTGTGAATGCCTTCTGCAGGACCTTAATCATCTCTTTCTTGACGGTCTTGCCTCTAAGCCTCAATGCTAATCTATTTTTGGCTCTGCAGTCTGCACCCTGGCGTGTGGCTGAACTGTTGGGTCTCTGCAAAGTTCCATTGCTTCTTCATTCCAAGGGGTTGGGTAGCACCACCACTTGATAAGGCCGCGTCAAAAATAAAAACAATGCAGTATGCTTTACAGATTATTGAAAATAACTAGGCCATTGTTCCGAATATGAAGAAATCTACTCTTATGCATTAATAACTTGCTGTAAACATGACCATTGTACTGATTAGAAAACTTCCTATATGCGTGTAATGGTGTTTGTTAAGCCAACTTTGAGGTCACTGCGCCACCTCTAAACATCAAAATTTTGCAACAAAACTTTGTATGAGGTAGTTTTTGGCACAATGGAAACTTTTGAGAGGGTCAGACTCACAAAAATGTGTAGTTTAAAATCTGACCCCAAGTAAGGGACACCGTACTATACAAGCATTCCTACTCTCCGGCTTTTGTTTTTACCCTGTGTTGCTATAAAGCAACGTGGCTAAGTTCTTGTTTCAATAAAATCATGTTTTTATGAGCGATTGTTATATTAATGTGACGTACTAGACACCTTTATCAACCATATTTACCAAAATTAATTGTTTGATTGTAACTCATTTCCATTGTTACGTTAACAATGATTCACTTTGCCTTTTTGCTGCAAACGTTTTCGACCAGAATATCTCGGAAGCAATACAAGCTAGAGGGCTGAAATTTATAAAAGATAGACAAGCTTTGACGCTCCTTATTTGCAACTCAGTGTAGAATTACATTTGCATTGAGCGTTTTTAAATTAGTTTTTTGACATTTTATCTTTTTTGAATAATTTTTGTGAAATTGTGCATTTTCAAAAGGGAGAAGGGGACTAGTCCCCTTAATCCCCCCTTGGTTGCCCTGGTGATCATACGTTAAGCGTTTTGGTAATTTACGCGAACGTTAATGATTTTACATTTGGAATAACCTATTCTAGCTTAGTAGCATTACAAAATGCCACTACAGAACGAAAGTTTGCAATATTCTAGCATAGTTGAAAATGTAGAATCATCATCTGTGATGATACAAGTCAAGGTGATAAAAAGTATTCTCAATCTTGGAACAAAATAATGCCAGCCATGGCATAAAACAACTTACGAGCCAAATTTAAATGATAAAAAAGTTTATTGTAAATAATGAACAGAGCTTTTTTGATTTTGGTTGTCTATATTGCCGTTATTGATATGTCTAAAGGCTTTTTCAATAACCATGATCAGCAAATAACAAAAAAAAAGCTTTTAACCTGACATGAATGAATTTGTGTAACTTATGGTCAGAGGTGGGCAGCGCAAGTCATAGAAGTTGCACTGCAAGCGCATGCTCAACTACTCTGAAAATCTTGTGCCGCAAGCGTTTTCGCAAGCCCAAAAGGATAATTGCACCGCAAGCGCAAGTGTGACGTTTTGAAAAGGTTATTTCTAATTGACTCCCTGCTCAAACTGCGCTAGGCTACAGTGCAAAACCAATATTCAAAACAAATTATGCACGCTACTAAATTAGTTCACAAAAGATTATTGATTTCCTTTAAAAAACACAAGGATTTGAAAATGTGTATTGCTCAACCTCTTTGAGCGAATACTCTCAACACCCGCACTTGAAGGAACAGGGGAAACTCCACTAACAAAGTCATCATGTGGTAGTAAGCAAACAGCTTCGAAGTTTGGAGTCACTGGTTTTTTCTAATGGCTTGTCAAGGAAATTTTTTACAAGCTTTGATACATATTTTGCGCTTCTGGAGCAATTTGCATCACTCTTAAACGAATGGAGCACACTAAAAAAATCGTCTTGTTTTTTGTCTAAAGAAGTTGAGCGATTCAAGATTAGCTTATAAGAGCTGTACCACAGTATACTGTGGCTATACTAATGCTTTCACAACTGATTGCAATATCTTTGAAGTTTTCCTGGATTAACAAAAAAAGTTGCATTTAATAGTTTTTCTTGTTTCTTGTTTTCGAATTACGGTAAAAAAGTCGGACTGTTGCGAGTAACGCGTTTAATGCCTAAAGCAAGTATTAAATTTTTTTTAGAAACGAGGAGCGTATTTCTGGAAAGACAATTACAAAAATAATTTTTCTCTTTAAAATTTGATTTTACAACCATTTTTTAAATTATTCGATTGGAATTCGCAAAAAATATTTTAGAGAGAAACGCTTCAGCGAAAGAAGACCCCTGCTGTAAATACTAAAATTTTTTTGCAAGCAATAGACCAATAGAATTTCCCACGACAAGGTTTTTATGAACATTCTACCTTGTCATAGGGATAGCCGGGGGGGGACAAAAAGCCTGCCCCCTACCAATTTTTAATGCCACCAATAATAAAAATAATAGCAACAAAGCCTTCTGTTTTTCGGTTTCTTTTAGCATTTTCGCGTATACAACAGTATAGGAGTCAGTGCCGTAGCCAGAGCAAATAAAGTGAGGGGGCACTAGCCAAAAGTGGGGGGACACTAAAATAAACTGAACTTTTGTGTATAAAAACTGATAGTCAGATGTTGCAGGGCTACAAATATGTGCAATTTCAAAATAAGTCCGGCAGCGTTTCTTAACTCGTTTCGTCTGCGACTCATAATCAAATTGAAAAATCTATTTGCAGCAGTGAATGCTACCAGACGTGCAACCAGGTTTTTGCTAAAAAGGGTGACCCAAAAGTAAATTTTTTTGCCCCAAAATTGGCTGATTTAGCCCCCGTGCTGGACAAATTGATACAACTCAAGCGTGTCACAGACAGGGCATAGTCACTAAATATTTAGTGACTGTGAACGGGGCCTGGGGGCGGAGCCCCCAGCCGCTGGGCGATTTTGGAAATTTTGCAGCAAGAAAATTAGCGATTTTGGCGCCATCTTAATCACACTTCACACTTTTTGAAGCCACATGACTGACTACCTCGCTAAAATTCAAAAAGTCATGTAAAAGAATTAAATTGCTTAGCCCTTTCAGCCCCCTCCCCCCCTTATTTTGGGTCAAGTCTAAAGTACGTTTAAACGCTTCTATATTGAGGTTAAATTTTCTTAGTGATTTGGCAAAAGGGCTTAAGCCCCATCACCCTGGTTGCGCCACTGACTGTGACCTCAAAATTTTGAGTGTGCACTAAAAATCAAAACAACTGGTCTTTGAAAAAAGTGTTTTCACATATTGATTCATATCATCATACTAACGAAAAGTACAACTAACGATTCTGCAGGCTTACATCTCTCTTTTGGGACACATCCGTAAAGGCGTGGTAACAAGACAGGTTATTGCGTCTAATTTATGTACAGCAGTTGGTTAATTGCCAGCAATTTCGCGAAGAATAGAGATAAAGTCAAATGAGAATTATGTTTGAACGTAATTATTACTTTTTCCATTATTGTCTGTTGTTTTGTCGTTACGTAATGTTCCAAAAACAGTATTTTGAGTAAACCAAATTGGGGGGGCACAAGCAGTTTTTAGGGGGGGGCACGGCCCCCCCTGGTCTCCCCGTAGCGACGGCACTGATAGTACAACAGACTAATATTAATATTGACGACCAGGTGGCTTAGGCCCTTTCAAATCTAATTTTTGCCATTCAATTCGAATGTATAACCCAGAAGAAATTCTAGGTTTTTGTCATAAAAGTTGCAACCTTAGGCCCTCATCTAATCATTTTGTGAACTTAATGCAATATCATGACTACTTAGTAACCATCTATTGCACCACGTTTTTACACGACAAAATACTTTTGACAAAAAAAAAGTTGCTAGGCTAAATGTATATTGAACAAATTATTGAATTTGAATTGAGGGGGCCTGGGCCCCCTAGTCGAACATGTATTTAAACCCAGTTATATTCATGACAAAACAAAAAATCTAAGCAAATACTCCAGTGATTATTTACAGTTAGAAATATTGTAGGAGGCAATGTACCTTGCTTCTTCCACGTACTGAGTTGTAAGTCGGGCCGGGCTTTTCGAGTCAGGTTTTGGCCTGGTTCTGGCCTAAAGTTGACAAAAATTTTGTGCTGAATTCGGGCCTGGGACGTAATTTATTTTTTTAGTGCTCAAAAATATAATCAAAATAACTTGGCAACATTGCTAAATTTTTCAGACCCAACTTAACTTTCGTTTTTCGGGGATGATTTTGGCTTCAAATTAGTTTTCGGGTTCGGGCTTATATTTTTGGGTTTGGCCCGGGTTTGGTTCTAAAGTAGTTGGCCCTTTACAACTCTGTTTACCTGGGCCAAGTCACTAACAAAATTTAACCCCCAAATTCAAGAATTTAAACGTTTTTTGGACTTGATCTGTAGGTAAAGGGAAAACTCACCAGTATAGTTTTTTCAACTGGCTTTAAAAACGTGCAAAATATGATCAAAATGGTATTAAAATAGCTATTTTCCTTCCCAAACTTATGAAAAATCGCCCAGCTGCCGGCCCCCATATCCCAGTCTTTGATACGTTTGGGTTAAACAAGTTTGTCTCCACGTCTCCCAAGTTAGACAATTTTGGAAAAGGTTTTAACTTTTGGTTCAAGTCCTTTCCCTCCAGCAAAATTCAGGTTACATGCCAATTCAGGCCCCACTTCTGATCCTCTATTTTACGATATCTTTGTCCCATAAAAAGTCCCTCTTCGAAAAATTTGAGTAACGTCATTGCGTGTGATTTGCGGTTTGGCCCTCCCCTCCAATCAAAAATTCTGGCTACGCCTATGTACCTCGTTAATGTTTTTTTCTTAACTTTAATCACATTTGATTGAAAAACAAGCATTCCTAATCTAATATATTTGAATTGCTATTGCGTTCAAAATTGCTAAAATACTTGCGGCGCAAATGTCAGTGCAAACGTTTAAAAATAATTGCGGCGCAAGTGCCCACCTCTGCTTATGGTTAATGGTTATGGTGTCGTACTGGTTATAACATCGCATTGCTTGTGGTGGTGTCCCACTTAAGATAATTTGCTAGCAACATGGTACGACAAATAACTGCGGTAATGTGCATTTATGCCTGTTTGTTTTTTTGTCAAATTTTCAGATGTTACGGTCTCACTAATAAAATCGTACCATTGCGCAGGCAGTGAAAGTTAGTCGTAGATTGCATTTCCTCAAGAAAAATCACAACCAACAAAATCGCACCTTTGGAGAAGTTCGATAATAAATAATCGAGAAAAAAAAGTTTTGTATGTAACATATAAGCACATTGTATTCGCACAGGTGGCATTTTTCAATTAATTGTCTGGCTGTATGGCAGGTGTTAGAAATGTCACAAACAGATGTTAATTCAAGCTAGTTAAAGGGGTTGTAGATTTACAAGTTTACAAAAAAATACAAATGTCGATTTTTATTGGTCTTGGTTTTGTATTTTTATGACTTAAACTGTTAAAAAAATTGTAATCTTACGTTAGATTTTAGCCATATTACGCTAAATACAGTATCATACATTATTATTTGTGGCCTTTAACATGGCTAAGAAAATCTTAATAACGTTTGAGAAGGTTGGAACAATATACGACCATGTTTAGACTATGCGCAACAATGTACAATTCAAAAATCGTACATTGTTGCAAGCAAAATATTACCAATGGGACACCTCCATTATTCTGTGGAGGATTTAGGACCAAGTGAGGCTGATAATTTAACTTCAACCCAAAGTTTTCTAGTTCTAATGAAATATTAGCAGATTATATTGGCTGCATGTGGTGTTAATTGCGCCTGTTAAATTGCTCTCCTATTTTTAGAGTTCTCGAAATCACAAGTGCTGTGTGTGCTGCTCCAGTTTTTGCTGCAATTCCTCCTGGATCAAACTACCGTAATTTATAGGATTTTAATTTTAAATGTGAACTTTCATTTATAATTGTTGATTTTTTTTACAAGCAGGCGCGTGCTATCAATTGTTTTCAATGCGAACAAATTGCAGAGCTTAGGTGCAAACCCCTATAATCTAGTTAAAAGTAATAAAGTTTTGATGCTGCGCTCTTTCAGGTAAGTAAATATAGGGTTGAACCTCAAACAAACTTACATAAAAGGTTTTTTGGACTAATTGGCCCCTTTAACGTCCGCATTTTCGTTTTTTGTAAAAAAAATTATTTGAGGGTGTTTGGGGGGTCAAATGTATATAAGTATTGCATTCCAAAAACAAATTTGGAAAAAAATAGCTTACTCTCCATTTGTTGAAACGTGACAAATTTGTCCATCTGGTCGTTTGTGCGACTAAATTATACAAAAATTCCTGTTGTAAAATAGAAGGTGATTTTTACAATGGTAGACTCAAAAGTTGTTTTTACTCATCGACTGCTGGTCAGATATCCGAGTGGTAACGTGGTCTACTTTGGAGCAGACGGTATGGAGTTCAATACTTGGGGTAGTGAATTAGTATGTTGTCGCTAATGCTGCTACTTCTCAAAATGTTTAGGTGAAATACCGCGGAGATGAGCTCGACTAACTCATTACACGCTTCGGCGCAATACAGCGAGTAGAATGAAGATTTGATGTATTGCTCACTAATGCCAAATGTTCAGGAAAATATGCAGTTAGCATTCATTACACATAAGTTGGTGCAACACAAAAGAAGCATCAGCAGTTAGCATCTGCTGAATCTGGCTAATCAATCGCAAGAGTCTAGACAGTCTAATAAGTTACACTAAGCAAAGAAAATATACCCTAACGCTTGATGCAGTATCACACCTCTGCAATATCGCAAAAAATAACACAGTATTACAGTTACACAATAACATTGTCTAAAAAAGTGACCCAGTAATTCAGCTGTACAATGTCACTGTCTAAAAAAATAACACAGTAATCAAATAGGTTACGCTAAGCCAAGCAAATATACTGTAATGCTTGATGCAGTACCACAGCTCTGCAATATCCTAAAAAACGACACAGTATTACAGTTACACAATATCATTGTCTGACAATATAACACAGTGATACAGTTGCACCACATCATTGTCTGAAAAAAAATTCCATTTCAGTTTTTAGGGAATTTCCAAAAGCAATTTTTGTTCTTGTCAATACAAAGATATACTTCGCATTTGTGGCAAAAAAGATGTGGAGAGCTTTTACAACCCGGCAGTTTACATCGTGCCCTCTTCTCTTTGTAAATCGGAAAATGGTCCATATTGTCTTGCCGAATTCCTTGCTGAGGTATTGGTTTGGAGTTATGGCCTCGGGCTCTTTTAGCCTCATAGGTTAGCTCAACCGACGAGGATGGTCTGCCACGTTTTGCAGGACGAACGGCCTTTCCTTGTTTATGCAGAGCGTCTGCAATTTGATACTTGAACTTCAGCAAAGGTAGTTGTTTTCTTCGAGGCACTCCCATTTCTTCGCAATCTCGTCGATACAATAACCAGCTTGTAACTACCGTCATATCAGTAAAATGAAAGAACAATCGATGATAATACTTTTTTGAACGCAACTTTATGCGATAAAACACAATTAGTGCGTCCAACAGGTCCACTCCTCCCATATTTGCGTTGTAAGTTACGATTGCATTTGGACAAGTAACATCGATTCTTCTATTAGTTTTCGGATCATACCGACTAACCGAAGTCAACAGATGGGCAGAATCAAAACTGGTCAAAAGTGTAACTGGTTTCGTGTCCATCCATTTTATTGCTCTGAGAGTGGTGTTGTTTATCTTGCACTGCTTTTCTTTGTAAGAGCCCCTGCCTTTTTTTTTTTCAATCCTTATCAGATGGCAAAATGCAATCTCATAACCGGTTGCTTCTAACTGTTCCCAGGCAAAATATCTTCAATTCAGCAAGGTGGCACATCAGAGGTAAGGAAGAAAACCAATTGTCAAAAAAAAGTAAATGGTTTCTTCCAGAAGGAATAACTTGTACCAATCGTACCACAATATTAGAGCTGGCCCCTAGGTCAGGTTCACCCGCAAGAGGCTGTATCTTTCCGGAGTAGATTTCAAAGTCATGAATGATTCCTTTATTGCTGCACAACACAAAAACTTTGTACCCATATTTATGGGGTTTACCCGGCATATATTGCTTGAGGGAGGATTTCCCTTTGAACGGAATCATTTGCTCATCAACGCACAGAGTTTGTGGCAGTGCAATGGAGTTGTATTTCCTCCTAAGATTATCTAAAAAGGGTCTCACCTTGAATAGCTTGTCAAAATTCTCATGATCAGGAGGAAGCATGAAACTGTTGTCAATGAAGTGCACAAATCGTTTAATTTCTTCAAATCGGCGTCTTGATAGTATATCGCTGACTTGAATAATTCTGAGGTCCAACGACCAAAACGACCGCGAGTTCGAAATGGGAATGATGGCCATGAGCAGTATCACTGATAAAAACTTTTCAAACTCACATGCAGTAAGTCCTAAAGGTTTTGAAGGATCTTTTTGAGCAGCATATAAATTTGATTGTGACACAATGTGATCAATTATGGTCGTGTCAAAAAAAGATCGAAAGTAATCAATGGGTGCTTGAACCGTGTCAGTGTGGTAACTGCCTCCTAGCCATTGTGGAAGTCTGCGAGATGTAGATGCTCTGTTTGAATCTCTCCATCGTGGTGTTTGTTGCGAAGAACCAGGTGAAGAAGCTAAATATAAACATTTGGTGGTCAAATTTTTGGTAAGCCTATTGATGAAAATGCACAGTATAACTTATGCTAGCTGGGTATAATGCATGGATACCACATATTATTTTACATGAAAGCTGCAGGTTTGGCACCACCAGTTCTCCATCTACGAGACAAACTCAGGCCTTTTGCTAACATTGCTGTGAGAGTTGATCAGAGTAACAAGCATAAAAGTATGAGGAACATCTACAACTGTAATTAATGGCATCAATCTTAGCTTAGCAGTATGCACAAAATAAGGCAGTAACCAGTAGCAGTAAGCAAAGAAAGTCTCACCTGCGTTACTCCGCCGAGAACTTTGTGATAACGTACTGGGGGCAGAAGCAGGAGTAGTAGATGCAGTTGCATTATCTACGTAGAAAGCATGTCAATACACCATACTTACTGGATATCATAGTTTTTCAAAGCTCATCAGTAACTAGTAAGGCTTGTAAGTAAATCAAGTGTTGTCAACAATGGTATCAACCTTCCCTTATAGCAGTATGTGCAAACAGGGCAGTAATTAGTAAGCAAAAGATATCTCACCTGCATTATGCTGACGAGATCTTTGTGATGAAGTTCTGTGATCAGAACCAGCAGTAGTAGCTGCAGCTGGACTACCAGTATCTACAGAGAAATAAAAACATGTCAACACACCATACTTACTGGATATCTTGTAAAAAAAAATTTTCAAAGCTTATCAGCAGCTAGAAATGCATCAAATCATCAACAATTGTTGTAATCAATGGCATCAACCTTAGCTTAGCAATATGTGCAAATATGGCAGTAATTCGTTAACAAAAGAAGTCTCTGTTGTAAGGTACTGGGAGCAGAAGCAAGAGTAGTAGCTACAGTTGCATTATCTGCAATCGCATTATGCAGAAGCAGAAATAAAAACATGTCAACACACTATATATACTTACTGGATATCATATCAAAAAATTTTTTTACAAAGCTCATCAATAGCTTGAAACACATCACATTGTCAACAAGTGTTGGAGTCAACGGCATCAACCTTAGCTTAGTGTATGTGCAAATAGGGCAGAAATTAGTAAGTAAAATATGTCTCACCTTCATTACGCCGACGAGATGTTTGTTGTGAGGTACTAGGGGCAGAAGCAGCAGCTGCACTTGCATTATCTATCAGTACAATAAAAACATGTCAATGCACTAATACCATGTTAACAGTAAACTGAATCAATCAAACATCGTCTCAAATTGCAATAAGTTTTAGACAAATTTGTATAAGATTATAGTAATAAACATATACAAACTGATCCAGCAATCATGGCATGGATTCACAAATACAACAAAATCCTTGAATAGTCAAAATAGAATATGATGATTGCATAAAACCAATGATATTATCAGTATAATACAGTTGAATGCTTAAAAATCAATGCAATGATTGTGCAGCTGAACAACTAGCCTGTATGTGCATGTACTTGCCCTGAAGAACTGGATGCTGATCCTGCAGCAGCAGTGATATCATCATCAATCACATCATCATCATCTGAAAGATACAATTACAAAGTATTATGAAGTCAAAACTATGCAATAACACTGTATTCACAGACTCAACAGTACAATACTACTTCCAGATTCAGATATTGTACTTTAGAACTTTTATTTTGGGAAGATATCTTATTTTCAGGCTAAGTTGAATAAAATTCTTACCTGAACCAGCACTTTCAAATACAGTTTCATCAAAATTATAATCATGAAGTTCCAGATCAGAAAAAGATTCCTCATCGGAATCAAACAAATACTCATCATCGCTGTTGCCGACATCTCCTCCAGGTACTGCAGTCACATGCAAAGGAATTCTTGGTCTACGCCGACCATAAAATATTCTACTATTCATTTAGCTATTTAGTCTTACTTATATCAATGTGATACTTTATTTCAGTGTTTACTGTAACTGAAAAAATATAGGCCTATAGTGAGATGCTGCTTGAACAAAGTTGATTTTATTGAATCTTGGAAATTGGATACCGGTCACGGTATCCGGACTATGGTAGTGTACCGTTTCCAGGTTACCCTATCGGTAAATCAAATAGGGTAGGCTATTAGGCTAAAAGAAATTGGTCTAATTTTGAATTTGCTGTCATTGAGCAAGCACTAAGCATGTAGATTCTTCAGATGCCCAATGACAACTATTGCAGTAGACAAATCTGATCTGTGATAACTTGCAGCACTAGTATCGATCACGGTACCGTAGCCCCTGTATATACCGGTAGGACCGATACTATACATCACTACACTCTGCACTTACCACCCTACAGCTGACAGACCTGCAATATCATGGAAGATTGAAACTCTACCAACAAGAGTAGCCTAACAGTTTGATTGGGTTGAATGAAAAAAGTTGTTTGGATACACGAACAATTTACTTTCATATCTATAACTTCTGAGTCACCTAAACGACCAAATGGACAAGTTTGCTACGTTTAGAATCAGTCAAAATACTCTCTACCAAAAGCTAGTTCGGAAAACCTGTAACGCTTGTTCACACTAATACATAAATGGCTATTTATGGAAAATTTACCGACTTTCGCACTGCCTTCGAAACCTGACTAATACCGCGCGCTAACTAGCCTACCACTGCTATTCCGATATCTAAAAGTGAAAAGAAACAAACCAAAATTTTACCAGTCACATGGATGAAAAATTTTCGGGTTGCCAATAAAAATTATTAAAATGAAATGTATCAAATTCGATCCTGTGGACTGGATTGCGAAAATTTATCCCATTGTGGCAAAAACGGAAGAAACTTGAAACGTGACAAATTTGGTGAGTTGGGCGGTAAAGGGTTTTAAGATAGGTCTAAAGAGCCACAGAAATGCAATCACATCTAATCCGACCCAAGAACCCTCTAATTTGCAAAAAACGGAAATTTCCCCCTAATCCAGTTCGGAATGCACTGTTGCTTTTTTTATGAGGCTCTTAAGACCTTATAAAATGTATTAATAGATATAAAACTAGATCTGATGATGGAGATGAACATACTGGCCGCATGCTATGCCGTCAAAACGACGTCATGGGCACGTTGGCTGTGATTTTCAGTATATGCAATAAAAGGTGTCCCAAAAGTGAACCATGTAGACTTTCACGGAAACGCCAAATTTAACATATTGACTAGGTTGTTGTTCAACCAAAGTTTTTCAGAAAAATTTGTCTTGAGCTGATGACGTTATCATAGTGATATCATAGACGTTATCATAATGATATCACAGTAACATCATGGCCGGTTTTTTGCAAATGTTATCGTTTTTCAATGACTTTATAAGCGTTTCAGATTTTGCACTTAAATTTATTCCTTGAATCTAAATCATAAATTGCTCAATCAAAGCGATTAAGTCACAAGGAGCTCAAAAGTGTAGTTACAGCCACAGTTACAGGTTACAGCACAGATTACATCACAAAACGTTTTTGTGATGTAATCACTTTGACTTAAGCATTTTTTGACTTAAATTTGAGAAATGTACAAAATTCGAACCGCCTGTGACGTCATTTTGCAACAATCAGCCGTGCTGTCACTATGATGACATCATCGATTTAAAACTTTTTTTGAAAGTTTTTGGTGAACAGCAACCCACATGCCAGATTTGGAGTTTCCACGGGACACCCTGTAGGAAACAAAGTCTTTTTAATTAAAAAATTCATTTTTCTTAACATTCAAATAAGAATCAAATAAAGTTAAACACCTACCCAACAGTATCCAAAGCTTTAATAGGGCTGTTAAATGTTACGCGATTCAACAACAGTGATAATTTTCAATTTTTGTATAATTTTTCCCCATGAAAGTGCTGTTAAATTGTTAATTTTTCCAACATTTCTCATTTGGTTTTTTGTTATTGCCTTGAAACTGAAGAGCTTTGCATTGTACATTGTACAATAATTCTTTATTGATCTTCTTTTATGCTTGGGTTGTTCCGGCAGTAGGTTAATGCGTTAGCATTTTGCCGATTCTTTTTGCACACATTTTCACCAACCCAGTAGATTAAAATTTTCTCGTTAAGTCTGTTGCAGAGTATTTCAGTTAATAGTAAAACTGACGGAACAAGATGTGCTATTACTTTTATTTTTGTATTCCGCAACGTATGCCGCTGTACGGTCTGTTTGGTGAAGTTCTACGTTACTTCAAATTGTCGCGTTTGTTTTTTTAACAATTGCTGGAAAACAGTTCTACTAGCACATGTAGTACATTGCATTGCCATATGTGAAGACCTATTTTGTGCTTCTTACTTTAATTTTGTTTTATTGTTATGGAGTTGTTTTGCTGCTTGATGTGTTTAAGATTTGAACGATTACTGTTGTTGTTGTTGTTGTTATTGTGCTATACACATTGATATTCTTCTTTCATTGCCTCAAGTGTTCATCATTTTTTTCGCAATGTTCTGTTAAATCATTCTGTACAAATTCAAATGTGTTAATTTATTCTGCCTTGAGTAACAATTGTGTTAACTTCTAGGCATTCGACCAACCTGATTTGTTTTGGCATATCTAATAAATTATTTGTGTCCAGCTGAATGTCATTGCCAAAAACAGCAGTTACGCTAAGCGGGGTTATTTTTGTATTGAGATTTATCTCCGAAAAAGCATACGGTATTGCCAGTGGTGGGCAGTAACTAGTTACAATTGTAACTAGTTACTGTAACTAGTTACTTTTTTAGTAACTGTAACTGTAACTTCGTTACTTTTTTTCAGATGTAACGATATTTGTAACTAGTTACCAGTTTAGAGCCCTAAAAAAGTTACAGTTACTTTTTGTACTACATGCTTTGCAGCAAATTACAGATTTTTTATGAATTTCATTCAAAATAATTGTATTACAATGGCAACACAGGACGCACAGTCGCATGTCTGATCAACCATAACCTTTTATCCATATTTTCTTCACTGTGTTCACTGGACTATACATGTGGTTGCGGGTTAAAGTTTAAGTTAAAGCCGTCAGGCCTGTTTTTAGTCCAAATTTTTAATCACTAAAGTAACTGTAACTTGTAACTGTAACTAGTTACTTTTTCAAATTTGTAACTGTAACTTAGGTACTTTTTTTGCCAAGTAACTGTAACTTGTAACTAGTTACTTTTAGAAAGTAACTTGCCCACCACTGGGTATTGCACTGTAGTGGAAGGTTTTGACGATTTGCTATTTTTATTTTGTATTCCAATGAATGGAAAAAAGTTCGTCATCCATTGCAACTTGCTCAAGCTATTCATGGCTATTTTGCTGTGCTTTAAAGGCCACCTAATGTCTGCAAACCAATGCACTGAAAATGCAATAAAAAAGTATTACTAATCGAATGCTGAAAACCTGGTTTAGATACACGATCTCAGTTTCAAGCTTTCGCGTTTTTAAAAAGTGACATGACGTCATTAGACCCAGGAGTTTGGTGCCTTCGACTAATTTATCTTTGCAAAGGATAGGCGATTTTGGAAAGGCATAAGATAACAGCTTGCTAGTCAAAAAGTGTTGTGCAAAAAAAGGCGTAATTAGCTCAAAGTAAAGTCGAAGGCACCAAACTCCTGGGTCTAATGACGTCATGTCACTTTTTAAAAACGCGTAAACTTGAAACTGAGAACGTGCATCTAAACCAGGTTTTCAGCATTCGATTAGTAATACTTTTTTTATTGCATTTTAAGTGCATTTCAAGATTAGTAACACAGCGCTCAACAAGATGGATGTAATTTTTTACTGTTCTTGATTCCCTACCCTCGTAACCAATGATGAAACGTTTGAGTGCATTCCCAAAATCTTTAAAAATTACAATAGAATAATAAAATTGATTTCGGTCTCAAAAAATTCATCGTCAGTTTATGAAAAAAAGAAGCAAGTTAGAAAATTAAAAACGGGTAAAAAATCTGCAACAACTCAGCTGTAAACTTGTTAGATAAATTGACGTCAGAGCTCAAAAGATTTCTACTCGCTTCTTAAAACGTCGAGATTTTTTTTCTGCAAATGTATTCAAGAATTTCAAACTTTTGCAGTCAAAAGTAACCACAAACCGTTCAAGACTCACCCTCCACTGGGCGTAATATTGTAAGCGTATGCGGTATACTTTATTTAAGTCTCCACTTCAAGCTCACCGAAAGTTTGGTTGCGATAAACAAAGGATACGCTCGACGTACATGATTTTGCATCTACTCAGGGGTGCCGCAACGTCGGAAGGGCAATGGGGAGGGGGGGCAGCTTACTGTACTTACAGTCATTACCACCTACATTGCTCTCTAATACTGTCAAACGCTTCAACAAAACCAGAATACTGAGTACGTCGAATAAACACTGTTGCGGATTCAACTCTTGCGTCTAAAGCTTATACTGGGGTTCTAATCCAGGGGGAGCCTAAGAATTTTCTTTGTCTTGCTGTGTTTGAACACTCAAGTTCCAACCCAAATAGTATATTGTTTTCCTTAATATTAAAACTATAAACGATCGGGTCTCAGGTAAAATAAACCAACCAGGAAAGAAAAAATAACAGTAAATTAACTTTTGCTCAATTTAAAATGGCGTGCTAGCAGATACCCCAAGAAAAACTAAGTATGACCAACCAAAAAATGTAGCTAGGTGTGGTGAAGTATAGTCGCGTGATTTTGAACTGTACGCAAATTGAGGAGCGGAAGGCGTTCAAAAACTTGTTACAGAAGCGCTAATTTTACAAATTTGCAGTAATTCCATAACTGCGCATTGCGCAAAACCGGTTGCTCTAGGTAAATTATAGTGCTGGAACAAACACTAAAAAATTAACAAACGAATTATGAATTAAGCAAGGGCAGGTTCAGCCGCTGTAGGCCATTGGGGATTTAAGGGCAACGCTCTTAATCGCCGAAGGCGAGGGGGTTTGGGGGCAGAGCCTTCAGCGCTTGGAGATTGAGCGATTTTTTTTTGTAAAACTAGCTTAATTTCAGGCCTATTTTGGCAAAATTTAATGCTTTTAAAACGTGGCATGGGAATTAGCAGCGCAAAAACGGGAATAAACTGGCTGCGAAAATGGGCTGTGAAGGCAATGGTGAATATTATCGATCGGTGGTCGAGTGGATAGAGCGTCTGCTACTGATGCGGTAGAATAGGGTTCGGTTCCCGGTCGGGTCAAACCAAAGACTATAAAAATTGGTATTCAAAGCTTCCCTGCTTGACGTTCAGCAATTGAAGGGACAGTGTGAAGCTTCCATCGTGTGTGGTAGACAGATGGGCAGGTAGCAGCTTGACTCGAAGACCGAAAGGTCCCTTCGCTGTCTCCTGGCCAAGGCAACTTGGTGAATAAAATGTAATTACAATAGTAATTAAATATCAGTCTCTTTATTACAAGCTGGTAAATCATAAAATACGAAAATCACAAGTTTAACCTAATTCGTCTGCTTTTACAAAAAAAGATAGTTTTGGAGATGTTCAATGTTCATCCCCGTTCCACCAAATATTTCGCTGTTAAAGTCTTACAAGAAATACATCTAGCTCCAGCTATTGCAATAAATTTTAGGTGTTGAAAGTGTTTCATATTTTTCCGGTTTGAGCAGGTGTAGAAAAAAGCACTATTACCTTATCCAATACTCCATAGCCATTATCTTAGCCAACGCATCCATTGATGACTTTCGATACGAAAGGCAAGACTATCAGTAGCGTCTTAAATAACGCTGCACGCAATAATTTGATATTCTGGATTATTCTAAGTTTCGTAGTTCTTGATTTCTGTATTCTAAATTCAAGAACAAGAGAGACAATTTACCCGTTTGTCAGAAAGTTAATTGCAAGAGAAAAATTTACAAAAGTCAAGGACGATACAGATTCTAGTAAAGTTGTTTGGACAGTAACTCGCTTCACGGCGGAGAGTTACGCACGAATCCCACACAAGGGCGGTCCGGACCCCTTGAATCCGCTACTGGTAACGTCAGCGTCGATCGTTCCAACTAACCAGCTGGGCATAGTATGGAATGAAATGGAACGGAAATTTCGGTATGGAAGATGCCAGAATGGAATGGAAGACAATCTTCCATACCAATTCCATACTAGATTTCGTGCATTGTAATTACAGAAAAATATATACCGATGTCGGGTAGTGACAAATAATATTGTCACAGAAGTGTTCAACTTCAATATCTACGGGTATTATTTGTCGTCAAATCGTGGTAGTTTGGTTGTGTAAATTCGTTGCACAAATGGTGTATGTATTGCATCATATAGTAAGTATAGACATTGGAATTTGTAGCATTGATGTTTTGGCAGGTTTGAATTGTTTTGTTTAATTTGAGATTCACAATTTGCCGAGTCGCAATTTTTTTGTTCTTCTATCGTCGCGAAAATTCGTGTTAGCTTTTTCATCCCCACTTCGGCTTAATTTTATTCATATTTTTAGTTTTTAAGATAATAGTAATTCTTTATGGTGTTAACTCTTAGTATTTCTATTACGGGAAATGTTGTTTAGCAGGTTGGTTTTGCAAATTTTTATACTTGGTGTGAGAGCAAACTTGTACGGTAATCATTAAACTATAAGCATAGCCAAGTGGCCTGGCCCCTTCCCCCAATTGAAATGCTATCAATGATAAAAATGATGACACAAAATTATTGTTTATTCAGTTTCGTGCTTAGGGGCTCTGCCTTCAGGTACACTAGTTCATGATACGCTTCAGGTACACTAGTTTACTCACGCGTCTTTCTGATCCAGGCATTTTAACCCTTGGTTATGGTTCAAGCCTCTCTCTGCAGCAAATTCTTGGTTACGTGAAAAATTATGCCACGGGCTTCTGATCTTCCGTTTTACGATATTTTTGTCCCATAAAAGGTTCCTCTTTCGAAAATTTTTGATGACGTTATTGCATGTGATTTGTGGTTTGCCCCCCCCCCCCAATCAAAAATCCTGGCTTCGCCTATGACCAGTGTACTACCTATTTTACACTTAAACAAACCGACAACAAAATATAACTGCGGAACTATAAAACTTGACCGTGATTTTTCTAATGCTATTGCGCTGCTTACAGTTTAACTAATTTGTTATATTCATCGTGTTTTTGACGTGAAGAAAAAAAAGCAGCCAATGGCACGACCGTGCGTCATTCTCAGACAAAACTTGTTTTGATTGGTTGGAAATCTTACACAATCAGCCAATCGAGTATTACTCCTCGATAGTGCCAGAACGGCGACGTCATCACAAGCATGTTGCGAACTGATTGATACACAGCGCGTTGTTTCTACTGCTAACACCTTTTTGTGATCTGTGGTTTGTCTGTAAGTAGCATTTAAGACGTAATTTGTAATTTTGGCTCCTCCAAAAAAGAAATAAAATTATCACAAAAATTACTTTTTTGAAAAAGTAGTGTCTTTACCGCCAAAATTTCTAAAAACGTAATTCGTTACAGTTGGCTAATTTGTTAATGCCCACCACTGTCTATACTAACTTGCGTCAGCGACCCATTCATAAAACCTTGGCGACTCACATTTAGGTCGCGACGGTTTGAAAAACGCTGGTGTATATAAACTTAAACATTGGGTCACAGCAGGGTTGGGAATCGATACTCAAAAATGTAAAGATTTAATCGATATTCGATAGTTCATCAAAAAGTAAAGAATAATTCGATTTCGATGGCACTTCAAAAAAGTAAAGAATAAAGAATACCATAATCGATATTCGATTCCGGGTATTTGGGAAAATGATAGATGGAGAGCGATGGAACATGCAGACGCTTTTCGCTCACTCTAGCAATAAGCATCAAAGTATCGGAGTTCCTTGCTCAAATCTCAATCAAAGCAGTCAGACAAACAACAGAAAACGAGCCAATTACAGCTTCCAGATCATAATAAAATATGGATGACTATAAATGGTTTCAGCTGTCTAAAACCAAGAAATGCAAGAGGTAAATGTAACAATTAGGCTATCAAAGCAAATCTACTCACCAGAAATCAACTTACTAACGTTACACAAAGAGGTTTAAACAATTAAACTTCTAAGAAATACTAGGCCTATCAGATTTTTATTACTGCCTTTACTGAAAATAACGCAGTTACAGTTCACTTGTTTTATTTATGAGTTCAAATTACCAGAGTCCCCTGCATAGCAAGTAGGCAGTATTGTCTTAGCCTCTAGCGTCTAGTCTGTCACCTACATCATAGCACTATGCCTGCATTGACAATCACTGCTGGCCTAAAAATCACTCAACTGTATCGGAAATACAACTTCGCTTATATAATTAATTAAGAATCCTCTTCGGAGTGTTTGCTCGTTTGCTGTTGCATAGCTTTCTGAAAAAAAAAATCGAATATCGTTTTAACCTGAAAAAAACTAAAGAAAACAGCATATTCGATACTCATTCCAAAAAGTAAAGGATCTGGTGTATTCGATTGAAAAAAAGTAAGGAATATCGCAATCGAATATCGATTATAATCGATTTTTCCCAACCCTGGGTCACAGACTCTTCATTGGAACGACCGCCGCTCCCGTCGCGTGTTCCTTTGTTTTTACACGACCATTTTGAAACTTACGAGTGTGAGATTTCAGACTTTTGCTTTTAACTAGAGAAAGATTGGGTCTAGGTACATGAAATTTTGACAGCAGTTTGAGATTACTGAGTTGTATGTTTGTACCAAATTTCGAGGCAATTGTTCACGTGACTTTGGTTCTAGGACCCAAAAACGCCCCGAAAGTTTGGCGTAAAAAGCCGTCTCAATCAGAAACGGCTGAAGTACGGCAAGAAATATATTTCACACGGTTATATGTTTTAAGATACCCTTTCATCCCTACAAACCCACATTTGATCCCGATGAGTTTTTTTCTTTTTTTTGAACGGCTCCAGATAGGGCGCCAGTTTTTTTTTTCATATCAAAGGATATTTACCACACAAATATTTTGACATAATTTGAGGGTACCACACCCTTCAGAAACCCCCAAACGAATCTTCCCAAATATGAATTTTTTGAACGGCTTAACCTAGGGTGTCAGTGTTAATATTGTTTGATATCAGTAGATATTTAGCAGACAAATATTATGAGATAATTTAGGGGTACCCCCCGGGAATCCCCCAAAAATGAAGTTTTTGAACGGCTTAACCTAGGTTGTCACTTTTATGATAGCAGTAGATATTTAACAGACATGTATTTTGACATATTGATATTTTGGGTGTACTACCAGAGGTGGAGTCCTCGAGGAGTCCTTGGCCTCGAGGACAGATTTTGAAGTCCTTGGCCTCGAAGGTCAAGTCCTTGGCCTTAGCCTCGAGGCCTCAAGTCCTCGAAAATTGGCCTGTCCTCGGCTCGAGGACAGCACTAGTTTTTGAATTATTAAAATTTTGTGTAGCGCTTGAAAAATTTTTTGGAAAACGTTTTTTTGTGGAGATCGCTTGAAAAATTTTTGTGAAGACCTTTTTTTTTTGGAGATCGCCTGAAAATTTTTTGTGAAGACCTTTTATTTATTTATGTTTTTTGGAGAGCACTTGCGCTTGTGTCCTTGGTCCTTGGCCTTGGCCTCGAGCATTCCTGTTCTTGGCCTCGAGAGTGTCTGTCCTCGGAAAGGCTGTCCTTGGCCTTGGCCTCGGATTTTTTTTGTGTCCTTGGCCTTGGCCTCGAGTCTTGTGTCCTCGACTCCACCTCTGGGTACCACCCCCTAGGACCCCTAAAAATGAATTTTTTAAACGGCCTAATCTAGGATGCCAGTTTTTTTTTGATATCACTAGATGTTTGAAACAAATATTTTGACATAATTTGGAGCTGCTAACCCTCTTCGACGAACCCCAAAATTAAATTTTTTGAACGGCTAAATTTTGGGTGCCAGTTTTTATATCAGTAGATATTTAACAGCTAAATACTTTTACAATTTGGGGGCACCCCCACTCCCGGAGACACCTCAAATGGACCCCCCAAAAATGAATTTTTTGAAAGGTTCAAGCTAGGGCGTTAGTTATTTTGACATCAGCAGGTGTTTAAGAGACAAATATTTTGACATATCGCAGTTCCAACAACTTAGCTTTGTTAGGATGTTTTTTTTTTATCATGATCAGTCACTACGTTGTTAATTAAATATATATATTGACAATGTCTGAAGTTTCAAACCCTCTTTTCCAAGACGACATTTCTAATTAATTTCTTAACGGGAAAGCGAAAGTTTTTTTAGAATCCCATTGTTCAACATGCGTCGGTCTTTCACTGAGATTGCTTTTCAGCAAGCTCGCATCTAGTTGGTAGACTAAAAACTGACTGCTTTGTCATTGTTTTCTTCGCGATTCATTTGCTCTAAAATACGTTAAGCCGCATCGCGCGAGTATAACGGAATTTCTTCAGCCACAATAACTCAAGCATAAATTGCAGTATATTGCAATCAAATTAAACGCCAGGTAAAGTGCATTCAAAAAACGGAATATCGGGGGTAAAAAATTACTTCAGCTTTGTAAAAGGCCTGGGCTGGCGCTAAGCGTTAATAGCGGATTTAGGATCGGGGCCAGAGCTGGCGCTGATCGTTAATATAACAGTTTCAAGATCAGGGCCGGATCTGTTGCAAGTTTTTAGTTCGGGGCCAGATCTGTGTTTGATCGGGCGCGAGCAATAAGATCACTTTTGCCCGATCTAGACCAGATGTTCGTGCCAGATCGGGGCCCGTTTAGAACGCCCGACCTGGCTTCGGGCTGGCACAGATCTGGCTGAGTGGTGCCCGGTCTGGCCCCGATTGCTCGAAACGCATGGTGCCCGGTCTGGCTCGGATCTCAGCCAGATGAAATTGCTATCTAGGTTAATTCGTCTAAAATATAAAGTGTTTTGATCACATCTCCCATCAAAAATTGATAGAGTATGTTATTAATATTAGGCTAATTAAAAAATTGATTAATTTTGCATTTGTGTACTTAAGGGGAGGTCAATGGCTTTAAGTGTTACTTTCATAATGTTAGGTCCCTACGCAATTTCAGCAATGCAGTGAAAATTTGTTCTACTTTTTCGAGAAATCTATTGGCAATTGATTGAGGTACATGACGCAGGCATGATGTCATGTGACCTCCCTTGATAGCTCTGCCTCATGCTAAACTACATATATACCGGTAGCTAGCAAGGCTCAATGACTGGTCTCAGAGTTCAATGGTAGTTGCAGTGAAGTTTGGCAAACTTTTTGGTTACACTGCAACTATCGTTAAAATCTGTAAACAGTCATTGAAACTATCAAGCTATTAGTTTAGCGTGATGCATAGCTATGAAAATAGGTCACATGATGTCATGCGCTCAATCATTTGCATAGTTTTTCTTGGATAGATTCATCGAAAAGCAGAACAAAATTTTCTATCGAATCTTCACTCCGTTGCTAAAAAAGGGTTACTTAACAATATGGAAGTAACTTTTAAAGCCACTTGACCTCCCCTTTAGTAGATCTACTAGTTCAACTATCCTTGTGTTTCCTAAATGCAATGGTACTGCATTTTATAGAAAGTTTTTGTTTTCTCATGCAATAGTAAAACTTTGTAATTCTCATAGTTCTGCTTATGACTTGAAGAAACACAGATTTTGCTGTTTTTGTTTTTTTACGTAGATTTTTTTTCGCTTTTCATAATGCAAACAAGGATACGGTGATATGAGACAATAAGAAGAGTGCATGTATCCAAATTTTTACTCTGTCAACAGGGCCACCGAGATGGGGTACAATGCCCCGGGGCCCATGGAGTTTAGGGGGCCCATGGGCTTCAGGAGGGCCCACTCAAATGATACTATGAAATCAGCATGTGAGGCCTGAAGACCTTTTTTTTTGCAGATCACCTAATTTAGGCCAGAAAAACCAATCGAATTTCGGTGAAGACCTTTTTTCTTTTGGAGGTCACCTAATTTCGGCTGGAAACACCGTTAGAATTTCGGTTTAAGACCTTTTTAAAGCGGCATTTTCTCTGTTTTGGAGTTCACACAAACCGGAAATCCGTTATATTTGAGCTGGCCCTGGGCCCACGTTTGGCTCTCGGCGCCCATGTGTGTCAAAGTGATTGAACTAGCAGGCTGTGTAGCTTTTCACTACCTCAAATCAGGCCATCAATGTTGCCCTGTTTTTAGTTAATGGTAGCCAAGTATAGGTTTCTGAAACGTTGAATTACCCAATTGTAAGAAATGGAGAAAGCTTATTGGATAAGAGCGATGCTGTGCTCACTGGCGCCATCGTCCAATTATTCCCAGCACTAGTGGGTGATATTGAGAGAATTATTTTCAATATTGAGAAATTGTGGATTTTTGTACCAGAAAGCAATTGTTTAAACTCTATATGTAAAAGTGCCTTATCAAAAGTTTTCTTATTCAGTTAAAAAGTGCAATGGTTTAAAACTTTTCATTTTTTGTGCGAAGACCCCACAATTTACAGTACTGGTAGTCATGCTTCTTTTCAGAGCTTAGATTGATGTATTGTTCAAGTAGAGCTGTTAGATATGGATATTAAGAATTTCATTGAAAAAAAATTACCTGAACTTCACAAGAATGGCGAAAAGTTAAATGATGCTGTATCATTCTTTACGAAATTGGGTGTAAACAATGAAGAAGATATGAATCTGTTAGAGCAGACGAGTGACTTAATGCCATTTTTTAATCTTGTCCAATCCAGAAAATTACTTCAAGCGTACAGGTCAACACGAAGTAAGCAGTGATGGAGTACTCGAGTACAACTCGAGTACCATTTTTTGAGTACTCATACTTGGAACCCCAGATACTCGGTTGGTACTCATACTCGAAGGTCAATGTACTCGGTACTCAGCCAAAAAAAGCGCCGAGTACACGAGTACCTTTGGCCTTTGCTAAAAGTAATAAACAAAATGAATTTTTAATAGCAAACTGCAGCCAATAAAACCCGCTAATTCATTGAGTTGCTTTTGCTTGAATCCGTGCAGACCGCAGCTGAACAAACAGCTTTTTAATGGTGAGAACGAGCGAAATCAAGCGTTGGAATGCAGTAAAGTGGTTGGGTGGACAGCACACAGTATTGTTTGACAACGAACACTTTTCTGCTGCAGAAAATGTTTGAAAGTTGGAGCAAATTTTAATTTATTTTGCAATTAAAGTTACATACCACAGTAATCAAGCCACGCGAGTTACAAAGAGTGCATCAGTTGGGTTAGCATTTTGCGGTTTCAGCTCAAATGTTGATAGAATATTTTCTACAGTAGATGTATTACTTTAATTTCCCAATCCCAAATAATAGTTTTACTGTGGTATTGGTAGGGGTATCCGAAAAAGCATAGACTTAGATTTGGAGGCAATATTTTCAGTGTTAAATTTAGGTCAGATAGCGATAGCTTAGTTGCATAGTTATTCTGAAGCTAAGTTGCAGCTGTAGGCAAAGTTTTACTTTTTTTGCAAGAAATTGATAAAATAATAAGTCAAGTCTTTTGATAACGCATGTAAAATGCGTGTAAAATACTAATGTGACTATAAGCACTAATTAGGATTATTTTATAAAAATGAATGTTAGATCTAAAATTAAATAATAGGACAGTAAACAGATAAATATACAGAATAAAAATACCGCTATAAATTACAGTAGTAGCTAGTGGCTGATATTAAATTGCAGCATTATTTTATGCTCACTTTACTTAGTCACCTCCTTTGAAATACACCGTTATTTCGAGAGCATTTACTACTACGTCATTTGCATAGGTGGGCACAAGTCCGTTAATCGTTAATAACGAAGCTAACTTTTTCATTAACTCGTTAATCTGTTAAAAAGTTTTTTCATGTTAACGGACTAAATTGACTTCCGTTAAGTGCTGTTAACGGACTAAACTAACTTCCGTTAAGTTCTGTTAACTTCCGTTAAGGTTTTTATCGTTAATATCTTGCAGCTTCGTTGTGCATTTAAACTTGTTTTTATCTTGAAATTAGGTTAGACTGTAAAATGTAACTTTTAAAACACAAAAAGACCACCATAGCAATAAATATTTCCTTACAATCAGCTCAACAGCGTCAATACGTGTTCTAGAAGCGAGTGAATAAAACGAAATGTAAATTACACGCAAAATGTTAACGGATTAACGGACTTTATTAACTTTCGTCAATTAAAGCTGAAAATAACGGATTAATGTTAACGGAGGTGTGAAGTTTGTTAACGGACTAATGGTTAACGAAGCTAACGTTTTGCATTAACTTGCCCACCTATGGTCATTTGCAGTTTAGTGTTACAAGTTTTAGACAGTTAATTAAATGCTTAGGAGAGCACAAGTCCGTTAATCCGTTAATTACGAAGCTAACATTTTCATTAACTCGTTAATGCGTTAAAAAGTTTTTACATGTTAACGGACTAAATTAACTTCCGTTAAGGTTTTTATCGTTAATATCTTGCACCATTCGTTTATCATAATGGTACAAACCAGTTTGCACTGGTAACACTTCCCTTATAAAAAAATATCCCGGTAAACATGAAACTATTGGGAAAAACGTGGATCTGACCGGGAAAAACTAGGAATCTATGCCGGTATTTACTTAAATTACCAGGATTTACCAAAATAAAGATTATCAAATTCTCGTACAACCAGGAATAACTGTGAATAAATGGGATTAATGTAATCAAATCCCGGTAAATCCCAGTAATTTTACTTGGTTTTACTGGGATTTACCAATTAATTATTGAAAAATCCCAGTAATTATCAATAAATCCCAGTAATTTTACTTGGTTTTACTGGGATTTACCAATTAATTATTGAAAAATCCCAGTAATTATCAATAAATCCCAGTAATTTTACTTGGTTTTACTGGGATTTACCAATTAATTATTGAAAAATTCCTGTAATTACCAATAAATCCCAGTAATTTTACTTGGTTTTACCAATTAATTATTGAAAAATCCCAGTAATTACCAATAAATCCCAGTAATTTTACTTGGTTTTATTAAAATTTACCAATTAATTATTGAAAAATCTTAGTAATTACCAATAAATCCCAGTAATTTTACTTGGTTTTAGTAGAATTTACCAATTAAATCCCAGTAATTACCAATTAATCCCAGTAATTTTACTTGATATTATTGAGACTTACCAACTATAACTTATAATGAATCCCAATAATTAGTAATAAATCCCAGAAATTTTACTTGGTTTTACTAAGATTTACCAATAATTATTACTGAATCCTAGTAATTATCAATAAATCCCAGTAATTTTACTTGGTTTTATTGGGATTTACCAACTAATTGCTAATGAAACCCCGTAATTACCAATAAATCCAAATAATTTTACCGGGATTAACCAAACATTTTATTGAACTCCCTGAATTTCTTATACATCCCAGTAATTTCACTTGGTTTAACTGGGATTTACCAATAATTACCAGTGAATCCCAGTAACTAACAAAACAACTCAGTAACCTTATGTGGCATTGTTGAGCTTAACTATTAAACTTAAAATATCTACAGTACAGTATATGCAACCGAGATCGAACAGCATAAAAGCTGGTAATTTATGTGAGAAGAATTTATGGCCATAAATTCTGGTTAATTTCACAGCATAAATATCGGGCTTTTCCTGCAGTCAGCCAAACTCACGTTTTTTCCCAATATTTTCATTTCGCTGAGTAATGCAACATCAATTGCGAGTGTATACAACGTAATGGCGGAACACAAAATATGCAGCAGTATCAAACAAAAACATATTCTACTGTAAAACCAGCAACAAATTACAGTAGCATCAAAACTTTAACTTAAAACCTATATAACGCCTATTCTTAGTATTACTGGTCGTACAAAGACAAAAATAATACTGCATCATACATAAATGCACAGAGGCATATAACTTCCCGATTTGCTGCGTTAATGCAACGTACGGTCGCACAGCAGTGTAGCATTAAATCAGTACCGGCATAATTAATGATGTAATAGTGGAACATAAAATACCCTGTAATATGAAACACAAAAAACATTCAAAAGCAGCAAACAAAACAGCACCAAAACGGGAACTTCAAACCTCACTTTTTATCTTTTCAAGAGTATTATTGTTCACGCAAAAACAACAACGAGTGAGAAAAGAATGCAAAAACACACAATCATGTGCTACCAAAGGGGCGCAGATGTATGTCAATGTTTTGAATTGTTTTCTAGCTGGAAGCGACTAATATCATTGAAGACGAACAGTCACTTCATCGTCTGCTAGCTTCGATTAAATAATGCCCAACTTATAGCGCTAATTTGTGGAAATCATAAATGCCGGAGGACTAATTTTTGAATTCTCTGCTCTCCAATTTGGTACCAAATTACCCCATGATGAAACACCACGAAAAATCAGCAGGATCATCTCTGAATATGCTTTCAAAAGCAGGAGCTAAAGTGCACATACTTAGAATAAATTCTTTGGTTTACGTTTTCAAGAAATGAAACAACATCAAGCGGACTTCGCTAAACAAAGAATAACAAATGCTAATAAGCAACGACAAAAACGGACGTCCATGGTATACAATCGAAAACTACGCTGAATGGCAGAGTTGTGAAATTATAATGAACTGCAAAATCTATAAACGCACCTTCCGATGGAATGCTGTGTTTAACCGCAAGAATTGTAACTTACCAGCTTAACTTTCTGACTGAGGTGGAACATGAAATAGAATTTGAAGTACAGAAAGATCCTTGAGAGGTGTAAATCTACTATGTTTGCTTAATGCGTGTTAATTTTTTGTGTTTCCGATGATTACAGTCACGTTCAATACATTATTTTGTTGACAGCTGAAATGCTACAGTTTTTCCAAAAATAACACGTAACCTATCACAAGAAATACCTAAAAAATTTAAGATACTTTATTGCAATTTAAAGCAATAGATACGCCTTCCTCTATTAAGATGATGATCTAAGCCATTCACATCCGCTACGTTTTTTTTTCAAAACAATTTCTTGACAAAAAATTTCACTATTACGAGATATAACAGAAATGATTGGAAAATATGTGCTTTCACAATCCTGATGTAAATTCAAAATTTACATGAAGTTAAAAAAAATTTAATTTCTTATTTTGTTTTGCAAAGCCAAAAATCAAACAGCAATGTTTTATGCTGAAAATAAATTTGCAAAAAGAATATGCTCCATAATAAGTTATATAATCAGTCTCCATTCCATCTGCCAATATTGCCCAAAAAAAAATAGCATATGCCTTTTTTTGAACAACATAGACACAAAGCTAGCTTTTATACTGCCAAATAACAAAAAGCTTCGCAATGGTTTTTACCCAGGTACCACGCTTCACCTTCAACATAATGTCAGTAGTAATAGTTTATTCTTTCATTGAGATTTATAGTACTTTATTCTTATTCTTCTTGTGATTCATGTATTCAAAGGCAAAAATCTATTCGACTAGGCAACAGAAAATAGAAACTAGTCAAGTGAAAAGCACATGAACTCAATTGATCTACTGCTTACGCATTGATAGGCAGGTGGCTATAAGAAAATTTGCAATGGCAAAATTTGATGAATCACCAAAAATAGAAAAGAACTACAAAGTAACATTACGTACATGTGAAAACAATGAAAATTTAATGATTTTTCAGTATTTGCCAGTAACTTCCAATAATTTTGAAATAATAGAGCACTGTTGGGCACAGCGCAGAAAATTTAAAGTAGTTGTTCAAGGTATGAAAAAGGAAGTGGCTAGTGTTATGTTAAGTCCATAAAGAGAATGGAGTAGACGCTTATTTCCGCATTTACACTTTTTTATTTTCTAAATTTTATTCCTAAGGTTAGGATTAGGGATAGGTTTAAGCTTGGAGTTAGGGGTAAAATATCGATTTTCTTATTTTTGCATAACGTAACATTAGCCTCTGCCAAGAAAAAAAGATCGCTTTTCTGCTTTGCTGCGAAAGCGTTTACTCAAGCAGACAGAGCAGTGGAAATTAAACGGTTATACAAACATGTTTTCTGACATCAACACTCTCAAAATCTAAGAATAAGTGAGGCTGAAACTCTGCCAAAAATTAAGAACAGCCAGCCTTAACTAAAAATTTACTGGATCTTATAAAAAAAGTCTGCTCAATCAGTCTCCATTGCATTGGCCTATGCTATTGCATAAAAAAAACTTTTCTCATCACCGCAAGGAAGAAGCATGCACTTCTTTAACAACACAGACACAAAACTAGCTTTTATACTGTCAACAACAGAAAGTTTTACAATGTGTTGCAAGTGCTTAGGCAGCTTGCTTGATACGATTTTGCACTTTTGCAAAATCATAACTGGGGAAATTTCGCATATACAAAGGCCTTCAACACAGTCGCAAATAATAGAACGAGGCAAAACAATTAACTTTTTCACAATGTAGTATTCCAAATCAGTGCCTGAATTATACTATTGCATCGTTTTAGTACAGCATCTTGTCGACACTTGTCACCATGGCAGATCATACTTGAAGTGGAAAATCGAAAATATACCTCAACCTCTACTCCACAAGATATACTGGCTCCAAACAAAAGACACAGAGCTGAGGCTTCACTTTCATTGATTTTTTGCTTTTGTGTTTTTCCATACACACTGACTGGTCCAAATTTATTATTGATTTTGGGTTGGTAGGAGCCTCGATGTTGTAGCTGCTTGTGTAAATGTTTGATGGAATTAGAAGCTTGAGAAAAACATCCAACAGCCTGGCGCTCCACATGTTTTTGGCAAATCCAAGCATTCGCAATTTGCATAGCAGTATGCTGGGTACCATGCTTCATCTTTAACATAGTGTGATTCATGGATTCAAAAGGAAAAGCAGAATATGCCCATAAAGGGCCCCAACAGCGAACATTTGCAACAAAATGACTCAATTGGTGAACATTATATGTCACCGACTCTTTTCCATACAAACGTTCATATGCTTGTACAAACACTTGTAGCTCGTGGTGTATGCTTTCAAGTTGAGTTTCTTGTATCGTTTCTTGCAAAAGCAAGTAAATTGATCTTGAAAGCATCATGAAGTGTGTGTAATAGGCTGAAGGAAGTTTGCATTTTAACACTACTGGACAATAATAAAGAAGAAAAGATCGATATTCAGATGCTTTCCACTGTTGTTGACATGAAACCGCACTTGGTAATCTTGATATTTCATTTGGGGGTTTAATTTCATCAAGCTCTCTGTCAATGCAAGCGACTATTCACCCCAAATAGTAGGATTCTTCGTGGTGACGACTGTCAAACCAAAATGACAACATTGCTTTTATTATGCCTTGAAGGCAATGCATATATTCAGTGACAAACGACTTTACGATATCCAATTTGGGCACTTTCATCAACATCGGAGGTCCTTTGACACCATGCACAGTTCTGTCCTGTTCTACTGCAGTACGACAGTCAATAAGATGAAGAGATGCATTTCTCAGAAGTACTTCATCATGTTGAGTACAATACACTCTCGTAAAGCCATCACCTTTTTCAATACGACTTCCTTCATGGTAACATTTTGGGCAACCGTATTGTCCATTAAATTGGTGAGAATTTCGAATTGCCGCTTGCGCAACAGCATCGCAAGTGCATGCTAAAAGGTATACTCGACTTAAATTCAATGTACCATCATGAGCAGTCCATTCAAGGGGATTGGTTCTAAGTCATTGAAGGTCTTCAATGATACGTTGTAGAAATGTTCCCATGCAAGGTTTGTTAGTTCAGAACCACAATCCCAACATGCTGTTGCTGGGCCAGCAACAGCATGTTCTTGTTTCTCCTGGAATACCGAATTTCATTCACAGTTGCAAACACTGGCCAGTAGCTTCGTGAAGCACTTTTGAAAGCTTGAGCTCCATCTATGCTGCAAAGAAGAGTTAAGTCACTGTCAGAAATCTCACCTTTATGAAACAAATTTTTAATAAAAATTACCACACAATATATCACTATAATTAGCACTTTGGATCAATTCTGATTTCTTTAATAGGTTAGCTGATTGCAATTCAACGACATGGCGAACTTGTTCTTGAATTGGAAAAGTGACAAAATGGTTTTCAGATTTACCTTCTTCCTGAAGAATCTTTTCAAGACAAACCTAACATTTTTCCCATTCTGGCTTAATGACAGAGTCACACACATCACAAAAATAAAAGATGTTGTATGAAAAGGTATTAGATATAGATTTGTTGAAGAGATATTTGCTTTGGGGGAAAGCTCCTGGAATAACTAAATCCCAAATTTTTAACAAATCCTCAAGCTGTTTACCTTTCACATAATGTTTGAATATGTACTCCAAAAGCAAAATCTGGATTTGCACACGGGTAACATTTGCTCCTGGATATATTACTTCATCATCAGCAGCAATCTAAACACCAGGATGTAAAAGTTGGAATTTGATTCTTGCTATTTCTGCACTGCTGCACAACCTGCTGTATTTCTGCTGAACAATTTTAAACTTTGAACTTGATTTTGTTTCATTTGTACTGTAGTGTTATCAAATGCCAGTCTTTTCCAGCAAATGACCTTTCTTTTTCTCAAAACACAAAAGGGTGGAAATTTTCATTGCAATGTGTAATTTTATTACCAAAGTTTGGTTGCACTTTAGCGTAATAGTGCAACACTCTTGTGCAACTGCACAACAATTAGCTTTATTAAATTCCTTTTTTAAAACATTGCATTATGCTCAATTGTTTAAAAAATCTTGAATCGCATTTTAGTGGAGTAAAAATCGGTTTGCTGTATTTTAGCCCACCTCCAAAACTGACCTTAGCACTTAATGGGCATCTCTTTAGACATCGATTCTTACTTGGCCAAATGCATTTGTATCGGGTATTTGTTTTTTGCAAAACCTGTTGACATTTAAAAAAGTATATGCTGCACATTTAAATCCAACCAGAAATTTTTTTTTCAGATTGATACGAAATATTTCTGGTAATTTTACATTCAAATCATTTCGAATTCAATAAACACACATTGCTTTATATTGGAATCCTATTATTCACCATTGAATGAGGTTTTATAACTTTTGATTAGAAGACTATAGCTAATGAAGTTTTCATACCATGACAAACAAATTTACTAAGCAACACTAACCTGTAAAGTGTCAGCATTGGCATGTTTTGTTTGTTTTTCATTGTCTTCTTTACTGAAATGTTCAGCATTGAATTTAGCAGAGTGGGCATTAGACTGATCCAATAGCTGGTCACTCAACTCTACTAGAGTAGTGGTACTTTCATTTCTAGCAAAACTGCTTGTACAAGGGTCATGTAAAGTGTCTGTAAACTTAAAAAAAACGAAAGTCATCATTTTTTCTTTTGCTTTGCATTCCTTCAGCATCACTTTTGTTCTTTTTCCAGAAACGCTGAGTTCTTGCTGGAATCTCTACATTTACATCTTCAAGGTATAACTTACGCTTTTGAAAGTTTTTGCTCATTCTATCCAGTAATGCTTTACCAAAGCTACAAAAAAATTATACTTTCTGTATTGTAATCCTTTTTAGTAGTTTTAAGTTTGGGTTAAAATTAAAGTTAGGGTTGATCGATATTCAAGCCTAACCCCCTTAGGGTTGGGTTTAGGGCTAGCATAATGATTTTTTTATTTCTACTTATCATCAGCAGCCTCTACCAAAAACCTAATGTAGGCACTTAAATGAGGACTAAATGCAAAATCAATGGAGGTATCTGAAGTTAGGCCAATTGCATAAAACTAGACTAGAGTTGACTCCATCCTTTTTGACCCAGCCATTCAAGAAATATTCTACTTCAAACATGACGTCGTGACTCTAATATTATAACATTTAATAATTTTTATTGGCAATCCAGTTGTTGATAAGCATTAGCGACGACTTTCCAGTTCCACTTTAAAGCAACAGTAAGACTAGCATTGGGTAGTTTTGCTGCTCACTAAGCAGTTTGATCTTGTCAGCAGAGTAGATCCAAGCTGGAAAAGAGTACACTGCATGTAGGATAGCCAAAATAACAAGCATCTAAAAAGAAGCAAAAGTATATAAGGCTAGTAGAGTTATTAGAGTAGGCTAGTAGTCGATTGTTTTAAACTTAAATGGAAAAGTTTATTCTAAAGTCCCAAATGCCACAAGCAAATACAAAAGGCCTACTCAAGTATTGTTAGTCTTATTATCAGGTATGAGTTTGTACTGTGTAGCCTAGAAACAAAAACCTTATTGCTAGACTAGGCTAGGATTTAGACTATAATGTATCTGCCAGCTTGATTTTTACCAAAATCACTTGGCTACCGAAAAGTCTACTCTTTTTACCAGCTCAGATCTGTACTGCTGGTAAGATCAAACTGATTAGTACATTGCAAAATGACTCAATGGAGTAGCCTAATCGTTGCTTTAGGTTAGAACTGGTAAGGCGTCGCTAATGCTTATCAATAACAAGGTTGCCGATAAAAATTATTAAAATTTATGACATCAGTCACCGACGTCATGCTTAAAGTAAAATATCTCTCCAACGCATGGGTCAAAAAGGATGGATTCAAAGCTAGTCTAGTCTAATACGATTGGCCTAACTTAGATACCCCCATTGATTTTGCACTTAGTCCTCATTTAAGTAGCCTACATGTTGTATAAATAACACTGGTCAACATTTTTTTTCATTTTCTGTTGCACGACTTTTTTTAACTGATTCTATATAATTTTTGGCCACTGATTCTAAATCTGGTGTCAGTTTTTTTCTGTACGCTATAGTTTTTATGTAATCAACAATATTAATATAATAGAAATATTTTTGGAGATATTTTCTACGCATTCATTCAATGACTAGTCACAATGCAATTCTTTGCATAATTATTAAGAGTTATTTTAAATTGCTGTATACTCGAGCCAGTCATACGTGGTCGTACATGACTGATTTTCACATTCTAGAGCACTTTGTGCTGCATGATTTGCCACAGTTGATCACACGTCACCATCAGACCATTGCTAGCTTGCCCTTGTGCCTTGATTGTGTTCAAAACAGAGCATAACAAATACGTTTAGAGTACATTTCTTGAAGTTTAAGATCAAACAGCTACCTTTTATAAACAGGGCAAGTTAGCAGTTAGCAAGCCATAGGGGGTGTTGAGAAGTTGAAGACAATGTGCAGATTACCGTACATCACAAGATGCAAGATATGTATGGTTATCTGATAAAAAAGCTGGGCAAGGTGCAAGTTAGTCAGTGACGTGTTGTTGTTGCTGACAACAGTGTTCAATGAGCAGGCAAGGCTTTAGTCAGGTTCTTTGCAAGTATGCTTTATACTGTTTAACTTGGGGTTACAGCTACCTGGCTACCTGTTGCTGTTGGCTTTTTTTGAGCAAAATGAAGGCCTTTAAATTTTTGAACTGTACCGGTATCTTTTAAACACCTCAATTTCAGATATTAATATTACCGTATGCTTCTACTGTACCACAATAAATACAGTAGGCCTAATCTAATATCCACAACTTACTCAGTAGTAGCAGTAAGTAGCCTAACCAAATCTGAAAACTTGGCTACTGCTAATGCTAACCTTTTGTTACAGCTACCTATCTACAGACTTAGATTACCAGTAGGCTACTGATTTACAATACGATGGTTTTTGGCTTCAAATTTTATATCTCCATCGGCTAAAAACATTACCTAAGCTGGTCTAACTTTCATACAACAGATTATATCACTCGTATAATGCCATCGATAAATTTAAGTTTGAATTGGAATTGCTGTTTCAAGCAGAATCCTTTTACTTTCTTCATGGAACATCGCGTTCTTTAGTCAGCAAAAAATTTGTGCAAATCATGCCTGTCGTGATGTCTCGAATTGGAATGGAGTCAAACGGAGTAAATTATATTTTCAAGAAAAAGAAAAATTGGAGAGAATTATTTGGGCCACGTTGTCATTACATCAAATAGTTCTCATTTCTTCAATAAAACCGATTTCCAGCATTATATCTTTTTAAAAAGACAAACATGTCTCTTAAATCGCACATAAACTGGAAAACAAAAGTCGAATCGGGGGTCCAAATATACCGTACTTCAGGAATGGCATAAAAAAGATTTAGATGGTACGAATTGCAAAGTACCTAACCTGCAGATGAGGATTAGTGCTGCTTAACAAGCAACCTGAATAGATATATATCTTGAAATGATGAAAAGATAAAGATATTAAACAAACAACCATGTAGGAATGGATTGTTACGGATCGTAAACTTGTAAACTCGATTTTTCTGTCATCTGTGGCTTGACACACGTATATAACTATAAACCGAAAGCTTATTGTGCAACTGCGGATTTTGGTGTTTTTATGACTGATTTCGGTACCGGTAATTCATCTGCTAGTAAAACTGTGCTAGTGTACTGGTCGATTATGTTTCATAGTTTAGGGTAATGTACAGTACTGTAGCCTACTGTAGCATAGATGGTTTAGATTAGGCTGTTGTGATTAATATTGTGAGATCAAGTGAGTACCATGATTTTGTACTAATTTTTGTTTGTACTAACCATTCTATAGCAATTAGCATTGCATCAATAAGACTGCAAATTTAGGATATCACTGGATTAGACTACTGTAGTTAAGTGTACAGAAATGCCTCCAAAGAAGAGATTGATTGCAAAAGAAGACAAGCAGCAATGCCCAACTAAAGCGCAATGGACTACAAAAGTTTTGCAGCATCCAAAACCAGGTGGATCTGTTTTTTTTTATTGGCATGTGTGTCAGTGTGAATAGTGGTCATAACCAGGCATTTTTTCAGAGGTGGGCAAAGAGCATGTTACATAAGCTCAAAGTGGCGCTTTGAATTTCTATTTTAAGATAGGTAGTGAGTAAGTGACTATTTCACAGAAAATTTTCAACTTAAAGAGAATAAAACGAGAATGAGAAATACTCATCCGCGCTTTTTTTATTTGCTTTTTTAGGGGTTAAGATTAGGGTTTAGGTTAGGGTTTGGGTTAGGGTTCGATTTGGGAATAGTTTTAGAGTAAGCATTTGAGTTTGTGTTAGATTTGAGTCAGAATTAATAAAAAACTAGATAAAAATTTCCGGTGAAATAAAGCCTTCCTTTAACATATTGTGGAAGTTGACATGAGGAATATCTGTGATCTGCACAGAGGTCAAAATTAATTTTTTCAACACCTTGCCTGTCGAGGAAGTAATATTAATTGATTATTTGTCCTAGAAGATATCAACTCTTTCAAAACAATTAGGGGTAGTGAATTTGTGGTTGTATAACCCTATCAATAATATTTTAAAAATGCACAAAGAAAAAATCAAATTTTGTGGGATTGTTTTAATGTGACAGAGTAACTGGAGTAAGTTACTTACTAAGTAGCCAATTTTTACTATTGCATTACCGGTACACAATGATTAATTAGAAATGAATAGAGTGCCAGTTCGGTTTTCATATAAAAAACGCTGCTGCACTGGCCAGTCTGCCAGTGTTTCCTCTAATTTTTCGCCTTTAGTAAAAATGCCGGAAAAGGTGCGAAGTTACAGAAAATTAGATGTAAATGCCAGCGTGTACTGGTACCGCAAACACACTTTGACCTTTCTGTGATCTTGCAAAATAAACAAGTGTGAAGCCATTACTTTCGTTCGAATTTTTTGCTGATGTCTAAGAAAAAAGTTATTGAAGCGTCGAGCTGCAGTTTCTTCAGCAGGTTTCATCGTACAATCAATAGAAAAACAATGTGGCGCGATTGACACAATGGTCTTTGATGACTTTTGGCATGAAGTAAAAGCGCCATAAACTCACTAATGAAAACGCTGTACTGTAACACCGACAGATTGTTGTACGAAAATGCCGAAAAAAATTTTCACTGTAAGGTAGTACTGGCGGTTGCCAGTGATTTCGTCACAAAGTGATTTCGTCACAGTGATTTCGTCACAAATGATTATGTGACAGACGGCATTTTGAGCACAGAAAAGACAGAACAGGCCTATCTGCTAACCATATTGTGCTACCATTGTATTAAAATTAAAGTCTTGACTAAGAACAGCAGTCATTAATTTATTCTACTATCCCCAGAGCTGTCTTGCCCTAACCCTCACTTTGTGGCGAAATCACTGTGACGAAATCACCGTGTGACGAGATCACTGGTAACCGTACTGGCATTGGCTCTGGTTTCGAACTGTAGGAAACACTGCTGCTCCAGTAGCACTGCTTTTAAGTTAGCGATAGCTGGCTGTTAATAGATGAACAAGTGGTTAGTGCATCGGGTTCAAGTGCAGGGTGTCCTGGGTTCGATTCTTGGTCTTGACAAGAAAAAAATTGTTACTTTAGCACATTTAAGAATTGTTTTTAGAGTGTGGGTTGGGGCATGATGACTCTAGGGATAGTAACAATTTTTCTAACTAGAGTTGCTGCAGCAATGGCTTTAAGCCACTGCCATTGCACTAGGCTCTAGACACTGCCTTAATTTTTTGATTGTAATTATTTTAGTTATTGATTATTCACATTATCTTATGCTGCAAACACATTTCCATCTGTAATTATCTCAAAATCTAGGATACTGAAGTTTTTTGCTAAAGATAGAGAGCTAAAGATTAAAAAAAAAAACAAGTAAAATTGCGAAGTTTTTGATATTGCCTTATTGCAACACAAAAAAGTAGTTGGTAAAGAATTTTTTTGCAGTTATTTAAATTGATTTTTGTAAAATGTAAAGAAAGTGGTTGATTTACATTGCATACCATGGCTTTCAAAAGAATAAGTGAGCAAAGAGTAAGCACACATACAGCTCAAGCAGACAGCTCACATGCACCGACGGGGGCAATTTGGATTTCTAGTATTTAAGATTTTTAGTAAAAATTTAAAATCCCAGAATTTAGATATTTATTGTATATTTTAATTGGGAATATAAATGAACTTTTTTAACTAGTTGCTGATCAGGCTAGTGATATCAATTGTTTATACTGCTCAAGAAAAAATCAACTTGCCTAAAACACTTAGGCGTAGTAAATCTAGCGGCTTTTCATTTTTGGAAAAAAATGCTTAGAGAAAAGCAAGTTTTGGCACAATTGTTATACTAATGTTATGTAATAGGTGACTTTTATCATAATGCATTGTGCCAAAATTGATTTTCTGATTATACGGTAATCATTTTGATGTTACATATCGATAAATACTCATTCACACGGTGTTGCAAAATTTGCTGCAATTACGTCAACTTCATTTATATACCAGTATCCAGTAATTAAGTATTTTGTTTGCAATAAGTTCTTGCTATAAAATGTCCCAATATGACTCTTAATTGTATGCACAATTTATCAACAGATTCTGTTAAATATTTGCTTGGTTCCAAAGCAAAAACACAAGAATTACTCCAGTCAGAAAGTGATAGCAGTGGTGATGACAAATCTGTATCGCTGTTGCCAGCAAAAAGAGCCAGAAAGAGCAAACAAAGATATTCTCCTGATCAAGGCAGATCTAAGATTAAAACAAATTCATTTAAGCGTGCAGTAGATCTGAAGAAAAGAAAAAAAGTCAGTTTCAGAAGCGTGGTTTTTAATTATATCGAGAGATGTACCAGGACACTTTTTTATCTGAACCATTATTATGTCAGCTGCATGATTTCTACTAATACGTGTAGATTCCGTCAAGAATGAAGTAGGTATTGCAATGAAAAGTGTTCAGATCGTCCAATACTTACCATGCAGTGCTGGTCGGTGATTGGAGGATAAATATGCATTACAAGGAATTGTATTTCATTGCCGCTTTATTTATGTTGATGTTATAGTTCCTATTTTTGCTTCGCTAGCTAATTTTTACTTTAAATATTTATGTTTGTATCAGTGTTCTCAGCAACTTCTTAGCTAACTTATGGTTGCCCAAATTTTCTCCAAATGATGTCAAAGCAGTAGAAAAATGTTTACGTGACGTAATTTTGTAGCAATTCAGTATTAAAGTATGAGTAGTAAAAGTAAGGATGTTCATTTCAGAATAATTATGTGTTCTAGAATAATTCCAAATCTTTTTTTCACAATCCAGAATTCCTAATCCTTAATGGAATCCTAAATCTAAAAAATGGCCTTCAGTACTATTTTGATATCAGTTTTGCACTTATCTGCTGGGCTACTGCAAAACAAAAAAACTCCAATATTTTGTTTCATTTCTAGTGAATGTATAGCAAATACAAGGATTACATCACTATAAATCACATGATTATTGGATATTAGGGTGTTTTGCTCAAGAAAAAGGTTTACTTCAAATAGTGATTTTTTAATCCCAAGTGGACTTACTAGATGAATGGTCAAATGTTTTTTGAAAGATTTTTTTGTTTTAGCTTCCCACCCCCCATTTTTGTGTCAACGGGGGTCAGATTTATAAAATTGCTATCACTCGGGCCAGGATTATCATACATTGCTGATATTGGTATCAAACGAACTGGGATAGGCAAGTTTATACCCAAGTTTCAGAGGAACTATAGGTCTAGTTTTAGCAGGTTTGATACCAGTAACTGATAAGTTAATAGTTTTGTGAAAATAGTACTGTATTTAGTAAGTGTATCTGTGTACAGTTGTACACTCTGCATGTAAAATTGGTAAATGTGTTAAACATGCTGCTTGAGACCATTTTCTATAAAGTCATCGTTATAGTGGAGCTGAAACTGTTACGCACTCTTCCAATATTGGCACAAGTTCTTCGTGATTACTTTAGGCAACAGCATTAGCTTGAAGTCGGCAAAGGACCAGCATATCGACTTTTCGTTAGTGAAGGTGGTAAGCTGTTTGTCATTGCTTGTTGTTGTTTTGAAAAAACATGAGGTGATTGTGTAAATTTGAGTCTTTATTAAGAGAAAATAGGAGAGAAATGTAGCAAAATTAAGCAAAAATTCACATTTTTGTTAATAACTTGAAAAATAAGGAAGTTAGACCCATAGTTCCTTTTGAAGTTGGATGTAAACTTGCCCATTCTGGTTTGTTTGACACTAATATCAGCTTGATGTGAAACCCAGAGTTACAGTGATTTGTAAATTGGACCCCTATCGTTATGAAAATGGGGGGTGTGGGGAGCCAAAACACAAAAATTTTTCAAAAAAATGTTTACCAGTCATGAAGTCAACCTTTTGGCATTAGAAAATCACTATTAAAAAAATATATGACAAAAAAGATTAAAAATGAAACACCCTTTTGGATATTCTGATTCTGTAATGCTTCATCAGTTTCTCTCAATTTTTCGTTTTCATTTTCACTGTCATTTGTAGTTGTTTTTAGGAAAAGGAAACAGGCACGCAACCAGGGGAGCTTAGGCCTCCTAGAGAAAACCACGCCATTGTAACATCTGAGTCAAAAAGATGTGTCCCAATGCAGTTGATTGGCACGGTTGAACAAATTTATCACTTGCAGTTTTTCACAACTAAACCGAATTCTAAAAATGGAACCGATTCCAAATAGGATCTGGTTCCAAAGAATTCGGTATTCTGAAATGAACATCCTTAAGTAAAAATCATATTTTAGCAAATTTGTTATCTTAAAGCTATGTTTATCTTATTGCCAATCAGTGTTCCCTCTAATTTTGGATCTACTGCGTAAATGTCGGAAAAGACGCGAAAATGCCTGAAGTTGGTGCGAAAATGTCATTGCAAATCACAAACAACAATGCCATTTACTCAAAGTTTTGTGCGATCTCAAAAAAAAAACAAAGGTCATCGCACACGGATACTACCAAGAGTTTTCCTTTATCGGCGTACTTTAAAACAAATAAAACAAAAAAGGTCTTCAGGTAACGTACTGCATCTTTTTCTGCGACTTTCAATGCATCTACATCAAGTTTTGAAAAAACAGCGCTGGACGCTGCGCCGGATAAAGAAAAAATGGCGTTGTGTCGGATGCTATAGCCAGACAAAAACACCGTATTTTCGAAAATCAAAAAACGCCGTCTGCAGTTGCCAAAAAGTAGTGAGAAAATGCTGTAAAAAATTTCGCATTTTTTTGCGCTTACAGGGAACACTGTTGCCAATAATAATTTATCAAATGCTCTTAATCTAACAAATCGTTGAGTGACTGACAAAAATCAGCTTAGAGGAAACAGTACTTGAAATTGTAGTTGACTGTGTTCCCTCTAACTTTATGTCTAATCTGCGAGTGCCCAAATTTTCTTTAAACAATTGTACCAAATGTCATCTTTCCATAAATTTGTCAAATTTTCTAAAGGTACCGGTATGTTTACTATATTGCCAAGAATTATTTACCGTTGCTCCAACAAATCACCAATTCGCTGAAAAAAATCGGCTTAGTGGGCTGTGTTCCCTCTAACTTTATGGCTAATCCGCGAGTGCCGAAATTTTCTTTAAATAATTGTGCCCAAAGCTCTAAAAAGACAATTATGTGCCCTCAATTTGGTACCAATCCAGTACTAAAGTATACCAAATGTGCTATTGTCAGAAATTTGTCAAATTTTCTGAAGCTATGTTTACTATATTGCCAAAAATAATTTGCCCTTGCTCCAACAAATTGCTGATTCGCTGAAAAAAATCGGCCAAGTGGGAACACTGTTAGTGGGAACACTGGTTGTAGATATATATAATGTGAGGTGTGTAATCTTGTACTCTTGGTTTTTGTAACACATTTGCTTATTTGAAAGATCATACAAAATGAGCGGAATCGGAATTTAATGATTGATATCGAAGAATCCGTTAATATGGATGTGAGTATATCATCTTCATTATGTTGAATTATTAGTTCATGCAGTGCTAATACAACAATAACACTGATTGTTCTATGAACTGTACAAAAAGGTGTGGACCAAAGATTTCATGAAAGACCGAAAGAGCCATTAGAATCCAAAACACATTATTAGAATAAAAGACAGAAAAATAATAGTAACGTAAAGAAGTCTTTTAACTTGCAATTTCAAAAAAAGCTCTTTCTCCGAAACTGAACTACCATAGTTTTCAGGATGTGTATAAGGCCCAGTATGAATAAATCGTCAGTGTGGAACTAAACGAGCTTATGTCGTATTTAAATTGCATAGGACATTAGCTACTTTAAGTCCACACTGACGAAATAGTCTTTCTTGCATATATTTATTTACTTGAGGTGTACCTGAATGAAAAGCTGAAATACAACTCACAAAGATCTAAAAACTCAAAGCTTTCAATAATTCTAAATCAAATTGTAAAGAAAAAAGTAGAATCTGTCTATCAATAATGTAGCAAGAGTGGAAGATTAAGGCTTCATGCTTCAGCCCCCTTCATCCAAGTCACTTTAAAAGTTTAACCGAACTTGCATGCTTTTAATTGTGCTTTAGACTTGACTAGTAAATAAGGAAAGCCTGAAGGGGCTAGATAATTTTGTCAACTGGGCTTCCCAATCTTGGCAAGTACAGTAGTTTCTTTCAATAGCTTTAGAAACATGTTAAATGACATCTAAACAGCATTAAAATCAGGGATCACATCTTTTTGGTGCAACCATTTCGGCGCCACCTATTTCGTTGCCGTACGTTTTCTGCACTGATTGTTTTGGCGCCAATTCGGTGCTCTTTGACAGTTCACTTATTTAGGGTTAGGGCTTTGGGTTAGTGTTAGTGAAAAGCACAGAATATTGGCGCCGAAAAGTCGTGGTCCCTTAAAATCAGGGGTGGATCCAGAAATTTTTGCTGGCGGGTTCTGTGCAAGACATATTACTTATAGCATGCTACTTCTGCAGTTATCAAATGGAGGTCGATAGCAGAGCCCCCAGCTGCCAGAGGCTATGGATTGCAGATCTAGTATGCTAAACGTATGTCTTGCCCAGACCTCCTCCTGCTAAAATTTCTGGATCCGTCCCTGACTTTTAATCCGCTGCTGAGTGCTTTAGTGAAACTAGCAATTTTAACGACATTTGTATGATATATCGCATGTTTGCAGAGCCATTTCAGAGAATTTTATTTGTTAATTTTATGTGCTACAAAGTCATGTTTCATTTCTTCTGTTTGAGCAGGGGGCCCCAGATCCCCTGAACCCCCCTATGGGCAAAGGAAAGACATAGCATGTCTTAATTTTATGTTCTACAAAATGATGTTAGCAATTTCTTCGATTTGAGCAGCAGGTGTTCTATTTTTCTGGATCCGCCGTTGGAAATTGTTATTTTTTTCCAAAAGATCACAGACATCACCCAGCAAGTGCGGATAAGCCCTTATCTACTTTGATGCCTCTTATCGTGAAACAAGCTTATTTTCATTGAGCTTGATGTAAATATTTAGCCTGTTTACATGTCCACGTTTCAGGCTCAGTTCTTGGTTCTGGTGTGTACTTTTTGCTGCGTCATGCCAAAAAAAGTGCCAAAATATGAAAACATGCCTACTGAAACGTTTGTCATCAAAAAAACCATTGCCAACACTAAAAGTCTTTGACATGACTAGTTTTTTTGTAATGTTTGGCTTTATTTGGGCATGGTGCAGCAAAAACACAGGCACTGGATCTAAGAATCACGAATGAAAAGTGTACGTGTAAACAGGCTAATTATTTTGCACCTTAATACTGGTGTAGAGCTTGAGAATGAAAGCACCCAGCAGGATGTGAGTACTATGATTTACATTACATTACCTGTATAGATTGGTGAATTAGGAAATTTTGATCTGATTCTTTATTCTAGTTTTCGGTTGGGTTTCTTATGCCTTTTTTAAAATTTTACATACCAGTACCTGTACGTCTGTTACTAATCAATAGATTAGATTTTAGGAGGGCACCAATTCGTTGATAACAAAGGTGACTTCTTCATTAGCCATTTAATTTGTGAAGTCTTATGTTAATGGATTAAATCAACCTTTGTTAAAATACACTTTAAGTGAGCAATAACAGTTCATAAACTTACGTTAAGTTTTGTTAACATAAAGTTTTTACTGTTAATTTGCCTTTTAAATTGTTTATGGCCAGTGTGTTGTGAAGCCTTGTTTTCTGTAGGTTGAAGTCTGTTGTGAGTCCTCAGAAATAAAAAATTTACGAAACTGGCTGAATGCTGGACCTACTGTAAGTGAATTAATTAGTTGCTAGAGTTGGAAATTTGGTATAATTTTAAGAGTTTTTTGTTACTGGTAACCACCACTCTTTCACTACCTAAAGTAATTTTTTTTTTGCTGCAAGGACATTTGGTTACTTCATAGTGTCTAATCAGTGTCACTGAAGATGTGTAAAAGTGTTTTTTTTGCTTCTCAAACGAAAAAAATTTCATGTTTTGCAATGCATTAATAAAGATGGATAATTAGGGATGGCATTGGAGATGGTTACTTTTTTTTTGAGTACACTGCTATCACTTTAGTTGCGACTATTGGTTTAGAGGGAGTAAGCGGAAATGTCTTTCAAAGTTGTAGTACTAGGCTTTTTGTGGGCTTAAAAGAATTGAGCAAATCAGATTTAAAATTTGTCCTTACCATAGTTTTCACAAGCCATTGCACTTCAAGATAGGCATTTTCTGATGCAGTGCAGAGCAATGAAAATGTTTTATGAAACATACAAACTAGATCTGTTAAATGCTTTCGTAGTCTTTAAGCAATATTCATTGCTTAAGTATGAGCTGTTCATATCTTCAAAATGTTACCGTACTTCTAGCTTATTCAATTTTTGCATTATAGAAAAGTGACATGCCCAAAGGTGGACATTCCGAAGATCTATTTGAAAAGACAAAGGGAAAGGACCAAACACAACTTACCTTAACTACCATTGAGTTCGAGGAAATTTTGCATTCACTTAAGGGTATGGTCTTCTAATTAACGTTGTTTTAAAAGTGAAAACAGAATCCAAGTTACTCCCATCTTTAGCATGTTGTTTACTTTTTCAAGCCATCAGCAATCGAATTCAAGATGATAAAGTAAAGGACAAAATTTTGAAAATTACAACAAAAAAAGAAAAATCTGCAGCGTCATTCCAATTATTATTGGTGTATAGTTTGCTTTTACTACTACAGTATAAGCCAATGTTGTTGGGTTTAAATATGTAAAACTGAGTGTAATAACTAGGTTTATGGCTGACAACGATACCATTTGACGATTTCCTACCAGCCTATTTCATATGTTTCCGTGATAATCAGGGAGTAGAGCTATGACAATTATCACGTAAATATGAAATAAAATCCGATGAGATTCTATGTTTCTTAATTTGTCTTCGTATTTGGGTTGGTATGTTTTTGCAGAAATTCCCCGCCTCATTGAAGAATTGGGCAGCATTGCCCAACAGCTCAAGAAAGCCGGTAATATCAGGTTATATCAAGATTGTGACAGACGACCAACTAGTGCAAAAGACGTTAGTGCCTTTTTTTGAATTACTAAGTATTTCTTTGAAATGTTTTAGATTTCAGCAGTTTCAATAATTTTTTCAAGGCTTGGCTAAAATTTTCGTATACTCATACTTTTAACTCTCGTAATATGTTTAGAAAAGGTGTGGTGATTACCAGTAGTTTAGTGACTGCAGTTAAAAACGTTGAACGCAAAATCTGCTGCCAAATTTCAAGTTTAAATTCAAGTTCAAATCTAGACCCCCCAACTGATCTCGAGTGACTAGCAAAAGTATGAAATCTACTGATTAGACTTGGTCTACACTCTGCGTAAAATGGTGAGTTTACAAGCGTAGTTTTAGTTCATTTCAAGCAGAAGATTAGTTCGCGCGGCATACTGCTTTATCACGGGTCAAGTCAACTGACTGCGAACCAACTAATGGTTACCCGTGATCTTGTCACAAAGTGAGGACTTGGGCAAGATGGCTGTGGGGATTGTAAAATATTACTATGGTTGCCTCTCTCAGCCAATTAGGGTCAATAGGTTTAGCAGTAAGTTGTCGTGGACCCGCTTTATCAGCGTACAAGGTGGCAGTTGGTTAAAACAAACTAGAGATAAGCTGGAAAGCTCATGATTTTACAGAGTGTAGTCCGGTTCTTACTTGCAAATGGCCAATAGGGTGTAACGCTACAACCAACTTGCTTACTGGCCAGTGATTGTGGTTTGTAATTTGGCCTAAATTGTCGAACGAAACAAATTTTTTGAAAAAAAACTTTTGTTTGAAGAGGGAGGCCTCACCCCCCTTTTTATATCGACACCCCCCTCAAACCAACGATTTCTCATATCTCATGTTGTAGTGGTCATAGAGACACGATTTTGATGTCAAACGTTGCGGAATACCCAAGTTTATACCTTTCTAACATACTGTAACTCAAAAATGTTTATTTTAGTCATAAATGAGAAAAAGCGTTTTCGACATTAAAATCTTGCTGGTTAGTAATATTTATGAATTTTGTAGCCTTCAACAAGGGTGACATGTTTGCTGTGAGGTAAAGTACCTCCAGCAATAAATCATTTAAACCATAGATTTTGGTGGCAGACAACATCAGCTCAATAGAGGGTTACTAAAACATACTGCACAAGAGCACAAGGACTGCCCAAGAACCGAAAGGATCGCAAGAGCCTCAACCGTTGCGATCCTTTCAGTCCTGTATGTTTTAGTACTACAAGTTTAATACAACGCAGTTTTGCTCACTGCAATGTTAAAAGTTGTTTTTCCAGCAAAGTTCGAGTTGTCTGCAAGTATGTCAAATGCTTTTGTTTCGATCAGGTATAGGTAAACGTGCAAATGATAAGCCTATTATGAGACCTCTAGGTACAAGCTGGCCGAGTTGTTTATGGGAGTAACATTTAAAATACTCCCTGCTCATTTTCGCAGATTTTTCAAGGCTACGATATTTATCTTATGCACTAATTTTGCAATTAAAAAGTTGCAGTGTCCCACCAGAATATTCTGACCAAAGTGTGTGTTATGGAGCTTACTAAGTTACTACGGTAATTACTTAGTCTATAAAATGTCATACAAGGATATTATTGGAGACAAAATGAGCTAGAAGTCGGCAAAGGTCCCAGTTTCAATTTAACAGTGTATGATTTTGCAAGCTTTTTGGAGAACGACATATGCGAGGCATGGAATTTTGCTAATTTAGGAAATACACTGCTATCTTTTCGAAGAATTAAGAATAACATCAAACATAGTGTTAATGTTCTTTCTAGTTTAAAAGCACAGCCCAAAGAGAGACGCCAATATCTGAGCTATTTGCGAATTTCGAAAAGCATTGCAATGAAGTGTTTGGTATTTGCTCTTGCAAATTATCTTTTGTCCATAATCCCATCATTGAAAAAATATCCTCTGTACTGACCAGTGGAGAACTAAAATTATTTGCTCTTGCCCAATGTCTTCAAGGATTGATCCAAGAGTGCTAAAATTCCTGCTAGATCAACAACGTTTTTAGCGACAAATGGTGATTGGAGGTGTGGATGTGGTTGGTAGGAGTGAAAATCTTAAAAAACTGCAGCTCAGTCAAGTAAGTCTACTAGGAGTAAGCTTCTCCAATCGCCATAACTCAAAGCTTGTTTGGAATATTCTGGCGAGACATTGCAAATTTTTAATTGCGAAATTAGTGCGTAAGATAAAAATAAGAGCCTTTAAAAATCTGCGAAAATGAGCAGGGAGTATTTTAAATGTTACTCCCATAAACAACTAGGCCAGCCTAACTGTTTTAAATAAGAAGTTTCAAAGAAAGCAGTAGTGTTTCACATCGCATGTACCTAGAGGTCTCATAATAGGCTTATCATTTGCACGTTTACCTATACCTGATCGAAACAAAAGCATTTGACATACTTGCAGACAACTCGAACTTTGCTGGAAAAACAACTTTTAACATTGCAGTGAGCAAAACTGCGTTGTATTAAACTTGTAGTACTAAAACATACAGGACTGAAAGGATCGCAACGGTTGAGGCTCTTGCGATCCTTTCGGTTCTTGGGCGGTCCTTGTGCTCTTGTGCAGTATGTTTTAGTAACCCTCTATTGAGCTGATGTTGTCTGCAACCAAAATCTATGGTTTAAATGATTTATTGCTGGAGGTACTTTACCTCACAGCAAACATGTCACCCTTGTTGAAGGCTACAAAATTCATAAATATTACTAACCAGCAAGATTTTAATGTCGAAAACGCTTTTTCTCATTTATGACTAAAATAAACATTTTTGAGTTACAGTATGTTAGAAAGGTATAAACTTGGGTATTCCGCAACGTTTGACATCAAAATCGTGTCTCTATGACCACTACAACATGAGATATGAGAAATCGTTGGTTTGAGGGGGGTGTCGATATAAAAAGGGGGGTGAGGCCTCCCTCTTCAAACAAAAGTTTTTTTTCAAAAAATTTGTTTCGTTCGACAATTTAGGCCAAATTACAAACCACAATCACTAGGCATCATTAATATTAAAAAATAGTGATAAAAGTGTTACACCCTAACGACCAAGTAAAAGCAAAAAGCGAACGAATCGATCGTCAATCGCTCAACTCGATAAAATTTTATTGTATATGTATTTACTGTAAATAGCATTCGATTCAGTTGTTATGTATTAAATGAAATCAAAAGAGTTGTATTTAAAATTTGAGAACGTTTGAAAATTCAATACAGATTTTGTACAATATTTTGTACAGTGTAGTGTAGTTACTTTTTTGATGCCCGTTGAGAGCCGTCGACAACAGGTATTAAAATATTCAAATACGTATTGTTATTAATAAATAATGACATTAAAACATTGAATTTCTGCTCTGATATAGTTTAATTGCTTTATACATTACTTTCGTCTGATTGCAGTGCGTATTCGAACTGTTGCTGCTGTAAAGACTCTGCCGTGCCAAGTGACTGAGTTCACATCTGGGCCCGCTGCTGCATTATTATTGTATCATTGCTTGCAAAACTGAATGAAATCGACATTTTGTCATGTAAACATAATGCGACTTTACACATCCAGCTATTAGATTGCTTGCGTTTTTAGATTTGTGATAGCAATGGACTTAGTGTGGTAAAGAAGGAAATAGTCGGAAGGTGTAATCATTCTACCATGTCGAAATTAGTGAATGATTTGTTAGAAAGTGCCTTTCTGCCTTTTCCAAGTAAGTAGGAGTCTGTTACAATCCAGCTGGAATTTGATTTGGTGACATTTTGAAAGGAGTCGATGACCTCTAAAATGGCTTTCTCGTGACCAAGCCCCCAAAATGGTTATGCACGTAGCTTTTATGTATCTCTGCCTAAGTGTTTAAATTTCATATTTTCAGTTCAGTTGTTTGCGAGCTATAAGCTAATTAATAAGACTTCAACGCCAATTTGACCATTTTTTTCTTGCTTACACGCTTCCAATTTTTTGCCAAATGTAGACTAAACCTAAAGCTACTTACCTGTTTACCATCATTCACCACATAGGGAATCAGATTTCATTTGCTATCATTTGTTTTTCGTATGAATGGAGAGGTCGCCAAAAGTCTTTTTGTCTCGCGTATTCAAAGATTTCGGCATCCTTAAACAAAAATCTCTGTTTCACTTAATTAACGTCAACTGCAAAACTTGCACCCGTTTTGAGCTGTAATCCTGATTGGAAAATCTTGAGTTCAAATTCTGGACATGTCAATCCAGACACATTTTTAGCCTGTGAGACGCAGGTTCAATTAATTCGATATGCGTTTTGGTTTTTCACAGTTACTACGTATATTCTTGATTAGTGTTTCATTGTTTGTGTTAGAGCTGCTTGCCGAAAGTAGCCTATTTGGCTCAAAGGAACGACCCGCACTTGATTCAAAAAAACTCGGAGCAATAAGGGGTAAAGATGGTCAATTACTTTGTTTGCATATTTAGGTTGTTTTTTTGCTGTATGTTTGTTTCTGTAACTGTATTTCTTTTTTTTTTCACAGTACTTAAGTACACTAATAAACGATTTGATGAGAGTATGTTATAGATTTTTTTAGGTGGGGCTCAACATGTTTTTATGTGTTGTGTTTTGAAGACCAATGGCATATTTTGCTTTGCTTTCCTATAAGATTAGATAGTACTTTTTCAAGGCTCGTTATCAAGTATTTTACTGTTTTTATATCAGCAAGTATGCAGACTTCAGAGAGATCTGTGGTCTAGTTGGTTGCATCTAAACGATTGTTTTGGTCAAAAATGAAAAATGTTATATTTACAAATGAATATAAACGCCAAAGTGGCAAATATGTTTTGAAGTGTCTTCCTTGATTATATTCTTTCCTGCTGCTTATTCTGTAAATTATTTTAGGATACAGAAATATATTTTCAGCCTGTGATGCATCGAGCTTGAACCAAATTAGGAACTATTTTTGGGTATTCAAACCAATTCACTAGCTCAAGACTCAAGAGCGCACCAAGAGCTTCACATTCTTTTGCCAGTCGTGAGCCATCATTTATGTAACAAATCAATTTTTAGAGTACGTGAAAGAAAACTTTCCCTCCTTTTTAAGAAGAGGAAAAGAAGATGGGAAACCAGTGGCCTCCTGGGAGGCCGAATTAGCAATGCTGTGCGAAACAAGCTTTCAAATTCACGAAAGCTGCACAGAAAGCTTAGTACACAGAATGCTTAAAAACCTAGCTGTGACAAGTGGTTTCGTTATGAACATTAACGTTGACCTTTATTAATAATGAAGTTCATCCTTTTGAACACTAATGTTTACCTTTTTCCAAGTAAACTATTATTTGAAGGGTCCAGGTGCAAAACGATCAAACTACCAAAATCAAGTTTTGGAGAAAATCAAAAAACAAAGTTTAAAGCCTCATCACCCAAATTGTAGAGCTATAATTGTTGCGAAAAGTGTGTTTTCAAGTGCTGGGATTATTAGAGAATGCAAATTCGCAATTTCAATGAATTACAAAAATTTTTTGAATTTCAATTTTTTGAACGGCTCAAGCTGGAGTGCTACTTTTTTTTGATATCAGTAGATATTTAACAGACAAATATTTTGATGTAGTTTGGAGGTGCCACCCTCCCGGGGACCCCCCAAATGGACCCCAAAAATCCATTTTTTGAACGGCTCAACTTATTGTGCCAGTTCGTTTTGATATCAGCAGATATTTAACAGGCAAATATTTTTACGTAGTTTGGGGGTACCACTCTTCGGGGACCCCCCCAAAAATCAATTTTTTGAACGGCTCAACTTAGGGTGCCAGTCTGTTTTGATATCAGCAGATATTTAACAAACAAATATTTTGACATAGTTTGGGGGTGCCACCTCTCCAGGGACCCCCAAAAATCAATTTTTGAACGGCTCAAGCTAGGGTGCCAGTGTTTTATGATATCAGGAGATATTTAACTGACAAATATTTTGACTCCACTTTTCTGGAGGTTCCATAATCAGATATTTTTGAATATAATTGCTGATTTTACGGTGGACATAAAGTACTTTTGAGCGTCACAGCATTAGCTATGCGTCGGTCGTTCACTGGGTTTACTGGCAAACTCCCATCTAGTTGTTTGTAAGCTATTATGTGGCTGAGGCATTTGCCGGCAGCCAGAAGAGATTTGATCTGCAATTAGTACAATACTGTGTACTCTGCGTTAAGGCTAATTCAACTTTATGAATTACTAACATTTTTTCAAACTCTGAAAAAACCGCAGATTTAGTGTTTAATACCAATGTTGTAAACAACACATCAAAAATAAAACATCACTGTAACACGCATACCCAAAATCATACTGACACTCGATTCAGCCATCCATGAAATGAATAACAAAACTTGTACCATGTGTCATTCATTGTGTACTATACAGGACACAAGTTTAACTGTAACACTACACTGAGCAGTCACACACATTAAACAGCCTTCTATTGGCATAGTCGGCTGACAATCAACCATTCTCAATATAATTTTAATCTATGTAAATAACCAAGATGCAAATATACTGAGAGCAAAATATTACTTAGTTTTATGGCCTAGTAGTTCTAATGCATTAAGATCTAATACCACAATTGGGACGACTAAAATTAGAGTGGACCAAATCAAAAAATCAAGTTTTGAGAAAATCGACTTTAAAGTTTTGTAGTAGTTTGTTTTATAACTTTTAAAATTGGGTGTGATGTATAAAATTATGGTGATTATCCATCATCTACTACCTAAAACAACTCGATTAAAATTTTTTTTTTTAATTTTTCTTTTGCATTTTTTTTTATATTTTTATTTTAGCGCTTGGTCCACTATAGCATTTGTTAAGGAGTAAAATTTAACGGGCCAAATCAGTTTGGTACACAATATGTAGCAAAAATTACTAATAATAAGTGTACCAAATCCATAAAAATAAGTTTTAAAAAATTACTTACAAGCGTAAAATCAACTAATACGTTACTTTCATCAATATGGGGCTAAAATTTTGAAAAGTTTAGCACCGTATTTTAAGAGTCATTTAAAAAAGTGTTTAAGAGGCCTTTTATCAAATCAATGAAATCATCAGTAGGGGAGATAGGGGCAAGTTGTAACATTTTTCATACTCTTTGCTATAATTCGGTAAAGAGAAGAGTAATCTGAATGGTTGAAGTGCCAATGCATAGGTAAGGTCTGTGGACACCTTATGTCCACAAAAATTTTTTAAAAATGCAATCGCACCTAGGAGATAATCGAACTTTAAAAGACGCAGCCAAACGTTACAACTTACCCGGAGATGGGGCAAGTTGTAACAACACCAGAGGTAAGTTGTAACAGTAAATATTATTATCTCTCCAGACAAGAAATGAAACTCATTTTGGTTTATAACGTCTACAATGGACCGAACTGAATGCTGCCACATAAAACGAGTCAAGACGGTGTTTATATTTACAAAAACTATGCCTGTTTGCACCAACGCTAACTGCTTGTAGTATGCTGGGTGACATACTCTGCTGCTTGTTTTATATCACCTTGAGCTGCTTTCCACGCTCAGTTTTTCATTTATAATTTTGCATTTTTGAATCAATTGAAAAAACTACAAATTATTATCCAACTATTTATACTCATGCAGGACCGTATTAAGGGGGGGGGGAGAAAGAGGGACCAAAGATCCACCCAGCCACCCCCGCAGAAAGAGGGACCAAAGATCGAAATGACCGGTTACATAGTGCGCGATAACAACTAAATTTAACTTTTCCATATCCTGCTGGTAGAAAGTGCTGATATCTTTTAGTTTATATTTGAGATTAGCTTGAGTGTAGACCTATTTCGCCAAAACAAATCTTTTTTAGGAGACCAGCTTCGGTGTACACCTTTTTCGCTGGTGATGACCTTTCTTTTATCGAAGCTTGTGGGCTTATTACGGCTCTGTTTATACTCAAAAAGTTGTGAAACAAAAGTTACCACTGTGTTACAATTTGCCCCAAAGAAAATGTTACAACTTACCCCGACAGTAGGTAGACTAAACTATTCATAATAAGTCCGTAACATGCAAAGCAACTTCAAAAACCGTCATACGACAACAAACCTAATCAACAAGGAATACTACAATAGTTCTACAAGTTCTCTAAGTTGGCAAACCATTGAATAAGAAATCAAAGTTTACTGATAAAAATTTTTACTTTGACGTGGCAAAATAGAATTCTTCCTCTCACTGTAGTAAATCTGAAGCCAGCAAAGCAAAACTTCGTTACAATCCTTCTTTTACATTAAGTGGTTACCAGAAAAAAATTCGAAGCATTTACTTGATTTTTCAAGGGAAAAATTAGCGTTGCTACAACTTGCCCCTGTTACTTTTTGCCCGGTCTCCCCTATCAATATACTGGCATGTTACAGCAATGACCTCTTTAACGTAAATCAAGAATGTAACTGTACAATAGTGAAATGTATTGATTTCACTGTAAGAAAAATTGCACGAAACAAACGAATACCCATACAGCAAATTAACTTCAAATACAGTCTGTTATGTGAGAAGGAATGATGAAAAATGGTACCACAGAAATTTGCTGCTTAGCAGTCGTTGTAGAAAATTAGATTTCTTCTGGAAATAGCTCGTCCTCTTCACTTTTGTCATGACGAATAGCTTTGTAGTCGTCATGGTAAACTGGCGGAATGAATTTTAAAAGCTGCATTAAATCTTTATATTTCAACCAATTTATTCGGACCCCGTTGGGATAGGCCGCTCCAAACTTTGCAGAGAATTGACGGGTGCATTCCTCTTGGTAAGATCCACCTTTCTCACTCTCTCTTCGCTATCATACATTTCATCATTACTTTCTCTGCTGGTTACTGGTTGCCTCAAACTGGTTTCTCCGCTGGTCATTGGTTGGCTCAAATTGGTTTCTTCGCTGGTCATTGGTTGGCTCAAATTGGTTTCTTGGCTGGTCACTGGTTGGCTCAAACTGGTTTCTTCACTGGTCACTGGTTCTTTCTGAACACTTTCCTTCATTGGATTCTCTTTTCCATCTGTGTTTTCCCTCAAACTATCTTGCTTCACATTTATGATAATTTTATTAAGCTCAGAGCTTCTTTCATATTCTTTAGAGGTCGTATACACTTCTTCATGAACTTGTACTTTGAAAATTTTTTCAAACTCCTGCTTGTCCAAGTTGATCACATTTTTCGTGTTCATTTTATCGTTATTGATTTCGTCATAAGGCACTTTTAGCAACACAACGTTAGACACCCATTCGTCGTGGCGTCTGTTCCACCTCATGTAGTGAACCAAACTTTTTGCTATGCCAGTTTTTTTTTATTTTGGCGCGATAAGCAACACTTTGTGCCTTATCCGGAATATACACAAATCTTTTGACAACGTTGAAGTTGCTAATTCGATCAGGTTCTTCAGAAGAATCAGACATGCAATCAATATTACGCAGGGATACGGACAAATTAGGATCAGCCATCAGCACTTTTATCTTTAACGTATTTTACTATTCTTGTTACAATAATCAAATGCTGCAAATCATTATAAGTAAGCACGACAATCCGATACCTGTGCTAAACAAAAACTATAAATTTTCTTATTTTCCAAAAAAAAACATGTCTATGTAACTTCTTTAATGATTGCAATAGGCCTGCATTGCAACCAGCAAAACCACAGACAAGGCAAAATGTAATAACGAGGAAAGAACGTCGGCATTATTGAAGTTGATCCATACCTTAGAAGTTGGAACATTACTAATTGCTGGGTCTACGGGGAGTTTCTCAACGCTCCCATTCCTTGGACGGGATCGACTAGCACTCACTAACTAATAAGCATGCAACATTAAGCTAATTAAATTGCTACAAAAAAGTAAAAAGACAATATAAGTTCCTTTAGCCATTCATGTTTTAACGGTTCTAACATTGTTAAGGAGATATTTTGTTTTTCAACGGTTAGGTTAGCCTAGTGTTTACCACATTTGCTTTTTTCATGGTCTGTTTCAATACAGACTACAGTAATGCAGTTCTACGAAATCAATTTTGGCGCGAAGGTGACACACGCGGTTTATACAGGGTTCCGAATATTTTCATACCTTTGCAAGGATTCTCGCTATATTTGCATACTACCTATACATTAGGGTGACTTCAGTACCGGTAGTTTAGAAATATGTAACATCGTTTGGGCTAAACCAGCATATAACTTGTAACACACTAAAAAATTACTTAAAGCCTAATAGTATTGGCGTGTATAACCCGAATAAAAACAATTAGAAGTATAAAAACATTTCCAATTAAAATATTTGTTGCAATATATCAACTTTTATTTAGTCTTAATTAGGCGTACTCCCCAAAAAGTTCTGGCGCATCACAGTTTGGGAACCACGGTTCTATAACAATTTACTATTGCATTTTGACAAAATAATGCTATTTATGACATTATTGAGGTGAAAATAAACACTAAAATAATCTTAGCCAACATTGCCGCAGCAAACTAACATATTTCTTGAAAAAAATATGTTTTTTATATGGACCAAGTCTTTTTGTTTTTCAAAAATTCAACAAAAAAACTATTACAAAAATTAATCATATCGACTTGGTCCATCTCCAATTAGCAAAAAAGTTAATGTTCACTAATCTTAAACTGGACCAATGGCATGTGGTTCATTATTATGTTGTGTGAAATAAAACTTAACGAACCAAATCAACTTGGTTCAACTTGTTAGTTGAATTTATCGCTTCAAAAAATTGTCATCACAACCTACTGATGCATCTGCAAAAGAAAATGTACTTATCTCGAAACTGGACCAAGTTGACTTGGTCCACTCTAATTTTAGTCGTCCCAATTATGATAGCCTACAGACTGAAAGCAACCCTGTGAAAAATTGCCCGTGACTATAAACTAACCTATTGCTGTAGCCATTTTAATGATAATTATTGATGTTAACACACTTTACTGTTTTTAAATAGCCTTGGCGTACTAAATCTAGCAACTTAATTTTAACACAGAACAGCGCCTAGATTTCAATCGAGACAAGTAAAATTTCACACTTCGTTGATTTTGCTGAACATTGATGGTTTTGTCACAAAAAAACGTGGAGTTTGATCGTTTTATCGCTGCATACGCATTTTTCAAAGCCGTTTTTTGAGCGATATAAATCGTTTTTCCACTGGAACGATATTTCACGTGAAACTACAGAAAAAACTGCATCGTTTTGTGCAAAAAAGCAGAAATCGCAAAAAATGGAGTTTGATCATTATGCACCTAGACCCTTCATTTGGTTTCCGAAAAAATTCATCTTTGAATTAGCAAAACTCATAACAAAAGCATAGCTTTTGTTTGCTTCAATGACTGTACAATTAATTACGAACAGTGAAACTGCAAAATGTTTTCATACCTACTGACTACGTCCACTCCCTGAACCGAATAAGCTGAAGTTTAGTACCTGGGGTTTTTCTATCGCCAACCAAACAATTTGTGGGGTAATCGCTAAATGTAAGTTTTTTTGGGCGAGCAACTCTTTTACCGCTTTACGTGTTAAATCTGCAATCCTGGTTTCAATAACTTGTTTTGTGCCAATGTGTCATGCTTTTTGACCTTTTGATTCCCGTGCCAACTGAATGCAAAGATAAATACTTTGTGTGTCTAATAATTTTTGGGTGAAGTTTCATAGCGTGGAAACTGCAAAATCTACCGAGTATTGTAGTTCATATGCGACAATGATGACCATATAAAAATGCTTTTATTTGTTTTTTTATACTTGAACAAGATCCTAGCTGACTTTTCTTGATAAAAATCAGGCTTTTTCTCAGTTTATAAATTGTTTTGTAGGCTTTAACCGTCCAATTGAAATGCATCAATGTTTTGCTTTGCTATGTTTGTACAATGTACTCTCCCTGATGTTTCAAAATCAAATGAAGTTCGTTTGGTGCTGCCAAAAATTAAAAAAAGTTGAATTTAAGTTTCTTGTCTCACAACGTTTGACAGATTTGTACGTTTGCATGGATAATGTAAATTAAGTGAGTGTTTTTGTTTCAAATGGCTTTAAAAAGGTTCAAAATTTTCATTCATATGACGTCAAAAATCATGATTATTTAAAAATCATAATAATCATCTAATGCCATGGAACTTCATTCCTAAACCCCATAAAGGACCGAAACCAGGCATGTAATCCAGCCAATCAGGGTTCAAGTAGATAGAATACTATTAAGACGGTAAACTCGGCTGTGATTCCCGGTCGGATGAAAGCAAAGACTATAAAAATTGGTATTTACAGCTTCCCTTCTTGACGTTCAGCAGTAAAAGGGACAGTGTGGTGCATGCATATTTTGGTTACGTTTTCTAAGTGACCTAGTGAAATGTTGTAGCTTCTTCGTTCTCATGGTTTCACCACTTGTCTCGATGTACGTCCAATTGTTGCATGCTTAGGACGACTGTCTAGAGGGGTCGGGAGCGAAATCCCGCAGGTATTGTCAAGTTGACCTTTTTACTGCCGTATCAACTGGATGCAAAGTTAAATAATTCATAGTGTCTTTTTTCATTGCTTTGTTTTTTTTATTGCTTAAAATTGATGCGAAACGTGACCATATCTGCATTCTGCATGCCTTAATATATTAAGACATGCAGTTTTTGCTGTCAAACAAAGGTTTCAGGGGCTGACTAATGCACCGTCAAATTTTAGGTTAAAGAGAGTAAAACTACAACGAGGAATGTTTATCCGCACGTTTTTCATTTGCTTTGTTTAAGAGTCAAGATTAAGATTAGATTTGGGGCTAGTTTTAGAGAAAGAATTTAAGTTTGGGCTAGGTATGAGTCGGAATTAACAAAAAACTAGGTAAAAGGCTTTAAAGATATGGCATTTTTTTGTATCTGTTCTGTTAGGAAAATACTTCGTCATTTCAATTCATTTCGGGCTGGCGTCGTCTTTGGTTGAGTAGCAATTAACTATTGATATCCATATACCGGTATATCAAGGCAGTAAATGTGGGATCATTGGTATCTGTGATGAGTGTTTAAATTCGTTTAGTAGTAATACATAATCTTGCAAACGATATGTCTTGTTTATAATAAGGAGCAATTCGAAGGGCTTTTAATATTAGTAATAACTGTTCGCATTATTGCAATAATTGGGACGTTACTGGTAGCTATTGGATTTTGGTGAGTCTTGATCAGCACAAATCACTCGAGTGTTCGCATTATTGCAATAATGCGAACACTTATCACAGATCAGTACACTGACGGATTTATCTATAAATTACTAGTAATACTATAACGTGATATTATTTCCAGTAAATTTTATATTAATCTACTATACTACTAAAGGCGAATTTACACAGTATCCGTTTTTTTTTTACGTTTTTGCTTCTTGAAAAAGTATGCGCTTTTTCATCCTTTTTTTATAAGTTCATATCCGCACTAAGTAGACTGTTGTATGTATATAAGGAAAAATTTTGTTCAAACATTTTGTGTATGAACAATAAGAGTGATATTTTAAAATAGAGCTGTACCCCTTTACAAAAAAATGTTTTCGGAAAACTTTTGTCCAGTATGGGACAGTCTGCTTAGTGCGGAAATGGACTTAAAAAATGCGGATGAAAAGACGCATACTTCAAAAGAAGCAAAAAGGTAAAAAAACGGATACTGTGTAAATTCACCTTTAGGCGTACGCTTTGCCCATAAATTGTAGTTGATAATGCTATAAAAATTTCCTGTAAATTGCCGTTTTACTGGGATCATACTGGAAATTTATTTGCCGTATCGGGTTTTGCCGGTAATTCCTCGTTTACGAGGCTACGTAAATTCCTCGTAAGTAGTTGTGTTATTGCCGCTTTACTGGGATTTAGTATAAATTACGTGGAATAATTGGGATTTTTACTGGACCGGTAAACTTGGATTCACCGGAAATTTACTAGTACTACGGCTTTTCCTGGTAATTTCGCGTTTACGAGGCTACGTAAATTCCTCGTAAATAGTTGTATTATTGCCGCTTTACTGGGATTTACTATAAATTACGAGGAATTATTGGGATTTTTACTGGCCCGGTAAACCTGGATTCACCGGAAATTTACGAGTATCGAGTTTTTATCGCTATTGTAAAATACCGGTAATTCCTAGTTTACTTGGACAAGTAAATTCTCTGTTATTCCCAATAATTCCTAATAAATTTCCCGGTAAAGCGGCAATAACACAACCATTTACGGGGAATATACCGGCAGTCAATGAATCCCGATATTCCCGGTATTTGGCAATTTTTTTTTGTAAGGGTTGTTGCGTATCAGCACTAGTTTTACAGAAGAAAACGAAGAAAGGAGCTCTTTTTTGCGGCATATAATAAGCTGCAGCCTCATAAGTCTATTAATTATTGCTGTTCGCAATTTCCAAAGATTTTCCAATTGCAGCTTCATTAGTGCATTTGAACTTATTTTTGTCTTGAAATTAGATTAGACTGTAAAATGTAACTTCCAAAACACGAGAAGACCAGCATAGCAATATTTTTTTCCTTACAATCAGCTCAACAACGTCAATACGTGCTGTAAAAGCGAATGAATATAAAAAAATGTATATTACACGCAAAATATTAACGAATTAACGGACTTTATTAACTCCCGTTAATTAAAGCTGAAAATAACGGATTAACGTTAACATAGGTGTGAAGTTTGTTGACGGACTACTTGTTAACGAAGCTAACGTTTTGCATTACCTTGCCCACCTATGATTAAATGTAAATTGAATATAACATTAAATCGCAAAAGTTCCCAAAAAATTGTTGTGCGTGATCATGTTTGGAGTAGAGGACTTTGAAAGTTTATTTGTGATTGAAAGAAGCATACGCTATCAGTGGCGGATCCAGAAAATTTTGGTGGGGGGATGATAAAAATTTTAAGCACAAAACCTCAAAAATTCGGATGTTTTGTAACCCAGGCGCGTAGCCAGAAATTTGCAATGGAGCAGCTGTTTTAGGGGTCAGCGCTCAAAAATTTTGCATTTTTTTGCAAAAATGATTTAATTTTAGAACTAGTTTGATAAAATAATGCTTTTAAAATGCGGCAGAGAAATTGGCAGTGCAAACATGATTCAACTGGTTGCACAAACGGCCTATGTAAGAGGTGGTTAATGGTAAAATTTTAGTTCTCCTATTTGGATGCTGGTAAATCATAAGCATAAAATGTTATAGTTTAATAAAACTCACACGGAGTAATTTGTTTCATCTATATTTTACAGAGAAAAATAATTGGAGAGGAGTTAATGGAAAGAGAATTGAGACAAATGATAGGTAATTAACCGATACTGAATAGCCTCTCCACCCCATTTCTGAGTTTAGGCCTATAATATATTTGTTGATGAAACCCGTGTTCAAGTTTTTCACTAGCGATCAAATTTTATTGCTTATTTGTGGTCATTTTTTAAAGTTTTTTTTGATTCGTGAGTTTTATTTTTGACAAATTAGTCCCCCTTAAGCATATGTTTCAAGAAATGCTTTAAGTCACTTTTTGTTCTATTTCAGTGCGAAAAACAGTCTCAGAAGTGCTAAAAACTTGATGTTTTTTTTATTTGCATTTTGGTTGACAGGCCAACGGAGGGGCTATAGCAGTGGTGCCGAAACGAGGGGGGGATGGGAGGATATATCCCCCCAATAATTTCACTGTATACCTTCATCTGTATCCCCTCCAATAATTTGACTCTGGTGTGCATCTGAGCGCAGGTCAGTACTTAAAAAAAGTGTTCCATTTCTGGTGAAGACCTTTTATTTTTGGTCTTCACCTGAATTCGGGGAAAAAAAGTGTTTCATTTCTGGTGAAGTCTTCGCTTAATTTGCTCACCTGAAAAAAGTCTTGGTCGAGGTTCATCCTCCCCAATGTTGAAAATAGGGCAAAATTGGGGTAAAATTGCAAATTATCCTCCCCAATGCTCAACAAAGATTAGCCCTTTCTCCTGGCTACACTACTGCTTAGGATTAATGTTCTTGACCTCGCTTAATGCTCACTGTTTATAAGCCTAATATGTCACTTAAGAAATGATTTGCATTGTGTACTGTACGCTTTATCGCTAAAAAGTGCAAGTTGTAAATTTTGCTAATTCGGCGCTTCCAAATCAATCCGACCCGTAAAAGACTAATTTCTGTTTTGTAAAAACTTCGCTGTAAAAATAACATTTTTCTGTCCCTCCCCTCACAGGGCTTTAGAAATTATACTACAGTCGCACAGCCTATCGAAAATTCAGTGATTGCTTCTTTTTAAATAAGTTTATTATTCATATGCAGTATGCACGTTATGTTTACGCTGATGGGGGATGTTTCCCCCCATCCACCCCTATAACTCCGCCACTGGTTGTGCTCCTATGCCTTTATCGCTAAAAAGTGCAAGTTGTGAGTTTTGCTGATTTGGCGCCTTCAAATCAATCGGACTTGTAAAAGACTAATTTCTGTTTTGTAAAAACTTCGCTGCACAAATACTATTTTCTTTTACCCCCTCCCCTTGGCTTTTGAAATTATATCACAGTCACACGAGCTAACGACTATTCACTGATTGCTTTTTTTTAAATAAGTATTCATACGCACGTTATGTTTAGGCTGGTGGGGGAAATGCATCCCCCCCCTTAAATCCGCCACTGTACGCTATACGAGGTGTCGCTATTAAATAACAAGACTGGTGGCATAAAGCAATTTTATTGAAGAAAAAAAGGTCATTTTATTTCTATTTTTCCCTTTGATGTATTCTTCCTTAGCATCAGCACAGCGTTTTATTCGGATTTTCATAAAAAAAAGAACACGACAACACCCTTATCATAAAAAAACAAAACAATCAACATTGCCTTGAATTTTGATTTTGCTTTATTTTGCTTTCTTAATTCGTGGTGAGTTTGCAGTTTTCCAATGCATGGACTGCCTTTTTGTCTCTGGGTCGTACTGGAAAATTCATCTCTCGTCGCAGGTACAGCAATCACACTGTCTAAAAATTTAGGCTTTTCTTCAATTTGTTTTAAAATGTCAGCGCAAATCTCTTGGCGTTTTTCTTTTTGATCGCTAGTTAAAAGCTTTAAAACAACTTTTCACAGACCTTTGTCATATGCAGATTGTCATGCAGTATAACGTGCCACACTGTTTCTTTGCAAATGGACATCCTCTCTGCTATCAGTCGAATACTAAGCCGACGATCTTCTCGGACAATTTTTTCAATTTCTCGGATATTGTTAGTGGTTTTTGACATAGATGGGCAAGTTAATGCAAAACGTTAGCTTCGTTAACCACTAGTCCGTTACCAAACTTCACACCTCCGTTAACATTAATCCGTTATTTTCAGCTTTAATTAACGGAAGTTAATAAAGTCCGTTAATCCGTTAACATTTTGAGTATAATTTACTTCTTTTTTTTTGTTCACTCACTTTTAAAACTCGCGTAATGACACTGTTGAGCTAATCGTAAGGAAAAATTTATTGCTATGGTGGTCTTTTGTGTTTTGGACGTTACACTTTACAGTCGAATCTAATTTCAGGATAATAATAGGCTCATATGCAGTAACGAAGCTGCGATCGGAAAATCTTTCGAGGTTGCGAACAGCGATAATTAATAGACCTATGAGACTGCAGTTTATTGCTTTCCACAAAAAGCAATAGATGTACTCGCTAATTGTTTGGCACTTTGTTCCGAAAAGGCTATGGCCTTCCTTGCATTAAGATATTCACTAATATTCACCACTGAAAAACTAACCGAATTTTAATCAACTATAATTTAGATTAAGCACAACAAACTAAACACAAATGTTAAGCCTAGCCTGCGTATTACAAATGTAATTTTGTCAGTTGACGATTTAATGATATGCGAATATTGTTTAACTCTTTCCGTACTGCGTACCACTATATTACAGAGTTGGACGAAGCGCAATTTGTGAGCGCAAACCGCAACCTACGCAACTTCCGCAATTGCAGAAGTTGCGTTGCACTTTAATGTTTCATTTTGACATTCTGAAAGCTACTTTGCGGACGAATGTCTTTAAAATTTTGTTGCAGATTGATTGTGCTAAGCTTTCAAATACTTTTTCGGTTAATAGCGCAATTTTATACTTTAAACGAAATTTTGGTTCGTTTCGGTCGTAATATTGTCAAATGTCGATTTTTTTAAAAAACTACTTGCTTTTTGACCGTCTAAAATCGCAAAATGCAGAATCTGCATTGTGTTTTGTGAATTTGATTGCGGAAGTTGGGTTGTGCTTTGACTTGGTTCGAAAATAACGTTCCGCAATTGCGGAATTGCGTTGCGCTTCAAAAATCAAAAAATTAAATTGCGCATTTTGCGCGCGCTTTTTGTAGTTGAAAAAGTTGTTTCGCTGCGCTTTTGGTAAAATGCTCTTCGTGCCTACCTCTGCCATATTGCTATTTTAGCAAAGTGGCTAGCAGCCGGCGTGGCAATACATTGCCATTAAAGTCTGAATGTTTAGCAAAGCTTTTTTGCACCTTTCCAGGCCTTATTAAACATTTTGCAATTAGTTTGGCATCATTTTTGATTGCAATTTGGTAGATTTGTATCAGTAAAATAATCTGCTTGGTTTTTAATTATAAATCAAGGTTTAATTTCTTAGTTCTTAGAGCTTAGCAAAAATTTTTGCAGTTTTTACTCATAACCTCGTAGAAACATCAATTTTTATCCGACTTTGAAATTTAGAAGTTTGCGAATAACATAGTAAATTATCTAGCAAACGGCCGTCATGCTTCGTTTCCTACATTGCCATAACGCTTAGAAAAAAGGAAAAAATTCAAGACATCGCGACTTTGCGGCTCTTGAAACTTCAGAATTTCATATGCCAGCGAAACTTTTAGTTAAACTGAAAAATGAAATTCTGTACTAAACCTTAAACTTCAGGGCATCATTTGGCTGAAAATTTTGTTTAAAAAGTAGTGGTAGTACTATATTTCGAACAAAAAATGTGCCTGAAATTTGGCATCATAAAATTTGGTATAATTGATCAAATTTCAAACTTCAAGTAGCTTTTTTTTCTCTTGAAATTTGCTTTTCAGTGCTATAACGTTGAAGGTGATAGAGCAAGATTTGTGGTTGCAGCGATACGGCAAACACTTCCTTGATAATGACCGTAGCTGCACGCTACTGCCCATTTAAAATACATGGTAGCAATAGTAACGCAATAAATTTGGCAAACCGCCGTATGATACGGCAAATCGCCATAGTATTTCGTCGTTGTGAAAGAGTTAAAAACGGTCATACAAGGTGGTTGAAAAGTAACTAGGCAATAAAAACCGGGTAATTATTTTTACCGCTAAATTCCGGTCAAAAACAACCTTATTAGGCAAAACGACACTCATTGGGATTACATGTCTTTTAGTTTTCATTAAGCATTTGTGTTGTTCATAGTTTGCAATATAGCATTTTTGAAAATGATCTCTCGCTTGACCATTCAAGAGCAAGCCAAAATTGCACCACGTTATGAAGTGTGGAATTCCATTGTCGAGTTGCAGTGATGGCGGCGTACGTCGAAGGGTAGGTACGCAACTTTAAGTACAGAGGCACTATAAGAAGTTGTCATGCAAAATTGATGACCACAGGATCGGTAAATGAAAAATGAAGGAGCAAGTGCCCATCAACAAGTCAAACGTCCGATAAGGTGGTAAAAGTGTGGGAAATATTTGATCAGAGCCCGCAAAAATCAACTTGTTAAGCAGCTCATGAAAGTGGACTGACTGCGGAATTACACAAAGGAGAAGAAAGTCAAGGGAATACTGCTCGTTTTGGAAAATTTGAAGATAAGAATTCAATAAGTTCTGAATGCTACCCCAGAAGACATTCTTTTAAAACTTGTTTATTTTATCCCAAGTCGTTTAATGAAGCTAGATGTAACAAATGACGCATCCAATAAAATACGAATATTTGATTTTAGTTATAAATTTAAAGTAATTCAAGTGAGAAATTATACTTTCCCATATAATACTCAATATGTTTCGTTAAATTTCGAAACCCTTACTGGCAAAATTTGGAATTTGAAACTAATTTTTAATGCCTAGTTACTTTTCAACCTATATCACGTCAAAAGGTTATGCGTATTTATGCGCATAAACACCAGTCTACGCCACTATGCCTACCAGTAAGCTTCTTGTGAAGGTGATGTATGTTTTCTACTATGCAGCACCAACTACAAGTTTTTGGCTCAACAATTACTAACACATTAAATGCTGTAAAGCATAATGCAACGAAAATCCTACTAAGAACGAATTGTCAAGCTGAAAAAGAAGTTTAGCACAAGTAGCGTTTCACTACTTCTTCCAATGAGGTGATCGCTGTTGCTGGTGGTGCTCATTGCCTTTTAAAAACATCAAAATGTTAAAGTTTTCATCGGAAATTCTTGACCTTTTTGCCCTCATAATGTCTTTACCAAGAGAAAACAAACGCTCCACCGCAGCTCCGGACGGGACAGCTGTGTTATATCTGAAATAGAAAATATTGATCAATTATTGTCAGGATACCAAAAAAAAGGAAAGATTTATCAGGTTTTGTAGTTAGAGCAACAAAGCATGACATAAATAATACACAATACCAATTGCAGAAATAGGGTTATTGAAGCATACGCAGTCTTTAATTATTTTTACAAATGAAAACCATTATTATCACAAATTTATTATAAAATTATAAATTATCAAATCTTTCATTATACTCGCTGTATTACGCCAAAGCTTGTAACGAGTTTGCGAGGTCTATCTCCGCGTTATTACGCCCGGGTAACACAGTTTTTTTGAAAAAATATGGCAGTGGTGGCGAGCAGTTGATAACACTGTGTCAAATTTGACCGGTCCGAGGTTTGAACCTCAGACCTTGTGCTCCAGAGACGAACGCGTTACCGCTCGACCAACCTATGTTGTACTATAAATTGTTACTAAATGAAAACCATTATTATATAAATACAACCATTCCTCACTAACTTCTATAGGGTGCCTAACCTGATAAACAAGTCAATAAAAACTTGTTCGTGCATGAACGTCGCGTCATCCAGAGTTTCGACCAGCTTTCCCTCAAGCCATTTCGCCACCATATCTTGAGCCCTTTTTCTCAACGACTTCTTGGATCTTCCAATTTCATGAGTGGAGATAACGTCCATAAAGTCGTCTGATTTAGCATCCTCTTCGCTGCTGCCGTTACTCGTCATTCCCAAATCCTCGTGGCGAAGGTACTCTTCGACCTTATCTTCCATAAGTTTCTTGGCATGCTCTTTCTTTTCCCTGCTTCTGTCATACTTTTCGAGCCAGATTAAGCGAAATCTAAACAATAGTCCCCTCATTAAAACTAAAGATATTGCCAAGGTGCTCACAAATCACTTTAAGCAAAATGCAATAGGAAAATTAATAATTGTATACAGATAATTAAGTTACAAAACGCTGTACATGGCTTACATTATGGCTTTATGTACCTTCAGCCTTTTTGTATCCAACTAACAATGGCACAGACTTTACTAACGAAGAATCACACGTATATTTCGTTGCAAGAATTTAAGAACATTTAAGCAAATTCTTTAGTGTATAATAATTTCTTGATAACCATGACCTTTTGCATAGCCCTTTTTTGATTTTCCTTTTCTATACTTACGCTGAATACAAAACAATACGATGAGGTAAAGAAGCCCACGTAAGCTAGGTAAGATAGGTATACGGAGAAGTTAAGAGTTTTATATGGACCATGAACGCTTACGAGAGAAATGCTGAAATATGGTTAGCCTGACGAGGGGTATAACCAGCAAAACTATAGTCGTAGGACAGGCGTTTTCGGCATTTCTTGCGTAAGCTTTTATGGCATATACCTTCTTCACATTTTCGTATACAAATGTGAAAATTTTAAAATGTCCAACCTGGGATGGAAGCCAGCAGCGAGCAAACACTCATCTTTGTCGAAAATAGCGTCGAATCTTTTTTTGATGCCAGCCAACAAGGCGTCTACGAGTGGTCCACAGTAGTGTAGTTGTTTATTCTTGACCGCATTCAACCTGATGGCAGTAGTAACGCAAAGGGGCAGAAGCCACCCTAAATATGCATTGCGATCCCCTTGTATGATATCGATAACCTTTGCTACAGGCTGCATAACTTGTATATATTCAGTAAAGAAGTGGATGTCTTGATCGTGAAACGTCGTCAAGCCCTGCTGAATCATAACCCTGCGTAGACCATCCTTATGCTCTTTCAAAACTTTATTGAGGCAAACAATAGCATCGAACAAGCTGTTCCATCGGGTGTCATTGGGTACGATCAGCCTCTTATTCAACTCCTTGTACAGAGCATCGGCAGTCACCGTACTCTGATTCTGGTGATTCCATAACGCTTTAGCTTTGGCCAGTGCAGCCCTGTATGCTCTTTTAAAGTTGTAGTTTTCCAAAGCTGCTTCACTGTCTTTGCAAGCAATTAAATTCCATGTGTGTGCCCCACACTTCATGTGGCCTGCCAATTGCGTAGTGCCATACCCAACACCCAATTCTTCCATTTCTGCAATGTCGTCTACAGATACAAATTCCACACGCTCATCAGCATCAACTTCGACTGACACCAGCTGCTGAAAAAGGTCTGTGTCAGATTGAGCCTCGTCCATGGTATCATCTTGTATGAAAGGTTCTACTGAAGTAGAAGGAAATAAGTCTCTCTCTTCTCCGAACTGTACGAAAGCTTTAACAAAATTGCGTGCGTTATCCGTTGTAGTCATTGTAACTTTTTTTTCAATGCCAAACTCTACATGAACTTTCTCTATTGCCTGAGCAAGCACATCGTAGGTGCGCCTTCCCTTTAACCGCATACAAGCCAGCACACCACGTTCTCTCTCTCTTGTCTTTTCATTTAGCCAATGAACGGTCATTCCGATATATCCTTTTTTCGTGGTTGTCCAACAGTCGGCAGTTGTTGCTACCCATTGAGCTTTCTCCAAGTTCCTGAATATATAAAAATGTTTAGTCTACAAAGTAAAAACTCTTCATCGTTTGATGATGATAATTCAGCATAAAAAAGCTTATGACAGTGCGACCAGAATTTGACGACGGGCATTACTCTATTGCCTTGGTTTTCCTACCCAATGAGTTGCGTCTTTCTGTCTGTAACGCTTCACCATTTATCAACTTGGTGCATTCAAACACACTGCTGGAGTACGAGATGCTTGGAGAAAGAAAGTTGCAACAAAAAAAACTTCAGAAATACTGTTACCGGCAGCTCCTACATGCGAATCGTGATTTGTTGTGTACGCATAACTAATGAACTATATAGTCTACTATTTTCCTGTATTACAAAGGTTGAGCCTACATTGGGATAAGCAATAATAATTATGATTAAGCTCAAAGGAATTAGCACGAATTAAGCATAATAAAGATTGAGAAGAAAGGGGTGGGCAATAAAAATAAAGATAGATATCCAAACCAATTAAGTTTAGTTAAATATATTAGATTACAGTATTATGGCCGACCTTATTTACTTCTTACTATGCTACGCTTATAATCCGGACATCGGCTCGATTCTTATTTTACTTAAAAAACGAATAGTGGAAAATATGTGCAACGTATTTTTATATCACAAGAAAAAGATAAACGAAATACAATTTAATGTTATAGCAATTATTAATTTGGGCCCGATCTTTAATTTCCAGATTGCAGAAATTGATTTATTTACTTATGAATATGATCGAACCAGCATTAAAGTATCTGTATCTATTCCATCCCGTTAGTGAGAAAAAGCGTCAAAAGCGCTGCGCAATGTGTACAAATGAGCATAAAAATTGCTTAAAGTTAATCAAAGTTCGCTTTTTGAACTACACTACAGTAACTCAAAGTAAACGTACGCCTATTTGCTCGCTACAGCCAACAGCTTTTTCTTTTAAACCATCAAGCAAAGACTACACAGGTATCATTGCAAGCAAAGTCGCAATTTTAAGAGCCAGAGCCGAACAAAATAATGTGATGACAGTGACCTTGGAGCGAATGGAGCGTTTGCTATTAGGAAGAAAGACTTGGTTCGACACTACGTAGCTTAGAGCTATTGACAGCGCGGAGACAAACAGGAAAACAGGGCTACAACAAAAAAGCCGAAATATAATTCGTCCTGGAGCTACAAGGCCTTAGCTTCAAAATGCGTTTACTTAGGGCACGTGGCAAGCGACAGGCGACATTTCTCACTTCTGATTTGTTCAATTTTGTCATTCACGTACCCTACGACACTTTTTAATGCCACAAAACTGCTTGATCAAAATGAATTACACCTGAGTGTACACTGTGTACCGGTGTGTACTTCTTTTGCAAATTCTCTAACGATAAACATGATCACATGACTTTGACAACTGAGAAAAAATTCGTTTCAGACAAAAAACTCCCGCTTTGTGATAACATTCATTTATGTCACAAAAATAACTAATAACAACATCAATGAGAAACTTAATGAAAGCAGCCATGTATTTACGTTTATTAAGCATTCACATGGTGATGTCGCTGAAAACCCTGATGTTTTAACAATGTTTTATTGTTTATGACGTTTTTAATAATTTTATTCGTGTTGCCGTCTGCCCCATGTTGCGTGGCAAGCAAATGCAACATAATAGGTAACTCCATAGACAGCGCCATAAATTCTCTATGGGCCTACAATCCAAACTGAGCAAATCTATAAATATCGTTACAGTGACCTTGCGTATATCGACATGTCTAACAAAGTGATAGGGAGATCACATAATGGTTTGCGTCTGGCTGCAGTCAGTGGTGCCGATCTTTGTTGAGCATTGGGGGGGGGGGGTAATTTGCAATTTTACCCCAATTTTGCCCTATTTTCAACATTGGGGGGGATGAACCTCGACCACGATTTTGTTCAGGTTTGGAAATTTAGTGAAGACCAAAAAAAATGCAAATGGAACACATTTTTCCCCAAATTCAGATAAAGACCCCCCCCCCAAAAAAAAGGTCTTAATCAAAAATAGAACACTTTTTTCCCCAATTTTCGCTCAGATGTACACCCATTCAAATTATTTGGGGGGATACAGCCAAATTATAGGGGGGATATATCCCCCCATCCCCCTTGTTTCGGCACCCCTGACTGCAGTGCTCTTAAAATTTTTTGCTTGCATCATAAAAAATCTATCGTGCAACCACCAGGAACAAAAGATGCTATACACCTGTAACCAGGACTTAAATTTTAGGGGGGACGTGTCCCCCATCGAGAGTTAACGTCTCCCCATCGAGCTTTAGGCGTCCTCTCATCGAGAGTTGAGCGCTGGATGACCAGAGGAAAAATAGCCAGCCTGGGCCAAAAGATCCTACAAATTTCCTGCCGAAAATAGTTGCAAATTGCGGCGAAGACCTTTTTTTTTTATCTTTATCTGATTTCGGAAAAAAAACGACTTCAATTTCCGGCGAAGACCTTTTTCTTGTTTTTGGTCTTCATTCAATTTCGGCGACGGAAATACATCATTTCCACTAAACTTTTTGTAAAGTTCGTCAAGGCTACAAAAGCGTCCCCCCATGCAAAATTTTACAATTTAAGTACTGCCTATAACCGCTCGGTGCTTACCTCATTAATTGTTCTTTCTTGTCGTTGAATGACAGAATGATTCTTCTTCCTAAAGTCCTTCTTGAAGGAATGGTTTTAGTAGGATTCAAGACTTGCGCAAATTTTCTTAGCCAGGGACAGTCCGCTATCTGCAGAGGGTACATTCCATACACAACTAGGTCAACAAATGCTTTGTCGACATTAGCTTGTGGAACCCCAGCACCCGCAGCATTTATTTTAAGGGACTCCCGCATAGACAACTGCCGGGGTGGACTTATTATTTTCTTCATTGAAATCGAAGATTCGGGTGAATCAACCAATTTTCGTTTCTTTCCTCGTTGTGAAGAAGCTTTACAGGCTTCATCCACGTCTTTTAATGCCGAAGGGTGTTTTTTCTTAAAGTGGCTTTTTACGTTGTTGTAGCTGCTTTTGTGAGCCCTGATTTCATGGTTTAAAGGATGGCAGAGATCATATTTGAACACATAGTTCATTCCATCTGATTTAATGAATGACAGAAATTGATTCAGATGGGGCCAAGGGTTTTCTGAACCGCTCACTTCTACTATTTCGTACTCTTTATTTTCATCAGTCAGCTCAGTCTCATTACTTTCGGTCAATATTATTACAGATTCAGCATCATCTGCTACTTTCGCCATCTTTTACGACCGAAAAGACAATTAATTAATTATGCAGTATGTTCAAAATATTGGAAATACCGAAATAGATAGGAAAACTTATTCGTAAACAGAAGGGTACTGGACGGATTAAATTTTTGACAAAAAACTGTGAATAACTAGTGGCTTCTCACATTTTTTATGCTTTGAATTATTGCTAAAACAGCAAAAACTAGCAGTAACCAACTTCAATGCGTATTGGATACTAAACTCCGATTATATTACGAATAGAATTGGAATTACGGAAACTTTAATAATCAGTCAATTGTAAAGATTTTGACGTTTGCAGGCAGGGATGCGAACTCGAACTTAAACTTGAAAAAAACTCGGTTATTTGGCCGAACTCGAACTTGAACTGAAAAAAATAATTTTCCTGAACTCGAACTTGAACTCGAATAAAATTGTTCCAGTTCAAGTTCACTAAAAAGAAATTTTAAGTTAAAAAATTTGTCGGAAAAATATTTGTTGTTGATCGAGCGTGTAAATTGAGACTGCGTTTTTCATAACAGCTGCATAAGCGCATATCCTTCTCTGTCTTAAATATGTCGTGGCAACCTAGAAATACAGCGCAAGTATCAGAGCTACGAACTCAAACTTGAACTCGAAAAAACTCAGTTATTTTGCCGAACTCGAACTTGAACTCGAAAAAATTAAATTTTAGAACTCGAACTTGAACTCGGACTTGCTAAAATAGGCTGAACTCTAACTCGAATAAAAATCACTTGAGTTCGCAGTCCTGTTTGCAGGCCAGAGTTTTAATGCTCAATCGTTTACGTGCCATTTGGTCTAAAGGCTACCAGAGAGGAAGCCCAGGGAAGAGCCATTTTTTGCATTGCTTGTTTTCAAGTAGTCGCCGTTCTGGTGGCTCTTCCCTGGACTTCCGAGCTGGTAGCCTTTAGATCAGATGGTACGTAAACAATTAAACATTATGGAAACTGTTCGTACAGACGGTTGCTTACTCAGTGCCAAGACGCTACAACTCTACGTCTCTATGCTTTCATACTACAACATCTAAAATTAACTATTTAAGCTATGGCTTGCAAAATAATTTCTACACGGTGTCGAGAACCAACCTAAACCAAAGCTTAATCTTAACTCTCAAAAAAACAACTAAAAAAATTTGCGAAAAAATATTCGTCATTCACTCTCGTTTTAGTCCTATCACTAACCACTGTACACAAGGGCGCCGAGAGCCGAACGTGGGCCCTGGGCCAGCTAAAATATGACGGATTTCTGGTTTTATGAACGCCAAAACAGACGGAGAAAATGCCGCAGTTTTGTTTGAATTATGATGTGATCTCCAAAAAAAAAGTCTTCACCTAAATTCTAACGGTTTTTCCGGTCCTAATTAGGTGATCTCCAAAAAAAAAGGTCTTCAGGCCTCACATGCTGATTTCTCAGTGTTATTTCGATGGTCCTCTATCGAGCTCATGGGCCCTCGCTGGGCCCGCTGAAGCCAACGGCCTTCCTGAAGCCCATGAGCCCCTTCATGGGCCCCGGGGTCATTGTACCTCCCGGCCATAGGCGTAGCCAGGATTTTTGATTGGGGGGGCCCAAACCCTCAAAAATTCGGCTGTCTTCACCGAAAATGAAAGTGAATTTTGGGCCGAAATCGGAAATTCGAACGATTTTTCCGCCCGAAATCAGGTGATCTCCAAAAAAAAAAGGTCTTCACCGAAATTAAGAGTGATTTTTCAGCCGAAAATCAGGTGATCTCCAAAAAAAAAAAAAAATTGAGAGTGGTTTTTCGGCCGAAACCATTAGCTTTACTGTTACTTTACTGTTATGTGCGCAATTACTGAAAAAAAACTGCAACTAAACATCGTCAGGCTATGTTGTCATAACTTTTTGTCGTTAGTGGAGTTTTGATTGGGGGGGGCCCGGGCTCCCTGGGCCCCCCCTGGCTACGCCTATGCTCCCGGCCCCCCCTCTCGGTGGCCCTGACTGTACAGTAGGCCTACGTAGATTTAACGTTTTGAAACTATCCGCGATTTGTGGATGCAAGCACTTCCAAGTTTTTGGATGATGTTAACATTTAGCTCAAAATAAACACTGCTTTTATAGCAATATTATTTTAGTACCGGTACCTACATTCTGTTCTTTTAATAGCCTATGCTTTGATTATATCGATTCCGCCGATCACGATTACAAATGCGCACCCAAGTAATCGATTTTCCATTGCGCACTTACCGGTGTTCGTCTCTGGAGCGGGAGATCTGAGGTTCAAATCTCGGGCCGGTCAAATCGGACACAGTGTTGCCAACGGCTCACCACCGCTGCGACATTTCTTCAAAAGGAGCTGTGTTGCCCTTGCGCAATGACGCGGAGATGGGCTCTGCCAACTTGTTACACGCTTTGGCGTATTACAGCGAGTATAATGAAAGATTTGATTTGATTATTTCACTTATAATTATCGCTACTACGATTAATTGCATAGCTTCGCCAAAATTTAAAAATACTTTTTGTAATAGCACTTATAAAGTCGGAATCCATCCTGCATTTCTGCTGCAATCTACCCTTCAATTCTGTTTTGCATTATCATAACTATTAGGCTGTTATTAATAAGTACAATCATGCATGGTTTACACTTGCATTCTGTTATGTAGTTGGTCAACGGTGCCACTCCCATAATACAGTTTATACAGCACTTATATCATAATTCACGCTTTTGTTTGGTACTGGAAGCCTAGCCTATAGTAGTAGCTAGCCAATGCTCGATTATATGCAATTCATAGATTACGATCCTTTTCCCTTTGTAATTGATTTCTGATGAAGATTATTTGAAAACTGCGAAATCGATTACAAATTAACTGATTGTAGATTACGAGAATAATCGAGATCATTTCTGCTACACATTAGGCTAACTAACTATCCTTGTCCACTTTCCTTGCTAACGCTGCCATGCTAGTCACTTTCATCTTACCACCAATGACAGATTATTCGTGGGTGCATCATGGGCCTATCGCAGTTCAACTCATCTAAGATCTAACCCACTTTATACGGTCTTGCATGATTAAAATTGTACTTGCAGCATTTCTTATCGCGCCTAGTCATTTGATCCCACGCTTGCTTTTTTTTTTATCTTGCAGCTCCTTCGCTTTTTCTTCTATAAAACTCGTGCTTATTACGCAACAAGTGTTACCAGCGCAAACTGGTTTGTACCGGTACGATGAATGAATGGTGCAAGAAATTAACGATGAAAATCTTATGTTAACGCAACTTAACGGAAGTTAATGAGCCACTGTCGTTAAGTTAACGGGCATTTTAACGGAAGTTACTTTAGTCCGTTAACATGAAAAAACTTTTTAACGGATTAACGAGTTGATGAAAAAGTTAGCTTCGTTATTAACGGATTAACGATTAACGGACTTGTGCCCATCTATGGTTGTTGATATGGTTGGGCGTCGTGAACGTTCATCATCTTTAACATCAGTCCGGCCTTCACGAAATCTTTTGTGTCATTCAAAAACGCGGGTTCTTGACATGCATTCTATGCCGTAAACTTTCATCAAAACTTGAATTTTACCTAAAATTTCCAGTTAATTCTTTGCTCAGTTTTAGAGTTAAACATTTTTCTGCGGCTGCAACAGAACTTCTTGCAACAATGAGCAATTTGCAGTTTCTGCAAGCCAAGGTTTTTTCCGACGCGTAAAAAAACGTGCACTTGCTTTCAACGTCAAGGTACCTAATTTGTGTAAAATATTACAGTAACTTTCTGAGTAACTCGTCAGAAAATTGTCGCCTGCAGTTGTGCGCCTTCTTAACATCCCACTCACAGAAAAAAAAAACGTATTCGTTTATGCTTTTGCGACAAATTTTGAGCTGTTACAACTTAAAAACTTCTTTTGCTAAACTTGTAAAAAAGTACTCGTACTCGAACTTTTTTACGGTACTCGTACTCGAGTACATTTTTCAATATCAGTACTCGTACTCGAAGTTTTTTGCGGTACTCGTACTCGGAAGTTGAGTACTCGACTCCATCACTGGAAGTAAGTGTCAAAGCAAACATTTTTGTATTGGTATGGGTATGAATGCTATCTACTTGATCTATTTACTTAATGATGAAAATACCTATTTACTCGTTTTGTAGCCCGGGCCTTTATTTTTTCAACCAAACTTACTACCGGGCCCTTATTCAAGCACGGGCGCTTGTAAATTTTAAAAGTAAAATTATGCATCAAAATTATCGTTGAAGACAAATATTTCACGACATTAATCCTTTTTCCATGTCAATTTATTCACGTCAAACGCAAATTATTCACGTCTTAAGAGTATATAATTCCCTCAGTTTATATTAGCCTATTCACAAGAAATAACAAATCAAAATTTTTATTTATTCAGCAAGTTGTATGTTCTCTACCACTGAAAAATCAGCTTTTACATCGGGCGGGTATTCAAGCGCGAGCCCTTATTTGTTTTTATGTTCTGTTGACACGGGCGGCTATTCAAATGGGCCCTTAATCAAGATCGGGCGGTAAAACGAGTATAGGCTATACGGTAACTACTTAATGTATGTACTTAATGATAAAAAAATGACAATCAAAATTGTTAATCTATCTTAATATATTTTTATCTAATTCATCTATCTACATAATGATAAAAATGACAATCAATATCGGTTTAATTCTTATGAATTACCCAATTTTCCATTGTATGTTACCGAAGTATTGAAAGAAGCTAAAAATTCTGGACAACCTGAAAATATTCCCAGTAGCGCACGGCATAAGATATTGCAAGTCCTCTTTGATTCAATATCAGTTCATACTCAGTAAGTATGATCAGTTAAGCTTTTTTTATGTGATGTCATTTCGAAACCAAACATTTCAGTGTGTTTAATTGCTTGTTCAATACCGATGTTGGTGTCGATAGTGCTGGTCTGCACATTGATCGTCCCATTTCCACATCCATGCACCGTGGTAAACTTAGCTGACAACTTTGCAGCGGTGGTGTGCAATAGGCTACACTGCCAGAGTTGTTCGACCTGGATGCAAATCTTACCCAAGTCAGTGAGGTCACTCATGTTGTACTTGAGTGGTAGCGGTAGCACAAAACGGGCTGTCGAGAATAACTGACACGTTTATAATTACCTGCGAATTTAATTACGGTAACATTTTTTGTAAAAGATAAACAATTTTTCGTGCAGTATGGTTGGGTTGCGTTGATTACTTGGTTTTGGTTGTGTTCGTTGCTGTAATTCAGTCGTACTTTTTAATGTATTTTTATTTATTTGTTTCATTCTTTATCCTCCATTCACCGAAAAGCGAAGGGCGCTGTACTTAGGATGAATTCCGACCAGCTTGGGAGTTGCCTTGATTTCATTGTTTCTGTTGAGTTTTCAATTTCTTCCCAGTTAAATTTGCTGCTTGTTTGAGGCCACCAATCAGATAATCATCGTAAAGTGCCTTTTCCATGGGCACAATAACGCCATGTTGGTGAGTAATTATTATGATCGCGATCGCCATAGAAATGGCGCGCTGAACCACCGGCCAAAATGGCAGTAGACCTATAGGCAGTACTTAAATTGTAAAATTTTGCATGGGCAGACGCTTTGCAGCCTTGACCAAACTTCACTGGAAATTATGTAATTCCGTCCCCGCAATTGAATGAAGACCAAAAAAAAACGTCTTCGCCGAAAATTGAAGTGTTTTTTTCCCCGAAATCAGGTAAAGATCAAAAAAAAAGGTCTTCACTGCAATTTGGGACTATATTTGGCCGGAATTTGTAGAATTTATTCGTGCTGACTGGCTCTTGATTGTTTCATCTTCCAGCGCTCAAATCTCGATAGGTGGACCCAGGCGCGTAGCCAGGATTTGGAAAAGGGGGGGGCTATTTTGAAAGAGTGAGAAGTGTGCAAACGACCTTGACTCGAATTTTCATTGACCCTAAATCAGTTTCAGACGGTTTGTCAAAATTTCAGACGAATTGTCTCGAAAAGATCGAAAATTCAAACATTTTTTCCGCCAAACTTTAGGTGATCTCCAAAAAAAAAAAAAAAAAAGGTCTTCGCCAAAATTCAGAGTGAGTTTTCGGCCGAAATCCAAAATTCAAACGTTTTTTCCGCCCAAAATCAAGTGATCTCCAAAAAAAAAAAAAAAAAAAAAAAAAAGGTCTTCGCCAAAATTCAAGGCGATTTTTCTTCAAAAATTTCGCAACTTCAAACGTTTCAGGGGGGGCTCTTTTCGCATGGGGGGGGCTATTTTCAATTTTTCACAGAAAATCGGCCTCAAAAGCACAAAAAACATGCGATTTTGCATACTTCACAAGCCAATGGGGGGGGCTCGAGCCCCCCCCGCCCCCCCCCTGGCTACGCTACTGGGTGGACCTCTAAATCTCGATGGGGGACGCTAGATCTCGATGGGGGGACGCGTCCCCCCTACAATTTAAGTACTGAGTATAGGTAAGTTCCGGAGTAGGGCTCGAATCCATGACCTACCCATTAGTAGCAGGGTGCTCTAACTATAGCTGATGTTGGAGTGTAGCGCTAAATTTTTTTTGAAACCATAGCTTCAGCACCCGAAAACTTAATTCAAAAGGGCAGTATAATAAAATGATTGACTTTGGGATCCTGACTTCAGCGTGTTTTAATGCAATTTAGGTACCAAACGCCTCTGCAGTTTGAAACGATTTGCATGAAATTGGTTTCAAAGTTTTCCATGTTGATGAATCGACACAACAAAGGATCTCTTTCATTTGTAAGTTGTTTTTAATAGAGCAAAACGTTTGGTTAGGCGCACCATTTGGATTCTTTATCAATCGAAAATTGACCCCGAAGGCATTCAAAACCGGCTTCACAATATGATTATTCGTTGAGTTTGACTAAAAGTGCTAACAACAGTAACAAGTAATATCAATCTGCAATGGAACCACACTTGACTCAAGCAACTAGTTTGGTAATGTGGTTGAATGCCATCTTGGCTATTAGTTAATCTTTTGCGAAAGACATGCCTAATTGCCTTTAGATCCACTCTGCTATTACAATCTGGTAGAGACACGCAGGGTTGGGACGACTCGAGTCAACTTTTTTCGATGACTCTATTTAAGACAATCATTTGAGTTATTTTTTAAAATGACTCGAATCGAGCCACATTTGCGAAATAAATAGAGTCAAATTTTAGATTGGGATAAAGTAATATTGACTTTTTTTTAGAATATTATTGCAAAGCCAATATCAGACATAAACAAGATGACTTTAGTCACTATTTTGTGAAATGACTCGACTCGAGTCGCTGCCACATGGTGACTCGGTTCAAGCCTAGAGTTACCTGCTTTATTGGTACTCGATTACATCTTAATAGTAATTCTGAGTAATAAAATCTCCAGTTATGAGCACTTCACTGTTCATAAGCTGTTCTGGACAGACTGCATTGAACTTTCAACCACTTTTAAGTTTTTATTTTCAGAGATTGCGATTGTTGTTTTGTAGTAAACTACATTATGTAGTTTGCGTCAGCGCTTTAAGGATGCCAGACGATCCTTGACATCTAATGCAAAAGTGATGTTAATGAAAAAGAAATTTTGGACGACTTAATTACAAAAGATCGTTGCAATTATATAATAGCGATCCAGCTGAAAACAGCGCCAAAAGAAGAAAGACTATAGAGGTAAATGGTACATCGTCAACTACCTCCAGAAGCTGCAAGGGCACGTTAACTTGAAACAAGCAAGGACATTTTGAATAGGTTTTCGTGGTGATATGTACGTATTCACATTATGTTGTAAATGAGAGCAATACTCTTCTCGGTTTTCAGTATCGTAATCCTCCAGGTTTTATCACTATCCTAAACAACACCTTTGAATCACAAGAAAGTAGTGCATGGTGAAATGCAAAATATATTCCTAATAACTGTTTTTGTTTGCAGCATGTGGAAGTGTCAAGCAGTGATTGTGAAACGGTTTCAACCAGCATATCCACTATCCAAAAAAAATGGGCCAGCCCAGTCAAAAATACTGGATTGCTGGAGGGAGAGATGGAACTAACCTTCAAGGTTCGACGTAAAGAAATACTGGAATGTTCCTCGAGTATTGGAGATGTTTTAACAAAGTATCCTGCACTCCAATCTGTATCGTTAGTAAGTATATGAGTTGTGGAGTATTCAGCTATATCAGAAACGTTTACAGTATCTAGTGGTAGTAAAGTAACTTATCAGTTAGTTTCCTGTGGATGGCTAGTGGTTATGTCAGTCTGCTTTCTAGTAAATTGACGATGTGTGTGTAGTTTTTAAAAGCAGTAAAACTACCATCATTTTCTGGGTCTAATCATGCTAATGGGTCATTCCATCTCAGATCACCCAATGCACTTTAACTCAAAAGCTCCGATTTGAATGAAATTTGGTTTGCTTGTAGAGTTTGTAGAAAAAAGCCAATTTTTTCAATTTTATTGAAATCGGAGCTGTAGTTTTGGAGATACGCCCCTTCAAAAATTGGGGTTTTTGCACAACCACTTGGAGGATTTAAACAAATTTGGTGTTATTTTGAAGGTAATTACCCAAAGATTCCATTTCTGTTAAAAAATTTCCAAAATATGCACGTTTAGGGGCAATGACCTTTTGACCTTTACTTTGACACCGAATTTGAGCTTGTGGATCACGTGACCGATTATTTTTTAAAAGTGGAAAAAAATCTCTGTCATCTTCCTAATAACATATAAAAATTATAGAGAGTTAATATTTGTTGTATAGTCATGGTTTAAGTTTCATTTTGGGGTAATTTGCCGAATTTCAGCAAATTGATTATACGCACTGTAATAAAGTTTATAATCCAGTCACTTTGCAACCATACATGTGTTTAAAAGTTTTCACTGCTCAAGAAATGTAGTATTTAAAGCATAAAGAAGATTTGAAATTAACGCTTGCCTGGGGCGAGCTGAAATCGCCTAGGGTAATGTAGTTTCCGGATAATGATATACAGCATATGAAGTGAACAACATCAAACAAGACTAGATGGGAGTTTGCCAGCAAACCCAGTGAACCACCGACCCATAGCTAATGCTGTGACGCTCAGAAGTACTCTTCGTCTACCGTAAAATCAGCAATTATTCCAAAATATCGGATTATGCAATCTCCAGAAAAGTACAAATCCCAAACAATGTCAAAAAATATCAACGTCATCATTTCTGATTCTAAAAAAATAACCCGTCAGGTTAAGCCAGTGTTTTTCAAAGCATGGATCGCGACCCAAATGTAGGTTAAACCAATACAAAAATCTTAATAGCGCAGTGAAAATCATATCAAACTATGTGCTAAACCAACATCTTAAGTGATTAACAGCAATTTGTCTGTTAAAGCTTCCGCCATCAGTACTATGAATACATATATCAAAGCTCAAACCTAAATTCAAAATGCGTACAAAGCTATCATGTAATGTCTAGTACATATGATTTATTTACATAAGACACTCTCCATTGTATTGGTCCCATATCTATGTTTTTGTTTTAATAACAACAATTCGAAACTTCTATCTTGAACAGGGATCCCATACACGAGTCCTAAAGGACACGAGTCCTAAAAGACACGAGTCCTAAAACACACGAGTCCTAAAAGACACGAGTCCTAAAAGACACGAGTCCTAAAAGACACGAGTCCTAAAACACACGAGTCCTAAAAGACACGAGTCCTAATGGTCATGAGTCCTAAAAGACACGAGTCCTAAAATACACGAGTCCTAATGGACATGAGCCCTAACGTACACGAGTCCTAAAGGACACCAGTCCTAAAGAACACGAGTTCTAAAGTACACAAGCCCTAACGGACACGAGTCCTAAAGACACCAGTTCTAACGGCCAGGAGTCCTAATGTACACAAGTCCTAATGGACATCAGTCCTAAAATACACGAGTCCTAATGGACACAAGCCCTAAAATGCACGAGTCCTAAAGGACACGAGTCCTAAAAGACACAAGTCCTAAAATAGACGAGTCCTAATGGACACGAGCCCTAAAAGACACGAGCCCTAAAAGACACGAGCCCTAAAAGACACGAGCCCTAAAAGACATGAGTCCTAACGGACACGAGTTCTAACGAACACGAGTCCTAAAGTATAACATACGAGTCATTACTTACACTAGTTTTAAAAAAAGCGATTCGTTTGGAGATGCGGCTGAGTATCAACTTTATTTGACCAACTAATTCAACTACGAATCAAAATAATCGGATGGTTTTGGGGGTCAGAGTTTAGTATTTCCTCCGGCAAAGCACGCTATAAGAACGTGAGAAAAAATTTTTGCTATTTTTTATTGAAAGTTTTATTGTGATTGGAGAGTGTCTGCCACTACAACGATAGACTCGGGTTCGATTCCCAACAGTTGGACAAACCCAAAAACTTAAATATGGTGATCACTGTTTTCTACTTCTGACGTAAGATCACGGTTTGTTACTAACTGTTTAGTGCAATAATCATCAATGTGGAAGTGAAAAAATTATTTAGGGCATGTTAATTATTTAGGGCAAGTGTGCCCCCAATAATTGACTTTTAAATGACTTAACCAAGATAGATGTTTTTATAAGTTCAGCCACTATGAAGTTGTTAAATACATTTTAACGTCGTTTGCAATTCCAACATTAGAAATGAGTGAAAAAAATATTTTGACATAATTTGGGAATGCCATCGCACCAACTTAAATCTCACAATACTCAATTTTTTGAATAACCTAATTGTTTTTGATATCAGCAGGTCTTTCAAAATACTTTGACGTGGTTTGGGGGTGCTACCTCCTCGGTAACCCCCTAAAAAGATCCCCCAAATCTTTTATTTTTAATTTTGAGCCAAAATAACGTTTTTTTGATATCAGTATGTACTTAAAACTCAAAAAATTAGAAATATAATTAGACGTCTGTTCGAGATAAAAGTTTAAAATTGCTGTTATTAACGTAAAAAATAGATCCTTCGACCAACTTAGTTTCGAAATCGCCGTTCGTATGCTAAAACAATGACTCGCACTCTCACGGTGTTATTATAACGCTGTACTTGCGACGATATTGTGGATGCATTTTGCGGAAAAACCACCCATCACGTCGGCTGCATTATTTTCACGCGTAATCATCATTAGGCGATTTGCTCTTGATCTGTTAATAAAACACTAACTTTTAGCTTCTTGTCGTGCTGTTGATGCAAAACCGTTTCCTCATCATATGAATTAAAATTACGATCATTCCTCAGAGTTTTAAACTATCCATCATTGTTTTGAAACAGCGTATTTGAACGTTTTTACTTGTTCCAATTTGAAAAATTCAACCGATCTGATGTTTTGTCAGGGATAATTTATCACAATGACTTCAAACGTTTTCGCTCATAAATGAGTTTAAAAACGCAAGAATAAAAAAATATTTGCATTTTGTTTTTTTTCATTGTATGGCAGAAGATTTTAAATCATTCGTGTTCAATAATTTCTGATAATGTATTTAAGTGGCGGCATGATTTTTCGAGGCACAAAAATGTTAGCACATATCGTAGGATAATGTCTCTCTTTGATCTTTTGTTTGCGCTCTTGCGTCGTTGATCGTTTTCAGGTAAGTTGATGATTTTTAAAATATCTATTAATCTTTGTTAAAATGAAAGAAAGAGTAGAATGTTCAGCATAAAGTGTACTGTAAGTTACGTTAGGTTCGCATTTTACAAATTTCTCAAGAAAAATTGTTCTGCGCTGATATTGAACTCTCTGTATTTGATTTTTTGATTTCTTACAATTAAACAATTTTTTTTTCTATTTCTAACAATTAAATGATTAAAAAAATTTGATCGCAATGCTCCATTGAAAATTTAAAAATGCAGTATTCTCAAGTTTACTGCGCTTTGGCAGTTTTAATTCTTCCAAACAAATTTCTTTTGTCACAATATTCTTTATTGGATTTATTGCAAACAAAGAAACTTTAGTTTTCTTTCGTTATCGGAATTGTTGCAAACAACGTTCCCTCTCAGAGCTTGCTTGGTGTGCCCAGAATAAAAGGCCGAGTGAGCTCCAAAAAAAAGGTCTTCGCCGCAAAGTGGTTCTCTTTCAGTCATAAATTTCGGAATTTTGGTCCCAAATTTAGGTGAAGTTCACAAATTTTAGTCCCGAACTTCGAAATTTTGCCCCTCAAATTTAAGTGAAGACTGAAAAAAGAAAAATGTCTTCGCCGCATTCTAGTTCCATTTTAGTCCGGAATTTCGGATTTGTTGTTTAAACCTTGCATTTGTAAAATAACTTTATGAAATCTAAGTTGTGGTCTTGCTCCCGATTGAAAGCACGTATTACCCTTGTCTTATCAACCCTTATGCAATGCGTGGCAGAACTGAAGTACTGCGCAGGGGTTCAAAGCTATCTGCGTGGCCGCGCAGCTTAGAGAGAACATAGACTGCAAACAAACTTTACTTTTCAGACAGTCTGTGCGCGTTCAATTTCGTCAAAAAGAACTCGGATGGTTTGTAGTTAATTCAATGAGGAAATTAAAAAAGATTTATGAAAAGTTAATACAGATTGCTACGATTTCTAACATCAGGGAAACATTGTATTCTATATTTAGTGCTTTGGTGTGCAGGTCAATCGGGCTGTCCTATTTTTCCGAACTTTGGCATATTTTGGAATATTGTTTCGAATTTAAGATTTTGTCCAATTTGGGATTTTAAACAGGATCTGTGTTTAATTATATAATATGGGCATTCGTTAGCAAGTATTCTAAGATAGGGCGTGAGGACCAGCAGCTTGATGCATTTCGGAACCGTTGATCTTTTATTTCATACGATTGTCTTCGTTTGCTTGCTGGCTCGCCGTGATTTATTTTGATAAGTTCCACAAGTCGTTGAGCTTCATCTTTTCTGCGACAATACAAATAAAACTTAAGGTGAGAAATTAAAAAACTACAGTATACAAAAAGCCATATCTTTTGATGTTCAAAGCCGTACAAAATCAATTAAACAATAAATTTATCGTTTTTTTATGCTGAAAAAATTTTAATAGCGTAATTTTTGGTCGCAAAATTAAAATGTTTACTTACTTTGTCCATTTCGTTTTTGGTTTTTGCTTCTTCGTGAAAAAGTATGCTCTTTTTCGTACGCATTTTCATTAGTCCTTATCTGCATTAAGTAGAGTGTTATTACTGTACATATTGATAAAATTTTGTTCAAAAATTTTGTGTATAAAAAACATAGGCGAAGCCAGGCGAGGAAAGGGCGCCTGCCCAACCCCCCAATCGCAATGCCAGCAATGATAAATTTGCGACCAAAACGGCTATTCTTTCATCAGTTTCTTTTTCTTGGTTTGTGTTCACCTTGACACGAGACCGTGAAGACCTTTTTTTTTTTTTGGCTCTTCAACGTTTTTTCGAAAACAATTCAGGTCTTCAGACCGTGAAACCTGTTCTTGTTGTTTTGGTCTTCACTATATAAGTTGTGGTTTGGCTCCCCCCTAATCCTAAATTGGTCTCCAACAAAATTCCCCCCCTTTCAATCAAAACTTCTGAGCCAGACTGTGAAAACTTTTTTTTCTTGGTGTTCACCTATGTGATTTGTGGTTTGGGCCGCCCCCAATCAAAAATCCTGGCTACGCCTATGATAAACGATGAGAGCGATATTTCAAAATAGGACTGTTTAATCCTTTGTAAAAAACATTGTTTGAAAAAAGTTTTGTCCAGTAGGTCACTGTCTGGTTAATGTGGACAGGGACATACGTATAAAAATGCTTACCAAAAATATCATTACTTTTTCATGAAGAAAAGCGTAAAAAAAACGACAATAGCGGATAAAAAACGGATACTGTATGAATCCAACTTAAATAGAATTCCGGCCATGCATGCACTGACCAATACGATTTTACTTTCCAGTCAAGTTCATGTACTGTTACTAAATAAAAAAATAATCAAAGAAATTCCATATGCGGTGATTACGAGTATGCTTACTATTGATAACTTTTTTGCAACGGCTTTGAATAACAAATAAGTGTTCATCCACGTTAATCAGTAATGCAGAGAAGTGGTGTTGCGCAGTTAACGAACTTTTCTGAATCTAACGTTTACTACATTATTTATCAGATAAAACTTTGAGAATACGAAACAACTAAAATAATTTCAAGTTAATTGAAATTCTTTTTTTAAAGAAAAGAAAAATAGATTTGCTGTAGAATTTATAGATCGTTCACTAGTTGGAACCTATTTTGCAAGCTATCAACATCAATAACAATAAAAATGCTCTAAGTAAACTAGATGGGAGTTTGCCAGCAAACCCAGTGAACGACCGACGTATAGCTAATGCTGTGACGCTCAAAAGTACTTTTTTTCTACCGTAAAATTAGCAATTATACAAAAATATTCAAAAATATCTCCAGAAAAGTAGAGTCAAAATATTTGTCAGTTAAATATCTCCTGATATCATAAAACACTGGCACCCTAGCTTGAGCCGTTCAAAAATTGATTTTTGGGGTCCATTTGGGGGGTCCCTGGGGGGTGTCACCCCCAAACTATGTCAAAATATTTATCTGTTAAATATCTGCGGATATTAAAACAGACTGGCACCCAAGTTGAGCAATTCAAAAAATTGATTTTTGAGGGGTCCATTTGGGGGGTCCCCAGGGAGGTGGAACTCCGAAACTATGTCAAAACATTTGTCTGTAAAATATCTATACTGATATCAAAAAAGAAGTAGAACTCTACCTTAAGCCGTTCAAAAAATTGATTTTTGGGGGACCATTTGGGGGGGTCCCTGGGGGGGTGGCACCCCCAAACTATATCAAAATATTTGTCTGTTAAATATCTACTGATATCAAAAAAAAGTAGAACTCTAGCTTGAGCGATTCAAAAAATTGATTATTGGGGGCCCCATTTTGGGGAGTACTCGGGGGGTGGCACCCCCAAACTATGTCAAAATATTTGTCTGTTAAATATATGCTGATATTAAAACAAACTGGCACCCTAAGTTGAGCCGTTCAAAAAATTGTTTTTTGGGGGGATCCATTTGGGGGAGTCCCGGGGGGATGTGGCACCCCCAAACTATGTCAAAATATTTGTCTGTTGAATATCTACTGATATCAATAAGAACTGGCACTCTAGCTTGAGCCGTTCAAAAAATGGATTTTTTGGGGCCCCATTTTGGGGGGTTCCCGGTGGAGTTGCCCCAAAAAATTTCGGGAGAAAAAATTGCATTTACCGCTCAACAACTTTACACAAAAATTAGATTTCCATGTTTTGTGGTTTAGGAGAAGAAGAGCGTACAAAAATTAGGAAAAAAAAAGGAAAAAATAATAGAAATCAACCTCATCGCGGCCAAAACTGGGTTGGTTGGGATGAAAGGGTATCTTAAGACGTACAACCTTATGAAATATTTTTTGCCGAACTTAAGCCGTTTTTGACTGAGACCGCTTTTTACGCCAAACTTGCGGGGCGGTTTTCGGGTTCTAAAACCAAAGTCACGAGACCTATTGCCTCGAAATTGTGTACAAACATACAACTCAATAATCTCAAACTGCTGTCCAAATTTGATGCAGCTAGATCCAACCGTTCTCGAGTTATAAGCAAAAGTCTAAAATTTCGCACTCGTTAGTTGGAAAATGGCCGAGTAAAAACAGAGGAACACGCGACGCGAGCGTCGGTCATTCCAATTAAATTCGACATATGACGCTGTAGTAAATAATGTTCTTTGGCGAGTGCGACAAAAACTAATATGACACAATAAATCAAAACATTATTTAGAAAATTTTCCAAGCATTTTGTTCGTAGAAAAAAAAAATTTTATCAGCCCAATATCGTAAAGAATTTATATAGGACATCCATTATGAACTGCCAAACTACAGCAACAGCTGATCTTTACCAAGGCGATGAATCATCAAAAAGGAGAGAAGTTTTCGCGAACTAAAACCGCAAAGCGCACTTTGTCATCGTTTCATCATTGAAACTAGCGACGCTCGCGTCGCGTGTTCCTTTGTTTTTTACTCGGCCATTGTCCAAGTGCGAAATTTTAAACGAGTGCGAAATTTCAGTCTTTTGCTTATAACTCCATAACAGTTGGATCTAGCTGCATCAAATTTTGACAGTCGTTTGAAATTAATGAGTTATATGTTTGTACACAATTTCGAGGCAATACGTCACGTGACTTTGGTTTTAGAACCCGAAAACCGCCCCGCAAGTTTGGCGTAAAAAGCGGTCTCAGTCAAAAACGGCTTAAGTACGCCAAAAATTTTTCATATGGTTGTATGTCTTAAGATACCTTTTGATCCCAATCAACCCAGTTTTGGTCGCGATGAGGTTTATTTCTTTTTTTTTCCTTTTACTTCCTTTTTTTTCTTCCTAATTTTTGTACGCTCTTCTTCTCCTAAACAACAAAACATCGAAATCTAATTTTTGTGTAAAGTTGTTGAGCTGCAAACGCAATTTTTTCTCCCGAAATTTTTGGGGGCAACTCCACCGGGAACTCCCCAAAATGGACCCTCAAAAATCAATTTTTTGAACAGCTCAAGCTAGGGTGCTAGTTCTTATTGATATCAGTAGATATTTAACAGACAAATATTTTGACATAGTTTGGGGGTGCCACATCCCCACGGGGACCCCCCCAAATAGACCCCCAAAAATCAGTGTTTTGAACGGCTCAACTTAGGGTGCCAGTTTGTTTTAATATCAGTAGATATTTAACAGACAAATATTTTGACATAGTTTGAGGGTGCCATCCCTCCAGGGACCCCCCAAATGGACCCCCCAGAAATCAAGTTTTTGAATGGCTCAACTTAGGGTGCCAGTCTGTTTTGATATCAGCAGATATTCAAAAAATATTTCGACATAGTTTGGGGGTGCCACCCCCCCAAAAATCAATTTTCTGAACGGCTCAACTAAGGGTGCCAGTTTGTCTTGATATCAGCAGATACTTAACAGACAAATATTTTGACATAGCTTGGGGGTACCACCCTCCCCGGGGACCCCCCAAATAGACCCCCAAAAATCAAGTTTTTAAACAGCTCAAGCTCGGGTGCCAGTGTTTTGTGATATCAGCAGATATTTAACTGACAAATATTTTGACATAGTTTCGGGGTACGTCTTCAAAAACTACCCTCCCCCAAATAAACCCCCCAAAAATCAATCTTTCGAATGGCTGAAGCTGGAAAGCTATCTGTTTTTAATATTATTAAACAAATATTTTGACATAGTTGAAGGCTGGGATCACACGATCAAGTTTTCTATACAATTTGTTTGTATGAAGAATTATGGAGCTAATACACCTAGACGCTATTTTCTTGAAAAACTTATTGCCAGACGGAAGCATATGTTTTTTTCTGCCAACAAATTGCTAAAGGTTTCGCATGTATTTTTTTCGCTGTAAAAGCATTTACGCAGTAATTAAGGAATTTCTTTGAAGTTTGCCGCAGCAGTTGTCGTATCATGCGCTTTGTCGCTTCATTGCTATTCCTCGTTTGTCAAAATGATACAAGCACATTCACAAAAGCGAAAAGCTGCAGCTATAGTAATAACTATACTAGGTCTGCCGCAAATTGCGTGTGCAGGCTATGAATTTTTTTTTCGGCCTGCAATGAAATGAAATAGATAAATGGAAAATGTCAAAATAACTTAGCTCGTGTGGAACCCATTAGCATATAGCTTAGCTTTTTTCATGCTATGTCATCTATCACCAACAAAAGTTGCATGATAGTGCAATGATTGCTCAAGTAATATTAAACCAGGTATGTTCTTTCCAGTACTTGCGGTTGCAGAGTAGGGTGGAGTGAAAAAAATTTTTTTTGGAAATTCAAAAAAGTGTAGTTTGGAAATCCTGGCAAATGGTCTAAAAATAGAAAAAAAATTGACTTGAGCCAGTTGCCACCTACCATGGGGTGGCTACCCCCCCAAAAATTGGTCGCAGGGGTAAAATGGCCATAAAATCATGTTACTTGATAACCGCTAGTCGTAGAGACCTGATTTATAGCTCAAAAGTTGCAGAATCATCATGTTTCTATGAGTGCTAAGAGGACTTTTTTGTCTATTTCAATCATAAAAAAAGTTACAGTCAAAAAACTAGTTTTGGCAGGTGTAACATAGCTTTTTTTAAGGATTAGGTAGACGTAGGCTTACGTCTACTTAATCCTTACAAATTTTTAAAGATTTTTTTCTTTGTAGATAAGTAATTAGGTGCTTAGTACTATTAATGAAATAACTTGATAACCACCGTAGTTTATAGCTATGACAACCAGGCGAAGTGCAAGCAACGTTAAAGTTTTACATAGTGGATACACTTTCACTGGAAGTAAAAGCTTTCCATCCGGTATACTACCCACCAAATGTCAAGTGTTAGAGAGGATCATCCAATTCGAAAATTTTAGAACTGTGGACGTTGCAAATGATGTTGCTAAAGAAATACATGACAGATGGGTGTGGTGTAATGTTTATCCATTACATTACTTAACTATATCTAAAAAAGTACAGGCACTGGTGGTAGCTTTCAGCAAACTTGATCGGTATCCCAAGAAAAAACGTGGAGCATCTTTTTTGGAAAAAGAAGCGGAGTTCTTGTCAGATATAGATAAGTTGTTCGACGTGTTTTGCAATGACAATGAACAACGAAGACGTTTGGAAAAAGACCTCAAGTTGCGAATGACTGATGAAGATTTTGTATTTTATGAAGATCAAAAGAGTCGGCGTATTGGAAAATGTTTAGATGTAGCTTTGCCTTTGACCTCATCTGACCAAAAATTTATACGACGTTCAGAATCACATGTCAATGCCCCAAGTTCACAATGCCAAAATGAAATTATTACTCTGTCAACTACTGATTATGTCTCGGAGTCCGAATCTTTGGCATCAACAAGCACAGACACATCACAATCATCTGCAGTTTCTCAGTTCTTAGCGGAAATGCCAAATCCATCCATTCAAAATCGCAAAAAATGGCCAAACCTTGCCAGAATTTGTGAACGCTACCAGCTATCGGATAGAGCAGTTGCTGCAGTTGCTAACAGTGTCCTAGTGGATGTTGGTTTAGTTACTGAAGATGATAAAACACGCATCATTGATCGTAGTAAACTACGAAGAGAGCGTGAAAGATGCCGAAACGAAATCCGGAGCGAAGAGCAACAAAACTTTGGATTGGTGAACGCAGTGCATTTGGATGGCCGCAAAGATGCAACCCAAATTGTTGCACAAGGTCCAAATGAGAAGCATTATCGGTCTGTTCAACTGGAAGAACATTATACAGTAGTTGGTAAGCCAGGAAGTTATTACCTTACTCACTTTTCTCCTGAAGATGGCAAAGGTAGAACAATTGCCCAAAAGTTGTTTGATTCTTTCAGTGGTACGGAATTGGAAGGCAAGCTTGCAATAGTTGGCACTGACGGTACTGCTTCTATGACTGTTATGAAACGATCGCGTGGCCCAGAGGAGCTCTAAGGCCTTCACCGGTTTGGTCTGCTTTGCTAAAATAACCAGAAAACTTTTCAACTAAAATATGATATTGTATTTAACAGAAATAAAAACAGACTTCCACACGGCATAAAATTAACTGAAGTTTTGGTACGTTGAATTAAATTAGAAAACTAAAATTGCCATGTGTTGACAGTACGCTTGAAAATTAGGAATGAAATTAAAAACCAGGTGTCGGGTCAGTCGTTTCTTTCTTTTCAGATTGCCATCAGCAAAAAACTAAAATTCGCAGTAACGTAAACAACGAATGATCAAATTATATGCAAATAAGGTGTAATTTTGCGACGCAGCAAGCTGAAATTTCCTGCTGCTCGCAACAACGCATAAAGGTGAAAATACGAGTCTTGGTGAAAAAATAACCCTGTAACAAAACACAACACAAAGATATAGGTTCGATTCCAAGTAACTCCAAGTAAAAAAGGACTGTGCTGAAACATCGCGGCCCCTTGGAACCGACAATAATCATGAGGTTACAATAAACAATTAGTAAAAGCACTGTCTATAACATAACGGTGTCTGTCAAATCAGGTGACAAAAAATCTAAGACAAAAATATATGTATATATAGAAAGTGCAACACACAGTTCTGTAAATTAATTAACGATTAAATGCTAACGACAATCAAAGGTTCCTGACCCAACATAGATAAAAGATTTGGCGAATTCTTATAACAGCGACCAGTATCAGTATATTTAGCACAGGATCCAGCGGAGGACAGGCAGAAATACAAAAGCACGAGATCACAAACAGGATTATGGTAAACATTTTTACGCATACATTACACCTTTTTAATATTCGAGCAAACGAAAAACTACAACACAAACAAAGTTAAACTGGAGCTATCTTTGATATATCCCGCAAGATATATTCAATCGGACAAGAGTCTGCTGCTGCTGTGCTCTTGCCAATTACTGCCACCGTTGCACGGCGAACAATTTCGGACCCTTTGCGGATCTGAGGGTGTAAACAATGTATTCGGCCCAGCCGGTAAGCCCCTTTATGACGGAGGTCCTCACTATCGCCCACCAGAACAAGTTGCCCAGGGACAAGATTAGTTTTTAAAGTTCTCCATTTATTACGACCTTGAAGGGAAGGAATGTATGATCTCATCCAGCTAAGCCAAAAACGATGAGCCAGAGAAGAGTTGTACAAAAAATCTTTTCGAAGGTCTCCTTTGTCATGGTACTCGCACAGGGGGGTGTTGGGCGACAAATGTTGGCCCAAAAAGGACGACGGTGTAATAGGGGACAAGTCATTAGGATGGTCGCTCACTGTGGTGAGAGGTCTATCGTTAACAATGCGCACAGCGTCCGCAACAAACGTTTGTAATTCGATTAAAGAAGGTAAGCGGCGAGTATTTCCAATGGTTTTGTTAAGTGCGCCTTTAAATAACTTGACCATTATCTCCCAACTTCCACCTTGGCTCGGGGCGTAAGGTGGAATGCGAACCCAATTAATGTTACATTTACGTAACGAATTATGAAATTCTGTAGATTTAAGCAAGTCCGGTAAACGATCGGCCGCAGCGCAAAAGGTGGAGCCATTATCCGAGTATATGGTATCCACAGCTCCGCGCAAGTTTGTAAAACGCGAAAAAGCAAGGAGGAAGCTATTCAAATCGAGACTAGTAACTACCTCCACATGCAGGCAGCGGGTGCATAAGCATGTAAAGAGTAGGCCCCAAGCCTTGCAAGAGCTACGTCCAACTCGAAAGTGAAAAGGTCCTAGATAATCCAAGCCGCAAAACTTAAACGGTTTATTACACAAGGCAACTCGACACTCTGGAAGATCCGCCATGAGCTGTCGAATCGGCTTGGCTTTACGTAAGCAGCAAGGTCCGCAATCAGCGATAAAATGTTTCACATTTACTATGCCATGAATTATCCAGTAACGCTGGCGCGTCTTCATTAACGTGTAAGAAGGGCCAGCATGTCCGCAATTTACATGTTCAAAAAGAATTATTAAACGTGTCAAAGGGTGCCTTCCCGGTAAAATGAGAGGGTGTTTGGTGTCGGTAGGGAGCTCTGCATTCTCTAGCCGACCATCGACACGCAATAGCATATCATTTCCGACGCAGGGGCGCAGGTTTCTCAAAGTTTTTAATTCATTTACTTGCCTTTTTTCATCGGGACTGTTTACGTTATTTACTCTCCGTTTAAGGAAAGTTTCAAAATCGTCCGGCGAACCTTTGCTAAGACGTCAATGGCGGCCCCGAAGTTCTGTGACTGAACGTATTTTACCGCTTTAATGAGGGCGCGATCCAAAAAATCAGCATTAAGGTCCGGTTTTTTAAACGTTGTTCCTCGAAATTTAGCAGTGACATATTCTGCAAAGGCTACGAGATAAGCCAAGCGCTTTTTTAAGGTGTACAGGTCACTAGCAGTAATAATGATTTGATCTAGGCCATTTTCGCCTTCATCACGTGATTTCTTTTCGAGTAGGGCCATGCAAACAACAGGCACACACTTCGACCCAGCAACACTCACCGGCTCGTGCCGAAGGAAGACAGGCCCCCCCAACCACAAATCAATACACTCAGGGTTCTTACCAATAACATCACGGGTACCGACGTCAGCAGGATTCTGTGACGTTTCAACGTACTTCCAAACATTACCAGGAGCAACTTGAAGTATTCTCTCTACTCGACGCTTAACAAAGCGAGAGAGGTTCAAGTCCGGGTTTGTCAGCCACCCAAGAACAACTTGGGAGTCTGTCCAACAATGCAAACTACAATTCAGATCTTTCAAAGAGTCTTTAGCCTGTAACAACAACTCGCTACACAATTTGGCGGCCTCAAGTTCTTTACGTGAAATGATCCAGTTAGTCTGATGCGACAAAACTAATTTAGATTTGCCAAGAATAAATTTTACCTCCGGTTTACAATCAGCCAAACTCCGCAAATAGACGACACAACAAAGAGCCGAATTCGACGCATCACAGAAACCATGCAGTTGATATTTGACTTCAGCATTATCACACGAATATTCAGGCAAAATATTACGAGAGATAAAGAACTTTCGAAGCAAAGTTGAACTCTCTAACCACCTTTTCCAACTATGCTGAATGTCGACAGGAACCAAATCATCCCAGCCAGCGCTCACAGCGGTAGCTTTTTGCAAAATTAACTTACCCCCGAGAATGTAAGGTCCAATCATGCCTAAGGGATCAAATTGACTAGCCAGCTGGCTGGTCATCTCGCGCCTCGTAGTAGCATGAGAAAACTCTTTAACATTAATCCGAAAATTATCATTTTGAGGGTCCCACGTTAATCCGAGGGTTTTCGAATTAGGAAGGGGATCTGAACAAAGGTCAACTTCTTTAAAACAGGTAGCAAGATCAGAAGGAGAAACAAGGTTCAATATTTCCTTGGCATGACAATTCGCTACCCACTTACTCAACTTAAAACCCCGGCTACTAAATAGGGCAATTCCTTCCTCAGCAACAACTTGGAGATCCTTAAGAGAGCGAGCAGCCAACAACAAGTTATCCATATAACGATTATTAGTCACAGCATTTAAAGTCAATTGACAAGCATTGGTAGGATTTTCCTCAGCTAAATGCTTCATAGCTAAAAGAGCTATAAAGGGACTAGAATTTACCCCCCAAACATGGCGGGTAAAGCGATAAATTTGAGTATCAGTATTATCAAGATCATTATCTTTAAACCACACCAAGCGAAATAAATCCCGCTGATCGGTGGGAATTTTAATCTGGAAAAAGCATCTACTCAAGTCTGTAACACAAGCATATTTACCCATGCGAAACCGAGTCAACACTTCCACTAATCCATTCAACAAGTTTTCACCAGCCAACACCAATTGGTTCAAACACACACCATTAACAGTAGCTGCGCCGTCATACACCACACGGGGTTTAACCGATTTGGTCACGAAAAAAGGTAAGTGCCAAGTAGGTTTTTTGTTAACTGAACACTCTACGGGTTCGATCCATTTTTGAGATATCAATTCATGAAAAGTATTAGTGAGAGTTTGCCTCATTTGAGGATTACGCAAGGCAGTCTTACGCAATGACAGCGTGCGATTTAGTGCAATATCATAGTTGTCGGGCAAGATTTCAAGTTTTTTTGATTTGAGAGGGACGGGGATTTCGTACCTGCCCTCATCTACCACTTTGATATTGGGTACAGTCAGTTCATGAGCAAGTTCTTCATTTCTTGATGGTTGAACCATCTCGTCCTGAAGTTCCAGTTCAGACAAAGCCTTTTTTAGGGCAGCGTTTTCCTCTTTTAACTTCGTGCAGTCACAAGGGACTGCGTTTACAGGGGCTTTAGATTGAATGTTAACCCTTAAAGTAGATAATGAATTTGAAGAGCTCGTATTAGCATTTATTTTCCCTCCACTTGCAATGGGCCCCAGACGCGTGAGCACATAATTCGGCTCCTCCGGATCCGCGCCCTCGCGCTCCTCAAGGACGGCCAACAACGACTTGTCAGCCTGACCAATCAAAACGTCGACGTGCGCCCTGCCCGGAGCGACAGGAATATGAACTCCTTGAAAATGTTTCAGCGTCGTGGTGTCCACCGCATGCGGAAGAGTATTGACATCATCAGAAAATTTGGGGACCACAAGGGCATCCCTAACCATGAATTCTTCGCCACTGTGAAGAGATTCCAATTTAAAGTTAGTGCGGCCCCCGCTCGCGACGGGGAGATCTGCAAGAGTCCGAAGACTTACCGCAGGGTCAGGCGTTACTTTTAGACCAAGCTCAGATTTTAAATCGTCCGAAATAAGTGTCGCTTGAGATGCCGTGTCATGTTGAGCATACGCGAGGGTTGATTTTCCCGTCAAGGGATTTGCAATTTTTACGGCACTAGTGCGAAGCAGGATTATGCTATTTTCATGAGCGCTAATTTTGTGCACATTTAAGCTCTGTTTGTCATTCTTTTCATTTTCAACGGGAGTAGAATAGGGACCGGTCTTTACGCTTTCTCCGGCCTTCGATCCTTCCACGTAGTAGTCGTGTAGCGCGCCTGAATGTTTATTTTGACAATTAGGACTACATTTGCGACACTTAGAGGGGTGAGGACAGTCGCGAACAAAGTGTTCTAATGACAAACAATTTAAGCAACGTTTGGCGTCCATCACAGTTTGCCTTTTAAGTTTATCAGAATAGGATTTGAAAACTTCGCAATCCGCTAGAAAATGTTTTAATTCAGGTCGCATGCACACAAAGCATGTCGGTGCAGGTTTATCTTTAGCACGTTTATAGTCAAAGGTCTTAACATTAGCCGCGTTGTTTTCATGCTTAGCAGGACGAACAGAATTAGAAGATGTTGACGAACTATTACTTTTAGAACTCTTTTCCGGTCCGACGGTCGTTTGACGAACTCTATAGGTCTTAGAACCAGAAGACTGTGCTTGTTCTCTATCGTCAGATTTAAAAAATGCCTGCGCGTATTCAGATGTCATCATGCCAATTTCATGCGCTACAAAGTCTCGCAGAGAATCGAAGCCAGGACGACTCATATTTAACCCTTTTTTATCGAGATAATCAAGGTAGCGCCGCTTTAACAAATTAGGCAAGCGACTTGCGGTATCAATAAGTAATTGTCCGGAAAGTTTATCCACCTCGTCATGAGCAAACGCATAGACCTCAAGCGTATTGAGATCCTCATTGTACATTTTCATTGAGCTAGCATTAAAAGCCACTTTAGAGCCATTACGTATAGCAATTATTTTTGGTTCTGAGGTCAAGCCCCCCGAAACGCCATATCTTTGCCTCAGGCGTCCGAGCGCTTTTTCGATACGTTGGGAGGTAGTTATACTTTTCATGGGGGCACAGAAAAGGTTCACCATCTCGCGCGGTTGACCAATGCAGGACGCCCTCAGAACTTCGAGCCTCTGTTCATCATAAGGGCTCTCGTTCATGAGCCGGCGAATCTGGTTTTCATAGAAGATAAACGCGATATTCTGGCCATCATAACCGATTTGAGACGCAAGATTAATGTACTCATTGCGTCCTTGTCTCTGAAGGTATTCATGCAAAGCCGTTTCGTTATTTGAAGGTGCGCTAGAACGTCGTTGATCAAAATGCATTTTAATTTCGTCGTCAGGTGCTAAGTTAATTCCCGCTCTCGTGTCACGATCACGAGGACGAGCATCAGTACAGGTATCAAAATTCATATTGCAAGCGAAATGCGGTTTAGTTTCGACGCTTTCATTTTGCCAATTTAAAGAGGGATTCTCAAAATCTTTTAACATCTGTTTTTTGTAGGATGCAACTTTTGCAGTAACGAAAGGATTCTGCTGTACAGTGTCAGTTAAATTAATCGATGGTTTTGCGATTTTGATTTTGGGCTCAAGTTTACCGCAGTTTTTTTGAACTTTAGAACTACTTTCGCCAGGCCAACGTGAACGCGTAAATGATTTTGATACGCTTCCGATTTTAGAGCCTCGCTCAGAGCAAGCAAGCATTTTTTCCTCGGCTTCAAGATTCGCAGTTTCTAAACGTAACTTTATCGAAGCTTCTTCGGCCTCCAGCTGGGCCTTGCGCGCTTTCGCCTCCGCTTCAAGCTGGGCCTTTCGCGCATTAAGTTTATTAAGTTGTTCAAGACTTTGTAATTCAGCCTTTTTACGCTCTAATTCGATACGTTTAAGGACAGAAGAAGTATTAGAAGTCCCACTAGCATTCGTAGTGGTCTGAGAGATGCTATCCCTAGGATCAACGTCATCCTCATCGGAATCATTAAACAACGATGGGTTCGAGGATTTGTGGCAAAAAGGCAACTCACTGCGTTTATAGATTTTAGCGCATTTATCGAAATAATCTGCCATATTTTCCGACAGTTGATGGAGCACGGTGGCATCATTTATATTTTTTAACCCATCGCAGAAATTATCGTACGCATCTTGAATCAGCGCAAATTGAAGCGCATCAGTAGCAAAATTGCCTCCTGATGTTCGATCAGGGGCTTTCACAAAATCTTTCATTTTAACCATAAGTTTACGTCGCATTGTAAGTAGTTTTCGAGAAGGGTCTCCAGGGCCCACATCCGCATAAGATTTTGATGCTCCCTTGGGGATACACAACTCGTTACTTGCAGTAGGTGGGTCAGGATAATTTTGCCCACTAAAAAATCTATTATCTAAGCATTCGGCAGACTCAGCAGCAGTAGACTCTGCATTCACTGCAGGATTACTGAATAAAGCGTTTGGAGCGTTAGTTAAGCCTTTTCCAAGTGATAGGGCAGTACCTACACAATCATTAGGCGAAGCTTGGTCACCACCAGCATGGTCGGTATTTTCCATAACCAAAGTAAACAGTAAGTCTCGATATTAACGGTACTATAAAAAGCACAAAAGGCAAAATACTGTAAAGCAGTACCTTAACGAGAGATACAGTTCGTCAGCCGACAAATTCCAGATTGCCACAGTCTAGGATGGAAACGGATAACGATGTTCCTTGAATGCAATAGACGAAACGTCGACGAGAAATTTGGAGGACAGAACCAAGAGAGCACAATTTGTACGACGAAGTAGGTTACGGTCTCCAACAGCAGGTGAAGTGCCTGGAATTGGCCACTTCCGAGGAAAGCGGTGACGCACGTCCAGTCCAAAGGAAACAATCGTGAAGAGCCGTGCAGCAAACTAGAATCGTCCGACAAACACAAGCAAAGGTGGCGCTTCTCCAACAGCAAATCAAAGACTTTCCGCAAAATTCCCAGTTTCCAAGTTCTTGCCAGCTTCCAACAGATATTACCATATGCAGTTATTTTTTTCTTTTATGTTATGAAACGATCGCGTGGCCCAGAGGAGCTCTAAGGCCTTCACCGGTTTGGTCTGCTTTGCTAAAATAACCAGAAAACTTTTCAACTAAAATATGATATTGTATTTAACAGAAATAAAAACAGACTTCCACACGGCATAAAATTAACTGAAGTTTTGGTACGTTGAATTAAATTAGAAAACTAAAATTGCCATGTGTTGACAGTACGCTTGAAAATTAGGAATGAAATTAAAAACCAGGTGTCGGGTCAGTCGTTTCTTTCTTTTCAGATTGCCATCAGCAAAAAACTAAAATTCGCAGTAACGTAAACAACGAATGATCAAATTATATGCAAATAAGGTGTAATTTTGCGACGCAGCAAGCTGAAATTTCCTGCTGCTCGCAACAACGCATAAAGGTGAAAATACGAGTCTTGGTGAAAAAATAACCCTGTAACAAAACACAACACAAAGATATAGGTTCGATTCCAAGTAACTCCAAGTAAAAAAGGACTGTGCTGAAACAATGACCGGCAAACACAATGGATGCATTCGAAGTTTAGAAGAATTATTACACAGACTTCTTCAGTGGGTTGTGTGTTTACTACACACAAATGAACTTCCCTTGCGACATGTGTTTGCTGCTTTGGATGGGGCAACAAGTGGTCCAGATACATTTGCCGGACCAATAGGTAAAAAAATACAGGGTCCTGTATCAAGTTGGCCAGTTACTCAGTTTAAGCAAGTGTTCGTCCCTATTTCTTCTTTTCCAAAACTTCCACCTCATGTCATTAATGACCTGAGTACAGATCAATACTACGCTTACAAAATCTGTTTGGCAATTATAACTGGTAATTGTGATGATGATCTACAATATTTGGAAGTTGGCCCAGTGGTGCATTCAAGATGGTTGACTTTGGGTTGTAGAATTTTGCGGTATTACATGTCACTTGATGAACCACCTCAGAACTTGGAAATTTTAGTTAACTTTTGTTTAACTGTTTATTTTCCCACTTGGTTTGAAATCAAGTTATACAGCCAACTAACACATGGTTCTAAAGTTTTTTTCAACTTGATCAAAAGAATTAACAGTCTGACAAATCCAGATCTTCGACAAGTAGCTCAAAATGTTGTTCAAAGAAATGGATATTTTGGCCATCAAGAAAGCATTTTGATCGCAATGTTAGGAGATGACGATCAAGCTGTTCGAGACAAGGGCGTGAATTACGTTCTTTCACTTCGCAAGAACGACACCTCAGTTCGTTTATTTCACATTCCTACTTTAAACTTGGAAGCAGACACATACTATGAGTTGGCTGATTTGGAAATTTGTCAGCAACAACCTCCAGCTATTAGACATTTGTCCGATTCTAAAATTGAAGACTGTCGAATGAAACCCTTAATTTTACACCATCCATGCCACAATCAAACTGTCGAAAGACATGTCAAATTGGTAACGGAAGCATCAGCACAAGTCACTGGATTTGAAAGAAGAGACGGACTTATTCGCCAAAAAATTAGATCTCGCAAATTGTTAAAAAAGTTTGACACTAAAATGCAATTTTCGTAAAATGTTTTTATGTTGTGTTGACTGTTGATAACACATCCATGTTTGCCAGCCTCGCACTCACTTTTGTTGTGCACTTCGAATTACTACAGTGATATGTTGTACGACATACCCCTAAAATCAAATTTCTTAGCAAGTTACGAATTGCAAGAGTTCATGTTAACTAGTAGTGAATCACAATTCTCTATGATGCAATTTTAGCATGAAAAACCGGTTTCTTGACTGTAACTTTTTTTATGATTGAAATAGACAAAAAAGTCCTCTTAGCACTCATAGAAACATGATGATTCTGCAACTTTTGAGCTATAAATCAGGTCTCTACGACTAGCGGTTATCAAGTAACATGATTTTATGGCCATTTTACCCCCGCGACCAATTTTTGGGGGGGTAGCCACCCCATGGTAGGTGGCAACTGGCTCAAGTCGATTTTTTTTCTATTTTTAGATCATTTGCCAGGATTTCCAAACTACACTTTTTTGAATTTCCAAAAAAAAATTTTTTTCACTCCATCCTATTGCAGAGGGCTCAGTAATTGGATGTCAGGGCAAATTGAAAGTTTATTATTATTAAATAAGAATAAGAGCGTTTTTGTTTGGGTTGTTACAAATTCAGCGAGAAATAGCAGAAAACTATCTACTGAAATTTATCTTAACTGCTTCAAAATGCAACAAGCTCTTTTGCCAGTAGACATGTCAAATTTTAACTAAAAAACATTAGAATCATCAAAAACGTATCACTAATTGCATAAATTCGGCACCAGGGATGATTCGGCACTAGCAAATACTGGGCCGGAAACTTTTTTGCGATCAGAAGGAAATTTTCAATATTTTGATTAAAACCACAAGCGCTGCCTTTCTTCGATTTCGCTAATTAAGAAATCAATTTCATGAGTTGACAACGACGGAATGTTAATTAACTACACTGCAGTTCTGGTTGATAACTTTTCAGAATGAATTTGGATAAGGCCTAGCACAAGTTTGAAGTAGGAAAAATTGGGTAATCGATATGCGAAAGTAAACAAAACAGCGGGCAACACATTCACGTCTTTGAAGGAGTATGAGAAAACAGCAAGCACAATGTTAAAATACGTCATTGTCGATTAAAACAAATGAGGTAAAATTGAAAGTTTATTATTATTAAATAAGAATCGCTGGGCAATTTTTGTAAGTTTTTGGAAAGAAAAAGCTATTTTAATGCCATTGGATCATATTTCGCACGTGTTCACAGCCATTTGAAAGTCAATCGAAAACATTTAATTGTTCAATCGTTCTTTTACTCGCAATTAAAGTTCAAAACACGTTTAAAATCTTGCATTGTGGGGTAAAATTTTAATTGTAAGTGATTTGGTCCATGTAAGGGAAAGTAAGGAAAATTGCCTCCTGCAATATTTTAGCAGTAAATAATAATCCATTCGTAGATTTTCCTTAGAGATTTTTGTTTTGTCATAAAATTAACCAGTTATACGAGTACATGAACGACCAGTGGGCCCATGTCCGCGACTGAAATTCAATAATTTGTTCAATCAGCATTTTCCACGGCTAATTTTTTTAAAAGTGTTTTGTGCGTAAAAACTGGCCAGGTGGAGGTGAATCGTTATTGAAAAATGGTACAAATGATGATTACGCTTACTAAACATGTTATTGCCGTGCCGGATTTACATTGCGGGGCCTTTGGCATTTAGGGGAGTTTGGCGACATCTTCCCACTTAATATAAGTGAAGACCAAAACAAGTCTTAGTATCTGAGCGTGAGGCCCTGGCACAGTGCCGTATGGGAAATACAGCGCTGGTTAGTGCATTACGTTCATAAAAAGTTCAAATGAGAACCTGTGGTAGCAACTTTTAGAGCAAAAACCCTTAATTTCACCCTGGTTTTACGTTCAAATTGGTTGGAAAAAATTGAATTAAGGGGGGTGGGCCGGGCCCCCCGGTCGTCGATATTATTTATTGCTAATTACTGTTGTACGCGTGTACTGTTGTACGCAAAGATGTTAAAAGAAATTGAAAATGAAGAAACAAGGCGTTTTTGTCAAACTTTTGTCATTGGTGGCGTTTCGATTGTAAGGGCCCGGGCGCCCTGGGCCATCCCCCTATCTACGCCTATGATTTTGAAATAAGATCGCGTCCTTAAGTTCTTTCGTAAAAATAAATAAAACAAAATATTTAAAGAAAAATTAAAATAACTTTTTTCCAAAATGTGGGGGACGCAAGTCAAGTCACTTGACAGTTTTTCGAAACCTCAATAATTGCATAATAATATTATGACGTGAATACGTGGTCGTCATTATTGGAATGACCGACGCTCGCGTCGCGTGTTCCTTTGTTTTTACTCGGCCATTTTCCAACTAACGAGTGCGAAATTTCAGACTTTTGCTTATAACTCGCGAACGGTTGGATCTAGCTGCATCAAATTTGGACAGCAGTTTGAGATTAATGAGTTGTATGTTTGTACGTAATTTCGAGGCAATAGGTCACGTGACTTTGGTTTTAGAACCCGAAAACCGCCCCGCAAGTTTGGCCTAAAAAGCCGCCTCAATGAAAAACGGCTTAAGTACGGCAAAAAATATTTCATAGGGTTATATGTTTTAAGATACCCTTTCATCCCAACCAACCCAGTTTTGGTCACGATGAGGTTTCTTGGAACAACCGACGCCCGCGTCGCGTGTTCTTTTGTTTTTGATCGGCCATTTTCCAACTAACGAGTGCGAAATTTTAGACTTTTGCTTATAACTCGAGAACTGTTGAATCGAGTTACATGAAATTTGAACAGCAGTTTGAGAGTAATAAGTTGCATGTTTGTACCAAACTTCGAGGCAATAGGTCACGTGACTTCGGTTTTAGAACCCGAAAACCGCCCCGCAAGTTTGGCGTAAAAAGCGGTCTCAGTCAAAAACGGCTTATTAAGTACGGCAAAAAATATTTCATATGGTGGTATGTCTTAAGATACTTTTTCATCCGAACCAACCCAGTTTTGGCCGCGATGAGGTTGATTTCTATTATTTTTTCCTTTTTTTCTTCCTAATTTTTTGTACGCTCTTCTTCTCCTAAACAACAAAACATCGAAATTTAATTTTTGTGTAAAGTTGTTGAGCTGCAAACGCAATTATTTCTCCCGAAATTTTTTGGGGCAACTCCACCGGGAACCCCCTCAAAATGGGGCCCCAAAAAATCTATTTTTTGAACGGCTCAAGCTAGAGTGCCAGTTCTTATTGATATCAGTAGATATTCAACAGACAAATATTTTGACATAGTTTGGGGGTGCCACATCCCCCCGGGACTCCCCCAAATGGATCCCCCCAAAAAACAATTTTTTGAACGGCTCAACTTAGGGTGCCAGTTTGTTTTAATATCAGCATATATTTAACAGACAAATATTTTGACATAGTTTGGGGGTGCCACCCCCCGAGTACTCCCCAAAATGGGGCCCCAAAAAATCAAGTTTTTGAACAGCTCAACTTAGGGTGCCAGTGTTCTATGATATAAGCAGATATTTAACAGCAAATATTTTGATATACTGTAATAGTTTGGGGGTGCCACCCCATTGAGGACCCCCTCAAATGGATGCCCCAAGAAATTTTTTTTACGGTTCAACTTAGGGTGGCAGTTTGTTTTGATATCAGTATAGAGATTTAACAGACAAATATTTTGGCATAGTTTGGGGGTGCCAGCCCCCCCCCGGGAACCCCCCAAAAATCAGTTTTTTGAATGGTTCAACTTACCGTGCCAGTGTTTTATGAAATCAGGAGATATTTAACTGACAAATGTTTTGACTCCACTTTTCTGGAGGTTCCACAATCAGATATTTTTGAATAGTAATTGCTGATTTAACGGTAGGCAAAAAGTACTTTTGAGCGTCACAGCATTAGCTACGCGTCGGTCGTTCACTGGGTTTGCTGGCTAACTCCCATCTAGTTATGTCATCGTTTTAACGAGCATGGCGCATCAACTACCGTTTTTCAGCAAGTTCATTAATCTGCGTTTCAGATCCAATACCCTCAAGTGTTAGTCGCGTGCAGACGTGTGTTTTTTGCTCTGCAAGTAAGGAAATTTAATTCAAAAATTTGAGCAAAAGAAGAGTTGTATTTGGCAGAAAACTTTACTAAAACCTTCCCTAAAGTTCACAAATTATTTTGACTGAATTAAATAAGGAAGCGCTCACTAAAATTACGTCAATTTTTGAAAGAAGATTTCTGAAAGATAAACAACATCTAGCCAAACTCGCTCTCTCGCATAGCTTCAGCACGGTCGGCATCTATTTTAAATTACGAGATATTACCTCATTCGTGTGGTTTACATTATTACGCAACAAGCAGCTATGAGCAAAGGTAAACGATATAATACTCGAAATAGCGTACCTTTTTCTGAAGAGATACCAAAAAAATCTGTAAAAGAACTAATCGATGAGGCTGTGGCTCTTCTAAGGTCAGAGTATGATCAAGAAATTTGTGCTCTCAGGACAGAAATTGTACAAATTAAGGAGAGTCAATCATTCTTGAACGAAAAATACGATTGCCTAAATGAAGATGTATAACAAGCTGAAAAAAATTAACGTTGAACAAACAGCTGAAATTACTGCCCTAAAGTCTGAATCATCAAATCTGAAAAATACCAGTATCAAAGAAATTGAGAAAATTGATAACTTAGAGCAATATGGACGCCGACAAAATTTGGAAGTAGCCAGCGTTCCGGTACAGGACGGAGAAGACACGAACGCTGTTGTTATGGAAGTTGCGAAGCTACTAGATGTTGACATTTTGCCCAGCCACATTTCTACTTCCCATCGCTTACCAAAGAAGATTGGCCAAAATGGAAATGTAATTTGCACTCCGCCCATCATAGTGCGCTTTACAAACCGAGACATTCGAAACAAGATTTATGCTAACCGCAAGCAAACCCGAACCTTGGATCTTAAAAAATTTTCAGTCAGTAACACAAAAAACATTTTTATCAATGAAAATCTCACGCAATCCCGTAAACGGCTATTTTGGAAGACTAAGCAAAGAGCGAAAATTGGAAGTATTATTGGACCCACAACGGCAACATACTTGCAAAGAAGGACGATGACACTGATGCAATTCCAATCAAAACTGATCTGGAATTGAATTTGATTAAAAATTAAATTGTAAAATTATTAATCCTTAAATATCGTCACAAATGAACGATGTTTCTAATTGTGAAGATACTGCGAAGGGTTCTTTGGCTCATAGTCAAGTAGCTCAAACCAACAACATAACTAATTGTTCATCTGAAACAGATAATTGTGATTCCAATAATTTAGACGTAAGCGATGAGATTTTTACTCACTTATTCCGAAATGTAGAAACTTGTCATTATTTGAGCTTAAACTCATCATTACCTTGTGATTTTAATGACAGCAAACTGTTTTTATTGCACCTAAACATATGACCATTAAGTAAAAATTACGACAACTTAATTGAATTCTTCACATATGTTCTTTTACAATCCCACATTATTTCATTAACTGAAACAAAAATAAAAGACAAGCCACTTGTAAATATTACTATTCCTGGATATACGTTTCTGCATGTTAACTCTATCTCGAATGCTGGAGGCGTGGGCGTTTATGTCTCTGATTTGTTACAGTTTAAAAAATTATCATTTGAGGCATCTTTTTCTGGCTCTGAAAGTATATGGATAAATTTAACTTATCCTGGAACTGATATTAATCATGTAGTTGAGACTGTTTATCGCCATCCGAATTCTAATGCAAATGATTTTATGAAATTCTTAAATGATATTCTCACTGAATTAAATCTGGATCATAAGCGTTTTTTTGTCCTTGGTGACATGAATATTAATACATCCAAACAAACAAACAAACTGTAGCAAAGACTACCTAAACCTATTGAGTTCTGATTGTGCCACTAACATTATAGTTAATAAAGAACTCTATAATAGTTAATAATTCTTGTTTAAATGATCCAACTGATATTGTAGAAGAATTTAATAATCATTTTGCCAGTATTGGAAAGTCTTTAGAGACCAGCATTAGTGATGATAATAACAATGATAAATTCCTTAATTATTTAAAAAATCCATGCTCATCTTCCATATACTTACAATCTACATCTTTACAAGAAGTGATAAGTTTAATTAACTCTTTAAAATCAAATAAGGCAGGTGGGCATGACGATATTCTTCCCTATTTTCTGAAAATTTCAGGTCATATTACAGCCTTGCCCTTCTCACTAATATTAAATTGTTGTCTTACTGCAGGCATATTCCCAAGTAAACTAAAATTAGCTAAAGTCGTTCCTGTTTTCAAGAAAGGGTCAACTGATCAATTAACGAACTATCGACCAATCTCGCTATTACCGTCTTTTCTCCTTTTTTACAAGTATAAATACAATTGCACCAACCCAGTATGGTTTTAGACATAATCGCTCTACAATTCACGCCATGCTAGATCTTATAACGACGTGTTATGACAACTTAAACTGTAAAAAATTTTCTGCATTAATATTCTTAGATATCCAAAAAGCCTTTGATTCAGTCTCACATCAAAAGCTACTTAAAAAGTTAGAATATTATGGCATTCGTGGCGTTGCCAACTCATTAATTTGTTCATATTTACGTAATCGCAAACAGTATGTTTCAATTTATAACAAAAGATCCTCTGAGAAATTGGTCGAAAATGGAATACCTCAAGGTTCGATATTAGGCCCCCTTCTATTTTTAATTTATGTAAATGACCTTCCCTCAGCTATGCAAACTGTACCTAGGTTCTTTGCTGATGACACTGCTCTTTTGACAACTGAAAACAATGTTGATAATTAACAACACTTGACTAATTCAGAATTGTCAAAAGTGTCAAATTGGATGTTGGCAAATAATCTAGTGGTCAATAAAGCTAAAACTGTTGCTCTACTTGTCTTTCCCCAAACAAGAAAATCCACAACCTCGCTTACTTTAAATCAAACTATGCAACCTTCGGAATCAGCAAAATATTGGGAATTTTTGTCGATGAACATTTATCGTTTAAGCCTTATATTATATTTTTGCAAAAGAAGACTGCACGCTCTGTTGGCGTTCTTGCTAAACTGAGTTACTATCTTCCATGCAATACGTTAATGATTTTGTACTATTCTCTCGTACATACTCATTAATTTGCATTATGCGTTGCCATTGTGGGGTGCAACATATAAAAGCTATTTGATGAAGTTAAAAAGGTTACAAAACAAAGTCTTAAGAATTATTTCTAAAACTAAAATTAGAGGTAAAATAACACCACAATATTATAAATACGAAAATTTAAAACTAGAAGACTTGTATAACTTTGAAATTGCAAAATTAATTTACCAGTTTACTCATAGCAAATTACCTCTCAATTTTAATCATTATTTTGCATATTCATCTGATGTTTCATCGTATTCTATCCGCCACACCTCAAGCAATGACATTTTTTTACCGCGATTTATGAGTTCCAAAAAACCCAACACTCCATAAAGTACATTGGAGCTAAGATATGGAATAACATTCCTTCTGATCTCAAAAATGCATCTCACTCAAAGTCATAAGAGTCTTATAAAAAGTTTCTCCTTAGTAAATACAAGAACTAAATTTACTATTTCGTATCATAACAGTCTGCTGTCATTTCTTTTCATAGCCAAAAATTTACCTACCGGTATAGAAATTAATATTTTACTGTAATATTTTGAACTTAATTAATAAATTTGCATGGGTTGCTGCTTGACTTGAAGACCATTGCTCCCTTCGCAGCCTCCCGTTGCTGTTTATTATTGTGCAATTCTGTGTTATTTTGGTATTTTTATTTGCAACAAAAATAAAGTGTTCTGTTCTGTTCTAATTTTTATTGATGGATTGCTGCTACGTCATAGTTTTTCCGCGCCCAAACAATTGGACGTCAAAATGCCATTAAAAAGCATTGAACCTTACCGTAAATCAATGTTTAATTCCTTCAGAAGGAGTATTTAAAGAATTTGAATGTAAAGTTAAAACTTTTGTGGATAGCCTATAGCTTAGTTGAAATTTACCAGAATCTGTTTAACCAGCTTGTATAATTCAGCGGGTCTAGAAAGTTATGCCTCTTGTGAAATGTCATCGTCCATTGCGCCTGATATTGTGCACTTTGCCAGGTTTTTAACTTTGTTTCACACAGTAAATTTGGCCATGTTCCAAAATACATAAAATTCTACGCCAAAGCAATACCACATGGCAGATTAACGTTTAATTTAAGCACTATTTATGAATAATAATTTACACCACTAGTTCAAGTCGAAATAGATGTAAATTAAGGCTCGATCAACATAACTCTGAGGGCGGTTAAATCATTGGTTTAAAATTTAAATGACATCTCTACGAAATAATTCAATGAAAACAACCGCTTCTGCGTTTTAACTCCTAACAACTATAGCGGTAAGCCGCTAATGACAACATCAAATGCAAAATAAACCTATGAAATTACAAAAGTTTAAAAATGCGTTAATTTGCCACGAATGAATAAGATGCAACTGTTCTATTTCAGGGCCGTCAATAGTAAACCTCGTATTTGTTAACCGAAGCTAGCTATCACCATGTACATTACAAGATTTTCATGAATTGCTTAACAGCAAGTCGAATTTATGTCACTGAAAAAAGCAAACAAAAACCCCGAATTCTTACTAATCAAATCTTTTTCAGTATTTACCGACTTTTATGTAGCATTTAACTTTAATGTTGTTTAGGACTCGTGTCCTTTAGGACTTGGGTTTTTAGGACTGGTGTCTTTCAGAGCTCGTGTTTCAGGACCAGTGTCAGGATACCCTCGAACAGACAAATATTTGTATTTTTTATTCTTTGTCTTACAAATATCTACTAAAACTGTTTTAGCTTAAATGAAAAGTAAAGATTTGAGGAATCTATTTATTTCAGGGGTTACCGGGCAGGGGCATAGGTAGGCAAGTTAATGCAAAACGTTAGCTTCGTTAACCACTAGTCCGTTAACAAACTTTACACCTCCGTTAACGTTAATCCGTTATTTTCAGCTTTAATTAACGGGAGTTAATAAAGTCCGTTAATTCGTTAATATTTCGCTAGTAATTGGAACGATCGACGCTCGCGTCGCGTGTTCCTCTGTTTTTACTCGGCCATTTTCCAACTAACGAGTGCGAAATTTTAGACTTTTGCTTATAACTCGAGAACGGTTGGGTCTAGCACCATGAAATTTGGACAGCAGTTTGAGATTATTGAGTTGTATGTTTGTATCAAACTTAGAGGCAATAGGTCACGTGACTTCGGTTTTAGAACCCTAAGTTTGGCGTAAAAAGCGGTCTCAGTCAAAAACGGCTTAAGTACGGCAAAAAATATTTCATAGGGTTGTATGTCTCAAGATACCCTTTCATCCCAACCAACCCAGTTTTGGCCGCGATGAGGTTGATTTCTATTGTTTTTTCCTTTTTTTTTTCCTAATTTTTGTACGCTCTTCTTCTCCTAAACCACAAAACATGGAAATCTAATTTTTGTGTAAAGTTGTTGAGCTGCAAATGCAATTTTTTCTCCCGAAATTTTTTGGGGCGACTCCACCGGGAACCCCCCCAAAAAATCAATTTTTTGAACGGCTCAAGCTAGGGTGCTAGTTCTTTTTGCTATCAGTAGATATTCAACAGACAAATATTTTGACATAGTTTGGGGGTGCCACATCCCCCCGGGGACCCCCAAAAATCAATTTTTTGAACGGCTCAAGGTAGAGTTCTACTTTTTTTGATATCAGTAGATATTTAACAGACAAATATTTTGACATAGTTTGGCGGTGCCACTTCCCCCGGGGACACCCCCAAAAATCAATTTTTTGAATAGCTCAACTTTGAGTGCCAGTGTTTTATGATATCAGTAGATATTTAACAGACAAATATTTTGACATAGTTTGGGGGTGCCACCCCCCCCGGGGACCCCCAAATAGACCCCCAAAAACCAATTTTTGAACGGCTCAAGCTCGGGTGCCAGTGTTTTATGATATCAGGAGATATTTAACGGACAAATATTTTGACTCCACTTTTCTGGAGGTTCCATAATCAGATATTTTTGAATAATTGCTGATTTTACGGTAGACAAAAAGTACTTTTGAGCGTCACAGCATTAGCTATGCGTCAGTCGTTCACTGGGTTTGCTCGCAAACTCCCATCTAGTTTACATTTCTTTTTATTCACTCGCTTCTACAGCACGTATTGACGCTGTTGAGCTGATTGTAAGGAAAAAATTTTATTGTTATGGTGGTCTTTTGTGTTTTGGAAATTACATTTTACAGTATAACCTAATTTCAAGATAAAAATATGTTCAAATGCACTAACAAAGCTGCGAACGGAAAATCTTTGGAAATTGTGAACAGCGATAATTAGACTTATGAGGCTGCAGCTTATTATTTGCCACAAAAAAGAGCTCCTTTTTCCGCTTCTACAAAACTCGTGCTAATACGCAACAAGTGTTACCAGTGCAAACTGGTTTGTACCAGCACGATGGGAATGAATGGTGCAAGATATTAACAATAAAAACCTTAACGGAAGTTAACAGAAGAACTTAACGGAAGTTATTTTAGTTCGTTAACATGAAAAAACTTTTTAACGGATTAACGAGTTATTGAAAAAGTTATCTTCGTTATTAACGGACTTGTGCCCACTTATGGGCAGGGGTGTCACCTCTTAACCATGCCAAAAAATTTGTTTTTTAGAGACTTAATATTAAAAGCAATTAGCTCTCTAACAAGTGATTTAAAGAAATTAATTCAGGAGAGGTCGAATTTTTGGTTTTCCGAGGGAATGGTACCCTTAAACTATGTCAAAACATTTGTTTAATATTTAATAATACGAAAAACAATTAGCTTCCCAACTTTAGCTACCGGTATTCGAAAAATTATTTTTTGGGGGTCTATTTGGGGGAGGGGAATTCTTGGAGAGGTACCCCCAAACTATATCAAAATATTTGTCCGTTAAATATCTGCTGGTATCATAAACCACGGGCACCGTAGTTTGAGCCGTTCAAAAAATTGATTTTTGGGGGATGCATTTGAGAGGGTCTCAGGGGGAGTCGCACCCCCAAACTACGCCAAAACATTTGTGTGTTAAACATCTGCTGATATAAATACAAACTGGCACCCTAGCTTGAGCTGTTGAAAAAATTAATTTTTAGGGGGTCCCCGGGGGATGTGGCACGCCCAAACTATGTCAAAATATTTGTCTGTTAAGTATCTGTTGATATCAAAACAAACTGGCATCCTGGTTTGAGCCATTCAAAAAATTGTTTTTTGGGGGGGATGTGACACCCCCAAACCATGTCAAAATATTTATCTGTTAAATATCAGCTGATATCAATAAGAACTGGCGCCCTAGCTTGAGCTATTAAAAAAATTGATTGTTTGGGGCTCCATTTTGGGGGGGTTCCCGGTGGAGTTGCCCAAAAAAATTTCGGGAGAAAAAATTGCGTTTGCATTACAACAACTTTACACAAAAATTAAATTTTGATGTTTCGTGGTTTAGGAGAAGAGCGTACAAAAATTAAGAAAAAAAAAAAAAAAAAGAAATAAACCTCATCGCGGCCAAAACTGGGTTGGTTGGGATCAAAGGGTATCTTAAGACATATAATTATGTGAAGTATTTTTTGCCGTACTTAAGCCGTTTTTGACTGAGACCGCGTTTTACGCCAAACTTGCGGGGCGGTTTTCGGGTTCTAAAACCAAAGTCACGTGACGTATTGCCTCGAAGTTTGGTACAAACATATAACTCATCAATCTCAAACTGCTGTCAAAATTTCATGAAGCTAAACCCAACCGTTCTCGAGTTATAAGCAAAAGTCTGAAATTTCGCACTCGTTAGTTGAAAAATAGCCGAGTAAAAACAAAGGAACACGCGAAGCGAGCGTCGGTCGTTCCAATTATTTAGAAACGCACATTACCGCTTTTGTGAAAATAAGACAAAATGCTAGTAGAGAAAGTGTTTGCTTGGTTTATTTTAGCACAATCACAGCAATTAACACTTAGTATAATCACAGGCACATTATTATTTACAATTAACAATTTTTAATTAGCAATGGCATAGAGATTTGTTCCATAATTAGCAATAATAAAATGTTAACAGTCTTTTCCTGCAAAAATTTTTTCCTCGCTTGCCACATTAACCATTAACCGCATTAAGCACAAATAATAGTAGACTTATGGCATTTAGAAAGAGAAAAAAAAGTGAATTTTGTTCAACACTCAGGCGCGCTTAGCAACATTTTTGGCACGAAATGTTACATTCTTTTCCAGCAAAGATTTTTCCCGCGCTTGCCACATTAACGGTTCTTTCAGATATCACAACAACAAGATATCACACGCATTTTATAGAGGAAGTGACAATTTTATGGAAAATTTCTAATGAAGGAGAATAAAACAAAAATCTGGAATAGTCATCTTTGCATTTTTCATTTCATTGTTTAGGGGTTAAAATAAAAACTTGTCGTAGTCATCATAGCAACACTTATTAGTGAACTGCGCAGGTTAATGTAATCGTTCCAAAACTGCGGGTCACAACTCCAGGTAATGTTGAAAAAAGTTATTTGGGGTCGCTCACTTCTCAATAAAAAATTTGATTAATATTTATTTTCACACAGTTTTGTAGGTTTCATGTAAAATGTCGTTACACATTAAATATCCTACACAAATTACTTTCATAAGGAAACAATGAAAAAAGGATTGATATATTATTATATAACATGATACATACTAGCTTTTGTTTTGAACTTGAAGCACATCTAGTTCATGACAATCAGCATTGCTACATCACTAACGAAGTGAGATTTCGTGTCTCACTGCATAGTGTTATAAAGTTGGGTTTAGCAACCCAGAAACTTGTTTTTTTGAGATCAGTGGTTTCTGACCTTTTCAGACTCCAGCATAATACTACTAACCGATGCAAATTCGATATTTTTGGATATGTGCATATTGTTGTACAAGTCAATTTGTTAGTGGTGAAAGGTGGGTGAAATTTAGTTTATACGAAAACTGAAGTCACGGAGACAAAGTTAGCGAACCATTGACGTAAGTGCTTTGTTAACTTCAGCTGTGAACTAATTACTGATATTATTTTTATTTCAATGCACATTGCACACATGTTTCCATGTTAATAAAAGTGTAACCAAAACAAATCATTGTATGATCAATTTCATTGCGATAGAGTGTCACGAATAATAATTTTGAATGCCTGAGATATGATTATTTGCTGTTGTGTTTTAACGTGTACGTGACTGATTTAATACTTTTGCCGCTTTTTTTGATTTGGAATATTCGAGATGATTCCTTCCTAGTATATTCTACTGTCTTCTATTTGTCACCGGAATAATTAGTTGTTTACGTGTCTTAATTGCTATATTTAGACTTGAAGTTGTGACATCATATTTACGTCAAAATTTGTTTATCGTAAGCTCGTGAATTTTTGCTATGGTGACGTATCATGGATTTTTCAGGGATATTCGATAGCTTTTGCCATAGTATACATAGGCGGATTGTTTTCATTCTAATACTCTAAGAGTGGTGATTTTAGGTATTAGTTTTGTTGGCAGTTAAGCCAAGTTTGTGTATCTGGCATTGGCTCATATAGTCGTTTAGTGAGAAGAGTTAGTGGAGCGCTTTTGCTCAGTAAGAGGGGTTTTGTGTTTTAATCTTAAATAAAAGTTTTAATTTAAGATTGGTGTGCTGCTTTCTGAAATTCAAGAAGCTAAAGGAACTATGAATTGCCATTTTCGATTGTCAATTGACATCTTAGTCGTTCTCTAGTTTCAGTTGACGTGGACAATTCTAGAGATTAAAGGTTGTGCTCTAGCGAAGTATCAACAATCGCGACATTAAGCAATAAGATTTTTTTGCAAATTACCCCAATTTTGCAAAATGGCTCAAACTTGAATGTAGACTGCTCTTTCTGAAATTTTTATAAGTTATTAAGAGAATGACAGAGATTTTTTCCACTTAAAAAATAATGGGTCACGTGATCCACAAGGTCAAATTCGGGGTCAAAAGGTCATTGCCCCTAAACGAGCATATTTTGGAAATTTTTTAACAAAAATGGAATCTTTAAGCAATTTCCTTCAAAATGACACCAAATTTGTTCAAATCCCCCAAGTGGTTGCAGAGATATTGCAATTTGAAATATGGCCGGTACCCCCTTCTTTCACAAAACCCCCAATTTTTGAAGGGGCGTATCTCCAAAACTACAGCTCCAAATTCAATAAAATTGAAAATATTAACTTTTTTATATAAACTCTACAAGCAAACCAAATTTCATGCAAATTGGAGATTTTTGGTTAAAAATTTTGGGTGATCTGAGGTGGAATGACCCCAATATTGGCCTTAGGCTGCTTCTTCATTATTCATTGCAATTTCTTTCGAGTTTAACGTCCCTTTTTTCCTGTTTCAGGAGGTATAGTTGTCAGTGTTTACTGAGTGGCTCACTGGCCGACGTCTTAAATGCCAGGTTTACTGAGAATTTAGCACATTATTTCCCTCACTGATACCCATCTTGCTTGCAGCAAATCTTGAACCCAAAAATTTTGTTTAGATCTTTACTACACAGAGCAATATGGCGGCGGCACTATAAAAGTAGGAAAGTCGACATTTTGCCATTCCCCGAAAGTACAACAAACTTTCTAGACCCTGGCAAAGAACTAGAGACCCAGTTCAATACGGTTCCCAGGTGATGTTACCAAGGAAACTTGTCGGAATATTACATAGTTTGTTGCTTTATTTCACTAAGTACTGCTGACCTGGCTGAATCAGTCATTTTTGTTTATAAGAGAGCAAATTGTGAGTAGCTATATACTAACCATACACACAGCTAAATTTGCAAATCTTTCAGTTAATAAAAGAGGCGGAAAGAGTCTCAAAGAATTTTAAAGGCATGGAAAAGTCTTTAGAGAGTCGGTGTGAAAAATTGGCGGCTTTATTGAAGAAGAACGAATTAAGCAAGCATGTTTGGAAAACGAGCAACTGAGGAATGAATTGCAGTCACAATTTTATTACTGTCTTAAAAAGTCGTAAAAATGATGAAGTTGTTAAACGCTAGTTCGCAAATTTACTGAGCTAAGTGGCAAAAAGGAGTAAATTTTTATACTTTTAAGTGCGTTGAAATATTATTAAAAGTTTGTAACCTGCGTTTGAGTTTTTATTCGTGTTTGTGCTGACTGATATGATAGCAGTAGCAGCTCCAGCGTTATGATTAAATTCTTTTTCGAAAACGATCATTCACAACCGTTCAAAAATGGTGAGACATGAAAATCTCAAAATTCAGAAGGAGTAAATACATATGCCATCACATTTGGCAAAATCAGTCCCGTTTGTTTTATCAAAAGGGCCTTTGAAGACATTGTTGGTACATAAGATACCAAACCCAATGAGGATTATTTACTACCATAAAAGTACTTGTAAAACCATTCCACTCGATGCAATTACCAAAAGCAAAGAAAACATTTTGCTAATCTCGTTTAACAAGCTTTTTTGTTGCTGCATGGTATAAGCATTGTTTCTCACAAATACGTAAAGAAAACTCGATATGAAAATATTATATTATGAACATTTTTATTACAAATCTTGTGCAGACTGAAAGATTATTCGAGAGGAATTAAATATTAAAATACAACTGTTTTCAGAAATTGATTAAATGCTCAGGACTATTCCTGCTCTTCAAAGATGAAATGTCCTATTTCATTCTTACAGATAAGGTATGCTGGAATTTTGTTTTTGTGATTAGTTCTGATTTTAAAAAACATGCTTCACTCATTTCATGGCTGTTGTCAGAGAAAGTGTGATGACTACTTGAGAACCTGGTGCAGTGCCCGTTTTGATAAAATACCAAAGAGTCACACTTTTTGACTATGTGATAGTTTGTGTTATGCAACAAGAATAAATATGACTTATATGTTTTGTATTGTGTAAATGACTATTGATGCACTTGAAACTATCAAGACAATTGCTCTAAAACTGCACTTCATTGCAGTGTAGTACTGTAGTAGTATATAGTTGAAACCACGATTATTGGTTATAGGATCCGGGAGCAATGAATGCTTCAGTATTTCCTTGTTAATCACTATGACTATTTTTGCAAATTTATTTTGCGGATACACACTGCAACTGAATATTAGAGTGCTGATAATCCAAAAATTGCTTTGACATTGATGTCCGAACCGCGCATTTGTGCTTGGGAAAGACTCGTAGTTTCTTTGTTTGATTCAGCCTGTCAACGGTATGTAACAAAAAAAAAAAATTAACAGATAAGCAACTCTGTTGACATGGTAAATGACTTGAGCTCTCTGCGAGAATAATTCTGGCTAATGCAAAGCAGCAGCAACAACTACACTGTTCCACCTATCTTTTAAGCTTATGCATATTGCTACCATATATTTCCTGCTGATTTTTTTTTAAATATCATCTCGTTTGCATATACTGTATTTTGCAGGAATCGAATGCCCCAAATCACCCATATCCGGTGGCATTGGAAAAGGATAGCGTGCATTTCATATTTATTGAAAAGCAGAAAATATCATGTGCTCAATCAGTGCTAGAAGCTGTATCCGTCATGGTCGCTACCTATTGGATCTTCAACATTGAGTTTCCAATAAAAATCAGGAAAACCGTGAAGTTCATTGCCGCAATAAGTGGAATTAATTCTCCCACAAGCATAGTCGTAAAAACACTTTTAAATGAACTTTAAACTTGGATGTTTTCAAGAATACTTAAATTTTCGGGTTTTTCGTTATTTTCCAATGAGAGCCCTGCTGCAACCATTGTTACAATTTTAATTTTTTGTAAATAAATTCAAGGTTTTGTGATCTTCGCAGTTTGTCATCATAAAGATGGTGTTGAAACTCACCTTTGCAGTGTTAGAGTAGTAGAAATTGTAGACTTGTTTCATATGTTGTTTTATTTGCTATCCCAGCTACCCAATTGATCTGGCACAGATCTGGATTTAATCTGGCATCCACTAAACCTTGGGTTGCCCGATCTGGGCCAGATCAATAACAGATCTATATCCAAATGAAGCTTTTGTTCGATGGTGCCAGATCTGGTTTTGATCAGTGACAGATCAATAATTGTAAACCCAAGGTCGCGAGAGCACGAAAAAACTTTTATCCAATGTTGGTGTTTTCCCATTTCATTTCATTTTTTTTTGTTTATCGGTATAAATCCTCATCCACTTTTTACGATCATGCTAAACGGGTCATCTCCTTTAGCAAAATTCTGGATTTTTTCTTGTATCGCATAGAACAATTTAGAAAGCTAATTTTAATTATATGACGCGCAAGCAAAACAAAACATTTGGATAATCATGACCTGGCGCTGCTATAGCTCAGTTGCTTAACACGCTGGGCTGGTAATCGAAAGGTTGCCCCTGGTTCGGTGCTCACACTGGGCAGTTAGCAGCAGCGTCCTTGGAAAAGACGCTTCAAGATAATTTCCAACAGCACGGGGACTGTGTTGAAGTGGTAGACAAGCACAAGGTGCCTAAGCAGGTGGCAGATTGACTCGAAGACCGCAAGGTCCCTTCTCTGTCTCCTGGCTACGGCAAAATAAAACTGAAACTGGCGCGGACTAAACAAAATTAGGGAATGGATTGAAAATTCAGAAACTAAACTCCGTGGATCGCTATACACCCAACATGACCAGCGTCTCTTTTGTGAGAAAAGTTTCGAAAATGTATTTTGATGCTTTTAATAGGGCTGATTTGCGCAGAGAAGCGTTGATTTGGCAGGTTTTGGATGCGGAAATTAACCAATTGCAATGTGATTTTTATTATTTGGCAACATTGCATTTTTTTCTGTTTTTGCATTCTGTTTAGCGTGGTCTGTGACACGATCGCGTGATTTAAGTTCTTTTTGTGAATTACAGAGGGTAGGAAAAACTGCTCTGGCTGTCCAGAGTCTAGTTTTCATTAAGGTACATTAAAAGCCTCGGTTTAAACAGAAAGGTGACTGAACTTACTATATATATAGACTTGCTTGTGTTGGTATTGGGGTACAAAAATATCTTTGTGCTATTTTCAGCTGAGTGACTTCAAGGTTTGTTTAGTGGCGATGCCAGGTTGCACAGTCTGACAGTTGCAACTTGCATGCCTTGGTAACTGCTCGTGTTAAATGCCAATGCAGAATGAATTGATACACAGATCTGAGATAAAGCTCCATGAATTGTACGTCACTGATTACACTGCAGTAAGGCTGCAAAGGTACCTAGAAAACTGCGACTAAAAAATCAGTTTAAAAAAGGAAATCTGCATAGGGCAGTAGCTGAGTAGGGTGTTATCTGCAGTATGCCAGTGCTGAGTGAGTTCTGACTCGGAACTGGATCTGTTTTAGATTTTTAGTTAGATCAAACTTGGTGTAGACTACTCGTATTGGTAGGCCTATTGGTCATCAAAAGAATAAGTCACAAGATAACGTTGAATGACCAGCTATATATATAGATTGTCAATACCGTAACTGTAAGGTAATAGCTTAGCAGATCTCTACTTGAAAACAAACAGATAATATCGTAAGGTTTCGTTTTGTTAAATCAATTAGCAGTGACTACTCAACACTGAGCACTCTGTTCAAAAGCAAAAGAAATGTTTGATTACCGGTATTAATTGTAAAACTGCCAGACCATGTCATCACATGGCATATTGCAAAGTGACACATCGTGGGTACTATGTAAAAATACCGACAAAACAAGATCCACCTATCTGTAAATGGTGCAGTACGTATTTGGTATTGTTCAATAGTATGTATGTATTCACCTTTTGTTATTTGCAACAGTTATCTGGTGTACAGTTATTACGGTAGGCTAATGAATCATGAGTAGCTATAATTCAACAAATGCAAAAAGTGATTATGATTTTTGGACAAGTTATAGAAATGTACGGAAGAATACTGAAGATCATATGGACGAGGTGAAAAAATTTTTAAGGATCGAAAAGGCATCCAATTGTAATGTGGATACTAATATTCCATCAGTTAGCAGAAGAAATTTGCAATATGACAATGAATCAAGATTGTCATCTGAAGATGAACAAACAAGTACTGGTATGCCTTTTAAGAAACGGAAAATCGATGGCTTAAGAAGTAATGAAAGTGCAAACTATCATGAAATTGATGATTTGACAAACTTTGCTGATACTGGTATTGATTTTGAGGCTGACTTACGTGCTAATGAAATATCTTCTGGTTCTAGCACATGCAGTTCCATTTCTTATCAAGAGTTACAAGATGAAGATAAAAAATATATAGTTTGTGAAAATCAATTTGATTCTGACAATTTGGGCAAATGAGCAGTTTTTCATATTACCCATGTAGCATTGAAAGATTTAATGGATTTACTCAAACCAATTGCACCAAATTTGCCAAAAGACCAGCGGACGTTGATATCAACTCCAAGAAATTATTTCATTAAAAATATTGGCAGTGGTGCTTATCACCATTTTGGTATAAAAAATTACCTATCGTCCTTATTGCAAAAGGGATTTCGGTCTGATACGAATATAATACGTTTACAATTTAACATTGATGGTATTCCAATTTTCAAGAGTACAAGGGACCAGTTTTGGCCTATACTTGGCAAAATAGCTGGTGCAAATTTGAGTCCATTTATAATTGGCTTATTTTGTGAGACTAGCAAACCTGAAAACTTGGGTGCTTATCTTTCAGACTTTATTGAAGAAATGAAGATCATTCAGAGTTCAGGTATTGCTCATGCTGACACTACAATCAGAGTTTCCATTGCTTGTTTTATATGCGATGCACCACCAAGAGCATTTGTGAAACAAATAAAAAACCACAATGCTTACTATGGATGTGAACGTTATATTCAAAAAGGTGTTTGGAACAACAAAGTTACTTTTCAAAGTATGTCTTCACCACTTAAAACTGATAAAGATTTTAGGGACAGAACTGATTTAAATCATCATGGCCCATCTCCAACTCCATTGCTACAACTTGATGTAGGAATGGTGAGCCAATTTGTACTTGATCCCATGCACCTTGTATATCTAGGCTGTATGAAGCGTCTGTTATGGTTGTGGATGAAAGGTCCAATACAAAATAAATGTCGAATTGTTCCAACAGCGATTAAATCCATCTCGAACTTGCTGCTTTTGTTTCAAAACTATATTCCATCGGAGTTTGGAAGAAAATGTCGCTCGTTGTTTGATGTCGATCGATGGAAGGCAACAGAATTTAGACAGTTTCTTCTTTACAGCTCAGTTGTTGCTTCAAAGCAGCAGCTTTCAAAAGATATTTATGAACATTTTTTGCTGTTATATGTGGCAATTTATACTCTTTCTTCTCCCACTTTCTGCAAAGATTTCTGTAGTTATGCAAACAGATTGCTGCATGGCTTTGTCTCTCAATTTGGGTCATTCTATGGAGATGATACGTTAGTTTACAACATTCACAATCTCCTTCATCTTGCTTCTGATGTTGAAATCTATGGAACATTAGATGAATTTTCTGCATTTTGTTTCGAAAGTATTTTGGGACAATTGAAAAGCCTTTTATGAAAACCCAACAGTACTTAGCCACAAGTTATTCAGCGTTTAACTGAAAAGAAAAAATTCTGACAACATTCCATTTCTAGTCCTGCTGTTGTTGTGTGTGTACCGAGACATAAGCACGGTTATGGGCCACTTCCTATTACGCATTCATCATTCTCACAATATAAATGTGTAAACCAGGGAAAGCTTCGTTTCTCTGTAAATATTCCTGATAAGTGTGTAAAAATTGCGGGCAAGATATGTTTGATCAAAAACATTGTCAGTGATACAAAAACAGTGCAAGTTATATATGAAACATATAAAAATATTGCCTCATTTTTTGCTTATCCTTTGGATTCATCAAGTCTTGGCATCTTAGAAATTTCACAACCATCAGGTTCTTTGAGTGTTTGTGATTTGCAAGACATCGAACTAAAGTATGTTAGATTTCCTTACGAAGATAGCTTTGTTGTTATCCCAATGCTAGATAAATAGTTGTTTTATTGCCTTGGTATGTTTGTGTTCAGTTTTTATGTACCGGTATGGTACCTTTTTTCGATGGGAAGGTGGTGTGCAATTACTTCCTCAGTTACTCACCTACTTAAGTGACTGATTTGATTGTATCCAAGATACATTCTCTGACTGGTGCGAATATTGCTTGGCCTTAATAAAAATTTTGGAGCTGAAATTTTATTTTGACCTTAGTAGTTACTCAAATGAATCTATAACCGTTGTGTAAGCAGGTTTTCATCAAGCACAAAATAATGACAAAATTACTGGATACCATTAAAAGATTCCAATTTAATGTTGCCTCTACCACTCCTGCAACGTTGCCACAGAGCTTAAGTTTTGCATACTCTTTATAGTCTTCAGTGATAAACTGGCTCATTCAATTTCATTTAGACTGCAGGTGAATGTGTTTTTGTTTCTTGATGTTTTGTGTTACTTGTTCATCATCATCATATGATACGATGGTGTCTGGTAAGAATAGCCTACTCTGTCTACGTTTGTATATTGCTTGACTTTATTTATTTTAGTATCTTTCTTTATTTACTGTTACTGTATTTATGAAACGAATTCTTTTGTTTTTAGAACATACCAGTATTGAACAGCTGTAAAATTAAGGTATTTTTATAACATAGAGATGGCTAATTTTTCTGAGGCAGGATATGTTGTGGTGGAGTATGTGGATGAGCAGGGAGGAATGTATGTAATTCCACATTTGTGGATTAGAGGTTCAAAAGCGTACTGGCCTCCTTACCAAAAAGATGAGGAAGTACGATACGCTGCAAGGACCATGGAAGTCCCATGCAACAATTGGAATCTGTTTCCGATGAAAGAATGGGCAAGGAATGATAAGCTGGAGTTTTGTTTTGCTCTGTGCTGGCATTTAAAGCAGCCTGATGCTTATTTCTGTACTATCTCTATTGGTGCAGTCAAGTAAAGTTATTTTTGTTTAGGTGACTGGGAAGCTGCCAATGCTCTTTTGGTGCGGCTAAAGGATTCCTCAAATGTAGAATCAGCTGGAGAAAGAGGACGTTCACGGAGGAAAAACAAAAGATTGGAAGTATGGTATAGCATTTGTTGTGACCCTGACATTGATATATATGAAGATGATGCATTGCAAAAATTTAAAATGATAAGCATTGTAATGTAGCTCTTGAATCAATAAAGTTGCTTGGTTATTCAGCGTTTGGGGCATGATTTTTTCTGGTGTGGCAACTTAAGCAAGCATCTTGTTTATTTTTTCCAGTAAAACTTGTGAACCAGCAATTTCTAACAAGAATAACTTTTTGCCCATTTGAGGACAGTAATGGACTCAGTTTGGTTTGATTATGATCTTTAGTTAACCTCAAGTGGTATTCAAGAAATGCTACTCACAGATTCTGGTGTTGCGTTGCGCATGGGCACCAAATTTAAAATCATGAGTACAAAATAGGAAACATTAAAAAATAATAGCTGTCAACCTGTTTGAACCGTAATAAAAGCAGATTGTGATGTATATAATAGTAACTCCGGTATCCAAACAGCAAACATACAGTACTGGTAGAAGTTGTTTATGTGTTGCAGCAAAGAAAAAAAGAAAGGCCATTTGGTTGGTGCTAGTGCCTGTACTTGCCACCCCAGGAATATAATGATGGTTGCAATATTAATCTATGATTTTGCTGATTTCAGAAAACGAAGAGATAGTAGCTCTTCTGTGGAGCATGTTATAAAGAAAAAAAAAAAACAAAAACCAAAACAACGTTCTTCATGTAGCAGCAGGTCATTTCGACCACCTACGCCACCAAGATTATTTACAAGTAACAGTATGTGTTGAATATTTTCTTCTATTGCCAGTGCTTAAGTACTTATCCTTGACCTTTGCATGCTGTTCAAATACCAACTGCTGTTGTACACATTTATTTGATTATGGCCAGACTTTTTTGTTTTATCTTGTGTTGAAGTCCATTTTCTCCCTTGAAGAATATAACTTAGCTTTTCCTCCCTTAAAGAATAGCGCTTGCTTTGTAGATGAAACTGAAACAATAACTTTTGTTGAAACACGATGTTCTTAAAATTTCAGAATTGTTGTTTTGGCTGTGATTGTAGTGCTGTTTTATATGCTACAGTTGAGGTTTATAACTTCGATGATCTCAGAAATATATATGTTTATGTGCTGAATGTCATACAGGTGCGTGCAGGATCTTTTCCTTGTTGGATTCGGATGAAGAATGTACAAGTAGCGATGCCATGCACTTAAATGAAAGACCTCCAGCATCAGGTAACCTACCCAGATCGAAGGCACGTAGACGATACTGCCGAAACATTAGACCTATTTTTTGTTCGATATTCAAGTTCACGCCAGATTTGGTAGTACCTGTAACAGTTTTTTGAGTTTTTAACTAGCTGCAGCAGTGAACCTCATTATGTTTTCATGTATGTTATGTTTGTCATAACGGTACTTAAAAATTTTGTTTTAAACATTTTATGCATTACGGTACTGTGTGATTTTTGTATTTATTTTCGGCTGTAATTCAAGAATAGTCTTTAAAACAGCACCAATCGAAATCCTCTCACAGATAAATGCATGCTTTGCAAAAGAATTTGAATCTGTAGTTGGTCTAAAACTGGTTTCAAGTTTGCGCGTGTCAATTCACAGGATTCACAAAATCTAAAGTAAAGGCACTTAGCAGTAAGTCAGAAATGTACCATCATTCATATTAGTATTATGCGTCTCAGTATATATGACTTGTTATCACAATTACAATTGCAAAGGCGAGAAACGAACTTGCATCATCACATGACCTCCTGTCTTCAACCACGATAGCTTCAAGTATGTACTATGTGCTGCTGTACTGTACAAAATGTGGAAGACATTGCTAAGCACAAAAAATGTTGCAGCTCGCGCTTAGAGGGTGCAGATGATGGAACAAAGAAAGTATAACTTAATCACATGACAAAAAAGGCCTACCAACGCTTTAGTCGACACATTTTAAAAGCTATGAAAAACTTTTCACTCTTTACCCAGTTTAATCTTCCCCTTCTTTGTTTGACTAAGTTTCACAAGAGGTATTAAAGAGTCTTACTTGTCCGACCACTATGTTTGGTGTCGATTTGATAACACGCAAGTTTTGCTGTGCGCTGTACAGATGTGTTTAAACTACTCGTAGTCGCATGTGAGTGAATAGATCAATAATTAAAACACCTTGTGGCCACAATGCTAAGAATTGTGCAGTACCTTTTAAGCGATAGGCGATCGCTAGTATTTAAATCAATCGCGGAAGCAGTCATATGTATTATGTAGGATATTAAATAATGCAAACGAAAACAGATTCCAACAAGAAGATTCTATGATTTAAATTATTCCAAGTGTGGTTACGTGTTGGCGGTGAAAACGCATCAGCATGTAGTGTTTATATGTGCTAACATGTTTGGATCAACACTGTCATGTTGATGGAGTGGTCTAACGCCTGTTCTTCAGTTAAGGGCTGCCTGCGACCTCTGAAGCCGGGTTTAAGTCACCGGTTGGTGCGGGAATCGGTTCGAATTTCACACGTGACCATATTTTGCTGGCATATGCAGAGGTTGATTTAGCTTATGACTGTTTTCTATTTCATTTAAATTATTTTATTAGATATTAGGATTTTAATTTCGCTTGCCGGTTGGATTTTTTTTGTTCTTGTTAATCGTGTTGAGATATACGCTGTTGGGCAATTGTGGTGTTTACTGAATGTTACAAGTAAAATATTTTTTAATTCAGGCATAATATTACGTCCGTCTTTAATGGCACTAGAAATACAAGAGCAAGTGCAAATCAATGCGCTGGTTGCTTATCAAAAAGACTCGCACTTTACTCCCTATTTATTTTTAGCCAGCGTCCAAGAAGAAAATGGTTCTGTCGAACTACACCATTCCAATATGGAATCTGTTTTAGGTAATGATAATAATAGCAGTACGCTTAGTTTGGGTTGTATGGCTTAGCTGTTGGAGAACCGATTAATTTCAATCTGGTTACCGTTGCCATCGAGTCTTTCTGAATTTTCAGCATTTCATGGCAGCAGCTTTATACTGATACTTAGCTACCACAAACTGCTATATGATTCTTGATCATCTTCCATTTGTTTCTTTTAATCGGAGAGATGTGGCATTTACCCAGTCAGCAGGGGTCTGTCGATAATTGTGCTGCCTCTTCTCCACACATCTCTGTTGTTTGGATCATAATCATCTCGATTTTTTTCTTGAATACCATCATTTATCACTTCATCCCAACTCGATGTTTCTGACCCTGATCTCACGTTTTTTACGATCATCTTCAACTTAACTGCCATGTTTCCTAATTTTAAAAACGAAGTTGGCATCACTGATTAAACATTAGCCTGAAACTCGTCAATAGTGGAATATGTTCATTTCTGTGTTCATGCTTACATTAATAGGCATACTTAAACAATTGAAAGTCACTTTTACTGGAACTTTGCTGTTAAGTTACTTGGTCTGTATTTCATTGCTATGATGCAATTATTTATTCCACTGACTACTTTTTTTAGAGAAAATCTTTCGTGGTATCGAAGAACTGAAGTCCGAAATGAAAAGTCTGCGAAAGGTTACTGAGGGACTAAAGGATTCGAAAAGAAAAACCAGCGACAACGCAGTTACTGGACTTTTTCCTTTTCAAACAGAAGAAAATTTAAGATCCTTCAAAAGAAGTTGTCTCAATGAAAAATTTCGAGAAGCAGTGGTAGGTTGTTCCTTGCTGTTGGCATATATAAGCTACATTCATATATGTTTAATATTTGACACAGGGCTGCCTTTTAATTTACAATAATTTCAAAGAGCTCAGCATGTCGCCGCAACTTTATGAAGCATAGAACGCCGGCAAGTCATTAACATCTTTAAGCCAAGTACCTTTTCAATTCTGTTAGGCAATTTAAACACAAAATTCTGAAGTGTACTTTTGTTTTAAAATTAATCTCAACTGGACCTGAAACTGATTATCAAAACCGACGCTCTTAACCATTCGGCCACGCAGCCGCCATATACAGTATATTAGTATTTATAAAGCAAATTAATTATCTTCAGTTTTAGATCACATATCTCTTGGCCTTTAATGGCCGCAGTAGTTCGGAGGCCACCCGAAATATTTTGACTCATGCAATGAGCAATACTCTTGCACTGAGTTACAATTTGAGTGGAAAAGGCGCATCGGGAAGAAAGAGGTTTCAGAGTCTGCACTTTTTAAGCTCATCTTTGGTAAGTTTTGCATACCTCGTAAAACAAATTTTTTCTATAATTATCCTATTCTGTACAGAATCGAATCTTCTTACCTTTACAACAAGGAGGTGAGCCGCTGCAAATATGAAGTAGTGCACAAAAGTATCAGTGAAAAGTGTACTATACTGTAGTAACCCTCCGCCTTTCCTACTGGGGCTCGTCACTATCCCAGTAATGGGAGTATATTCCACGGACACCAAGCAGTTTGATGGTACCTCACAGTGTAATTCTCTTGCTTAGTAATAGAGAAGAACCGACAGTGGCTTTTCTGAACGGTTCAGACGCAGAACAGTCCAGTAGAATCTATGAGTCGGTCAACTGAGGCTTTGCAAAGTAGCTGTTAGATATTGTGTATTGACGCATATACGTGGGTGGCTGGTGACTCTGAAGAGCCCAAACTCACTTCCCAGTTACCCTCACCTCTTCGTTCTAATTATGTTCGTTGAGTTGTAAATCCTCAGTTATAAATTGCTTATTATCAGAAGGCCCGTTTTCTACTGCTATAAATAAATCAACTGAGGATTTACAACTTAACGAATGTAATTAGAACGAAAAGATGAAGGTGACTGGGAAGTGAGCTTGCGCTCTTCGAGTCACCAGCCACCCAAGTATGCGTCATAGCAGGCTAATCACTTCCTGGACCAACGAAAATCCAGGCCCAGTTATTGCTCGATCATTAGGCCTCTTGATCCATTATCCCACGGTGCAGTAAAGTAGTGCGAGTGACAAACAATGTTACAGACGTCACTGATTGATCGCCATGTGTTTTTGGCGATATCTTCAATGGAGGGTATCAGCACTCGCCTCAATGTGTCTCACTACTACCGAATTGAAAGTGAGAGGTGATTAGCAGGTACTTGTGCTGATTGTTTGCAGTTAGTTATTCGGTAAGCAAGTCTTCATTTTTCCAAGTTATGTGTTTCTAGATATTCATCTACAAAAAGTCTTTCTCAGATGAAACTCTTGAGCATCTCGTTTATTTTATATTATGTACTTGCAGCTGCAGTTCGTCGTCTCTATCCGAACGAAAATGAGAGAGACTATAGGAGGAGCATTGTGAACTGGTTGGACGGAGCAAAAGATAGGGATGGAGGAAGAAAAAGCAGAAGGAAAATAGAAGTTGAGGAGGTCGCCAAGTCGCAGTCGTGTCAAAGTTTGATGGTTTGGGTGTACTGCGTGTGTTTTACTTGTGTTTGTATGTTTTACATGTGGTTTTACTTACCAATAAACTTTTGAAAAATATTTGATTTGTGTTCGAGACTGTAGAAAATGAAAAACAAGCTTACCGATCTGGGGCAGATCTGGCACTAAAGATTTTGGTCTGGTAGAACATTTGGCAGTTTGATCTGGTTCAGATGTTGAAGCCAGATCTGGGCCCGAGTTGCACGCCAGACCACTTTTACGGTCTGGCACAGATCTGTTACTACAGTTTGCCTGTTTATGCCCGATCTGTGCCAGTTCAATTTTTCAGTCGGTGCCTGATCAAAGCCAGATCAAAAACAGATCGGGATGGCTACCTGGGATACCTTTACAATTCATCATAAAGTGGAGATTTCCACCTTAAGTGGTGGATTAAAAAAGTGGAATGTGACACCCAAAACTTTGCCATTTCTAAAAGGTGGAATAGATAAGGTGGCATTTTACACCCTTAAGGTGGTCCACAATGTCCACCCTGAAAGGTGGAATAGATAAGATGGCATTTTACACCCTAAAAGGAGAAAAAGATAAGGAGGCATTTTACACCCTAAGAGGTGGTTTACGATTTCCACCCTAAAAGGTTGAATGATTAGGGTAAACATTTCTACATTTAAGGGTGGTTTAAAGTTTCTACATATTGGGTGGTTGTATCCACCCTTTTTTGGAAATATCACCATAGGGTGGAAATAAAAAATAGGAATGGAAATCGTGAACCACCTTTAAGGGCCATAGACACACTTTTTTTAAAGGTGGAATTGGCTCCAAAATTTTGCTACCAAAGTGTATTTTTACGACAGCAAAATAAACAAAAGCATTGCAAGAGTTATGCGTTCATACACAGCAACATATTAGACAGTAGAATAATTCTTGTAGCAAACAGTACTTAGCTATAATTAAGACAAGCATTATAGCAGCACGCTTAGTTAAAAGTCACACAAAATTAATCTGTGTTTGAGAGACGTTATGATGCTCTCCTCTGGTTGCTTTTTAAAAATAAATTATTGCAGAAAAAGAACTCAAAATGCTGAAACTGGAAACTTTGCTAATTTTGGTAAATGCTGTTTTATACTAGTATGGCACCAGATTTCGTATGTACCAGTATAGCCACCAAAAATGGAAAAAGCCCCATTTAAAAGTATTTTTGAGAAAATATTTAAATTTTGTGACTAAGGTAGAATTTTTGAATGCTTAGAATTTTAAAAATGAGTTGGTTAGCAACGTGGTTCATCTCTGAGTTAATAGGGTGGGGGCTGCTCAGAATTTAAGTGAACCACAAGCCTTTAAAAATGTTTCTTAGCCAATGACGATTAATCACACATTCACTTTTTGTTGTATATTAAAATAAAATTGCACCGCATTCAAGCTTTGACGTTTGATATGAATGGTAAAAGCTGAAGCAGTACCCTTTTGCCGCTTCCACATCCCTGCTAGTTAGTACTTTGTATAACTGGCTATAGTAGTAATACTATTACTACAATTACTTACTATTCTACAGCAAAATTTCTCTAAAACAAACTGTATGTTTATGCAATTTGCAGTAGTTGCGGAAACGAACCAAATCGCTTAAAGTGATGACTTACAATTCCGTAAACGAGGTTGGTCAGTATGATTTTTTTAAAAAGTACCACGGTATTTTTAATCTGAAAGTACCAGTACCGTGATACTTTTGCAAAGTACCGTGCCCACCTATGCTAATAACATTGGCAATGGAGCTGATAAGAAAACAAAAATCACACAGTCACAAAATGTTCAATGTCAACAGTTAGGTAGGTCTGCTGGACCTATGATTAACGTATTAATAGTCAAAACTTTAATGTATTATAGTGAGATTGCTCCTTCAGCAAAACGTAATACAACAAACAGTAAAGTTGTAGTAGCAAAAAAGATCCACAAAATACGGCAAAATGTTAACTGTTGCAATCTTTTCACTCGATTCTTGAAGCAAATAGGCTGCTTATTTTTTATCTGCGAAGTACAATTTGCACATAAAATCTGTTCGTGCATGAACGCTGTAAAAATTACATAACCACTGTATAAAAAAGCTGTGGTAGAAAGTGCCCATTAAATGGTATAAACTCCGGCTCGTATTTAGACAGGAGCCATGCCCCACCTGTCAAAATTTCGGCCCCTCTGTCAGATTTGGGCTACTTAGCTTCTTTGCTTTCTTTGATTACCAATGATACATTGCTAAAAAATCTGCACGAGCAACCTTTATTATGCTGGACACTAGTTGCTTGTTAGTGCAAAGTGTATCATTACGTAACAAGAAGGTCTGTTTAAGCGAAAATGACTCTAAACATTAGGATTTAGGACTAGTCTAGTGTTTGGAGAACAGACAAGGCTGATCAGTGATTGAAGATTTGACTGAAAACTAAAAAACTAATTTTTAGCAAGATAGTAATTACTGCATTACCAACTATTCACATATAAGGCATTGGTGGTAATCTCCCATTTAAGTCAGCAAAATGTTTCAAGTAAAAGGAGCATCACACGGCAGTATGAAGTAAAAATTTATCTGCAAAAGTGGAATCTTAATTTTTCGATCATTTTTTGCGAAGTTAGAAGGGACAGAGATGCGAACCTAAATGGGCGCGAACTTAACTGGTAGATTACTTCACTGGAAGCTAGTACAGGAATTTTGCCACTGCTATAAGTGCAAACGACCTCAGCTCGAAAATTTGTTTGGGATGAAGCAAATAATCAATTGTACATAGCAAAAGTGATAGTACAAATGAGCCGGGTTAGCACAGATAAATGGAAGCGTGTGTGGAGTTGATGGGCTCTAACTTCAGTGACGTTCGGATTCCTCACCCACCTGATGGCCTATAAAATAAATGAATGGAAACTCTGTTTCCAATGACTCTGCTGGTTAAAGCTGTAATTACTTCAAAGACACAATATAACTTACTTGCATTACAGTAGTAAAGAATAAAAAATGCAGCGTTTCAGACGTATGATATTTTACTGTCACCCAAATAAATAAAACAAACAGCTTGGTTTAAGCATAGACTGTTATATCCGTTCAATACTTGCCAAATTAGAGCTTTACATTCGTAGCATAGCAAAACGATTGTGTTGTTAGACCAATAAAAAAGAAAGATAAATGAAATGGAATGACTGTTTTCCCGAAAAATACAACCCAAAAAGAATGGGATTTACTAGTTGAGATTGAAAAAATAACGGTTAGATTTTCGACAAAGTGCAGCAGGCATTGAGCGTCAATAAGCACGGAAAGTGAAGAAAAAAAAGCATTTTTGATCAAGTGTTATTATTCGAACTCATGTAAGGATCCCAAAAGAATGAGTGACAAAAGAAACGAGCAGAACAAAAAAAAAGCAAAATAATTTTTGGCAAAATAGAGCTTAATCATTTTGCGTGCTTCTGGCCTAAAGGCTACCAGCGCGGAAGCCTAGGGAAGAGCCACCAGAACGGCGACTACTTAAAACAAGCAATGCGAAAAAGTCGTCTTCCCACAGGATTCAAACCTGCAGCCTTTGGATACCGGTCCACTGCCCTACCACTTGAGCTAGAGAAGACGTCTCCTCGCATGCTTAGTTTTGGCTATTTAAACCCAACCTTGTTCTATGATTTTAATATTAAGTCAATTATGATGTTTTTATATCAATATCCAAAGGCTGCAGGTTCGAATACTGTGGGAAGACGACTTTTTCGCATTGCTTGTTTTAAGTAGTCACCGTTCTGGTGGCTCATCCCTAGGCTTCCGCGCTGGTAGCCTTTAGGCCAGAAGCACGCAAAACGATTAAACATTGAAACTCTGGCCTGCAAACGTCAAAAACATCATAGTTGACTTATTATTAAATAAATAGAGCTTTTTACGAAAAAATTATTTTTGGGTCTTATGCTGCAAATTCCATTTCTAAAAGTTTTCTAATTGGAGAGTGTAAAGAAAAGACAGTGTCGTATCATTGCTTCCAGTATTATGTAGAAAGTTTAGGATATTGTAAGTATGGTACTGTGATATAGTCGTATTAATATTATTGGCAACACTGACGCCGACTACGTCGCATCAACCATAGCGCTTATTGTCAGTCTCTTAGCGAGCTTCATGAAATAAACATGTCAGCAAATTCATTGTATTGAAATCACGCAAGATATTACATGGCGTCGTTGGCAGTGGCGTCGCAGCGAGAGTAACCTGAAACGAGAAACAGAGTTACAAAAATAAGTCAGAGAAAATGCCGGCGGAGCAACCTCCGATCATTAATTGTTCATTGAAAAAGATCCTAGTTATAGAAGATCTAGACCTGTCTTTTCAGGCAGGAGAAGCATTCTTGACCTGGAAGAGACAATTCACAAATTTTATGCGAGAATCTGGAGCCAGCAGAGAAGGTGTTCCGTGGGAAGCCAAGTGGGCTGCCATCGAATCATGCGTAACTGCACAAACATTCAAAAAGATTGAAGCTTTAAGGACTCAGTTGGCAGCAGATGATCGCGAAAAAGTGGACAGCATTCTTGCAGCTGTCACAGAGGTAGCTGGAGCTACACAAAACTTATGGATTAACAGAAACAAATTCAACAAATGCGTTTAAAAAAGTAATCAGCCGTTTAAATTATTTTACTCGGAATTAGTGACTTTGACCTCATTATGCAAATTTGATGAAGGACTGTGTGACGCCGACAAGCAAAAAGTCATTGACTTGTTTTTGCTGAATAAAATCATATTTAGCATTCATGATAGAGCAGCACAGAAAAAATTATTCAAAGAGAAAGAAATCAACCTGACTAAAGCTATCAAAGTTATTGAGGCGTACAAAGAAATTCAAAAGACTGAATGAAGAAACTTTCGCTTTTCCAACAGTGAAAAGTATGATTAACTAAATGGGAGTTTGCCAGCAAACCCAGTGAACAACCGACGCAAAGCTAATGCTTTGACGCTCAAAAGTACTTTTTGTCTAGTGTTAAATCAGCAATTACTATTCAAAAATATCTGATTTTGGAACCTCCAGAAAAGTAGAGTCATAATATTTGTCAGTTAAATATCTCCTGATATCACAAAACACTGGCACAGTAAGTAGAGCCATTCAAAAAATTAATTTTTGAGGGGTCCATTTGGGGGGTCCCCGGGGGGAGTAGCACACCAAAACTATGTGAAAATATATGTCTGTTAAATCTCTGCCGATATCATAAAACACTAGCACCCTAAGTTGAGCCAATCAAAAAATTGATTTTTTGGGGGATCCATTCGGGGAAGTCCCTGGGGGATGTGGCACCCCCAAACTATGTCAAAATATTTGCCTGCTAATCATCTACTGATATCAAAAATAAGTAGCACTCTAGCTTGAGCCGTTAAAAAAATGGATTTTTGGGGCCCCATTTTGGGGGGGTTCCTGGTGGAGTTGCCCCAAAAAATTTTGGGAAAAATAATTGCGTTTGCAGCTTAACAACTTTACACAAAAATTAAATTTCGATGTTTTGTGGTTTAGGAGAAGAGCGTACAAAAAATTAGGAAGAAAAAAAATAGAAATCAACCTCATCGCGACCAAAATTGGGTTGGTTGGGATGAAAGGGTATCTTAAAGGGAGGGAGCAGCCTAGCCAAGCATGACATCAAAAAATTGCATTTAATTTTCTGATCACAAAGCAAAAAGAATTTTTTCGAAGATTGTCTAGTTTCTGAAAAAATCAAAAAAATCCGTTTCAACTCCGCACACTTGGATTGGATTGGCTAACAATTTGATGACGTACTAGTTGGTTAGTGAAAAAACCGCAAAAGCATGTTCACAATAGTAAACAATAAGGATAAGCGAGATAGGAGTAAGAAATCACGCAAAATTACCAAAGAGAGATAGCTTTAAAAGCGGCCATTATTTTAAAACGATTGCTTAATGCATTTTTTAGCTTATAATAGGTGTGTCCACTGTTTTTTCTATCCGATAGTTAGACCACGGTTATACATTGATATACCGCTACCTAGTATACCACACGCATATAAGCTCAAGATAGCTTTAAAAGCGGCCATTGTTTTACAACGATCGCTTAATACATTTTTTAGCTTATATGCGTCCGGTATACCAGGTGTCGGTATACTAATGTATAACCACGGTCTAACTACCATATAGAAAACACAGTGGACAAACCTATAAACTAAAAAATGTATTAAGCAATCGTTTCAAAATAATGGCCGCTTTTAAAGCTATCTCTCTTTGGTAATTTTGCACGATTTCTTACTCCTACGTCACTTATATTTATTGTTTACCATTCTGAACATGCCTTCACGGTTTTTTCACTAACCAACTAGTACGTCATCAAATTGTTAGCTAATCCAATCCAAATGTGCGGAGTTGAAACGGATTTTTTCAGAAACTAGACAATCTTCGAAAAAAATTCTTTTTGCTTTGTGATCAGAAAATTAAATGCGATTTTTTGATGTCATGCTTGGCTAGGCTACACCCTCCCTCTAAGACATACAACCACATGAAATATTTTTTGCCGTACTTAGCTGTTTTTGACTGAGACCGCTTTTTACGCCAAACTTGCGGGGCGGTTTTCGGGTCCTAAAACCGAAGTACACGCGTACAACAGTAATTAGCAATAAATAATATCGACAACCAGGAGGCCCGGCCCACCCCCCTTAATTCAATTTTTTCCAACCAATTTGAACGTAAAACCAGGGTGAAATTAAGGGTTTTTGCTCTAAAAGTTGCTACCACAGGTTCTCATTTGAACTTTTTATGAACGTAATGCACTAACCAGCGCTGTATTTCCCATACGGCACTGTGCCAGGGCCTCACGCTCAGATATTAAGACTTGTTTTGGTCTTCACTTATATTAAGCGGGAAGATGTCGCCAAACTCCCCTAAATGCCAAAGGCCCCGCAATGTAAATCCGGCACGGCAATAACATGTTTAGTAAGCGTAATCATCATTTGTACCATTTTTCAATAACGATTCACCTCCACCTGGCCAGTTTTTACGCACAAAACACTTTTAAAAAAATTAGCCGTGGAAAATGCTGATTGAACAAATTATTGAATTTCAGTCGCGGACATGGGCCCACTGGTCGTTCATGTACTCGTATAACTGGTTAATTTTATGACAAAACAAAAATCTCTAAGGAAAATCTACGAATGGATTATTATTTACTGCTAAAATATTGCAGGAGGCAATTTTCCTTACTTTCCCTTACATGGACCAAATCACTTACAATTAAAATTTTACCCCACAATGCAAGATTTTAAACGTGTTTTGAACTTTAATTGCGAGTAAAAGAACGATTGAACAATTAAATGTTTTCGATTGACTTTCAAATGGCTGTGAACACGTGCGAAATATGATCCAATGGCATTAAAATAGCTTTTTCTTTCCAAAAACTTACAAAAATTGCTCAGCGATCCTTATTCAATAATAATAAACTTTCAATTTTACCTCATTTGTTTCAATCGACAATGACGTATTTTAACATTGTGCTTGCTGTTTTCTCATATTCCTTCAAAGACGTGAATGTGTTGCCCGCTGTTTTGTTTACTTTCGCATATCGATTACCTGTGGTGGGCAGTAACTAGTTACTTTTTTGGTACCTGTAACTTCGTTACTTCTTTCAGATGTAACGATATTTGTAACAAGTTACCAGTTTAGAGCCCTAAAAAAGTTACAGTTACTTTTTGTACAGCATGCTGTGAAGCAAGTTACAGATTTTTTATGAATTCCATTCAAAATAATTGTATTACACTGTAACACAGTCGCATATCTGATCAATTATAACCTTTTATCCATATTTTCTTCTCTGTGTTCACTTGACTATACATGTGGTTGTTAGTTAAAGTGAAGGCAGTGATAGTTTGCCAACTTCGCTTTCTGGTGATTGAAACCGTTTGGGGATTCAGTGCTGAGTAGGCCTACTGCACAGCTGCACGTGTACTAGCAATCAGTGTAGGTTAGCAATTTCAATATAATACTACCCTACCATCTAGTGCAGCAGTGGAGAGACTATTTAGTTTGGGTTAAGATATCTCAAAACCAAAACGTTGTGAACTCAGTGACGAACACTTTGAAATGTTAAGCCTTTTTGAAAGGCAATTAACTGATTTCTGTTTTCAAAATTTTTGTAACTATTAGTGCATATTTTTAAATCTAGCTAGTCCTTTTTTTCTTTGCATTCTTACACAAATGCGACTTTGAAAGTTCATACATGAAATTTAATGCTTCGACAAAACTAAATTTTGTGACAAAGAAACATTCTTGGTTTGGTCTTAATATACTTTTGAGACAAACAGACGTAATCTGGCAAGTGCCGACAGGCCTGTTTTTAGTCCAAATTTTTTGATCACTAAAAGTAACTGTCACTTGTAACTGTAACTAGTTACTTTTTCAAATTTGTAACTGTGCCTTAGTTACTTTTTTGCCAAGTAACTGTAACTTGTAACTAGTTACCGTACTTTTAGAAAGTAACTTGCCCACCACTGTCAATTACCAAATTTTTATTACTTCAAACTTGTGCTAGGCCTTTTCCAAATTCATTCTGAAAAGTTAACAACCAGAACTGCAGTGTAGGTAATTAACATTCCATCGTTGTCAACTCATGAAATTGATTTTTTAATTAGCGAAATCGAAGAAAGGCAGCGCTTGTGATTTTAATCAAAATATTGAAAATTTCCTTCTGATCGCAAAAAAGTTTCCGGCCCAGTATTTGCTAGTGCCGAATCATCCCTGGTGCCAAATTTATGCAATTAGTGATACGTTTTTGATGATTCTAATGTTTTTTAGTTAAAATTTGACATGTCCACTGGCAAAAGGCTTGTTGCATTTTGAAGCAGTTAAGATAAATTTCAGTAGATAGTTTTCTGCCATTTCTCGCTGATTTTGTAACAACCCAAACAAAAACGCTCTTATTCTTATTTAATAATAATAAACTTTCAATTTGCCCTGACATCCAATTATTGAGCCCTCTGCAACCGCAAGCACCGGAAAGAACATACCTGGTTTAATATTACTTGAGCAATCATTGCACTATTATGCAACTTTTGTTGGTGATAGATGGCATAGCATGAAAAAAGCTACGCTATGCACTAAAGGGTTCCACACGAGCCAAGTTATTTTGACATTTTCCATTTCTCTATTTCATTTCATTGCAGGCCGAAAAAAAAATTCATAGCCTGCGCACGCAATTTGCGGCAGAACTAGTATAGTTATTACTATAGCTGCAGCTTTTCGCTTTTGTTAATGTGCTTGTATCATTTTGACAAACGAGGAATAACAATGAAGCGACAAAGCGCATGATACGACAACCGCTGCGGCAAACTTCAAAGAAATTTCTTAATTACTGCGTAAATGCTTTTACAGCGAAAAAAATACATGCGAAACCTTTAGCAATTTGTTGGTAGAAAAAACCATATGCTTCCATCTGGCAATAAGTTTTTCAAGAAAATAGCATCTAGATACAATAGCTCCAAAATTCTGCATGCAACAAATTGTATAGAAAACTTGATCGTGTGATCCCGGCCTTCAACTATGTCAAAATATTTGTTTAATGTTTAATAATATTAAAAACAGTTAGCTTTCCAGCTTTAGCCATTCGAAAAATTGAATTTTGGGGGTCCATATGGGAGAGGGTAGTTTTTGGAGAGGTACCCCGAAACTATGTCAAAATATTTGTCAGTTAAATATCTGCTGATATCATAAAACACTGGCACCCTAAGTTGAGCCACTCAAAAAATTGATTTTTGGGGTCCATTTGGGGGGGTGGCACCCCCAAACTATGTCAAAATATTTGTCTGTTAAACATCTACTGATATCAAAAAAAAGTAGCACTCTAGCTTGAGCTGTTAGAAAAATGGATTTTTTTGGGGGGTTCACGGTGGAGTTGCCCCAAAAAATTTCAGGAGAAAAAATTGCGTTTGCAGCTCAACAACTTTACACAAAATTTAGATTTTGATGTTTTGTGGCTTAGGAGAAGAAGAGCGTACAAAAATTAGTTAAAAAAAGGAAAAAAAAAAAGAAATCAACCTCATTGCAGCCAAAACTGGGTTGGTTGGGATGAAAGGGTATCTTAAGACATACAACCATATGAAATATTTTTTGCCGTACTTAAGCCGTTTTTGACTGAGACTGCGTTTTACGCCAAACTTGCGGGGTGGTTTTCGGGTCCTAAAACCAAAGTCACGGGACCAATTACCTCGAAGTTTGGTACAAACATACAACTCATTAATCTCAAACTCCTGTCAAAATTTCATGTAGCTAGACCCAACCGTTCTCGAGTTATAAGCAAAAGTCTGAAACTTCGTACTCGTTAGTTGGAAAATGGCCGAGTAAAAACAAAGAAACACGCGACGCAAGCGTCGGTCGTTCCAACGAGAAATTTTTGCTGATGATCAGCCGCACCCAAGGGTTTAGCAATCAAACGGAAATTCAGCGGAAAACAAATATCAGAGAAACTGCCACGATCGCTCATGAAACCAGACTATAGGCAGCAATGCTCACGTTGTAGGTATCAACATGACTCATACAGAACGTGCCCTGCTCAAGGAAAGCAATGCAACTATTGTGGCGGGAAAGGCCATTTCGAAAAAACGTGCTTCAAGAAAAATCTCTGTCAACCACTGAAAAGCTTGAGCGCAATTATATCCCACATTAGCACGCAGACCAAACAGGGTAGAATCAACATGCACACGAATGCAGGTGGAAGTCACGAGACCCAATTTGTCATTGACATGGGCTCCGACTGGACCGCGATCAACTCCGACAACCTGACGAGGCTTGGCCTAAAACCGCAAGACCCCAAAACCCCTACTAAGCAAATGCAAAGCACCGCCACTGCTATGGCGGAAAAAATGAACCCTCATGGATTTATCGAAGCACAGTTGCGATTCGGTACAGGTGTTGTAACTCCCTCGTCTTTGAGGGAGTTACAACACCCCTGCTCAGCATCACAGCGTTGAAAGATTTGGACATTGTGCGGATTAATGTACAACAAACAAGCAAGGCCCAGCAGCCGCTTGTAAACAAAATTGTTGTACTGTACCATTTGATGAAGGAGAAGTATTCCTCACATCGACCATTGTTCAACAACCTGAGAGCAGTTTCAGAAACGAAATCACAAAGAAAAGACTCATCGAAGAATTGTGCGATGTCTTCGAGACTCAACCTCCAATGAAGGGAGAACAATTTAAGGTTGCTCTGCAGGAGAATGTCACTCCATGCTGCTTAACAAAGGCTCGTAAAATCCCTATTGCTTACGAAAAGGTATTGCGGGATGAACTTGACTACCTACCAAAAGAGGGCATTAGCTCGCCCGTAACGCAACTAACTGAATGGTTGAACCCCATTGTTGTCGAGCCAAACAAAACAAACTGTCAATTAAAATGAAAGGTGCGCTTGTGCATTGACTTTTGGCACCTAAACAAATACTGTATTCGAGAGCACTATACCTAACCGAGTAAGCTCGAAACCATTCAAAAACTACAGGCAACAAACGCACGATATTTCACCACGTTTGATGCCTGGAAAGGTTATCACCAAATTGAGCTAGATGAGGAGAGCAAACTCCTCACGACATTTATAGCACTGTTTGGCTGCTTTCATTATAACCGAGCTCCCTTTGGCATAAACTCATTAAGTGAACATTACAATCGCCGAATGACTGAAGAATTGCATGGTCTTGGTAACACTAAGAAAATTGTTGACGACATTTTGATATACTCGCAAAATTTTGACGAGCATGTGAATTATGTCACCCAGTTTTTGAATCGTTGTTGCAACAGCGGTATTCGTTTACGAATCGACAAATTTAACTTTGCTGAAAGTGCTGTAAATTTTGCAGGCGTTCGATTAAGCCAAAGTGGTTACAAAATGCAGGACAAAATCTTCACTGCGATTCGTGATTTTAAAACACAACAATGTCTGAAAGATCTACAGTCTTTTCAAGGGATGGTTAACCAGTCAGCCCTCCAACTCTACAGTCTTTTCAATAAAGATCTAGCTTCAGCACTCCAATCCTTACGAGAGTTACTCAAAGAATCGAATGAAGATTTTGTCATGACCGATTTGCATGTGCATGCTTTTGAACGCGCAAAGTGTATTTTGACAAGTGAACATGTGCTAGCACATTACAGCCCCAATGCGCTGATGCAACTGTACATGTACACAAGTCTTAAAAATGGCCTTGGTTTTGTGCTAAAACAGCAACAACCTGATCTTTTGTGGAGACCAATTCAGCTTGGTTCACGTACGCTCCATGACGCAGAAACAAGCTATGCTCCCATTGAGCTTGAGTTGCAAGCCATTGTGTATGCCACAAGCAAATGCAATACGTTTTTGGCTGGCCATGATTTTGTGATTTTTACTGACCATTGCCCTCAAACGACCATTTGTAATAAGCAAAGGTTTGACGAGATGGCAAATACTCGCATTTTGCGAAGTTTGGTCAAACTTATGGACTACAATTTTACTGTTGAATACTTGCCAGGCGTGGAAAATCGCATTGCAGATACCCTCTCACACCACCCTACAGACACTCCTACACAGCATGAAATAGAAAATCTGACTCAGCAAGTGTTTCACATTAACACTGCAAGGCGTGTGCAAACCGAAGTGGCAGACTGTTCTTTCCGACTGCTGCAAATCCAAGATGTAGCCGCGGAAGATTTAGAGTACCAATTACTCAAAGCTCAAATCCTTCAAGGATTCCCCCCAGACAAGAGCAAACTACCCCAAGCCCTTCACCTCTACTGGAACGTCAGAAATGACTTGCTGATTACTGAGGACGGATTTATTTTGAAAGGCACTTGCTTGGTAATCCCCGAATCAATAGGCCAAATGGTACTCAAAGATTTGCACGCCAGATATCGAGGCATTGAAGGCTCTAAAGCGAGAGCCAGACTCGTTGTGTATTGGCCCCAAATCGACAAATGACATTGAAAACTCATGTCGCTGTTGCCGGGAGTGTGAAAAAGATCGCCCAAGCAACCCCGCACAATTTCTTAAGCATCTTCCCGTGCCAATCTACGCTTTTGAATTTATTTCCGCTGATTGGTTTGATTTAAATGGTGATAAGTTTCTTGTGCTTGTTGACTGGTATTCTTGCTATTTTGAAGTTAAGGCCCTGTGAACAGCCGTGATGCTAATGCTGTAATTTGTTATTTGCGTGAATGGTTTATTAATAATGCTGTATGTGATTATTTTTGGAGCGATGGAGGGCCCCCTTGTGGATCGGCAGAAATGAACAACTTTCTCACCCATTGGGGCACAAAATGGACCCCTTCCTCGCCCTGGTTTCCTCAAGGGAATTCCATTGCCGAGTCCACAGTAAAATGGGCAAGAAATCTACTTTGCAAGTGTTGAAAAGGAAAAGGGCAACCCCTTCGTACCAATGAGGAATGGTTTAAGGGGATCTTACAATGGAAAAACACACCCCACAAATCGACCGGTTTGTCCCCCGCCATAATGCTTTATGGTCACCCTGTCCAGGATGCTGTACCCTGCCACAAAAGCGCTCTCACAAGGGAATGGCATGATGAAAAACTTAAGTTAGACTGGGAAGCTGCTGCCCGAAAACAAAAACTTGAAAAGTACTACAATCGCTCAACATGACCTTTGCACCCCATAAACGTCGTTGACCCTGTGTGTGTACAAAATGCTGTAACAAAACGATGGGACAGATATGGCTCCATTCTTGGACGTTACGAAAATGCCAGGAGATACTGGATCAAATTAGAGTCCGGCATGATCATTCGTAGCAACAGAATTCATTTGCGTAAACGTGTTATTGATTGTGATTATGCGTCTCACTTTACGCCTGATCCTATTGTCACCGATTTTAACTCAGCTACCGATTCTATGACAGTAACTAGCAATGTGCCACAGAATGTTGCTCTTCCCCGACGGTCTAATAGAGAACACAGGCCCCCTCGAAGATTTAATGAGTAAGTAACGTATTGAATACTTTGTTTGTGCTTTTCAGCTTGTTACTATAATTGTGCACGGTATTTGTTTTGGTAAGGGGGTTGTGATATAGTAGTATTAATATTATTGGCAACACTGACGCCGACTACGTCGCATCAACCATAGCACTTATTAGTCAGTCTCTTAGCGAGCTTCATGAAGTAAACATGTCAGCAAATTCATTGTATTGATATCACGCAAGCTATTACAGGTACTACTGTAGAAAGTAAGATTTTAAAGTGTTTGGATTGATCTCTTCAACTAAGTTTGATTTAAAAATAATAGTTCAGCAAATAAAATAGACAGCATATTTATTGATTTTGATAACATGCATTGAAATAGCTATAAAGTGATCACGGATTTTATTAATAATTTTGCTCTAAAACAATTCACATTTATTTGGATGCAAGCAAAAATATTAGCTGAGCTGAAAGCAATTTAATACAAAAAAGTAAGAAAGAGTTTACTAGTACAGATCAGTCAGCAAATTAGCTATTTAAGTCTACTGCAGTGAATTAGATGGATCGGTTTGTTGTTCGAACATCCCAGGTACGATCGGCAAATAATTTACGCCAGCCTCAATTACTTTCTGAAACTGATTCACACATGTTGTCATCATTCACACAAATCAATCACATACAGTGCAGGCAAACAACAACATGTGTCCACATGACATATCGTCTCAAAACGCTCCGTTTCGGCCAAAACATTGCGAATTTCCGAGATACGAAACCAAACAACGATTTAATATCCATTAAGCACAGAGCTGGACAGTGCTGTTTCGAGCTTTTAGCTCTCATCGGCAGCCCTCAACTATCTAATGTTGCAGATTTAATATCCATTGGTATGATAAATTTTGCTGGCTGGAATATTCTGTGGAAAAAGATGCAGCGTTTTGCTTTGCATGTCATAAGTTTGGAAGACGCGTTGATGATACTAAAGAAACAACATTTACTACCAGTGGCTTTAGGGGCTGGAAAAGAGCAGTCTGAGACAAAAACAAAGGTTTGGAAATGCACGATACTTGTCCTACTCATATTTGTGCTATGAAAGATTGGTCCGAAACAGGAATTGCGATTATCCACAGATGCAACTGTCGACGTTTTGGTTTCATCAAAAGTGATAGAGAATAATTAATGCTACATTCGAAGCATCGATAAAGTAATCCAATTTTGGGCACTAAACGAGTTATCTCTTTGTGATGATTATAATAAAACTGAAATGGGGCATTTTGATTTGTTTAAATACACATTAATGAAAGACGCTAAACTGGCTGAAATTCAAAAGCATATACCCCAAAATGCAAAGTACACATCTCCAAACATACAGAATGATATAATTAATGAGATGACTTTAAAGGTGACTGAAAACGTTTTGAATGAAGTCCAATCCTGTGATTTGATAATCTTTACACTTTTAGCCGATGGTACTAAACATAAAAGTGGATTTGAAAATATTTCTGTGTCTTTGCGTTACATCAAAAATGGAAAACCTTTTGAATCTTTATTAAAAATGCCGAAAGCCGACAGGTTGGATGCTCAGTCTTTTTGCACGTTACTTCTCAACACTTTGAGGGATTCAGACCTTGATCCAAGTCAAATATTATCTCAATGCAACAATGGTGCCACTGTAATGAGTGGCAATCAAGGAGTGCAAAAGATCCTGCAAGATTTATTGAATAAACAAATCCCTTATGTTCACTGCTATAACCACAAGCTACATCTTGTCGTAATAGATTTGTTAAAGGAAGTGCCAGAACTCAAACAGTTTTTCGACAAACTCTGTCTTTTGTATACATTTTTTTCTAAATTTAAAGTTGATTCTGTTTACCAAGGAGCAAGGCTAAAACAAGTTTTAGACACACGTTGGTTGGGTCATTATCATGCAACTTGCACTGTTGTTAAAAACTTCAATGAGATCGTGGAAGCATTATCGAGCATTGTGTCTGGTCCTGACTCTGCAAATTTTGATGCAGACACATATGCGATGGTTATTGGGCTGTTATATATAGTTAAATCTAAATTATTTCGCTTTTGCTGCGTACGTATGAAGAAACTTTTGGGCATACTAAAACCGCTTGACCAGTCGTTGCAAAGCAGAGAAACTCATCTTGAAATGCCATGAACTTGGGAGATACCACTTTGATGCTGGTGTCTGCTACCCGAACTGATAGTCATTTCACTACAATCTGTGAAAGTGTTGAATCTTTGCTGCCAAACCCCGATCATCAGTCCGACGTAAGTGAAGCACCAAGTGCAACTGCTGAATGTGAAAGTAGGCCTGAACGTCATTGTTTAGGAAATTCTTTTCGGGCTAACTACATTGTTTTGGGAAATGTGCCATCTGAAACTAACGAAGAGCAAAGCCCCGCTTTATTTGATGATGCTAATGCAAAAAGAATTTATTTTCATGCGATTGACAGTATTACCAATGAACTTACTTGTCACTTTAAGCATAATGCCTGGTTGTACAACGCTGTTTATGCAATGTGCGGATAGTCAAAATCTTTTCTCGATCTCCAATCACTGTTACCTCTTGAAAAGCTTGGTATTACAGGTCCTAATGAAGCTGAACTTGAAGTATGCAAATCGAATCTTACCGACAATCTTCCAATGACCGATGCTGAAACGCCATGACTGTAATATTTTGCTGAATAAACTTTACGAACGAAAGTGTGCTTTTCCTAATGTATATAAACTTACTGCAGCCACTTTTAGGTGCAGTGTCGCAATTTGTGAGTGCAGTTTTCCTGCTTTGTCGCGTATCAACACTCCTCACAGGCGTTCAATGACTCATGGGCGGCAGCGCAATCTTGTACTGCTTGCTTTAAGGTTCGGCAGAAAACATACATGTGTGGCAACTCATCCCATTAACCTTGTAAATTATCTTGTACACCATGTGTCACTATTTCACGGCTTTGTTGTCATCGACCACGTGTCGTTTACGTCAATAACCAGTAGATAAATTGCAAGTGTTTGTTTCGTAATCGAGTCGAAGATACAGGCAGAACGCGAAATAAGAACTAGCTAACTTGGTGACCCTTGTTTTAGAACACATTTAGAGCCTCAAACAGAATGTTTCAACCTGTGAGGAGCAGCCTACATCGCCTTTTAGCTACCGGTACCAGTAGGCCTACTGTACCAGTGTACCTCTGCAGCATGACTTTAGAGAATCAGAACGAGACACTGACTAGACTAGCTGAAACGATATCCGACCTCAACACTTCAACTTCTCAAAATTCACGTCAAGCTGATGTAGCTGCAGTTTCTGTGAATCTTCCAGAATTCTGGCCAGAAGATCCGGAGGTGTGGTTCATTAGAGTGGAAGCCCAGCTACGTTCATGGTCATTTACACAGAACCAAACAAAATTCGACAATGTGGTAGCTTCTCTAGACAATTCAACTGCTGCAGAGGTTAAAGCGGTTCTCCTTCATCCCCAGCAGCCAATATGTATGATGCTATCAAAGAGGCATTGTTGGGCACTTTCGAAAAAACACAAGCCGAAAAGGACGCAGAACTTCTCAATATTTCGGGTTTAGGCAATCGAACTCCTTCTGCGCTTCTCCAAAAGCTAGAATCTCTCAACAATAACGCTGCCACATTGAGACGGACATGTTTTTTTGCCTAGTTGCTTACCCTTGTCAGATCTATCCTCACGATACAACATTTTGCAACCATCCAAGATTTTGCCAAAGCAGCCGATCGTATAATGGAAGCTCAAAATATTTCCCATACAGTGGTATTTGCCGCTTCTGCCACGCAACAACCCTTACGGTTTCATCAAATTCTGGTTGCAAAACCAAAACCATCCCGACACAACTTCATCTGCAGCTACCATCAACGTTTTGGTCCAGATGTCCGCAATTGTAGACCAGGCTGCCTTTTTGCTAAATTACTTCCATCAAGACAAGCATCAAAACAGCAACATTAGGAAAACGCCAATGCTGGCCGCCAGTGACTGCAGCGGTCGGCGGATATACAAACAGTACTTTGTCGGTGTGGGATCACCTAACAGAAACACATTTTCTTGTTATAGCAGTGCCGATGTTTGCGTTTTTCCAGTTCCCACACCAAACAAAAGACAACCTCCTTCAGGTCATTTAACAGTCGCTAATGGTTCCAAAATCAACACTTGGGGCTTGCACAAGTTAACCTTAAACTTTGGCAACAAACATTTGTCGTACAAACAATATTTTTATTTTGAAGATGTAACTCATCCTATTCTAGGAGCGAACTTTTTTGCTACCAATAATGTTGCCATTGATTTGCACGGACCCCATTTGCACGAACTTTTTTGCTACCAAAAATGTTGCCATTGATTTGCACTTAATCGATTTGAACTACTGCATTAGTTTTTTGGCAGATGTAGAAAAGGAGTCTATCACATTCTGCGATTTGACGTTAAATTCTGAGTTCTTACGTATGTCATTTGGACTAAAAAACGCTGCGCAGACCTTTCAAAGACTTATGGATGGCGTTTTTCAGAACCTAGACTTTGCATTTGTATACCTTGATGACATTTTGGTAGCAAGTAAATCGCAGTCACAACACTGAGATCACTTAAAAACGATTTTTGAATTACTTTCGGCGAACTGTTTAGTCATTAACAAATCAAAATGCGCATTTGGTGTAATGGAGTTAGAGTATCTCGGGCATTTAGTCACATGCAATGGCATTCGCCCGGTTACCAGTAGCATTCAAGCGATCCACGACTTTCCAACTCCTCAAACACGAACTGACCTTCAACATTTCCTGGGGATAATTAATTATTATCATTGGTTTCTTCCTGGGATAGCTCCCAAGCTCGCCCCACTTCATGCCGCTTCAGCTGGACGTGGTAAAGATATCACCTGGACATCTCAGTGTCAAAATGCCTTTGAAGAAGCCAAAGCTTCCTTGTCCACCAACACTTTGCTTCATCATCCTTGACCCGATGTCAAGACCAGCATTACAGTCGATGCATCGGATTTTGCAATAGGTGCGCAGTTGGAACAATTGCAAAAAGGTCGTTGGGTTCCTTTGGCATTTTTTTCTCGTAAACTTTTGGCTACAGAAAAAAATACAGTGCTTTTGACTGCGAATTGTTAAGTGCTTATCTAGCTGTAAAGCATTTTCGCCATTACATTGAAGCTAAACCTTTTACACTGTACACCGACTATAAACCGCTCACCTACGCTCTAGCGAGCACTGCTGAATGATCACCATGCCAAGCTCAACATCTTTCATTGGAACGACCAACGCTCGCGTCGCGTGTTTCTTTGTTTTTACTTGGCCATTTTCCAACTAACGAGTGCAAAGTTTCAGACTTTTGCTTATAACTTGAGAACGGTTTGGTCTAGCTTCATCAAATTTTGACAGCAGTTTGAAATTAATGAGTTATATGTTTGTACCAAATTTTGAGGCAATAGGTCACGTGACTTGCTTTTACAACCTGAAAACCGCCCCGCAAGTTTGGCGTAAAAAGCGGTCTCAGTCAAAAACGGCTTAAGTACGGCAAAAAATATTTCATGTGATTGTATGTCTTAAGATACCCTTACATACCAACCAACCCACTTTTGGTCGCGATGAGGTTGATTTCTTTTTTTTTTTTCCTTTTTTTCTTTTAATTTTTGTACGCTCTTCTTCTAAACCACATAACATCGAAATTTAATTTTTGTGTAAAGTTGTTGAGCTGCAAACGCAATTTTTTTTCCCGAAATTTTTTGGGGTGACTCCACCGGGAACCTCCCCAAAATCGGGCCCCAAAAAATCAATTTTTTGAATGACTCAAGCTAGAGAGCTACTTTTTTTTGCTATCAGTAGTTATTTAACAGAAAAATATTTTGACATAGTTTGGGGGTGCCATCCCCCGGGGACCACCCCAAAAATCAATTTTTTGAATGGCTCAACTTAGGGTGCCAGTTTATTTTGATATCAGGAGATATTTAACAGACAAATATTTTGACATAGTTTGGGGGCGCCATCTTTTGGGGGACCCCCCAAAACTCAATTTTTTGAATGGCTTAACTTAGGGTGCCAATCTGTTTTGATATCAGCAGATATTTGACAAATGTTTTGACATAGTTTGGGGTGCCCTTCTTTCGGGGACCCCCCAAATGGACCCTCAAAAATCAATTTTTTGATTGGCTCAACTTAGAGTGCCAGTCTGTTATGATATCAGAAGATATTTAACTGACAATTATTTTGACTCTATTTTTCTGGAGGTTCCATAATCAGATATTTTTGAATAATTGCTGATCTTACGGTAGACAAAAAGTACTTTTGAGCGTCACAGCATTAGCTATGCGTCGATCGTTCACTGGGTTTGCTGGCAAACTCCCATCTTGTTTATTGCTGAATTCACCTCTGACATCCAATACATTCGGGGTAAGCACAATGTGGTTGCTGATGCCTTATCACGAATACATGCTGCAACGATTGATTTCATTGACTTTCACCATCTGGCCAAAGATCAGTCATCATCGATCGAAATTAAAGCGTATCGTACAGCTATCACTGGACTTGTTTTGCAAGATGTACCTTTAGAAGATACCACTTTTGTGTGCGACGTGTCTCTCGGAAAACCTCGACCTGTTATTCCACGAGAATGCACTCATAAAGTGTTTGCTACTGTGCATTCTTTATCACACTCAGAGCCACGGCCCACCCAACGAGCAATTGCTGATCAATTTGTATGGCATGGACTCAAAAAAGATGTCAAGAAATGGTGTAAAGATGCTGCCAAGCATCAACTGCTACTGCTGCCACAGCTGCCAAGCTGCAAAGATCCAACGACACACCAAAGCACCTCTTTTCTTGCGACTGTTACTGGCAGGCCGTTTTCTGAGCCTCCATGTGGATCTGGTTGGACCATTGCCTACGACTGAAGGAATGACATATCTGTTTACCAGAGGCCATTCCCATTGACCGCTTCACTCAGTGGCCAGAGGCCATTCCCATTGCTGATGCCAGAACTTCCACATAAGTAAAAGCTTTAATTAGGCACTGGATCGCGCGTTTTGGAATCCCTAATGACATCACATCAGATCGGGGTGCACAGTATACTTCTTGTTTGTTGATTGAACTCGGCCGCTCTCTCGGTGTTAAGATGCACCAAGCTCCAGCTTACCACCCTCAAGCCAATGGGATGATTGAAAGATTGCATGGTCAGCTTAAAAATTCCCTGAAGGCACGAACCGATGATCCATACTGGATGGATCACTTTCCAATGGTTCTTTTGGGAATACATACAGCGTGGCGTGAAGACCCTGATTGTTCGCCTGCAGAATCGGTCTATGGCTCCAGCCTTCGCATCCCGGGTGAATTTGTTGAACCTACAACATCTTGCGATGTACAACCTTCTTCAGCATTCCTTCAAGGTCTTCAAACATTGATGAACAATGCTCTACCACCACCAGTCAAATACCATTCCCCTCAACCAACATACATGCCTAACACTCTCTCTTCAACAGGATATGTATATGTTCGAGTTAATGGACATCGCACACCACTCCAACAACCATACATCGGACCTTTTCAAATTATCTCTACCTCAGACAAATACTTTACATTAGGCATTAATGGTCATTCAGATAATGTTTCGATTGACAGACTTAAAACCGCTTATGTTCACGTTAACCACAATACCGATGAGAGCCACGATGCCCATGTGCCACAACCCACGACAACCATATATGGACGCACTACACGACCACCTAAACATTTCACTAAAGACTTTGTGACCGCAGTAGCATAGCTTAGCCTTCTAGGCTATGCCATGCTGGAAGGGGGGTTATGAGGCGACTCATCCCATTAACTTTGTAAATAATCTTGTTCACTATGTGTTGCTATTTTGCATGCTTTCTTGCGCTTTTCAGGCTTTGTTGTTATTGACTACTATGTTATTGATTACATTTATAAATTACGTGAATAACCAGTAGATAAATTGCAAGTGTTTATTTCATAATTGAGTCGAAGATATAGGCAGAACACGAAACAAGAACTAGCTAAACACGATTGCCACAACTGTAAACCGTCAAAGAGTGTGGCACGTGATTTTTTAAAATTACCGTGCTAGGAGCCAATTGTAATCATTCAGCGTAGAACATTTTAGCTTTGCTCATACATTTGTTAAATTGTTTCCAAATTTTAACTTGCATATTATTCGGTACCGGTAATTTTTTTAGTTACATTAAAGACAAATTTAAATTGTGCTAGTTTAAATAGATGTTACCTTTATTAAAGTTGATATTTTTGAAAGCAAACGAAAAAATTTTGGCCCCTCTTGCTAAAAAATGCCCCCCCCCCTGTGCTCAGTTTCTGGCTACGGGCCTGCATAAACTTTAAAAGATGAAATGCGGTAAACAGAAAAAATTTCCTTGATTAGAGTATGCATTGAAAGATTTGTACAGCATGCTTATGAAAAAGCAAATCACTGGCAAATATAGGAGTCTCGGGTTTATTTTTTTGATCAGACTTGTAGGTAAAATGTCCGATCTTGAGTTATTTCAAAATCTTAAATCATTTTTGCAATTGCTAGGGGGCAATTTTCGGGATTGTATTCAAAAATACTCATAAATTTTTACTTTTTTTTGTCATTGTGACCAAAATCGTTAAATTTGATTCGGTCACTCACTAAAAATTTAGGTCAATGATCGCTAAATGACCAAAAAAAACAAAAACAAGCGAACCAAATTTAAATTTTTTTTATGAAATATTGAGGCCAAAAGAAAAGCAAAAAATTCTGAAAAATTACCAATGGCACTTGCAATGATCTAACCTGTGATAAAGCTTGAAGCAGTTAAAACATATCACCTCATAGCTATAGTCGTTAAAAGGGTCTTTGTGACAAATTTACATTTTTTGGTGGGCGTCCCCAGACAAATTTTTGCTTTTTAAATTTTTTTGAACGTTGTCAGGGGTTAAATTGTTGCTAGTGGGACCAGAGATGGAAACTTGTTGGGTCGAGATTCTTAGACCAGCCGGTCAAGCCAGTTGAAACACCGGTCAAATTCTTGTTTCTTGCAACTAAAAGACATCTCAGCACCAACCAAAATATACTGATATATTTTATCATAAATAAAACTTTTTATAAAAAAATAGCACTGACAAACCACACCTTTTGAAAACACTTGTTGAATGATTTCAAGCTGTTACTAATATGTTGTAACCATTAGGACATGCACATCCAGGGGCGTAGTTAGGGTGGGAGTATTGTGCCATCCCCCCCTCTTTTGGCCATGGCACAAAGCAAAAAAGTGCAAAATATACGTTAAAATCGCGTAATCGGATTTTAATAAAGCATGCATGTGGAAGAGGTGTGCACTACATGGTATTTTAGCATCATTTTAATCAGCTTAAGGTGGATTTATACAGTATCCGTTTTTCGTCCGTTTTTGCTTCTCCGTGAAAAAGTATGCGATTTTTCATCCGCATTTTTATATGTCCATATCCGCACTAACCAGGCAGTCACATACTGGACAATAGTTTTCCAAAAAAAATTTTTGTAGAGGGGTACAGTTCTATTTCGAAATATCGCTCTTATCGCTCAAACACAAAATTCTTAAACAAAACTTTTATCTATAACTGTCTACTTAGTGCGGATATGGACATATAAAAATGCCGATGAAAAATCGAATACTTTTTTACAGAGAAGCAAAAACGTAAAAAAACGGACAAAAAACGGATACTGTGTAAATTCACCTTCAAGAGTAGAAGTGGTGCAGATTTCAGATTTTTTAGCAGATGCTAAAATCTTGGCGCTTTAAAAAGCTTTTTTACCTTAAATTTACCACACTCTACACTAGGCAAGAAAAACATAGCTCTTATTTTTTTATCAAACTAGCTATGGCTTGTTATGAAGTAGCAGCATTTCTGCAAACTGCTGGGGCACATTATGTTTCAAATATTTTTTAGCCAATGTCATAACAGTTTAGTGTTTGCTACTCGGCAAATAATCTGTCACCAATAGCTAACAAAATTTAACTTCATTTTTTGGCCTTTCGCATAATATCATTAGAAAGAACATCTAATAATTTAGCTTGTGCCCTCCAGTTTTTTTTTTATGCTTAATTTGCGCACGTTTTGCGCTGCTCACACACAGGTCTTTCAAATGAAATTTAAAAATATTTTTGCGTTTTTTTTCTGAGTCCCTCGTTCAAAGTCACAAATTTTAACATCTCATCCATGCCCCACCCCTTTTTTGAAAGTTTTTCATTAGATACATTGAACAGTGAACAAAAATTATCCAGAAAAAAACGGTCGACCGGGCTGGTCAGAAACCAGTCGACCGGCTGGTCAACCGGCGATGATTTTGGAATTTACTGGTCAAGTTGGGAAAATCCTGACCGGTTCCATCTCTGAGTGGGACAGCAATAGCACCTAAAGAAAAACTTTTTTTGGCAAAAGTAAATTTTTCAGTTAGTGTAAAGCAAGTTAGTGCAAAACTATTAACTGCAAACTGTAACTGTAAAGGCAAAAAATTAATTTAGCTGTCAGGATCACTAAAACGTGTAAAAATCGAAATAAACTAACAAACCAAAACCTCGTTTTACGAGGCATAACTTTTTATAGCATGCCCCAAAACACTGACATTCAGACTCATTGGGCTGTTTTTCCTTCACCAATTGACATAGCACGTTCAAACGTGGTAGCCAAAAGAGAAATCAGTATCATAGAAGACGTTTAAAAAAATCGTCAAACATTACTAATATTTAGGGATATAGTTTTTGATAAGTTTTCTTAAACATGCGACTTTTTTCACTAACAAATTCAATTTGTATGATAGGCCATGTCACTCACTGATTGAGTCTATACATGCTTTACGTAGCTATTTTCGTTCTGTTTTATTAGGTAATTCAAATATGATTTTTCAGTGAATCATAAGATTTTTTCGGGGCATGGGAGTGCCAAGTTTTTGTAAATTAGGCAAACAGAAAGTGATATTTGTCATTAACATGCAAACGTTCTTCATCACTTCCAACATCAGGCATTTGCAAACAAAAAATTCCTAACCCTAATGGTCATGAGTCTTGGGTAATGACCGAAAGAGTGCAATTACAAGTGCAAGCGTCCGAAATGAGGTTTTTACAAAAAAATCGAAGCAGTTATACTGTTTAACAAGGTGCGTAGCTCTGAGATTCGAAAATCTCTCAACATCGAGCCGTTACTTCTCCAAATTGAAGGATCTCAGCTTAGATGGTTTGGCCATGTAAGCAGAATGCCTCAAGCAAAAACTCCCCGAGCAAGCTTTACTTGCCAAAGCAAAGGGAAGAAAACCAGTTGGACGACCTAGAACTAGATGGACCACCAACATTGAGGATCTTGGATGGAATCGTTTGGGACTTCACCCAAGCGAAACAATGGATGAGACGAAAGACAGTGAAGTGTGGCAGCTTAATCTAGAGCTGCTGCCCCCGCAACCCTCATAGAAAAGCGGGCAATAAAGAAGAAAAAAGATGTTTTTCTTTAAAAATTTGGGCCATTGCAATTCTTCCAACAAAACTGTTTTCTTTGAAAATCAAGCAATAAGCCAGATCTTTTTAGCTAGATCAATTGCAATTCATATGTTTAATGGCTTTAGCTTTAGAGAATTACATTGAACAAATTTAAAAGAAAATTTCATTTCAATGGTTGCAAATGGCCATTCGTTTAGAAAATTTTTGGGTTTATTTGAAACTGCATCATTGGAAAAAATTTTGATGTATTTTTAAATTAAACAAGTTCCAGAAGAGGTATTTAAGCTTAGGAACTTGCATTGTCACACTACATGCCACCACAAAGCAGAATGAAAAATGTTGAAGAATGGTAGAATGGGGGGACTCGGAAGCAGAACAATGCATTTTAACAAAAATATCTTAATTCTGTATTATCTAGTTACTTTTTGTCAAATTTGACAGCATTTTTGAATTCCTTGGCAGTAAAAACAGATAAATTGATACTTTATAGAGCAAAATCGGTCAAGAAATAAGGTTTCCAGCCACTTTTAATTATTTGTAAGTGTGCACGCAAGCGCCACTTGTGGCAAATATGCAAAATTTCAACAATCGATTATACAAAAACTAAAGGTGATAGAAAAAAATCCAATTGCATCGTGATACATATCAAATAAATTCCAAAATAAACAAAAGTAAAATTTCAGCGGTTTGAATTTTCATGTAAACTTGACGAATTATAATGGAATGACTCTATTTTAAATTGGTATAATTTGATAATCGATACTAAGCTAAAAACATTTGTGCAAGTTTGAATATGTTACGTTTTTGAATTGTCTTTGATACGGTAACTTTGCTAATGCTTGTGTTTTCTTTTAGTTACTGTGTAAACTTCTTCTCCTATTTTTTGGAATTATTTTTGTATGCATAATGGTGCCCTTAAGGCTTTGACTTGTTTCACTTCTCGTACCGTGGTATAATTTTAAGCTTTTTAAGAATAAGCTAGCTGCAGAGGGATTTTGTTAGTCTGTAGGCCTATTTTTGTGAGACTTATTTACTGACTTGCTGTCGTGCATGCAAGGCAGTTCAGTAGTACTGCTTCTGTATTAAGCCTGCTAGCCCTGGCCTTCCTTTTTACTGTATAAGTTATGAATACAGGTTACTTGGCAGGCTACAAATCTTTTTTTTAATCTGGTTTTATCCATTCACTGGTTTGGTTTAGTTTTTATCTGCTTTAATGTCAATTGCCTGTCTGCGAGTTCTGTACAAGAAGAATTGTTACTGTGGTTCACCTGGACCTTACCTGCCTGAACATTCTGTTAATTTGGCTGTTAATTACTGACTGCTCATTGACAAATTAATAAGTTGATGTTTGATTCTGATTTGTGTAAAAATTGTAATATTGAGTAAAACTTGAGTTTAAAGCTTTGTCTGCTTAGTCACCTTAGACTGTGCTTAGAATCAACATTGCATTCAAAGAAACATTTTGGATATTATTCAAGATCACTTGGCCTAAACATCTGTCATGGAAGACCTATTGAACTTTCTGGGTTCAACTCCTTCACTTAGTTCAGCAGCACAAGCAGAGGCTCCTACGGATGGATTAAATACTAGTCTTCTTAGTGACAATGAAGATTGTAGCTCTACTGACATGCAAAACACCTTTATTGAAGATCAGGTGACCTCCAAGCAAGTTCTCTATTCTTTGGACTTGTTGAAGGTAAGGGAAGAAGAATTAACTCTATATGGTCATTTGTGACAAATTTGTAACGTTTCAAACTTTGCTTATTTATGCAAATTTCTTTTGCGCTAGTGATTCAAGTGTCAGCATACTCCAATTTGCTACATTTAAAAGTTGGTTTGCAAAATTGGAAATACTGGAGTCACGCTTCATTGGATTCTAGTTGCAACTGGTTTCTTTGTCTCAGACACGTGTTGTAAGACTAGGCTACTGTGATCTTTTGAGCTGTTGTGATCTTGTTCATTGAAGATGTGAGTTGATTTTTTTTATGTTTTGAAGTGAAGCCAATGGCTAGAATAAATAGTAATTTTTTAATAAATGTGTTTTGTTCTTATTTTATTTTTGTGATCCTAAACGTGAAAAATTTGTTGACTTTGACCATTGGTCATTAAATCATGTGCAATTTAGTGAGAAAAGATGTTAGTTTTTTTGCATAATATTTTTAATCGTAACACAGTTTTTTGGCTTTAGTTATGGATACATGGTCATTTTATGGAAGAAAAAGGAAAAATGTTACTGTTCGGATGGCTGGTGGTGACAAAGGAGAAAGTGACGAGGAAGTCATAGAAGATTCAGATTCTGAATATACTCCAGAAACAGAACTTATCTGAAATCGAAGTGTATTGGTGGAAACTGACAGTGATTCAGGTACGATGGTAGGGTTAACAATTTGCCATAGTCCTTCATTACACAATAATTGGCTTCAGGGCTAGACTAAGGGGAGGGGAAAGGGGGGCTAGAGAGACCATTCGAACAGCGTCTACCACTCGAAGTGAGCAAACTTTTTGGTAAAGTGAGGCTAAAAAAGACAAATTTTTTTGAGATCTACGTAATGCTGATAAAAAGCAAGGGCCAAAAGGTGCTGGTAAAAGCACTTGTTTTGAAAACGTCTACTTAGGAGTTTAGTTTTGGTCTTAACCCTGGGCTTCCAATTCCAATATTCAGCCCAGACTGGCTTAGTTGCAGTGCTTGCACATTACCTTATCATGGATTTTGAATTTGCAAACTAACGACCATAATCAACTCACCCTAATACTAACAGAGATGCAACATTTTTAAGGCATAATTGAACAACAGTACCAGCTCAATTACAGTAATTGCTGTATGGCTAAGTCTGGTAGAAACAAGAGGATAAGATATGGGCAAACTTTCTGTGCTGGAGTCCAACAAACTGACTTTTTTTCTTTTGAAAAGCTACCATGGAGAGTGATGATTTCTATTTTTTTTTTTTTTAGTTTTGAAAATGCATTTTCTATTCTCTATTGAAACTAGAGAAATATTGAAGATTAAATTTTTTTGAAGATACACCAATGCTTTTTTTCATGCAGAAGTCACTTTGTTGCCAATATTACATTACCATGCATATTACTGTATAAAAATTATATCCAGCAGCAATTAAAAAGTAGTGACAAGACAGGAATGCAAGTGTAAAGTTTGAATATTTTTCCTTTATTTTTGTTTAGATGAAGACACTGCATCAGACAATAATGGAGGTCCCGCTCAGTCACAAGCTGATTCGACTCATCCAAGAACACGGAAGTGGTATTCAGTTGCAAAAGATTCTTCCTTTCGGGACATTCCAGCTTCTCTTGCTGAGCTTCCAGATACTGCAGAAGTGTCTGCTCCTTCTGAATACTTCAAAACCATTTTTGATGAGGCAATAATGAGCCATATAGTGGAACAGTCAAATTTGTATTCTGTGCAGTCAGATCTAACAAAACCTCTTGGATTAACAAGTAAAGAATTGGCTAAGTTTCTTGCAATTATTTTGAAAATGTCAATTTTTTGTTTACCTCGTTCACAACAATACTGGTCCAAAGCGTATAGCATTGAGCACGTAAATTCAATTATGGGCAGAGTTAGATTTGAGCAAATTAAAAAGAACATACACTTCAATGACAACAATGAAATGGTTCCCTCAACCGATGAAAATTTTGACAAACTTTTTAAAGTAAGACCACTTTTGAGCCATTTGCAAAATAAATTTAAAGCAATTCCAATGGACCAAAAAGTTTGTGTTGACGAGCAAATGGTTCCATTTAAAGGCAGATCTGGCTTGAAGCAGTAGGTCTCGAGCAAGCCGCACAAATACAGATACAAAGTTTTTGTTTTGTGTAGCTCTTCTGGTTTGATACATAATTTCGACGTTTATTCTGGAAGAATTGCTCCTCCTCAAAACGGTCCCGATCTTGGATCAAGCTCAAATATTGTCCTCACTCTTTCTGAAGTTATTCCAAATAATGTAAACCATTTATTGTATTTTGATAACTGGTTTACCTTCATACCACTGGAGTTAGAACTATGGAAGAGAAGAATATTTGGCTTGGGAACTGCAAAAAGCAATCGACTAAAAGGCTGCACAATGATGACGGATAAAGAAATGAAATCAAAAGCAAGGGGGACATACGACGAGAAAGAGTGCAAAATTGATGGTGCTGTTTTTTGGGCAGTAAAGTGGTATGATGCAAAATCAGTCACTTTACTTACCACATTTGACTCAGCTGAACCGACAAACTCAGTGAAAAGATATGACAGATCTTCTAAAACACAGGTTGTTGCTTCTCGTCCAAAGTTGGTTGAAACCCACAGCAAGTTTATGGGAGAGGTCGACTTATTGAACTCTTTAGTTGGACTTGATCGAATAAAGATTCGATCAAAGAAATATTATCACAGGCTTTTTTTTCACTTCGTAGATGTAACAGTAGTCACATGCTGGCTCATGTATCGCCGAGATTGCAACAGCTTTGGAGTGCCTCAAAACAAGCAAATCCCTCTGATGGATTTCAAAAATTTTATCGCTCTGGCACTTGAAAAAGAGGGACAAGTCATATCTCCCAAAAGAGGCCGACCATCGCTGAGCGTTGAATCAGTTCATGAGGCAAAAAGACAAAAAGGCCACAACACTAAACCAATTCCGCAACAGTCTGTCAGACAAGACAATATTGATCACTATCCCATTTACATGGAAAAACGGGGAAGATGCCGGTTACGTGGTTGCAAAAGTGCTCCTCATTTGCTCTGCCACAAGTGTAACACCTACTTGTGCATTGACAAATCCAAAAACTGTTTCCTAAAGTTTCACAAAGAATAAACAATTGGCCATCATCTTCAGAGACTGTGTTTCTGTGTTATATGGACTATTGTTTGCTAAATACCATCCTACAACAGACAATTTTGACTGAAATAAATTTTTTTGTTTTATGTTTTGTGTGCTGTTTTGGACGCTTAAGTGTCACGTGTTACAAATTTGTTACGTTTAAAAAAAAAAGAAAGTTGGATGAAAAAAATGATAAGTTTATAATAAAAGCATAATTAGATGCATTTTACGTCAAAAAGTGCTACTGAAAAATTTTTTTGGTGAAGAAAAAAAAATCTGTCCATATAGGGTTAAAGAATGAAAGAGAAAGACTGAGGTCAAAGGACCAAAAACTAGCTTTAGACTTAGTTGAAGCAAGACGCAAGCTGACTGAGCGAGAAATAGGAACTTTCATCACAGCACCCAAACCACCAGAACTCAAGGCCTCAGCATCTGTTCTGGTTCCCAAGTATGAGGTACGAATCCTCTTTTGAGAAAAGAAATTACCACCATTTTCGCAGACTCTCTACCAGTCGCAGCACCTGTGAACAATGTTACTGGTACCAATTGTTCAAAGCACGAGTTTTTTAAGCCTTCGCTGAAGGTGTCCATCACGCATCATTACCTCATAGGAAGATAAGAAAATTTGCTGGGATCCCTTAGATTTTCACCCTTTTAGACTGATTTTGAGGACAATATCTGTAACCGAGTTAGAGATCCCATGACTAAGTTTTGACGTATCTAATTGGACATTGTGCGAGGTCAGCATATGAGTTGATACAATCAGCAATTATTATTCGACCACCTACAAAGGCCTATGATACTGCTATGAAGATACTGACCGAACAGTTTGGACGGACGAGAGTACAAGGTGGTGGCCGCACATATGAAGTTGTTGAAAGAGGGTGGTCGATTAAGGGAGGGTGACACTGACTCCATGTACAAACCTGGAACCCATATGCAGAACTGTCATATAACACTCAAAGAGACACTGCTTGAAATCGGTTTTATTGGGAGAAATGAGAACTACTTGAGCTAATAAACAGGTGCCCCACAATTCCTCTTATGTGCAAAAATACAATTTACTCGATATGACTTCGCACCAATTTGTGACATCACACCAGTCATGAGTTCAGAAAACTTTTTCGCTGACTGAGGAACGCGATATTCAATGAGGAAGGTAAAAAGATTCTGCTTTAAATAGCAATTCTAATTCAAACTAAGTTTATCGGCAGCAATATATGAGTGATAAAATCTGTTGTATCAAAGTTAGACCAGCTTCGTGATGTTTTTAGCTTATGAATAAGTTAATATAAAATTTGAAGCCAAAAATGACTATACTGCAGATCACTACTAATAGCCTAAATCTGTAGAAAAGTCCAAGTTAAATCGACCTACTGTAGGCCATTGCCTACTATAACAGTCCTAAACAACACCAACCTGGTCTACCAGTCCTATTCTTGTCATCTCTTTTAACTAAGCTTAGTTTTGTTGCCAGTTAGGGTTGGATTGAATTTGAATCCGCTCACGAGTTATTGATGAATTTGAATCACTTAATTAAACATTTGATTTGGACATGCCTAAAAGGCGGAAAAGTAGGAAAGGGCGGATGAGGTTTAGGCTAACCCTAAACTAACCCTAATGGCCTTTTAGCACAAGGAGGGTTTGGGTTAGGATTACGATTAGGTGAGGGTTAACCCTAACCCAAACCCCAACCACCTTTCCCACTTTTTTGCATTTTAGTCGAATCCTTTGATTTTCTCAAATCATAACTTACATTGTGAAAGTAGCGATATATAAACTGGTCAAAAAGACTCAGAATCAGATCAAAACACAACTAAATGTCGCTGAAGATTCAAGCAACTTGAGTTGTTAGTTTATTGCACGCCTGTGATGTGCTAATACACTTCTGCAACTTGCTAGTAGCAAGTCGCAGATGTGTATTTTTCATATAATTTCTTTTTTTTTTTTTGATAAAAATTATAAGTTTGTACATGTGGTACTGATCGTACTGTCATGTACGGTGAGTTAAGCCTAGGTAACTTCAAGAGATTCCCGGAGTAAATTTATTTTGCACAACTTACAAGAACTACTCGAAACTCTTAGTTTTTTCTAATCCTATTCCTATTTAAGTTAGTATCTCAAAAGTCTGGTTTGTCAAATATGAGGTAAGTTTGAATAATCGAATTTTAAAGTCGAGACGACAGATTTGAACTTAAATTTTACATCTCTCCAATTAAAGTAAAAACACAATCGAAATCCGCTATCGCAAAGTCAATGAATTTGAATGTAGTTTCTTCAGAGTCACTAAATTTAAAAATTAAAAACAAAATGAACAGATCCAACCCTATTACAGGTTATGTACAACCAGCAACAAGCAATTTTATAAAATAACAGAATAGGTACCAGTACATCTATACACTCAGCGTAGACTAATCTCAGATTTGTAATCGAAACTAGCAAAATAATACAGTAAGCCTAATCTAATCCTCACAACTTACCAACTTGAAGTAGTAAGTATCCTAACCAAATCTGAAAACTTAGCTACTGCAATTAATACCTACAGTCCTAGGCTATCAATACTGATCTACAGTATATGATCGCTTTTGCCTTCAAATTTTAAGGTTATATCATTCATATGCTAAAATCACCACCAAAGCTGGTCTAACTTTAATACAACAGATAATATTGCTTGCATAATGCTACCAATGAATTTAGCTAGAATTAGAATCGGTGTCTAAAACAGAATCCTCTTAATTTCCAAATCAAACATCATGTTTTTTAGTAAGTGAAAATTTTTTGCAAACTCATGCCTGGTGTGATGTCACAAATTGGTATAGAGTCAAACGGAGTAAATTGTATTTTCGCGAATAAGAGAAACTGGGTAGAAATATTTGGGGCACCTGTTTATTACCTCAAGCCGAAAATTTTTTTGAGCAGTATTTCTTTATTGAATGGGGCTTTCATGCAAATTAGAATCACTACAACACCATTGACAAGATTTTTCAAAAGTTATCTTATTCCTTGCAAAGAGAATTTCAGAAAAGAAGCAATTATTGTACTCCACTGGTAGGGAATCTGACTTTAAGGAACTAATGGAATTCATCCAATACCATGCAATGCTCTCCAACACAAGGTTTGGACAGATGATCTATTCACGCAAGGTTCGACCTCCGAGCCCCTCTGGCACCCAGGTGAAGGTAAAATCTCATAGCACTGGGCCAGTCAAAAAGTTCAAAAATGTGGGCCTTCAATAAGCATCATTTTTTATGAAAGTGCCCAAGTCAAGAACGCACCCAGAAATTTGTAAAGGGGGGGGGGTTTGAATTTTTCAAAAAGCAACCACTACCCAATTGTAGTTAATTTAGTTATAGTCAAACACGGTTTTGTGGTAATATTGCATTGTTACAACATTTTCTGATTGAAAAGCCTTGAAATAACGATTTTGAAAGTTGTTGTAGTGAAGACTGTGTCCAAGATAACAATTTACGCTATGGAGGCCTGGGGCGAAGGCCCCAGCCGCCGGGTTTTTTCAGAACAAAAAGCCATTTTAGCGCCATTTGGTTAACGTTTTCAGAGCAATTAGAAAAAGCTAAATTACTAAGATTTGGAAGTTTGAAAGAATGTATTTTGCTCAGTCCAATCAGCCCTCGCACACTTACTGGTCAAGTCCAAAATATGTTTAAATGCTGAAAGATCGCAAATTTGACTAAAATTTTTTAAATTAATACCTACGTTTTTAAATTCAAAAAGCTCGTTTGTGGTACAGAATTTCAAAATAGCTATTATTAGCGTCGAAGCTATAATTTCCACTCTTTGAGTAATGGGTAGAATTGAAAAAGGCTGTTTTAGATTGAATGTTTTTAACCAGCTCTCTTCATCAATCTGCGCTGAAATGACGAAAAACTAAATGCAATGGTATATGTAAAGGTCAATTACACTGAAATAAATACTGGAATGTTATGATGTATGATGCTGCAAAATCACCTAAAATACGATAAAGTTAATGCAAAAATATAGAAAAAATCATTTGGAAATGATATCTTTGACACTATTAAAATATTTGACGTTCTTTCTTAACCTTTAACAAGTCGAAATGGGTCATTTTGACCCATGAAGGTACACTTTTTGCTGTAATTATCTCGCTGTTGCTGGAAATTGCCTATTCTTTCTGGTAGCTGACTTTTTTGGAGGGATAAAGTTGTGGTAGGGTTGGTAAGCTTTTTGGGTTAGTGGTTGCCTGGTGAGCAGGGATTTGTTTTTCAATTGGGTCATTTTGACCCAATTCGACACTTAATGTTACATTAATCGTTTTTCAGTGTTTTTAGATTTTATGCTTTAAAATGGCTACTAAACGTATAATAGATGTGTTGGAGGCTTTGGAGCATGATTCAGATGAATCTGATGTCGAAATCGAATATAGTGATTCTGAATGCGAGGAAGAAGTGGTTGAGGAAAGTGAGCATGATTCCGAATCCGAGCAAGAGGGATCGCTTTCCGATGAAAACAACAAAAGTGATGCTGATGAAGATTTGGAAGAACGCATTTTACTAGCGAAGTCAGGAATTGAATGGAAAGAAACTCCCTTTCGGGCCAGTGTGCGGCGTAGCTCCAGAAACATTGGTGGGCTTGATGAGTGTCTATAGAAACCGAATTAATTCAGACAAAAAGTCATTGACAAATTTGGTAATGACCAACGTAAACTTCATTTTCTGTTCAAGAACTGATTAATTATTAATTCGTTTCAACTGCATTTTTCATGCAATATGTTATGAGTTGCTTAATATTATTGTTTTTCAGAATTGGCAAACAGAGCCAGCTGACTCGTCGCCCTCACCCATCATGCCATTCTACTCGTTTTTGAACGTTTCTTTGCATTTTAAAATTCGTGTTATTTTTCCAGGGGATTCAACTGACCTCCCTTGCCCCTATGTGGTTATGCCCATGGTTCCAAACTAACAATTTCAATGTCAAAAGAAAAATTTTAAAGATTACCTTGTTCAGATGGTAGTACACAACAGCATACCACTTAGATTTTTTTCTTCCACCGCATTTCTTGGGCTTGCTGGAAAAATAGCCCGAAAACTTGGAGTTTTGCTGCAGAAGGACAGCATTTGAGATTTGGTGCTTCAAAAACCATTGAGTGAAAAAACAATTGTAAAGGAAGCAATCATATAGGTAAACTTTATTTTTTTGAAAATGGACTCCAGTACTAACTAGATTAAGGATAAACTAAATTATCAATAATGCCCAATTCACTAACATTAACAATGAAATCGTTCTTTATACGTTGGCTGTTAGAGATACCAATGCTCAGCACTCCAGCGATTCCATACAAGCACTACTACTTGAAGTTCTACACAAATATGAACCGAAAAAGCCAAAAGTTTTATGCATTGTATCACATAATGCTACTAACAAAGTGATGAAGCCGGAAAATGACACAGTTAATGAATTAAATATGTTGAGTGCATTAACTGCTGTTGATGTGACGACAACGAAGCATATGCGTTATACACCTTCCAGTTAGGTATCAGTAATGGACTTAAAGAAAAAACTATTAACAATCTGCTTGTTCATGAGAGAAAGGTTGTTGCTGCAGCAAGAACGCCAAAAGTAGATGCAATTCTTAAAAGAAGATGCAGTAAAGGTGCTATTCTTGATCAAGCCTCGAGATGGGGTAGCACCTATCTGTATGAATGATTAATGAATCATGAGAAACAATGATAAATGAAACACGTGAAACATACAAAGCATGCAATGTCGAATAACGATCATTTTATTCAAGGCTGCGACAGATAAGCCCACATAATAACAGCATACAGTGCAAAGTTACAATTTTGTCGCTGCACAAGTTCTATCAACATTGTCACATTGAAAGAAAAAAACAGTTATCAAAGGCCTTTACTAGAGTGGTACAAATATAGAGCCTCTTGGTCTTTGATGCTTCGTAGGCTACAGGCAAATTTTATATGACATCTACCATACTTTATTACAGAAACATCAAGCAGGTGGCAGTTATTCACAACAATGCTTCAGATTCGGCTGGCTTGAGAAATGAACTCTCACCAAAACCTCACGCCGAAGGCAAGCTCAGTAACTAGAACCACTATACGAGGTGAGTCTGAAAAGTAACGAGACTGCAACCGCTGCTCCCTTGTTACAATGAATTTTGACAAATTTATTGCGTCGGACGTCAGCACTGTCAAAGCACTGTCGCAGGCTGAAAACAAGTTCATTTCCGTGCTTTCTGATTGAAGCGTCTCTTTTTGCTTGCCTTGTGTTTCTTATGTTTCGTCGTACTGCTTGAAAAGCCGCATTTTTACGCTTTTTACGGTGATAGTACCCTCCAAGTATGAGTACTGTGGAGCAAAAAATTAATTTGAAATTTTTAGCCAAACTTGGTAAGACACCTTCAGAATGTTTTGTGTTGCAATAGCAAGTTTACAAAGAAGAAACAATGTCGAGAGCTTGTGCTTTTGAATGGCACAAACGATTCCGAGAGGATCGAAAAGAATGGGAGGACGATCAAAGATCTGGCAGGCCGGTGACAAGCAGGACTGATAGCAACATTGATCAAGTGAAACAACTGGTGCGTGCAAATCGTCGACTGACTCTACGAATGATTTGTGAGGAGCCTTCCATTGGCAGAGACGCAGTGTGAAAAATTCTTACTGAAAACTTGAAAATGCACAAATTGTGTGCGAAAATGGTTCCAAAGATTCTCTCCAAATACCTAAGACAACGAAGATTCCTAAGACAATGATCTGGCCCGATGTGACTTTTTTCTCTTCCCCAAGATCAAATCTGTTCTGAAGAGAACCCATTTTTCTGACAACGATTCCATCAAAAAGACCGTGACAATGGAGCTCAAGAAGATCCCAGAAAATGCCTTCCAAGAATTTTTGAATCATGGAAAAAGTGAATGCACAAGTGTTTACGAGTGAAAGGGGGTTACTTTGAAGGACTTTGACTTTGGTATACTTCAATATTTCTCAATAAACTTTTTATAACAACAGTCTTGTTACTTTTCAGACACACCTCGAACCAGTGCCATAACTGATGGTTCATTGCACGCAGACAAGTTTGTGTTGGTTCTTGAGTGCAGATATTGCACTAGCATTATATCGTTGTAAATGGGAAGGACACCGAAACTCTTACTTTTCTAGGAGATTGAGCACCGAGCAGTCTTACACTGCAAACAGAGCTAAACTGAAAAGGTGCTATGCGTTGGAGTGGTAAACAAACACAAGGTGCCCCTTTCAAGCAACAAAAATGCTTCGCAGTAATCACTTTAGCCCCATCCAAAAAAAACTTTGTTCAACTTTACGGGAGTTGGAGTCGAAATTTTACCAATTTAAATAGTCGGGAGTCAGAGCCAAAAGAAAATAAAGCCCGACAGTCAGAGTCAGGTCGAACTGAAAAAATGGTTGAGTCAGAACCGAACTGATTTTGCTTTAACTCAGCAATCCTGATTGAAGTAGTTACAAAGGAAGGGATCACAGCATTAAAGCAATCAGTGCATTGTTTCAAATAGATCTGTTCTTGAATAATGCTGCTGTTTAAATAGCGGATAGTCGTGTGAAGAGAGCAAATATTCCAGATTCTTTAAAACATTTGGCTATCATTTCATAAAAATCGCATGTTACCCCTAATTATAGGCAATTTCCACTGAGAAGTGAATCATCATACGGGATAGAAATACTCAAAACAAACTGAGGAAAAAAGGCTTTTGGATTGTTGGTGAATCTTCAGCTGTTTTGGATGTCATAAATCAATGTATGATGTCATAAATCAATGCAGAAGGCTGAGAGGATCTCTACAGGTACAGAAGATGTTGGATCTTCTGATAGATTGTTTAAATGAAGCAGCACCATTCAATTACAGTGCCGTAAATTTTGTTGGTCCTTTTTATGTCAAAGACTACGCTCAGTGTTAAAATGATATGGCGTGCTGTTTCTGTGTGGGTCAAGTAGAGCCATTCATTGGAGACAAGGTCATTCACGAATCTTTTAAGAAGACTTTTGGTGCGAAGTGATTCAAATTCGATCAGACTGTGGTTTAAATGTTGATGGAGCTCGAAATGAGTTAAAAAGATCTCTTATAGAAATGTACCAAACTTAATACAAAAATATCTGTTAAACCAACATTGTGACTGGACTGAATTTAAGTTCAATATTCCTTCTGCAAGTCATATGGCTAGGTGGTTGGAAAGACAGATCAGAACAGTTAGAAATGTCTTAGAACCTCTACTGCTACAAGTAGGCATGCAACTTAATGATGAGTCTCTTTGCACCTTCCTGGCACAAGCTGAATTTGTTATTAATTCTAGGCCCTTGACTACTGAAAACATCAATAATTCCAACTGTTCTGAACTCTTGACACCTAACCATTTATTAACAATTAAACCAAAGCCACTATTGCCCCTCCAGGAAAATTATGAAGGAAGATTTGTATGCTCAGAAGCGATAAGGAAAATTTAGTACCTGGCAAATTAAATGTGTTTTGGTGCCGTTGGCAAAAAGAAATTGTTCAGAATTTGTAAGAGTGCAAAAAGTAGGTTTTGACCAAACAAAAAATGAAAGTTGGTGATGTTGTTCTTTGTTGCAAAGATGATCTCACTTTACAAATTAAGTGGAAAATAGCTTGTTTCAAGACGTATATCCAAGTGAAGATGGTTTAGTTTGGAAAGTGAAGCTGCGCATGTCTAAACTTGATAATTTTTCTTTCATTGATGAACCTGTGCATAAATTGATACTTTTGGTTGCTGCTGATCATGATTAAATAATCTTCAATAAAGAGCCTTCTATTAAGATTTTTTTTTTTACGAAGTCAAGCCAAAGAAGAAGTTTGTAGTAAGCTTAGTTGAGTTATCATTGTAAGTAAGCTTACCCTTTTTTGTGTTTTGTTCGTGTTTTTTGCATTTTACTATTAAAAAACACTTATTTGTTCCAAATTATGTGTTTTGGGAAGCCATGTGACTGCCGTGATTTCTCTTTTTGATCAGCTTAAGTCTTTTGCCTGGAAAATGGAAGCACTGAGCAGTGCATTGCGAGAAATTGAACTGTTTGGTCATTCTAGGCTAGGACTAAGTCAGGTGTGGTAATTATTTAATATTGATTGGTTTTTTGAGTGATTCAAAAGAATTTTTTAAGTTGAATTTACCGGTATGGAAAACTGTTTGTTAGTGGATTTACTATGACATTGAATCAACTATTCTACTGCTAATTGTTTCTGATCAGCAACAACCGATAATAATTGACTTGGATTTTCTTACACTTGGACAACTGGTAGCTTAGTACTTTACCTTGCCGCATAGGTGAAAGGCAAGTAGATACTGTTTGTTTACGCTGTGTAATTTGCAGCTGCCATTGCTTATTGTTTCATACAAATTACTTCAAATACTACGATTTGGCTGACTGTTTTCTTTACCTGTAAGGACACGACGACTCTGCATAATCTATATTTTAAATTGCTGTACCTATACGGTATTTTGAATTCACAAGATTTGACAATCTAATTAAGCTAAATATTTGTGCAAGTTTGAATACTGGTATGTTATGTTCTTGATTTGTCTTTTGTACGGTAACTTTGTTAATGCTTGTGTAACTTTTTGTTTATGCTTGAGTAACTTTTTGTAGTTACCATCAAGAACAGACTGACACATTAACCACAATGCAGCCACACTTGATGTTCAATGGGGGTAAGTTTCCAATGGAACAAGTTTTAGAGTCTGCAACCACATCTAGTTCACATTTGAGATACACAGACCTAAGTTTCGAAGCTTGGGTTTGTGAGTTCGCTTAACTTTTGTCATTTGTTCCCTTCTGCTGAAATTTTGACACATAAATTCAAGTACCATATATCCCTGCATAAGAGCCTATCTCGCATATAAGCCGAATCAAGAAAAACAGCCCTAAAACAGTGATTTTATAAAATCCGCATATCAGCCGACCTAACAAATCATAACATGTCCTACGCACCCTACCACAGCAAAAGGTTACCAAAAATAATAAATGATAACCATTATTTTTACGTGTATGATCAACCAATCACAGCTTGGTATTATCATCTGATTGAAAAAACCAATAGCGCAACAGCGTCTAAGAGCACATGCTGCTTTGCGTGTGTGCGTGGACGCTCTTATTGCAAGAGAAAAGGAGAAAAGAATAGAAAAAGGCGAATTGCGCGGGTATCGTTGCATTTAGCACGGTTAGAGTTGCAGTTGCTGCAATTAAGTTAGCATAAGGTCATTTCGCTTGAGTATGATCTGAGTTATGCGCATAAGCCGACTCCTTAGTTTGGCAACTTTTTTTTGAGTTCTGAACTCAGCTTATAAGTGGGGATATACGGTAAGCCCAAAAGTAGACTAGAATTTAGCCTCCGTTCACTGAATACTATGCATTATTTGGGGCCTTCTTTAACATGGCAAAATCACACAAAAAAAAACAACAACAATGTTTGTAGTATTGTTTTTATTTCTGACAAGTGTTATGAACTTAAAAAGTAAGAGTTTCAAATAACAATCTTTGAGTGCCTACAAAGATGTTTAAAAATACCGTATATACTCGCCTATAGGTCACGCCACCGTATAGGTCGCACTATCAGTTTTGTGTTAAAAAAGTTTAATTTAGAGTTGACTCGCACATAAGTCGCACTAAAAATCTAGGGATTTAAAAATCCCTTTCCCTAGCTTTTTTGCACAGATAACTTTGAAAATTAAAATAAATTTTCGAAGTTATATGTGCGAAAATTAAAATAAACTTCAAAAATTAAAATAAATTAAAACCAAATAACTTCAAAATCGAACATTAAAATCGCAAAACCATTTTTTTTCAACAAAGCGAGAAAATCCAACGCACGCTGAGTGGTCGCATGTGCGTGTGCGCGCATGAAACTGTCTCGCACTGGTATGTGCGAGACAAATGGTATGTGCGAGCCAAATCGCACTGGTAAGTGCGAGCACAAGCGCATGCACCCTTATTCCATAGAACCACAGTGGCAATAGCACATTTCCACTACAATTCATGTCTATAACGGCTTATTAGCCGGAAAATACGGTACTTGCAATAGCCAAAAACTTTCAATTTTGTTCCGACTTGGTGACGATTTGCACTTACATAGAGCGGATTGGTCGCACCTATATTTTTGTTTAAAAAATATAAGGAAAACGTTGCGACCTATACGCGAGTATATACAGTAGTCACTAAATATTACATGTTATATTCTATTTGAATGAAGCCTATATAAGGTTTTGAATAGGTCTATTGCGTCAAAAATAGGGTTTTGTTAAAATAGTGTCACTGTTGATGTCATGGTTGTGGCCTTTATCATCCACCATTAACCACTATGGTGCTGAACTTTGTCATTATGCAAACGCAATATCAAGGAAAAGGAGAACAGTATTGCTTGTGACTTATGTGACTGCTGGCAACACATTAAGTGCTTTAAAATTCCTATGGATGTTCATACCTTTAAGAGTAAAAACAGGGACGAATCAAACTATAGGGTATTTTAAAGAATCTACCCTAGTTGTGAGCCTGTATTGGGTAAAGTAACACAGTGTACCAGCAAAATTGCTAGTGATATTGATGTTCAAAACAAAAAAAATGAAGATCTTGAATGTGAAGTAGCAACATTAGCCTCATTGGTTGATTTTAGTTATACGAAAAGCATTCCCCCTCATGACAATGACAGTAAAGTTGAGACTCAAGCTTCAAAAGCTAAATGGCTCTGTCGCTGCTCTTGCTGATACAATATCATCTAATAAAGCAACTTCTAGTTCTGACAAACTTTAAGCTATGCTGAGGTCTTACAACTACCTGCTGTTCTAGATAACCAAAAACGAAAAAGCTAAGCTGAAGAAGATTGCTTTTCTCAGGATTTCTCAAAGTGGGCGATATCGCCCCCTTTGGGAAAAAAAGATACATCAGGGGGCGATAGCACTCTCTCGAAACATTAACCCTTTGCGCCCAAATATCAAATCACATATATGGTATGAATTACTGTCCTGGGATCTGTATATCATATGAATCTTTAATTTATTGCTTGACTACACTTCAGCGAGTGTTGAGTTTGTCATTTTCATCATTGTATTGATAGACGCATTGCCATCAGTTTGGGTTTTACCTCGCCAGGCTTGCCCAAATTGCAATGCAGTTACCTTTAACCTAGGTCTCTGTAGAAAGAGTGTTTTTAAACATAAAGCTTGTTTTGAACCATTTGAGAATACGTGGAAACTATTTTGTTTTTTTGTGCTAACGGCAATTTGGAATAAGCTTATACAATCACTATTTATAGGTCAGGTACCACGTAGACTATGGTCTATGCATTATTGCACATAGTCAGTACTCATTTTTTGTAAGAATGGCTTTTCGCACAGTGATTGATTTGACAGAGATTCAAAATTCTGAAAAAATAACAGCGAACCATCTTAATTGGTTAAATCAGCCAAACTCAACCTAAGTTTATTTTTTATTCTAATTTTTATACTGAATGAAAAAGTTTAAAACAGTGCATTTTGATTTTTTAGAGTAGCCTACTCATTTTGCAATGTTTCGTTTTTTGTTTTGCAGCTGCTTGTCAAATTAAAGCAATTCACTTCTAAATGAGTGCTTATTTTTTACGTCATATATTACTATTAAAAATAAAAAAATAAAAATCGAAAAACTGCAAAAAATATCCCAATTTATTTGCAATAATATTGCATTGAACAATTTGAATTATCGCAAAAAATCGAATCCTACGTTCCAGCTTGTAATCGCACTATTGCATTGTAGTCAGTCTACATAACAAATATCGCAAAACATCTTCGATGAAATGCGATTCCCATTCCTGATGGTTTTTATCTGTGTATTGTGTTAGCACCTGCACTAGCTCCAATATCACAGACGGAATTTACTTGCCACAACATCAGGTTTGTTAAGCCTAAACTAAGCTAAACTCTGTTGATTGAAATGTTGGTTTACCTCTGGGTAAATGCTATTGATCGATCAGTATCATTAGGCCTAGTCCAGTGTCGCCAATTGAATTTTGGGTGGATTTATTTCTATGCCTGTGCTAATCGTTTTTTGTTTAATAGTTACCGAATGCAACAAATGCTACACTCTGCTATGTCGCAGATCAGTAAAACATTGTCTTTTAAAATTTATCATGATTATTGAAAAAGTTTCTAGACTAACCAATAAGTAAAATCAGAAAAAGCTATGCTATCTTTAATTTTTGGCCCATGTTTTTTTATATTTTTTCATGCTGAGGCTGGCATTGCTCTTTAAATTATTCTTAAATTACGATCATAAATGAGCCTCAAACGAATTCCTATAAATGTTATTAGAAAAAATAACTATATAATGAAAGAAATAGCCACACCTCAACTCCGATGCCTGCTGTATGCAAGCGACAAGAGAGCTTGCAAACTACTCGATGCGTGAAGCAGATTTGTCATACAGTCCCAGTTGCTGAAACTAGCGGGTGTTAGTCAAACAATAGAGTGATGGAAGTGAATATGTACTTTTATCAACTTTGAGCTATGGCAGTGAATGGTTTAACGCCCTGCTGCATTGAAGAATCACGACGACTTTGAAATCTGATCCCACAGAATACATCATCCAACTTAAAAGATTAGAGAGTCTTCAAAAAATTTAAATAGTGAGAAAATGGCACTTGATGTGCTTCGCAAAAGTTCTTGTCATCAGAACAAACTAAACTGTAAAGTGAAACATAGCCAGGTTCATCTTCTTTATACTTGTCTTTTCCAAGATGCTTTAGAAATAAATGGCGGCATTTCACTACCTGAAAATCATAACAAGCAGCTTAATTTCTAAACACCCTTTAAATTCAATAACAACAATAGCACTAGGCAAGTTGCAGTGGATTAAATTAATTTGGCATAACTCCTGAAATATTTGTTTCAATCCCAGTTCTCAACTTTTCTTTCTGTTTTAAGAAAAAAAAAAAGGGTGGACATGAAAAATGCATATAATTATTATAAGAGTCACATGCACTTGAAACTTAAGCAAGGACTATGTAAGCAGGAACAGTTTAGTTTACAAATTTGAGTTCATTTTTGCATAGGAATCAAGCATTCTGCACTTGTCGAATCACACCAATGCAGAGCACTCTTTTTAGGGCTCAGTTTGCTAGTGTTTTGTCAGACGGGTATACTGCTTAGGATTAATAGCAAGTAGATGGGAGCTTAAAAGCATGCAAACCTTGTGAAAGACTAGCGCATGTTCAAGGTGATCTTTATTTCTGTAGTGCTAACTTAATACCAAAATCATAATCATTATTGGTTAACGATACCACATTATAGAAAATTTTGGTTTTTAAAGACTCTTTTTATCGCCTTATTATGTTTGTTGTTGTTCCAACACATATTTATCCTCTTATCACTGGACAGCATCATATGCTAACTACCACTATTAGATAATCTGCACCCTTTTCATTGCAATGACTACTTCATGCTTGGAAGAAACTGCATCTGCTTGGGAGCTACCAGCAATCCAATGTTTCTGTGGATTTTGTTGAAATCTTGTCCACTGCATTTGCTGCTTGTTCAAAGCCACCAAGACAAGATAATCATCATAAAACATCTCATCCAAGGACGCAACAACGTGACCACTGACCAAGGTGCGATTTGAATCTAGATCATGCGAACAGGTGCATATAGCACCATACTTTTCCAACTAGAAGACACAATGTCAATCAATAAATGATCTTTATTGCTTTTATTTCTTTACATAAGACGCACTAAATCAAAAACAACTTACAAAGCTTAAAAACTCTAATAAAGCTATAAATTATATCATGAAAACAAATAGAGCATTAATGTGATTCATACACAAGGCATACCTGAGTACAAGGCGCACCTTTAATTTCTTTAAAAAATCTTGAGTATTTTAAGTGTGCCTTATAATCCAAAAAATATGATATTAGAGCAAGGACATTATTAAAGCAATTCATCACACACACAGGCATCGATTTTTGTTAAAAGCAAATTCTAGGGGGTAGTATTTTTCTTAAGTGTTTTTTGGAAGCATTTTTGCGGGAGTGACAAACATAATTTTTCTGTCCCTTTGATGAGCCAGATAGACCCACGCTTAGTCGCAATTTTAAGAAGGCTTCCTCTACCGTTTGATTATTTGTTCATAGCATTGCAATGTGCTCACAATAACAACGTTTAACGTAATTGCATGTTTATTCCGGCTGTCCGCGAACTTTACACTTCAAGCAGATGTCGCCGATTTTTCCTGTGTTTGTTCATAATTAAATTGATCTAGTTGACAATGCAACAATGCAGTGTAGTTATGATGCAATAATGCCGTCAAATTTTCATTAACTGAATATTTCTATTGCAATATGTAGAGCCCAGTCTATATTTCAAACTGTGCGCAATATCATGAGCGTAAGAGTGTATTGTTAGTTTAATATTTTAACCAAGCAGCTTGTACGCTGGTAAGACATTACACTCAGTGCACAAAAATTTTGTTCAAAGTAAACAAAAAGCTGTGCTTGTACGCTTACGATTTTACTGCAGTAAAGACCGCCCCAAAGCGCAGCAATCACAGAATTTTTCTAGGGAATCGCGGTGATAACTGCATAGCACATAAAATGAAAACCCTAATCAAAAATTTACATATTTGATCCCAGTTTTGCGTACAAAAGTACATAATTGAAAATTCTCAGCATTATAGTTAAACCCAAGTTGTTAAGATGTAAACTATGCAAAAACAACTATACAAAAATACAAAACGTATCTTCTTGAATACAGATTTGTGGAATAAAGAAAGTATTGCATAAAATCGAATGTCGAAAAACAGTTTTGACTTTATTTCCCGTAGTTGCCTCTGCAGGCCTGGTCTACACTAGGCGTACAAATTGCAAGCATATGAGCGTAACTATCCTTTGTTTTAAACCATCTAGCATGTCAAGCAAGAGGCATGCCGGTCGCTGGGCATATCAAATTTCAGTTTAAAGCTGGGATAAAATTACATACTCCCGAATCACGAATTTACGTCAAGTGTAAACCATCTCTTGACGATTTTTTTGAGATTATATAAAAATCGAAGCCACATTAGACAAAAATGCTAATATGTATCTAAATGCTTAAGCTTTCTGACTGAGCACATGAAAAAACACATGTTAATAATAGGTAGTGTACACTAGTATCAATTGTCAATAGAGATATAGAAATACAGTATACTATAGTATTTAGGCTTGGTCAATGCATTACTACCGGTACGTAAAATACTTGTTTGTTACGCGACAAAACAAATTCTTTTGAAATAGCATGTTGATATGCAAAAGTAACATTTGTTTAAAAAATGTGAGAATGCCATGAAAAAGATTTTATTGGAATAATTAACGTTTTTGGTTCAAACAGAAGTGTCAGTGTAATTGTGATCAATTTAAATAAGCCTATAGCTGATTGTCCATCCGCTTTAATTTGTTTTAACAAATAGCATAAATTTGTTATTCTATTGGCATTAAAAATTACTGTAATTCAGTTTCATATTATTCTTTGCTCTTTCAGTATGACAAACGCAGTCCAAGTTTTTTCATTTAAATTTTTTTTTTTTTTGTTACTTTTGTCATTTTAGTTTCCATTGATTGCAAATTGCTTTCCATGCTTTTTTAATTAGCTTTTAAATAGCAAAAGTGCTTGAATTTCTATGCTACAATTAGTATCAATGTTTGTTCAATTAATATTTAGAAATATTACTGCGGTTGAAGTGTGTAACTGAAGACTGGCAACAAAGATTTTTCTTTGCAATACCTAAAAAAGCACATCACAAACTCGCAACATTTGTCATTTTAGCAACACTTGCTAAAAACTCGCTCGATTACGTTTTGGCAAAAATATTTGATCCTGCAAACAGTGTTTCCAACCCGGGTTTTCCGAAACCCGGGTTTTTTTGCTATTTTTTAACTACCTGAAACCCGGGTTTTAAAATCAGAAAACCCAGATTTTAAGATTTTTAAATTTTAGTGTAATTTTTTAATTTTAAAATCTGAGTTTAACTACGATTTGATCACCCTCAAGTCGCATCGTACGCAATTGGACTTTGGAAATTGGAAGAGAGAAAAACACCCGCAGTGTTAGCTCCACTTCCGTAACTAACACTTTCACTGCGATGTCAGCATGCAGTATGCACACAGCGCAAGCTTCACTGCGCGGCGAAAAGCGATCGAATGATTGTCGCATGTACCAACATCACATGATCAAAAACAAAAAGCTGCCCTTTTTTAAAAGTTGACAATTTACCATTTATATTACATTGCTAAATTTTGTCGACAAAACAAAACATGTCAGACATCCATTTCAAGACGTTGGTGAGCACAGAAAATCAGAAGTTTGGAAACATTTCTTAAATGACAAGGCTCAACAAAGAGTAAAGTGCAAGTTATGTTCAGTGACACTGAAAGCAGATGGTTCAAGCACCAAAAGTTTGATCAGTCACTTGAAATCAAAGCACAGAATTCAAGTCAAAAGATGCAATGAAATAGCTGCTGAGGATGATCAACCAATATTGAAATCTTCACACATCGAGTCTTACTTTAAGAGTAAGAAGGAGTCTATCAGCAAGGTCATAGCTCAGTTAGTGTCCGTCAATGGTCTTACGTTTAACCAAATTGCAAACAGTTCCTTAATTAGTGGAGCTTTTAAAGCTGATGGTTATTCTATTCCACTAAGCCAGTCAAACAGTAGAAATTTCAACATAACAATGGGTTTATTTTGTGCAAAATCGCTTTTTCATCAATACCCAAAAACCCCGAGTTTTCCTGGGGTTTTTCATTCAGGTACCCGAAACCCAGGTTTTAAAATTTTGTCCCGAATTGGAAACACTACCTGCAAACAAAGTGAACTTGAAATATTTTTATCGCGAATAAACTGCACTATTTCTGACATAACTTCTGACTTTTAACTCGCGCAGCACCTAAACCAGCCAGCAAAACCAAAGGGGTAAAAGACATTTCACCCCTTTGAGTGTCAAACCCGGAGGTCGTAGCCCCCTGGTCTATTTGAAATCAACACCAGTGATCACACACAACTATACATCATTCAAATAAGGTTTTTGTTTACCAACAATAGACTACTTAACACGCAAAATTTTAACATTGTACTGAACTTTCCAAATACAACATGCAGTACAGTATCTACGCATTTCATTCGACCAACATGAACAAAAAATCTTAATAACTGACCTTTAGTCTGGTATCAAATATGAAATAGTTTTTAGCCATTAGTTCATTCGAAATATTCATTTCATTTGCATAATACTTGTATAGATCTTCTATACTCTTCATTTCTAAAAAAAATATGAGGTGCTATAGACTAGTATTTTCTATCAATTTGATTTTAGTTGAAAATGACCAGTTAACTTCTGACTGAAAACTCACCTGTACAAACAAAATGTGCTTCTACAACAAGCGAAACATTATTCTAAATTGTTATCACGACCTTATAAACTATGTGCAATTATTTGGCTGAATTTAATGTTAATTTTGAAGGAAAATGACAATCAAAAACATTGAGGGAAACCAAGTGGTAATCTTCGATTTGATAAAAAAGACAACCATATGGTACCTGGAAATTTAAAAGAAAAGTGCAGGCAACATTAATGAGGTTTCCAGAAGTACAAATGCTAAAACAAAAAACATTTTTTACCTGTTAACATAATAAGTGGTCGATGATATATCATATTTCTAATCTGAGCAACTGTGAATTCACAAGAGCGTTCCAAAGCTTTAATGGTTAAAAACACGTCTTGTAAAGATGTAGTGATTAATTGAGGACATCTGAAAACATGGAATATTGAAATCTTCACACATCAAGGTTATAGACCCAGTTTGAAGAAAACAAAAAGAACATACCAACCAAGTTAAAAGCACAAAGTCTAATTGTCACAAGCTATAGCGTTGATGCTTTCAAAGGTAGTCAGATCAGTTTGTAGCCAATACAAGTAAAACACATGCATCTAGTAAAAAATTGACTATTTTACTAAGCTTTGCAAGCAATTATGTGATTGATACTTGTCTAAGATCAAGACAAATGTAGACAAAACATAAAATTTTAACTCAAAAGCAAAAAATATCGCAAAAAGTCAACAAAACTAACCTCACAATTATAGATCGCAATGAATTTCCACCAAAATGTATTGGTCTAGTGTTAAAATGTGTAGGAATTGTTTGATAAAAACCAAGAATTCCATCAAGTCTCAAATAAGGAATGCTTAGAAATTGAGGATATTTACTAAGCATAGATGCAACTTCCTTTTTCGTAAATTTTTTGGAAAGCAAGTAATCAATTCTACAATCAATTAAGTAAATATTTACTAGTCTTGTTTACTAGTTTAAGTAAATTTAGTTGAAGTTTATTTTTTATCAAGCATGGCACTATGGCTATTGGCTAAGCAGGTTAAACTATCAAATAACATACTTTCATTTCCCATTTACGGCTAAACTTTTTACCATGTGGACATAAAGTTATTAAAAAAGCAATGAGTTTTGTCCTATAATGGCCATAAACATTGGTCATAAGAGGGCACAAACACATGAAAAAATACTAACATCGATTCTATGAATGTTACTGATCAAATTCTATGAATACTTGAAATTGGCAAACATTTGTAGCATTGTCTTGACTTTGTTAACCTTGGTACGGTACTTGAAATTGGCAAACAGTGAAAGCTTGGCTTTTAAGATGAAATGTTGTAGATAATTTCATGCTAAGATGAAATGTTGCAGATAATTTCATGTTAAAATGGCATTTAGGTCCAAACATAGACATTATTTACTTGTAAGCACAGTTTGGCTATTACTGTAGATAAATAATTTATTTAAATGAAACATAAAAATCACGTTAGGTAATTAAATTGATAAGGTGTAAAGACTATGAATGGACTTACAATCTTCAAGGTAAGCAGCCAACTTAAGAATCTCAAGGAATGTCATACCGGTATTATAATTGTTAATTCTGAAAACTGAGCAAAGACAGTTAAGTAGCACATTGGTACAAGTATAATTTCTGATTAAAACAATTAATTAATTTATTCAAAAGAAAAATTTTAGACATGTTCAAGTATTTGTGCTTTCAATTTTACAAGATATCTAATGGAATACTATTTTAAAATTTAACACTCTTGATAGTTGATGCTTTTCAGTGGACACTGGGCAGGCAGTTTGAGATTTGGAAATGCATAAACAAAGTTGTTTGAATAAGAATTAGATAATCTAATGTATCCAGTTGATATTTTATGTGTTTTATGAAAAAATTTGCATGAAAGTGGAGGGAGTTTTCTTAATATCGAAATATAAATATGCAGTTTTGAGGGTGCACACTGCACAAGTCAGAAAGTTAAAATGAATCCTGGATTGAACAGGGCCCTAAAAATGAGACATAAGCAACCAAACATTTTAAAGACTTTATGTGACTGGCAGTATCCAAAAGCACAATTTGATGATTAGGATTTCTTTAAAGTTTTATACTGGATAACCAATATCAAAAACTCAAATGTTGTTCCAAAACTTTACAAAAAAAAACAAAACATTAAGCACCAAACAACTAGCATCTTTTTACCATTTAAGCTGCTATCATTCAGCCTTGTTGTGCACCAATGTCATATGAGTTTATACCATTTTAGCCTTCAGCCACTTGCTAATATTAAGTTTAGGCCATCATAGGCGGTAATCTAGGGAGGCCGGTGCCCCCTTAGGTCTGACACTGAAGGAGGCAAAATATGTCTAGCCTTCTCGATTTTTTGGCAAGTAATACCCACTTGGCAACAAGAAATCAGAAATTCCAGACTGAGATAGAACCAGAATGCGACAAAGACTTTTTTTTTGGTCTTCACATGAATTTGGGGGCAAAATTCCAGACAAATAGAATTATTAAGTTTAATCAAACTTTGCAAAAACATTTCCCCCTCAAAACTTGCTTAATCAACAAAAAATAAACGCCTATGAAGCTACACATAAACAAGATCATGCACACTGTAAGTTTCATATCAGAAATTCCTAACTGCTGGTCCACTGACTAATGTTGGTTGGGTAAATTTTGTGCCAGTATATAGGGGTTCTCTTTCTGCCTAACTAATTTCAATGTTTCAGAATCACAAGCACTGTAAACTTGTTAAGTTTGGTGAATTTTTTTATAACTTAACCAAGTTACAGCTGTTTGGCTTAAAATCATGAGTATAATTACTATATGGTATTTGGTTTATTCTAATCAAAATTAGGTGCAGTGAGCATGACAGCCAGCATAAAATTTATTTGTAATACAAAAAGAATACCTCAAACAGTCACGATTTCATTCAGAGTGTAGACAGGGTGTTATATACTGTTATAAGCATATCTTGTTTGCTTTGCGAAACTGCGTTAATAACTACAGATAATTGTAAAAGCTTGACATCCATTACGATCAGTCAGGATTACTTCCACTAACAGCTAGGTAGGTGCACTTGCCACCAAACCAAGCAGCTACATCATGTAGCCAAATCATCATGTACACTTGCCACCAAATGCACACATCATGTACAGTGTACACTTGCCACCAAACCAAGCAGCTAAAGCACTGCAGCCCAAGTCAAGAATGCCTGAAAGCCAAAGAAGCCATTTAGGTTTGTTTGGCATGGCAAGTAGCTCCAAATACTCAAAAGCATTTTTAACAATTGTGAAAATTATACCAAAATTTGATCTATTCTCTCCAATTTTTGTTGGCATTCCACTAACATTTTCCAGCCCTCAATGAACTACAGAAACATAAAACTAGAAGCATAAAAATACACCAGGACTCAAAAATGATTGAGCAATATTTACCTTTGCTGTAATTCTTCCACTCTGAAGCTAGGATCCAAAATAAAAATATACTTAGTCAAAACATATCCAAACTCTTCAATGTTTATGCCATTATCATTCAGAAACTGTAACTTTGGCTTCACATCTTTATGGAAATTTAGAGTGACCAAAAATCGTAATGATTCAGGATAATTTTTCTGAACAGATGAAAGATTCACCCCCAGTGTTAACAATGCTTGTAACAACCTTGAAGAATTAACATAGCATGCAAAATCATTAGAATTACTGGGCAAGACAGTTGGATTGTTGCCTTCCAAATCAGCCCTGAGACTTTGATCAAATTGTTGAAAGTTAATTAAAGATTCCTCATCTGATTGTAAGTTTTTTCCATGTGGCAAATTTGCATTAGAAACAATGGATTTTGAAACATCATTTTCAGATACTTTTGATTCTAAAACTCTTCTATTAGTTACTGATACAAACGAATGTACATTCAACATCAAAAATCTTACTGATGGTAAAACTGTTTCACATTTTTTAAGTTCTTTTATGAAAAGATGTTTACAACCATACCAGTATAATGCAAAGAAACTTGCAGTACAACCTTTAGACCTTACAAGCAAGTTCTGATGATTCCACACCGATAATATTCTACTCATATTTCCTATTAATAGTTGCTAGGGTACTGGTACTGTAATCTAACATAATTTAAAAGTAATTTGAATCAAAAACAAATCAAGAGAAGCCAATCTGCAAAGCACCTTGGACTGTGCATTGACAAAAAGTTAACTTGGACTGAACATATCAGCATCCAACAATCTCTCTTTGTGATTGGCTTACAGGCTTACTATCGGACCCTGACTTTTAAGCGAAAAAGGTGAAAAAATTTTTACCAAAATTTTTTTTAATTTATTAAAAAACAAGTTGTTTCTTAAAAAAAAGTATTTATATACAAATAAGATTTACTTTGATTACAATGTTAAAATTTTCGAAGCTTTTCATCTGACACTTACTATGTGGCTATATTTCATTTTGCTTACAATTCTTGTGTTGAGTTTCGAACTCGTGGTCTCTGCAAGCGCTCGGGTTGGTGAGATGTGATGCGCGCAGCACGTCTTGCTTGCCGCGAGACTTGCGGTGATTACGAGCTCGATCTCCGTTTTCTTTATTTTTGAACGTTGAGTGCAAAGTTTAATTTACATTTAATTTGCAATTTAAATACTTGGTTTTCAGTTAATAGATCTCAGTTGGTTTTTTTCCTTAGTTGTGGTTATAGGTGATCGATAAGAAGCACAGTTTTCAGTTCTAGTTTTAAGTTCTTTAAAGTAACCTAAGTCGATTAGCGATAACTACAAAGGATCGTCAGAAGAGAGAGCAGGAAAATGAGCAGCAACCGAAAAAAAGCCAAGCAGTGATTGGCAGGAAAAGGATCAATGAGAGAGCGTCATTTGTGTACAATCTTTAAACTGTACCTGAATTCTTTTTGTCTGCAGAGGGCAGGTAAGAAGTTTTGATAGAAGTGACTTTAAAAGCAAATAGATGGATAGCAAGCGAAAAAAGTTTTACAAAAAATTGACTTTTTAATGTATTTTTTGAATAAGAAAAACTGTTTTCCACTAGATGTTCATAAAGGTTTCTTACCTAATCCAGACGCAAACAATTTCCAGCCTGTGGTCTAAATTTTGCAGCGCATCTAGGGCACCCACATTTTCAACTTTTCCCCTCTTTTCTTGAGTTTTGTGACATTTTTTTGTGCTGATTCTGAAAATGTGCTTAAAAATGTGATTTGATCAACTTCCGGAAAGATATGGGGGGTTTTGACACACCACTTTTTCAAAATTTGGTTAAAATTTTGAATATCGTTTTTATTTAAGTTATGATACTGAGAGTGATTTTATTTGAAAGAGCATTTAGTTCTGTGCAATTACCATAAAAAAAATTGTTTGAATTGACCCAATGAGTTGAGAGATTTGAAGTGTTTTGTAAATAATTTTTTGTTACGCTTGAATGATTTTTGAAGCAAAGTTGCTTTTTACAGCTTTAAAAGCACTGCCATTGGCCTAATTTGAGTCAATATGACCAAGAGGCTTTGACTTTGCTCAAATGGAGAGTCAGAAAATCAGTTGGTATAGTTTACCAATTATATTATACTTGAGTGATTACAAAAAAGGCGTACCGTACTTCTTAGCAAAAATTGAGGCGTACCGTACCTTACCAACGTATCGTACCGTACTGCCATCCTTGGTGGTACTACCGTATTTTGTTTATTTTTTATCTGATACCTGCAGTCCCAAAAACGGCTCCTGCTAAAGTAAAAGGCATGCTTATGATGCAAGTTTTAAGCTAAGAGCAATTATAAATTCATGCAGTCGAACATGGAAATAGAGCAGTTGTTAACTACAGTACATAACTAGATGGAAGTTTGCCAGCAAACCCAGTGAACGACCGACGCATAGCTAATGCTGTGACATTCAAAAGTACTTTTCGTTTACCGAAAAATCAGCAATTATTTTAAAATATCGGACTATGGAATCTCCAGAAAAGTACAAATCCCAATGTCAAAAACTATCAACATCATCGTTTCTGATTCTAGAAAAAATAACCCATCAGGTTAAGCCAGCGTTTCTCAAAGCATGGATCGCGACCCAAATGCAGGTTGAACAAATAGAATAATCTTAGTAGAGTAGTGAAAATCCTATCTTATCAAATTACGTGCTAAACCAACATCTTAAGGGATTAACAACAATTTGTCTATTAAAGCTTCCGCCATCAGCACTATAAATACATATATCGTAGCTGAAGCGTAAATTCAAAATGCATACAAAGCTATTGTGTAATATCTAGTACATATTATTTATTTACATTAGACACTCTGCATTGTATTGGTCCCAGATCTATGTTTTTGCCTTAATAACAACAATTCTAAACTTTTATCTCGAAGAGACGACTATTTGTATTTTTAATTATTCGTCTTACAAATATCCAGCCTACTAAAAAACTGTTTTAGTTTAAATGAAAAGTAAAGATTTGGGGAATCTATGTTGTTTGGGGGGTTCTCGAGCAGGGGTGTCACCTCTTAACCATGCCAAAATATTTATTTTTTAGAGACTTAATATTAAAAACAATTAGCTCTCTATTAAGTGATTTAAAGAAATTGATTTAGGAGTGGTCGAATTTTTGGTTTCCTGGGGAAATGGTACCCTTAAACCATGTCAAAATATTTGTTTAATATTTAATACGTTAAAAAACTGTTAGCTTCTCAGCTTTAACCATTCAAAAAATTGAATTTTGGTGGGTTTATTTAGGGGAGAAGAGTTCTTGGAGCGGTACGCGCAAACTATGTCAAAATATTTGTCCGTTAAAAATCTGCTGATATCATAAAACACTGGCACCGTAGCTTGAGCCGTTCAAAAATTAATTTTTGGGGGGTCCACGAGGGGGTGGCACCCCCAAACTACGCCAAAATATTTGTCTGTTAAATATCTGCTGATATCAATACCAACTGGCATCCTAGCTTGAGCTGTAAAAAAAACCAATTTTTTGGGGGTCCATTTGGGGGAATCCCCAGGGGGACGTCGCTCCCCCAAACTATGTCAATGTGTTTGTATGCTAATTATCTGCTGATATCAAAACAAACTGGCACACTAGTTTGGGCCGTTCAAAAAATAAATTTTTGGGGGTCCCCAGGGGGATGTGGCACCCCCAAATTATGTCAAAATATTTGTCTGTTAAATATCTGCTGATATTATAAAACACTGGCACTCTAAGTTAAGCCATTCAACAAATTGATTTTTGGGGGGTCTATTTAAGGGGGTCCTCGGGGGTGGCACCCCCAAACTACGCAAAAATATTTGTCTATTAAATATCTGCAGATATAATAATAATAATAATAATAATAATAATTGAGTGCTTTATACTGCTTAACATGTACTGCATGCATTAGTTAAAAACTGTTACAGACAGTTGCTCGAAGCAGTTGAAAAAACAATTAAAAAGATAATGCATCTAAAAAATCAAATCAAAATTTCAGCAATACAAAATTCGAAAAATTGACATCGACGACTCTCACACAGTTATCAGAACAAACTGGCTCTTCTAAGTTAAGCCGTTCAAAAAACTGATTTTTGGGGGTATTTTTGGGGAGTGCGCGGGGGGATGTTGCACCCCCAAACTATGCCAAATATTTGTCTGTTTAGTGTTAAGTATCTGCTGATATGAAAAAAAACTAGCACCCTAGCTTCAGCCGTTCAAAAAATTGAGTTTTTGGGGCCCCATTTTGTGGGGGTTCCTGGGGGAATTGCCCCAAAAATTTTTGAGAGAAAAATTGCATTTGCAGCTCAAAAACTTTACACAGAAATTAAATTTTGATGTTTTGTGGTTTAGGAGACGAAGAGCGTACAAAATTTAGAAAGAAAGTACCAGTAGATACAATAGCATGTCAGCAGTAGCGTACGCAGGATTTTCGAAAGGGAGGGGCCAGAAAATTTGAGAATATTGAGAATAATGAAGACCAGAATAAAAATTTTCTATACCAAAACCAAGTTTGTTTTCCTGCCTAAAATTAGGTGAAGACCAAAACAAAAAAAGGTCTCCACTCAAATTTAGTCCGGTTTTTGGCCCACAATTACGTGAAGGCCAAAAAAAAAGGTCTTCGCCCACCGTTTTTGTGCTCAAACTCTCTGCCCAAGTTACAAAATGAGGATCCATGCCGCAATTTCACATACTATTTTATGCTAATTACACTATCCTGGCGACCTAAAGGGGTGGCATGGCCCAAAGGCCCCCCCCTAAATACGCCCCTGCATGTCAGCAGTAGTACCAGTAACAACAGTTTGCTAAGGTACGGAATGGTACTGTATAGTGCTATTTTGATTTTGTTTGACAATGACAGGAACTCAAACCTGATAGTGATACATCAGCAGTGGTGTAAAAATTAAAAAGTACAGTACCAGTACTCGATAAGTGCGATTGAGTAAAAGTTTTGTTAGTTGAACGAAAAACTACTTGAAGTAAATTACAAAGCATTGACCATAAAAAGTACTTCAGTACCGATAAAAAGTAGTGGGCCTAGTTTTAAATGAAGCCTAGTCAAAAGTACTAGTATGTCTGAAAGTGCTTAAGCAAAACAAACAAATTATTCAATCAACAAACTGTAGCATATGACAACCAGTCGACTACCTTCAAATCACTGCCATATGCCGGTAATGCTTGTAGCGCGGTAGAAATACGACAAAATACATTGAAACCCGGAAAAAATTTATAATAAGCTGAAATTTGGCACGATGACTCAGAACCATGCCCTGAGCTACCAAAAAAAAAAATCCTCATGTTTTGGATACGGGACTTCTCTCTTTTCCGGCCTTTAAAGTCTGCCATCTAGTGTCAAAGAGCCTTTACTGTCCAATAGCCAATCCAAAAGTTGTGGAAGAGCCAAATTTTGAATAGTAATTGATTTTTAAGTGAAGTTATAAACAAAGCTTCTTTGAAAAAGATCACGTCATTGTTGGTGACGTCATTGCCAAATTTGCGGTTTTTAAAAATGACGTACTATAAGCTATTCTGTATTGATGACTCAAATTGTGAATGAGAGTTAGCTGTTTGGCTCCAAACCAAAAATTGCTTCAATCAAATTGATGACGTCACAAACATTTTTGATGATGTCATCTCTTAAGAGTTTTAATCGTAAATTTGAAAGAGTGTTGGACCAAACGAAACATTGTAACACTTTGGAAATATCAGCATCATTATTATTTTGAGGTCTTAAGCCATCTTTGAGTCCTTGGTCGAGGTCTTGTCTGATTCTCCTATTAGCAATGATTCAAAAAACTAGATGGGAGTTTGCCTGCAAACCCAGTGAACGACCGACGCACAGCTAATTCTGTGACGCTCAAAAGTACTTTTTGTCTACCGTAAAATCAGCAATTATTCAAAAATATCTGATTATGGAACCTCCAGAAAAGTTGAGTCAAAATATTTGTCAGTTAAATATCTCCTGAAATCATAAAACACTGTCACCCTAGCTTGAGCCGTTCAAAAATTGATTTTTGGGGGTCCATTTGGGGGGTCCCTGGGGGGGGGGTGGCACCCCCAAACTATGTCAAAATATTTGTCTGTTGAATATCTGCTGATATCAAAACAGACTGGCACCCAAGTTGAGCTTTTCAAACAATTCATTTTTGGGGGTCCATTTGGGGGGTCCCCAGGGGGGTGGCACCCCCAAACTATGTCAAAATATTTGTCTGTTGAATATCTGCTAATATCATAAAACACTGGCACTCTAAGTTGAGCCGTTCAAAAAATTGATTTTTGGGGGTCCATTTGGGGGGTCCTCGGGGGGGTGGCACCCCCAAACTATGTCAAAGTATTTGTCTGTTAAATATCTACTGATATCATAAAACACTAGCTGGCACTCTAAGTTGAGCCGTTCAAACAATTGATTTTTGGGGCCCCATTTTGGGGGGTTCCCGAGGGGGTGGTACCCCAAACCATGTCAAAATATTTATCTCTTAAATATCTACTGATATCAAAAAAAAACTGGCGCCCTAGGTTAAATCGTTAAAAAAATTTATTTTTGGGGGGTCCCCGAAGGGGTGGTACCCCCAAATTATGTTAAAATATTTCTCTCTTAAATATCTACTGATAACAGAAAAAACTGGCACCCTAGCTTGAGCCGTTCAAAAATTTGATTTTTGGGGGCCCCATTTTGGGGGGGTCCCCGGGGGGGTGGTACCCCCAAACCATGTCAAAATATTTTTCTCTTAAATATCTACTGATATCAAAAAAAACTGGCACCCTAGGTTAAATGGTTAAAAAACTTGCTTTTGGGGGGTCCATTTGGGGGGGTTCCCAGGGGGGTGGTACCCCCAAATTATGTCTAAATATTTGTCTCTTAAATCTCTACTGATATCAAAGAAAAATGGCACCCTAGGTTAAATCGTTAAAAAATTGTTTTTGGGGGGGTCCATTTGGGGGGGTCCCCGGGGGAGTGGTACCCCCAAACCATGTCAAAATATTTGTCTCTCAAATATCTACTGATATCCAAAAAAACTGGCACCCTAGCTTAAGCCGTTCAAAAATTTGATTTTTTGGGCCCCATTTTGGGGGGGTTCCCGGGGGGGTGGTACCCCCAAATCATGTCTAAATATTTCTCTCTTAAATATCTACTGATATCAAAGAAAAATGGCACCCTAGGTTATATGGTTAAAAAAAAGTTGTTTTTGGGGGGGTCCATTTGGGGGGGTCCCCGGGGGAGTGGTACCCCCAAATTATGTCAAAATATTTGTCTCTCAAATATCTACTGATATCCAAAAAAACTGGCACCCTAGCTTGAGCCGTTCAAAAATTTGATTTTTTGGGGCCCATTTTGGGGGGTTCCCGGGGGAGTTGCCCCAAAAAAATTTCAGGAGACACAATTGCGTATGTACCTCAACAACTTCACACAAAAATTAGATTTCTATGTTTTGTGGTTTAGGAGAACTCGAGCGTACAAGATTTAGGAAGAAAAAAAAGGAAAAAAAAGGAAAAAAAAGGAAAAAAAAAAGGAAAAAAATAAGAAAAAAACCTCATCGCGGCCGAAAGTGGGTTGGTAGGGATGAAAGGATATCTTAAGACATATAACCATGAGAAATATTTTTTGCCGTACTTAAGCCGTTTTTGACTTGAACCGCTTTTTACGCCAAACTTTCGGGGCGGTTTTCGGGTCATAAACCCGAAGTCACGCGACCGATTGCCTCGAAATTTGGTACAAACATAAAACTCATTAATCTCAAACTGCTGTCAAAATTTCATGTAGTTAGACCAAACGGTTCTCGAGTTATAAGCAAAAGTCTGAAATCTCGCACTCATTAGTCAGAAAATGGCCGAGTAAAAACAAAGGAACACGCGACGCGAGCGTCGGTCGTTCCAATAATAACTAGCGTAATTATACGTAAATTAATACGAATATGTGCTGAGCACGATAATGTATCCGATAAGAACACAATTTTTACCGTTTTAAATGTCTGACAATATTATTATCTTAGGCAAAATAATGTCCGACAAATTATTATCAGGCATTATTTTGCGATATTATTGCCAGAGGTGGAATCCTCGAGGACGTCCTTGAGGATAGATTTTGAAGTCCTTGGCCTTGGCCTCGAAGATCAAGTTCTTGGCCTCGAGGCCTCAAGTCCTCGAAAATTGGCCTGTCCTCGGCTCGAGGATAGCAGTACTTTTTGAATTGTTAAAATTTTGTGTAGCGCTTGAAAAAGTTTTTGGAAAACGTTTTTTCGTGGAGATCGCTTGAAAAATTTTTGTGAAGACCTTTTTTTTTTTTTTGGCGAGCACATGCGCTTGTGTCCTTGGTCCTTGGCCTTGGCCTTGGCCTCGAACATTCCTGTCCTTGGCCTCGAGAGTGTCAGTCCTCGGAAAGGCTGTCCTTGGCCTTGGCCTCGGATTTTTTTGTGTCCTTGGCCTTGGCCTCGAGCCTTGTGTCCTCGACTTTACCTCTGATTATTGCAATGTATGACAAAATTATTATCGTAATCTATATTAACCACGCTAATATTTGACAATTTGTCGCCTTCATAATTTTTTTTTTTTTTTTCCTTGCTAAAGCTTGCATCTTAAACTAAAATTACAGATTAACTTTAACTGCGCGTGGGAGCTTTTTAATAAACATTCAAGGGCTTTCTTGATCAAACTGCAAAATGTATTACTTTATTTTAACCCCGTATTGGCAGTGTGGGCTAATTACTGCATAAAAGTAATGACACTACGTCACCAAAAATTACTGTAAAAAAGTTACAAAATTACCGTATTCGTTACTTCTCTGATAAAATAATTAGTAATTTGTCGTTACAAATTTCATGTTATTTTGAATGAAAAGTTCAGCAGAAATGACAACAATTTACATCACTATTTCTAATGGCGATAAACGAAAAAACAACTTGGATTTCGCCCGTGATCCAAGTATCATTGGAACGACCGACGCTCGTGTCGCGTGTTCCTCTGTTTTTACTCGGCCATTTTCCAACTAACGAGTGCGAAATTTCAGACTTTTGCTTATAACTCGAAAACGGTTGGGTCTAGCTACATCAAATTTGGACAGCAGTTTGAGATTATTGAGTTGTATGTTTGTACACAATTTTGAGGCAATAGGTCACGTGACTTCGGTTTTAGGACCCGAAAACTGCCCCGCAAGTTTGGCGTAAAAAGCGGTCTCAGTCAAAAACGGCTTGAGTAGGGCAAAAATATTTCATATGGTTGTATGTCTCAAGATACCCTTTCATCCCAACCAACCCAGTTTTGGCTGCGATGAGGTATATTTCTTTTTTTTTTCCTTTTTTCCTTTTTTTTCCTTTTTTTCTTCCTAATTCCTAAAAATTTTTTCTTCCTAAACAACAAAACATCGAAATCTAAGTTTTGTGTAAAGTTGTTGAGCTGCAAATGCAATTTTTTCTCCCGAAATTTTTTGGAGCAACTCCACCGGGAACCCCCCCAAAATGGGGCCCCAAAAAAAACATTTTTTGAACGGCTCAATCTAGAGTGCTACTTTTTTTGATATCAGTAGATATTTAACAGACAAATATTTTGACATAGTTTGGGGGTGCCACCTCCCCGGGACTCCCCCAAATGGCCCCCCCAAAAATCAATTTTTTGAATAGCTCAACCTGGGTGCCAGTCTGTTTTGATATCAGCAGATATTTAACAGACAAATATTTTGACATAGTTTGGGGGTACCACCCCCTCAGGGACCCCCCAAATAGACTCCCAAAAATCAATTTTTGAACGGCTCAACTTAGGGTGCCAGTGTTTTATGATATCAGGAGATATTTAACTGACAAATATTTTGACTCAACTTTTCTGGAGGTTCCATAATCGGATATTTTTGAATAGTTGCTGATTTTACAGTAGACAAAAAGTACTTTTGAGCGTCACAGCATTAGCTATGCATCGATCGTTCACTGGCTTTGCAGGTAAACTCCCATCTAGTTATACAGTTATAGTTTTCATTATGCTGCCTCTTCAATGCGGTTCAGTGCTCACCACTATTATTTTGATTACTGTATTACGTCTGAGCATGGATCCCATGGTTTGAGTAGTACAGAATTGTTTTAAAACCAAGCAGGTTTCGAATTTCGGGTCTTTTGTTTCTGCGGTCAAGGTCATATTGCAACAAGCCAGCTTCTGCAGCTCTTGGAACGCTGAAGTCAGGTCACGCTTACGCTATAATTCAAGAAGAAAATCAAGGAATAAAAATTTTACTACAAAAACAAAAGTATAAAAGTACTGCAAAAGTTTAATGTTGTAATTAACTCCAAATTTATTGCGCTCCCTCAGGTTTTGATAAATAATTTCTATGAAGTCGCTAAATATATGCTAACAATCTAAATAACACGCTTAAGGTAATTCTCACATAACAGTACTACAAAGATAAAAAATTGAAAAATTATTATGTGATTGATCTGTTTGTTGGTCGAGCGGTAACGCGTTTGTCTCTGGAGAAGGAGGTCTGAAGTTGAAATCTCGGGCCGGTCAAATCGAACACAGTGTTGCCAACAGCTCGCCACTGCTGCCACATTTCTTTGAAGAATGCTGTGTTGCGTGGGCGCAATGACGTGGAAATAGGCCTCGCCAACTTGTTCTACGCTTCGGCGTAATACGGCGAGTATAATGAAAGATTTGATCTATCGCAGTCCGGTAATATTTTTAACATTTATTATCTTGATAGTACTTACAGGCGGAGCCAAGTTTACCGTGTGGAAAAAAGGCACGCTCCATATTATTAAACTGGAAACTAACAGTTTCTCTTTTTTCCTCATTGTTCATTTGTTCTAAAATATGCCGATTCATTCAATGAGCGTGAATTTTTTCTTCAGGGTTCACTTGTTCTACGGATATGTCCAATTAAATCAGTCGAATACGCGTGACCGCAACAACTTTTCCAACAAGAGCAAACTTTTTTCTTCAATGCTCTTCTCCTTTTCTCCGCGTGTTTGTTTTTAGTCTAAAAATAAAAAGTCGATGATGGCACTGTGCCTGAAGCAATATTGCGACTCCTGAGCGGCGAAGTTTTTTAGGTTATTTACGCTCTATTTTCGACAGAAAATAGGACTCCTAAGTGGTGAAAAACTTTTTTTTTGGTCAACAAATTTTGTTGGCAGAAAATGTGGTAAAGCGTACGACGCAAAGTAAATTTAGTCCCGCCTACTGGTATCACCTCTCTTTAGTTACTAAAAATACTATAAAAGTTGATTTTATGAAAAACCGTGTAAGTAGGCTATACGGGGGATGAATAAGAATGAACAGCGTAAGTGTGCGGATGATGAATTATTATGAACAGCGCAAAAATACATCAGTGATTTCAGGTCAAAAGTCACTCCTGGCGTTATTGGTCAAGCGGTAACGCGTTCGTCTCTTGAGCGGAACGTGTGAGGTTCAAATCTCGGACCGGTCAAATTAGACACAGTTTGGCCAACAACTCGCCACCGCTGCAATCTTTTTTCGAATGGAGCTGTTTTACCCGGGCGCAATGACGTGGAGATGGGCCCCGCAAACTCGTTACACGCTTCGGCGTAATACAGCAAGTATAATGAAAGGTTTAATTTGATTTATAAAGAGGTGGTTGATGATTTTATTCGCTTTTTGCAAATTTATCTGTGTTTATAATGCGTTGATTTTTTTCTTTGATATTTTTTGGAAAGAGACTGTAGTTTTCAGTTTTTGTTTTAAAAATTTATTTCGCACAAAATGTTTAAAAATGTTATCTGTTTTGGACAAATACTGTCCTTTTTTTATTTTGATGTTGTAGGTATTTGAAAAATTTTACTCATTGGCATATGAATAAATAGCGTATTGCAATACCTACCTTCGGTTTTTGCACAACATTGAAAATTGATACTACGCAAAGTTAGATAATAATGTTAACCCAAAATACGGTAGATTATTCAGATCGATGTCAGTTAATCAAAGATACAAAACAAAACTTTCGTAAAGCCTGGGCATGTTTATAATTAAGCAAACAGGCAACAAAATGCCACCACCGAAATCTCCTTCTTGAAACCAGCGGAATTAAAAAGCTTGACCGCATATTTTCTATTGTTATTGCTGTTTTGTTGCATCCGTAGGAGCTCTATCAATGATCGATCGTCTTGGACGAAACTAGCACTGCATGTATAAACCATTCTTGCACGCAGAAAAACATTCGGCCCATGGTACAACCGTGCGTCATTCTCAACAAAAAACAACTTTTTTAACTGGCTAGAGATTTAAAATAAGCAGCCAGTCAAGCGTTTCTACTGGATGGTAATATTTACAAAGTAGTTTGTAATTTGCAATTTTGCCACCTCTAGAAAAGTAATAAAATTACCACCAAAATTACTTTTTTGAAAAAGTAGTGTCATTACCGTAAAAATAACTAAAAAAGTAATTCGTTACTATAGCAATTTGTTATTGCTCACCGCTGCCTATTGGGAGGTTTAGATTTTATCTGCGTGACTACTACACCAAAGTTTTACTGACAAAGCAGTTTTTGACTTTTGAATCGACTGAATTCACAATATAATTCTCCCCAAGTTTAAAGCTAATAAAAATAAAAGTTGCAATGTTTTGTTTGGTCAAAGACTGTTTCAAACTAGCAATCAAAATTCGTTACAGAAGACGTCATCAAAAATGCTTGTGACGTCATCACAAACGATTTTGACGTCATCACTTTGATTTAGGCAATTTCTTATTTGGAACCAAAAACCTAACTCTCACTGACAATTCGAGCCATCAATATGTCATTTTTCATAAAATTTTGGCAATGACGTCACCAACAATGACGTCATCAACTTTTCAGTAAATTTTTTTACACCTGAACTTGAAAACTAACTATTATTCAAAACGTGGCACTTTTACAACTTTTGGATTGGCTGTTGGATAGCAAAGGCTCTTTAACACTAGATGGCTGACTTTAAAGGCCGAAAAAGGGGGACGTCCCGTGTCCAAAATGTGGGGATTTTTTTTGGTAGCTCAGGGCATGGTTCTGAGTCATCGTGCCAAATTTCAGCTTATTATAAATTTTTTCCGGGTAAAAGCTATTTCTACTGGACTATTGGTTTTCTAACCCTTCACTCTCTCAAGAAGTCGTGAATTATTAATTATTATTAATTGTTAATTATTAATAAAGTGCATTGCATATCAGCAATTTAATTCACTTTATCGATAAATTAAAGTTAGAAAGAAAATTTTGCAGATTTGTGTTAATTTAAAGCAAGTTTTTGATGACATTGCCTATTGATGGATTGCACGTGACGTCATCGCGCTGCTAGCAAAACCGCTGGACGTCAAAATCGCAGATCGGCGTTATATAAATGCATGCGAAAACACTGTTAGCGAAGACAATAAGGCGTATTTTCAGGCTCTAAATCAGTTAATTCTTTGTAACATTAAAGTTAGATGCTAGATAAAAGCCTGTAAAAACTGAAAAAGATTTTAATTGGTAAGAATTCAGTTTTTGTTTGCTTTTTTCAGTGACGTAAATTCGGCTTGCTCTAAAGTAACCTTGGGAATCATGTAATATAGATGGTGGTAGCTAGCTTTGGTTATCAAATTTTAGGTTTACAGTAGACGGTGCTAAAATGCAACAGTTGCATCTCTTTTATTTCAATTATTTGTGACAAAATTAGCGCATTTTTTAACTTTTGCAATTTCATAAGTCTATTTCGAAGGATCTGTGGTGATTTTTACATTTTGTATTGTCATTAACGGCTTAGCGCTATGGTTGCTAGGAATTGAAACGTAAAAGAAGCTATCTCCACTGAATTATTTTGTAAAGTTGTCAGTTAAATTTTAAACGAATCTTTTAACTGGGCTCAATGTATGTTTGATGAAACCTTAATTTTCTTCTATTTCGACTCGAACCAGTAGTTGTTAAATATTATTCATAAATAGTGCTTAAATTAAACATTAATCTGCAATGCGGTATTGCTGTGGCGTAGATTTTATGTATTTTAGGATATGGCCAAATCTACGGTGTGAACCAAAGCTAAAAACCTGCAAAGTAGATAATTGCCTGCAAAATAAACGATGAGAATTCACAAAACTCATAACTTTTTAGACCCACTGAGCTATGTAAGCTGCTTAAATTGCTCCTAGTAGCTTTCAACTAAGACCAGGCTATCTACAAAAGTTTACTTTACAACGAAATTCTTTGAATATGCCCACCGAAGGAATTATGCATCGATTTACGGTAACGTCCTATGCTTTGTAATGGCATTTTGACGTCCGATCGTTCTGGCGCGAAAAAGCTATGACGTAGCTGCAATCCATCAATAAACAAGCAAAGAACACTCACTGCCAAATCTGAAACACTTTCTCAAAAATTTTGTTTTTTAATACCTTAGTGTTGATGTACAAGTACCGCAAAATGAGGAATTTTTGATAACTACGATAACATTATCAACTGTTTAGTGAAGAACTTAGACAATTCTAGGAGGGAATAGCTGCTTTTCTGTTATTTGGGTTATGTTTCTACTTACCAGTTTCCAAAATCACTTTTTGATGAGGCCACGTTTAACTTTACTCTTTTTGACTAAACCTTCAAATCCATGTATAGGTTATTGTTGTTTCGTATTTCATACATTGCAGTGCCAGAACAAAAGTGCTTATTTATCCAGAAATTTCACAATGGTGGACAAAGAAACTACTAGAGCTTCAACAAACAAAGGAAAAATTTTGTTTTATTAAGCTATTTCAAAGCAAAGTAGCTTCAACTAGGCTATCAACAAGCATAACTACGCAAGTTCAACACCTTGTTCCATAATGTAGTTGTAGTGCTACCCGACTCCTGCTGAGCAATTTTAGTGCCGATAAACGTCGGAGAGATCCAACCGTCACGCCATACCCCAAGCCTTGACTAGAAGTCAAAGATTGAGAGGAAAATAACTAAAATATCACTTCGTGGTCTTGAACGATTCCACGAAATCAGCGCTCCTTTCTACGCAAATGAGCTGTCGCCAAACGTTGTGTTGTAACTCATCCTCAATTGTGAGTTTGGTCGAAATGGCAGGACAAGCGTCCTAGATGGGAATTGACAAGAGAATTCACCCGAAGCTGCTCTTGGTTACTACTCCTTAATATTATTTTGAAACTTGGCCCTGGATCAGCTTGGAACGAAGGTTTTCAATCTGGGATGTTCTTTTATTATTGAACAAACAAACTTTATGGTGCCTGCGACTGAAACTTTTTAGCGGTACGGAACCATATTAATTAAACGTAAAGTAGTGCGTTGTACCATTGTCAATTGTTTTTAATGTTAAAACAGTCCAGCCAAAAATATACGTTTATTTTTGCAGTCGAAAAATAAATGTTATATTTCTTATCACATTTGTGATTTGATCCGTCCGATCCATTTTGTTTCAAATATTTACTACGCTAATACTGCATGAGATGCGCTAAATCTCCATTAAACAATAAAACCTGAAAGTCGTAAAGCAGTAGCTGAAACCAGTGGCACAACGGAGAGTCTAGTAAAAGAGCTGAAACCTCCCTTTAGGCAAACAAAATGGAAAATTTCACCCGTGTTGTTCATAATATAGAGATTCGATAGGTCCTGCGATTGAACGAAATTGCGAGGCATGGTACAGATAATGACCATTTATCATAAATTGTAGTTACATTTTATTCACCAAGTTACCTTGGCCAGAAGAGAGCAAAGGGACCTTTCGGTCTTCGAGTTAAGCTGTCATCTGTCTACCACACACCGTGGAGGCTTCATGTTGTCTCTTTGATTGCTGAACGTCAAGCAGAGAAGCTTTGAATATCAATTTTTATAGTGTTTGGTTTGACCCGATTGTGAATCGAACCCGGGTCTACCGTTTCAGCTGCAGATGCTCTATCCACTCGACCATAGGAAATACCGCCAACTCCGTTGACGGGGACAATACCGGATCCAAAATGGGATGATACAGTAAAACAGAGTTGTGAGTTGGACTGGGCTTTTCGGGTCGGGTTCGGGCCTAAAGTTTTGGGCTTAATTGGGCCTGAGACTTGCTTTTTGTTTTAGGTGCACAAAATTGTAATCAAAATAACTTGGCAACATTACTAAATTTTTCAGACCTAACATAACTTTCGGTTTTTTCGGTCATGATTTGGGCTTCAAATTAGTTTTTGGGTTCGGGCTTATATTTTCGGGCCGGGTTCGGGCCTGAACTAGTCGGCACGTTTACAACTCTGGGTTGAAAGACAATGTATATGTATGCAAGGTTTCAAAGGTGTTTTGGGCTATACTGGTAAATGAGAGCAGAAATGACTAAAGTTATTAAATGCGAGCAATTCTTTGAAATACCGGAAGCTCCAAAAACGCGAAAAAATTTTTTCACATGATATTAAAATAGTGATTTTTGCAAAGACTAAAATCGGCTAGCTGGGGGGGCTTCGGCTCCAGACTCCCGTTGGTGATTTGCCTGAGATGCCTCAGTCTACTCGACTCTCCATTTATTAAATATTTTGTTTTTTCGTGCAGAAAATTTTAGCTCTTCTCGGAGCAAAATCGTGGTTGCGCGCCTGGTAAAAAGTATTCTTGAAGTAAAAGTTGTTTGAAATTTGAGTTAGTTAACGCTTTTAAATGGCTATAACTTTCTGATTTAAATCAAATTTTTTGTTATACTCGCAGTATTACGCCGAAGTGCGTAACGATTGAAGGGAGCCCATCCGCGCGATTTCGTTTGCGGGCAACACAGCTCCTTTCAAAGAAATGTCACAGCACGATGGCGAGACTTTAGCAGCACTGTCCAACTAGACCGACCCTGGATTTGAACCTTTGACCTCCCGCTCTAGAGATGAACGCGTTGCTGCTTGACCAAGTGGTCGGTGTTTCTGATTTGGTAGAGTTCATTAATGTTATTGGTATAATTTGGACAACAAACAGCTACAGTTAAAAATCAGCCCTCGAGGCTAATTTACTTTGGTAGTAAATTAATTTGATTTGACATGAATTTTTGACAATGGTAAATTACTTTGATTTGACATGAATTGCAAAACCGTTCTACCAAGTTCGCCTGTTAAACTAGAATAGTGAAAACCTGCCTACACCACCCATTTTTGTTTCCCTGAAAAAAAAGCCGATTAGGTAAGCGCGGAACGGAACACTCTAATGTGAATGCTCCATCGTTGATGCTGGCTTCTGTTCCGCGTTTCCGTGCTACCGCGCGTTTTTTTCCGTATTCCGTTAACGTTTAATCGCGCTTGGGTGAACCGCGCCTAAGATGCGCTGGATGGATAGGCAACTGGTAGGCTTGTTGATAATTTTGTTCCAGTGGTAATACTCTAGGCTACTGGTATTGCATACTGCGTAACACCAGATGCTAACAGATCAGTAGCCTAGTCAAACTGTAAGCAGGTACAGTAGCGTACTTAAAAGTTGAGTTGAACCAAATACTGTAGCCTGATCCCTGGATACCTGTACTGGTAATGATAGAGTACCAGTATATCGTAGCCGTAGCCTACTACTGACTGGTACAGTAGGCCTACTTTAGCTTTTTGAGGTATAACCTGTTCATGTAACTCAAGGCTTTTGTTGAGTTTGCTTTTGTTGCATACCGTATATCAGATACAGTACCGGTAGCCTACCGCCAGAGGTGGGCAGCGCAAGTCATAAAAGATGCACCTCAAACGCATGCGCAATTGCAAGCGCAAGTGTGAGGTTTTGAAAAGTATAATTTCAAATGACTCACTGCTTAAACTGCGCTAGGTTACAGTACGAAACCAATATTCAAAACGAATTATGCACGCTACCAAATTAGCAAACAAAAGATTATTGATTTCCTTTAAAAAATACAAGGGTTTGAAAATGTGCATCACTTAAGGTGCGTTTAGACTGGACGCAAAGCGACGCGAAGCATCCAAAATTTGACGTCATCGACAGCTGCGAAAGATTGCAACCGGTTGCAACCTTCGCGAGCAGTTGCGCAACATTGCTTGGTTGCAGGCTAGAGTAAGATAACCTAGATACTAAATCACTGATTGGATTTTTTTGATCACAGTTTGCTAGAAAATAATGTAAATAGTATATTTGTATGGTTTTAGCGCCTATTTATCAGTCCAAAGAGTAGGTTGTTGGCAAAGTTAGATTAGGGATAGCCCTAGGCCAGCCAAGTTAATTTGGATCTAGACAGCTAAGGCTATAAATCCTAGAGTGATTTTTTATAGCTATGCTTGATCTCAGAGCTTCATTATAATAAATTCACCAAAGCTGTAGGCCTAGCCCCACGGCATCTAGCTTTTAAAAGCAAAACTTTTTATTCTGTGCAGCATAGCAGAAGCTATTGTATCAGTCCAGTGGTCCTTTTGGCTGAGCAGCTTTTGCTTGTTTTTTTTGTCTTAAACTAACATGGTGTTTTTTTTTTTCAGAATATAAATTAACCCACCAACAGGCTAGCTTTGAATGTGTTGATAGTGTTTTTACCCATTGTTTGTTAGCTTGTTGTTTTAAAGGTAACCACAATTGAACAATTGCTTGAATACTGGAAAATTCGCAAAAGCTTTTTCGCTGTCTACTTGGCCAAGCCAACTTGGTGAATAAAACTGTATTTAGAATTGCTTTTAAGCTACATACAAGATCTAGATAGATACAATAAATCAAAAAATTTCTATGAACTTTTGGATTGGCCTGATTAGTAATCACTTCTTTGAATAGCTACGAACACATGGAATTTTTTCTTCTGAATGTCCTCTTAAAAGTTTTCTTGTTTCTGAAGGTTTGTGACAATGATCAAGTTGAACTGGAAGCAATGGTTTTTGGCTCCCCCAAGTTTTATAATCATAAATATTGTAGTCTGGTAGTGATTTTTCAATCCAGTCCTGTGTGACGAAAATAGAAATGTCAAGTGTGTTAAATATTCATTTACTGTGTCGTTGTGTAATATCTGAATTTAGTTGTTTGTGAATTTCAAAACATTTTTAGTGTCTCTTAAAGTTTAACTACTTTAATTGGTGAATAAAGTGACAAAGTAAGTAATTTTAAGTCTGAAGTTCAATCATTACAATTACAGTCAGTGTAATCAGATAGAACTAGAAAGCCAATATATATCTAACGAGTAGAAATAGAAAGTGAGTTCTATTTTTTGCTGAAGTTACTGTTATTGTTAGAGAAATAAATAGCCGCCAAACAAGTCCATTAATATTGTTCCATTCTCATTAGTCACCACTAAACAAAAAACTTGATTCAGAATTTATAATAAAAATAATTGGACTGGGGAAGGAAGCGTCAGTTACATGAAAATGTGAGAACTGACAACACTTTTATTCAGATGCTTGAGTAATAATTTTCACATAAAAAAATCTAAATGTTATTTTTATCAGGAGCATAACCAAAAACTTGCTAAGAAGAGGGGGCTTGACCTTACAGCTATAAGTTTGTCTGTATCTTACAAATGATGGTTTGGAGCGAAGCCCTCAAACGCAACCGTCGCAACATACTGGTACCGCAAGAAAATGCACACTAATAAAATACTCTCGAAAGCATTTACCTTAACTTCGCACTAAACATCGATAAGCGCTTTGCTAGCGAATAAAAAATCAAACGTAGTTTTAGAGGCTGATTTTTCCTCAAAGGAACTGCTGGTATTACTGTGCTAAAATCTTGTCCTTCGATGATGGTGTCAAGTCATGCAAAAACTGCAATGTTTTTTTGCTTTCTCCAGCAAATCAACACAGCAATCCATTGCACAATAAGCAAAAAATCAACTACATAACTGATGACAAATCCAGCTTTCAGATTCATCATAGCGTTAACATAGGGAGTCTTCATAAACAGCAGTAAATAACAAACACAAACAACTGTTTCAGCTTACTACAGGTATCATAGCATGCTTGCCTGAAAAAGAAAAATCACATTAAAAAAACAAGATAGTTTACACTTTAAATGTACCTGTAGACTAGCCTATTGGTTTACACTCTACAAGATAGATCTACCAGTACCATAATGAGACATGAATGGTGAAAGGGTTAAGGATTTGTTAACTGAGTAAACACCTAAAGAGAACTTTTGATATCTGCTTCCAGCTTTTTGCGTTTCTGCATTAAAGGCTGTGAATCATCCAGCCAATTCCGGTGGTTTACAATAGCTAAAATTGAACTATAATTTTTGATATTTTTTGTTTTAATTTTGGGGCTGCGGTTGCAAAAATATTCAGCAAATACAAAAAGATGTCCCCCCAAAAAAAGTTTTTGGAAACTCTGAGTTTTGTTCTTCCCGCCAAAACCACAGTTCTCTAAACTATTAGGCCTTCTGTAATCTTATTAAACTATTAGGCCTAACTATCTCTAAACTATTAGGCCTAATAGTTCAGAGATAGTTAGGCCTAAACTATTTAGAAATAAACTATCTCTAAACTATTAGGCCTACCACAGTTCTCTAAACTATTAGGCCTATTGTGGTTTTGGCGGGAAAAACAAAACTAGAGTTTCCAAAAATTTTTTTCGGGGGAACATCTTTTTGTATTTGTTGAATATCATTGCAACCGCTGTCCCAAAATTAAAACAAAAAAAATCAAAAATTATAGTTCAATTTTAGCTATTGTAAACCACCAGAATTGGCTGGATGATTCACCGCCTTTAAAACCCAGAGCTGTCATCGTCAAAACAGATTATGGCAAGTTTTCAGTGGAAGCATTGGAATGATCTAAACAAAGCATTGATAGCTAGTAAATAGGCTAAGTACTACTACGTTTTTGAAGAAATGACTTGTCTTTTCATTTCCAAATTCGATCTGGTACTTCGTTTTTCCCTTATACTTTACAAACTTTTTTCTTAAGATTGTTTTGTTGCCTAGGCTATTAGTCTGGACCAAAGGTGGAGTCCTCGAGGAGTCCTTGGCCTCGAGGACAGATTTTGAAGTCCTTGGCCTCGAAGGTCAAGTCCTTGGCCTTAGCCTCGAGGCCTCAAGTCCTCGAAAATTGGCCTGTCCTCGGCTCGAGGACAGCACTAATTTTTGAATTGTTAAAATTTTGTGTAGCGCTTGAAAAAGTTTTTGGAAAACGTTTTTTTGTGGAGATCGCTTGAAAAATTTTTGTGAAGACCTTTTTTTTTTTTTTGGAGAGTACTTGCGCTTGTGTCCTTGGTCCTTGGCCTCGAGCATTCCTGTCCTTGGCCTCGAGAGTGTCTGTCCTCGGAAAGGCTGTCCTTGGCCTCGGATTTTTTTTGTGTCCTTGGCCTCGAGTCTTGTGTCCTCGACTCCACCTCTGGTCTGGACTCTTCTTCACGGTTATTGCGTGATAACATAATACAGACTCAATCTTCGTTTTAATTCCAGCGCGCTATGACAAAACAGAACCTGTGATTACAATAGTAGCGCTTCAATAATAAAGTACTCAACGCTTTCTGCTCATTGAATGCATGTTAAAAGTAAGTTATTAAAATTAGCCTATGAAGTGACCTGTCGCGAAGATTAGCAACCACTTGCGAAGGTTGGCAACCTTCGCGAATGACGTAAGCGACCACTCGGGAAGGTCGCCAACCTTTGCTTCGCGTTGCTTCACGTCCAGTTTAAACGCACCTTTAATCTCTTTGGGCAAAGAGCATGTTTAATGTTTATACCTACCGAAAGCAATATACTCTCAACACTCTCACTGAAAGGAACCGGGGTGTTCAAAATTCCACTGATAAAGTCATCATGTGGTGGTACCTAAGCGAACAATTTCGGAGTTCGTGGTCACTGTTTTTTTCTAATGGCTTGTCAAGAAAATCCTTTACAAGGTTCGATATATATTTTATGCTTTTGAAACTATTAGCATAATTCTTTAACGAAGGGAGCACGCAAAAAAAACATCGTCTTGTTTTTTTGTTCATAGAAATTGAACCATCTTTAAGAAACTTAGTTATGAAACTTGTACCAATGCTGTCACTCGTGTTTGCAATATCTTTGAAGTTTTTCCGGACAAGCAAAAAAGCTCTGATTAATAGTTTTTATTGCTTCTTGTTTTTGAATTACGGCGAAAAAGTCGGACTGTTGCGAGTAACGCGTTTAATGCCTACAGCTAGTATAAGATTTTTTAGAAACGAGTAGCATATTTCTAGAAAGACAATTTCAAAAGTAAGTAATTTTTCTGTTCAAAATTTGATTTTACAACCATTTTTTAAATTACTTAATCGGAATTTTTTTTTAAAAAATCGGCAAAAAATATTTTGGATAAAAAGTTTCAGCGAAAGAAGACCCCTGCTGTAAATCCAATAAAAGGTTTGCAAGCAGTAAACGAATGGAATTTTCCATGACGAGGCTTTTTTGAGTCTACCTCGTCATAGGCGTAGCCAAGGGGGACAAAAGGCTCTCCCCTCTTCCAACTGAAATGCTACCAATGAAAACAACAATAACAACAGGCCCTATGTTTTTTCAGTTTCTTTTTTGCATTTTTGTGTATACAAGTGGAGAAAAACCAAGACCTAAAGATAAATGACAGAATTTCATAATATATTTTGAGCATTAAAGGCGGTGAATCATCCAGCCAATTCCGGTGGTTTACAATAGCTAAAATTGAACTATAATTTTTGGTGTTTTTTGTTTTGATTTTGGGGCTGCGGTTGCAAAGTTATTTAACAAATACAAAAAGATGTCTCCCGAAAAAAGTTTTTGGAAACTCTGAGTTTTGTTTTTCCCGCCAAAACCACAGTAGGCCTAATAGTTTAGAGAACTGTAGTTTTGGCAGGAAGAGCAAAACTCAGAGTTTCCAAAAACTTTTTGTCGGGGGATATCTTTTTGTATTTGTTGAATAACTTTGCAACCGCAGCCCCAAAATCAAAACAAAAAATATCAAAAATTATAGTTCAATTTTTAGAGGTGGAGTCCTCGAGGACGTCCTTGGCCTCGAGGACGTTGTGGGAATACGATTAACTCCGTCTTCACATTTTGAAGTCCTTGGCCTCGAAGGTCAAGTCCTTGGCCTTGGCCTCGAGGCCTCAAGTTTTCGAAAATTGGCCTGTAAAATTTTGTGTAGCGCTTGAAAAATTTTTTGGAAAACGTTTTTTTGTTTTTGTGAAGACCTTTTTTTTTGGAGATCGCCTGAAAAATTTTTGTGAAGACCTTTTTTTTTTTGGAGAGCACTTGCGCTTGTATCCTTGGTCCTTGGCCTTGAGCATTCTTGTTCTTGGCCTCGAGAGTGTCTGTCCTCGGAAAGGCTGTCCTTGGCCTTGGCCTCGAGCCTTATGTCCTCGACTCCACCTGTGTACAATTTTAATGACTGTAAATCACCGGAATTGGCTGGATGATTCACCGCCTTTAACCCGGGAAAAATTCAGGGTTGTTATCCCAAAAGTTGCTGCCTTAGGCCCTTATCTAATTATTTCGTGAACTTCATGCAATAACATGGCTACTTAGTTGCCATCTATTGCTCCAATTTCAAATAACAATCCACCTCCACCTCGCCAGTTTTCACGCGACAACATACTTTTGACAAAAAAAAAAAATTAGCTATGAGAAAAGCTTATTGAGCAAATTATTGAATTTGAAATGAGGGGGCCTGAGCCCCCTAATCGAACATGCGCTCCTAAACCTGGTTATTTTCATGATAAAACAAAAATATCCTAAGCTAATACTCGATCGATTATTTACTGCTAAAAATATTGAAAGAGGTAATGTACCAGAGGTGGAGTCGAGGACACAAGCCTCGAGGCCAAGGACACAAAAAAAATCCGAGACCAAGGCCAAGGACAGCCTTTCCAAAGACAGAAACTCTCGAGGCCAAGGACAGCAATGCTCGAGGCCAAGGCCAAGGACCAAGGACACAGGCGCAAGCGTTCTCCGAAAAAAAAAGGTCTTCAAAAATTTTTTTCAGCGATCTCCAATTTATTGGCGTACCCAGAATTTTTGATTGGGGGAGGCCTAAACCACAAATCACATGAAATGACGTCATCAAAATTTTTCCAAAGAAGAAGTTTTTGTGGGACAAAAGTATCGTAGGATGGAAGATCTGAAATCGTTGTTGCCTGTTTGCATGTAACCAGGATTTTGCAAAGGAAGATGGCTTAAACTAATAGTTGAAAAATGCAAATATCTAGGTGGGTGTGAGAGAGTTATATATTTTCATGGCAACTTTAGTTGCCACTGGCCAAATATGGAGTCAAATTTGAAGCCGTTTTGTAAAATGGTTAAAGGCGGTGAATCATCCAGCCAATTCCGGTGGTTTACAATAGCTAAAATTGAACTATAATTTTTGATATTTTTTGTTTTAATTTTGGGGCTGCGGTTGCAAAAATATTCAGCAAATACAAAAAGATGTCCCCCGACAAAAAGTTTTTGGAAACTCTGAGTTTTGTTCTTCCCGCCAAAACCACAGTTCTCTAAACTATTAGGCCTACTGTAATCTTATTAAACTATTAGGCCTAACTATCTCTAAACTATTAGGCCTAATAGTTCAGAGATAGTAAGGCCTAAACTATTTAGAAATAAACTATCTCTCTTTTCTGCCTAAACCCTCATCGAAAACCCAATGCTAGAGAAAAGCAAAGTAAAAGAGGCAAAGCAAAGGAGCAAAACAGACTTTACCCGTTTTTCCAATTCAATGCCAACTTCAAGAAATACTTTGACATCAACAATTATAGCATTGATGAAAACATGATACCAGAGGTGGAGTCGAGGGCCCAAGGCTTGAGGCCAAGGACAGCCCTTCTGAGGACAGACCTTGTCGAGGCCAAAGACCAAAGACACAGACGCAAGTGATTCAAAATGTGTTCTCCAGAACTCCGACTTTGCATGATATTATATTGTAACATATTATGGCTAGCATGGCACCAAGCGATGCGGGGAAAGCCCATTCAGTTTGGGTTTAAGTTATGTTGTCTTGCATTCAGTGGTGGTTATTTTTTTTTGCAGAGCCTTATTGTGAGTCAGATGCCTTACTTAGAAACACTGGTCTGAGGCAGGGTGGTGATGTTGTATCAGGTCTCATTAAATAGTGTGACTAGCAGAGTGGGTGCTACGTCACATTTGATAATTTTTTGACATATCTTCTTCTGCTTAGATATGTTGACGGAACGTGGGTTTGGTGGACATGGTACCACACGACAAAACCGTTTGCAAAATGCGGCTGTAGCAAACAGGCGATAAAGAAAACTGAGCGTGGCTCGAATGATTGTCCCGTGGACACTTTTTTCTTAAACCAACTTGACTTAGCGTCAAAGTGCATTACAAATAACTCCTAAAAATTTGAAGCTACTGAGGTACCAGAAGTTTCCCAATTTTGAGGTTCCCTAAGTCAATTTCCGAAATCTGAGCATTTTCTTGGCCAATCTTTAACGTAAATGACGTCATAAAACGTTTGTGTGACGTATACCTACTTTTACTGAGGCATTTTATAATTTAGTATCAAAGCAAATCAAAAAGATTATTAGTAGCCTACCGGTATCAAAAAAACAAAATTTGATCAGCCTGTAACTCATTTTTCAAAAAATGTGGTTGATGACGTCTCAATGATGACGTCATCAACTCAAAGCCAATTTTTATAAAAAGTTTTGGTGAACACCAACCTGCATGCAAAATTAGGTGTTTCTATAAAGTTTGATTTAGAAGTTAGATCGGCACATTTTCTTGAAATTATAAAAACAATAAATTTTAACTCCATTTACGGCCGTTGGCAACTAAAGTTGCCATTAAACAACTAAAAAATTATAACGGAAAAAAAATTTTTTTTTCATACAACATTATAAAATAGTTACCATAGCATCACATCAAAAGGATTTTTTAAAATGTCAATTTTTTGACCTCGGCGTTTAATGGGTTAATGCCATTGGATCACATTTCGCAAGTGTTCAGAGCCATTTGAAAGCACTAGATTTTTGACATTCGAAAGCCAATTGAAAAAATCAAATTGTTTAATCCTCCTTTTACTTGCAATTTAAGTCCAAAACACGTTTAACATGTTGCATTTTGGTGTTAAATTTTAATTGTAAATGATTTGGTCCAGGTAGGGAAAAGTAAGGTGCATTGCCTCTGGCTACATTTTAGCAGTAAATAATAATCCACTCGAAAATTTTCCTTAGAGATTTCTGTTTTGTCATGAAAATAACCAGTTATAGGAGTACACGTTCGCCAGGGGCCAAGGCCCCCTCAGGTGAAGCTCAATGGTTCGTTCAATCAGCATTTTCCATGGCTAATTTTTATTTTTAAGTATTTTGTGCGTAACAATCGGCGAGGTTGGAGGTGAAGTACTGAATGGTTATCAAAAAATGGTAAAATAGATGGTTACGTCTACTAACCATGTTATTGCCGGGCCGGATTTACATCGCGCTAGGCCCCTGGCACTTTGGAGATTTTCGCAACATCTTTCTGCCAAATGTAGGTGAAGGCCAAAAAAAAATCTTACGATTTCAGCCAGGGGCCCCTAGCTGGTACTGCGTCATATTATGGTAAATCCGGCCCTGGTTAATGCATTACGTTCACAAAAAGGCTAGATGTGGGCCTGAGATAGCAACTTTTAGGACAAAATTGGCTGGCAAAAATTGAATTGAGGGGGACCTGGCGCCCTTGGTCTCCAATATTGTTAATTGGTTATACTGTTGTCAGCGAAAAATGCTAAAAAGAAACTGAAACTGAAGAAACAATAGGCTTTTTTTGTCACATTTTTGTCTTTGGTGAAATTTCAATTGGTAGGGGCCCCTGTCCCCCCTCTCCTTGCCTACGCCTATGCTCCAAATGAGGAAAACAAAAAAGGGGCTCGCAAATTTTCCGCAAGGTTTCTGGCGTTTTCCAACGAAATTTCAACTGTTCAAAAAATAGTGCTGTCCTCGAGCCGAGGACCGGGCAATTTTCGAGGACTTGAGGCTTCGAGGCCAAGGCCAAGGACTTCAAAATGTGTCCTCGAGGACTCCACCTCTATAATGTACCTTGCTTCTCCCATCTGGGCTAAGTCACTTACATAATTTAACCCCCAAATTCAAGATTTTAAACGTGTTTTGGACTTGATCTGTAGTAAAGAGAAGATTCACCAGTTTAATTTTTTCAATTGGCTTTCAAATCATAAAAATTTAGTTATTTCAAATGGGTCTAACCCAGTAAACGTGCTAATATCGGGACAATATTGTTTCGATATTATCTCGTATAGTCATTCTATATTGTATTGATATGGGGTTTCGATACTGATTCAACGTAGGTTTGGTCATCGGCAATGTATTGTTGCGATATCGTCATTCAATGCTGTCTGTATGTTGGCTCATATAGTTACGATATGGTTATCCTATACTGAACCTATGTAGAGCATTGCTGGAGCCCATATTGGGTTAATATGGAGTTACTATATAGTCACCCAATATTGTTTGTATAGTGTATAATATAGTCTTGTATTATTGCGATTAGGTCCTGTTTTTATTTCATAGTCATCCAATATTGTCTGTATATTGGCTAGTATTGTTACGACAATAATCGTGCATTTGCTAATGCTGAAATCTATATTGTTTGTTGAGTTGACACTACGTACAGTATGCAAATAGCCAAGCACGTGGAAATGCATCCCATTTAGCACAACATTAATGACACTCCAAAAACGCTGCATTAGAATAATAAAAGTTTGGATAATGGAATTGGGCGAGTAAAACATCAATGGTACCGCTAGTTATACTGAATGGTGATGGTCTGGAAGTGTGAATGCCCGTGAATTGCTTTGCTTTATTTTGTCTTTTACTGCGCTTTTTGTTGAATGAACTTGGCTATTATTTCGTTTGTGCAGTGCAAATTTGTATTTGCTTAGTGCGGTGGCAGCAGACGTGATAACTGCATAGTTTTTTTGCTGTCTTCTTGCCAAGTGACTGATTCTTGAAATTGATTAATTGATTGCATGCTCATCGGTCGGTGAGACTTTGAACACTGCCAGTTTTTTTTCTTCTGACACATTGGTCCCGCCAGTTCCTCATACCATTTTTTGCTTCTTTTTCTAGAGCATTTTCATCAGAACCCTTAGTGTGAGGATTCTTCAACACAGCTTCTGCAAACAAAAACACGAAATCGTAATTAATACTTTGTTAATATGCATAGGTGGGCACAAGTCCGTTAATCGTTAATCCGTTAATAACGAAGCTAACTTTTTCATTAACTCGTTAATCCGTTAAAAAGTTTTTTCATGTTAACGGACTAAATTAACTTCCGTTAAGTGCTGTTAACGGACTAAAGTAACTTCCGTTAAGTTCTGTTAACTTCCGTTAAGGTTTTTATCGTTAATATCATGCAGCTTCGTTGTGCATTTGAACTTGTTTTTATCTTGAAATTAGATTGGACTGTAAAATGTAACTTTCAAAACACAAAAAGACCACCATAGCAATAAATATTTCATTACAATCAGCTCAACAGCGTCAATACGTGTTCTAGAAGCGAGTGAATAAAAAGAAATGTAAATTACACGCAAAATGTTAACGAATTAACGGACTTCATTAACTTCCGTTAATTAAAGCTGAAAATAACGGATTAACGTTAACGGAGGTGTGAAGTTTATTAATGGACTAGTGGTTAACGAAGCTAACGTTTTGCGTTAACTTGCCCACCTATGTTAATATGTGATAGTGTTTGTATGAAGAATCCGCCTAGACTAGCGACTTCGATTTCCTTAAAAAAACCTCACATCAAAGTGATAGTCGTAAAAAATTTTGAAGGATTAACTGCAAGGAAAAGACAGAAAAACAATCAAAAGCATACCTGTTTAGAACACTTTAACAAACATACTGTAGTTTCCCACGAAGAGCGGACATCGACTCTCCAAACAATTCACCTTGGGGGTGGGTGGGGCGAAGAGAAAGGGATTTTGAACATAACAATGGCAAATCAGAGGTAAATATGAACAGGATTTTTTTCATTAGTATTGGCTTTTCTGCTACAACACGTTGTTAATACTGGCACAATGACGTAGTAGTAAACGCAATTAAAACAACCTTTTTGCTATCGGTGGGCTTACAATTACTCTCTTATCAAGCATATCGGTTCCAAAATAGTTTTAAAAAGCTTGGCATTTACTGTGTTAACGTGGCCACGTCAACAGTACAGACAGTTAACGGCTCCACCTTGATGCGGTGGACAATACGTGATTCTGTAAGCCCAAGTGAGAAAAAACACACAACGGCTACATCAAAGATTTAAATTAATTTGATACATATACAAACAAAAGTCGTACTTACTTATAACAGCGTTGCTTAAACGCTTATGCTGATTGAATGTCTCTTTCTGGACATCCGTTTTAAATGTTCCGCTTTTACCAGTCCAGTTAACGTACTCGCATAAACTGCTGGACGTAAGTGTCTTCATGACACGCCAACAGGCAGCTTTGACCAATGACCCACCAACGACTGAACTACCAATTTACCTAAAACAAATTGTCATGGATTACTACACTTTAAAACAAAGATTTACTTACGCACAAGACAATAATACTGCCCTTACAACGAGGTTAAATCGTCAAAATACAAACTAATACACTGTGGTGTTGGCTGCCTTTTTGATTTAGACGCAAACTTAAGAGCGAAGTTTCAAATGCTTTCTAAATAATCAAAAAAATCCCGATTTTGACTTTCACAAAAACTGCGCCCCTTTAAATGCATTACTTAAAAAGTTATCTAGCAATTTGCAAACAGGTTTTGCAATTTTCACCCAAATTTGAACGTCTCCCAAACGCATCTACAATTTGTGATTGTTGTTATCAACTTGAAACCGCAAAACGAAAGGTGGCAGTTGGCTACAAACGCAACGTTGGCGGGAGTAACTATGACTGATCTTAAGCAGTTACACCCACTTCAGCTTGAAGCAAATGCTGCTAATGACAACGCACTCAAGTTTGACAGACGTCCGAAAGTTGGGTCTGAATTATAAAACGTATTAACAAAAAGCTTGGTAACTTTTTAAATAAGGATTGGATGAAAAAGTGCGCAATTGGTGCCAATTTTTAAAAATCTTTCTTTGTTCATAAAAATATCAAACTACCCCAGAAGAATCCACGCACGACGCAGAAAAATTGCAAAATATTCTCACCGAAAGACGCTCATCTCTTCCAACTTTTTCAAGTCGTTTTTAGTTTGTAACGGCAAGACAATTTCTTCCGGAAGATCCGGAACCTGATTGTCGTTTCCCTCCTACACTTGGTAAATTTTATATGCAACAGGGGTCAAGTTCTTCAAGTCTTTCTCATATCTGTCATCTTAACATTCATTAGTGCCAACTCGTGAGCATAATTTTTTCCTGAAATAACAATTACATTACACATAAGCTTTACTAATCAACAAAAAGCGAAGTACAGTGGCATCAGCTAGTTGCATACACATCCCACAAACTTTTGTTCAGCGACGAGTAGCGACTGTCAAAGCTATATTTCAGTGAGTAAATACAGAACATCAAGCACTACGGGGTCATTGAACAATTAAATTCAAAATGAACGATATCATTCACCATTCTGTATCTATTGAATTATAATTATTAGCGAACTTTAGCGTCAACTTCGCTTTGTCGTAGCCGTACTTGTTTTCACGGAGCACAATTACGACAGTTGCTACTCGATATGTACTGATTAGATACATTAGGTCGTCGATTAGTGAATCAGCAGTTTGCGGTTAGTGATAACAATAAACATACTTTCGGTTTATATTTTTCGGCTACAATGACCAAACTGGTCTTCAAGTTCGTTCTAGAAGAACAGCAGTGCAGTAAATTACAGCGTTCTCTTTGAAAGCTGGTAAACTGCATTGTATTCTCGGTCGTACTCCACAGACTTTAAAATTAATATCTGCTGCTGCTTTTACGAAATGGTAAGCATTTAAGCGTAGCACGGAGGCTGACATTAACAGCAGTGTAAACAGATAGGTTAGTGAACTAAACTCTATTGTAAAATTGGTCTTGACGCTGTAATACCAAAGCTCCACATTCATTATCATTGTCATATGAAATATTTGAGTGAAATTTTTAACATACCTTCAGTAGCTTCTCGGTCTTGACAAGATGCATGCTCTGATCTGCTCGGAGTGATTTCAATTCGTTGTGGAACTAAAAAATGCTTTGCTATTCGATACTGCCACAACAAAAACAAACTTGTCAAACTATAGACTTCGACTACTAGTACAACGTAACTAAAGAGCAAAAAACAAGTACATGTTGCGTGATGAATAATTTGGATAAAGAAGCTGCTCTTTTATACCATACTGTTGTAAAATAACTTAGGCGATGTGTACATATAGCAATATGTAGATACATTTAGCCGAGATGGAGCTAGGCGTGTGGTTGTTGTATTTTTCAACAAGATTTATAAGAAACTACCACAGCTGAAACGTTTAAATAAGACTAAGCCTATGGTTCACAAAAACTTTTAATACTGTAAGATTTTTAACGTCACAACATTCTGGACATTATCTTTGAAATAACGAGTCAAATAAACCATATTTTTCAAGTTTGTTGGGAATGATAGCATTTTTATTTTGCTGAAGAAACTCGGTTTGATTCCTGTGTCGATCAAATCTATCACAAGTTGCCAACGGTCCGCCACTGCTGTGACATTCAATTGCGTAGCGCCATGAAGCAGAGATGGGCCTCGCACACTCGCGACACTCGAAAAGGTATTAAGCTAGTGTAACGAAGATTTGATTATTTGACTGCAGAAAACATATCAAAAATTTTTTTTTCATATAATGTATCGATAATCCCAGTTTCAAATGGTTGCACAATGCACAGCACAAATCGTGCTTTTATGTGGGTAGCAGCTGGACCAATCAACCTTCCACTGCAATATGACAGATTGCTGAATCAACAGCAAAAAAATAATCAAACAAAATTAATTACAAAAGTGTGCAGACGAAATGCAAACTCTACCTTCAGTGTTTGTTGGCGCACGAGAGTGGTGCAATGCAGGGTTTGAGACAGTACAGGCACAGCAGGCATGTATGCAGACCCAGCCATAAAATAATAAAGGTAAAAAGCCACTAATAATGCTTCACCATATGCACAATAAGATTCTAAATATCACCTTTGTATAACATAAAACTAAATAAACTACATAACTGATCAAATTGTAGTTTATTAAAAACTCCTAGTTATCTTTCCATAGCCACTACACAGTGTTTCATGCACCACCAAAGCAGCAGCCATAGACATTGTCGTATTTGTTGGAATTAGTGAAGATCTGGACGGACTAACACTGTACATAAGTTTACTGACTTAGCTTTCAAAATGTTTATGTATTCTCAGGTTCTCAAGGAAACACGGACATTAGCCAAAGTAAGGATTCAATGTCAGTAGCAGCATGGGACAAACAATATGATTGATTGTTGCATCAAACAGCAATCAATAATCCAAAGAAAACAAACATTACAAACAGTTATGTACAGAAAAAATGCAAACTCTACCATCATTGCTTCATGAAAATACTGGCATCGGCGACTAAGCAGCATGGTTGATTGGATTAGGGCAATGTTTAAATAGCAGTCAAAATCTTTAGACGTCGGTTCAACTCTCACCCAAGTCACGTGGTTGCATCCTTGAATAAGATGCTTTATAACAATTACCACTGTTTGAAGCATTTGATACTCAATGTCATTCGACTGTCAACTGCTTGCTGTTGATTATGATGTAAGCTAAGCTCTTCAACGATCGTTTCACTATTGGACTCTTGTTGGTTAGCTACACTCATTATAGTTCAAAAACATTTATTTCAAAGAGATTTTTCAATGTACTTTTTTGTGAGAACCAGGAAATTTTGAGTTGAGGCTGGCTGTTCTTAATTTTTTTGCCAATTTTCAGCCTCATTTGTTCTTAAATTTTAAGAGCGTCGATAGCAATTATGCCGACCATGCCTGCAAAACTGTTTTTCTTTAAATGCTCAGTCTGCTTAAGGAAACGCTTTTTTTTTGCTGTTTTTGCAGCATCAAAAAATTCCAAAAGCGAAAAAGCAAGCATTTTTATTTGAACAAGAGCCAAAAACATTTTAGTCGCTTAAGCAGTACGCATTTTGCACAACAGCACTTTATTCTCAGAATTGTTGCAATTTTGCTTGTAAATGCCAGGAAATCACTCAAATTTTAGTAACTTTCAAAATTGCAAAAATATTTTAAAATATAAAAATCAGATTCACTGCGTTATTAACTTTTTGATAAACTACATGATCCTTAATTATTTATCAATCACAGTAGTAAGCAAATTTATTATGATACGTTCAACAACAAATCAACACAAGTAGAGTGTGATAGCTAAAGAACTCAAAAAAAATAGTGGAATTTTGTAACATCATATATAAGTACAATACTTTATGGAAACTCTGATACATAAATACTTGTAGTTGTGCGCAAGGTAAGCAGGGTAACTCTGATATCTTTGTTATGGTTTACTGTGTCTTAAGCTCCACAATGACAACACAATTAAAACATATATATACTAGTGGATTAAATTTTGCCATACACAACAGAACAATATTAACCCAAAAGAATTTACAATATTTGCTGTAATACAAAAAGAAAAATATACCTAAACGTAAGAAAAAGGTTGTTGACCAGCATTCTTCTTGATGCATAACTGGGCTTCAAATACCAATCATGACATCAGACTAACAATTCAGCAAAACAACATACTGCACGATGAAATCTACAAAAAGTAGGCTATTGGCTATTTATGATGAATAGTGATCATTTCAAATTAAAATATGCCAATAAAGCGTACTTACTGCATAAATGCCGCAATTGGTTAAAAGCATAGCAGAGTCACATCAGACTAAATTAATGTAAAATCAAAGAAAGTAAACAAAGAGATATATTCAGCACTCTTTTTTATTTGCTCTTTTACAATAGGTTTTAGGTTAAATTTAATGTTATTTAGAGCAGTGCTCTTCAACCTTTTTTAACGTGGTATACCTTTTTTAACTTTACAAAAATTTTTTATATATGCCTTTCAAATAGCAATGTGTTTATACTGTCAGTAAATATGCAATCTTTAGACGCAAGCTTTCTTATCACTTCTAAAAAAATTACATATCAGACTATCAACATAAATTCTTCAATAACTGTAAGGTAGCACTTCACTCACTTATCTGCTAGAGCCTTCCCATTAGGCTAGTGGTTCATCACCCTATGAAATTATACACAGCCTATCCTGGCAGCCCACCCGAACCTTCAAACCACACAGGAGTGCAATTTCTGCACTTGCTATTGTATCCTCTTCTCAGATTACTCTGATTTTAGTCTGACTACAAGGTCAGGAAGAAGAGGATTCTCAACCAGTATCACAATGGCACTGCACGTAGTTCAATTGCATTGTGCTAGAATCGCTAAGCAGTTGTATTTCTAAAGAGTTCTAAGCCAACCATTTTTACCAAATACCGATATGACAAACAATAGCTTTTTCTGATGAGCAATTATGCAACTATACCATTTATGTAAGTAGTTAGCTTAGTAAAAACGTACAATTTTGAACTTTGGTTTTGCACTGCTCAATATTGTCAATTTAATTTACCATAGAAAATATGACAAAAAAATATGTAGAATCTTTTTTTTTTGCAATCATATTTAATGGAAAAGTTAAAGCCCAAGTCGGAAGCGGTATACCTTTTCTCAGGTGTATACCTTGATTTTGGATTTGATATACAATTGGGTATACGATATACCTGGTTGAGAAGCATTGAACCGTTTTGAACCGTGACTTTTAGGCTTGGGACGTTTAGTTGCCAGGACTTTTACGCGCTAGAGGTAAAAAAGTTTTTTTTTTTTCAAAAAAACTTATTTATTCCAAAAAAACTTTTTTTCAAAAAAATTTGTTTCAAATAACAGTTTCTTCAAAAATATTACTTTAATTAAAACGTTAATATTTTCGGAGCTTTTCATCTGACACTTATCAAGAGTAATTGCCAGAATAGAGAGCGCAGGAAAAGGAGCGGCTATAGAAAAAAACCGAGTAGGAATTGGCTGGAAAAGAATCAATGAGAGAGTGTCATTTGTGTGCAACCTTTAAGTTGAAAACATTTTTTTTTGTCGGCAGAGGGCAAAGTAAGAAGTTTTGATAAAAGTGACTCCAAAAGCAGACAAATGGAAGAGCAAAAAAAGTTTTACAAAAAATTAATATCTTATTGTATTTTTTCAATCACGTCACTTTTATCAAAACTTCTAACCCCCCTCTGCCGAAAAAGAAAAGGATTTGTTCTCAACTTAAAGGTTGCACACAAATGACACTCTCTTATTGATCCTTTTCCAGCCATTTACTGCTCGGCTTTTTCCTGTAGCCGCTCCTTTTCCCACGCTCTTTATTCTGACGATTCCTCTTGACAAGTGTAACACATAAAGCTCCAAAAATATTAACGTTTTTATCAAAGTAATACTTGTTTGTTTAAAAATTGAAAGAAAACTACGTTTTTGAAAAAAAAATCACAAAAATTGTTTGTTTGAAAGAAAAAACAGTTATTTGAAATAAAAAAAATTTTTGAAAAAAAATTTTTTTTGGAAAAAATATGTTTTTGCAAAAAATACTTTTTTTTTTGAAAAAAAAACAACTTTGTTTTTGAAAACAATTCATAAAATTGCTTTTTTTTTGAAACAACCTTTGGCACGTATAAGTCTTGGCGCCTAAAAGTCCTGGCGGATAAACGTCCCGCGTCTAAAAGTCGTAGACCACACTGATTTACAGTAAGCATCTGAGTTGAATCAGAAGTAATGCAACACAGCAGTCAAAATTAACTTTTTCAACAACTTGCCCTTTCGGCATCGGGGATATCAAATGTCTACTAGCTCGATCAAATTTCAACTTAGCCGAAAAAAAAAAAATAGGCAAAATAAGCTTTGAGGCTGTTTATCTTTGGAAAAAAATTGTAAAATGTACTTTTTGGCAAAAATACTGAATTTGCATAGTACATGTAGTAGTGGATCTATTTCGAGAATCAAGTTTTTGTGCGCTATTGTTATGGTAAGGTGACATTATAACTTTTTCCAAATGCATTACGCAAAAATTGATTTTTTGATTGTATTGCATTTTCAATTGTGAATATTTTGGGAACTACACCAGCTAGAAAGCCTAAATTTTTCGCTAAAGTTAAAGGAGCTGAAAGATATTTAAAATATTCATAAGAAAAAAATTGAAAAATTCTATACGTTGTCTTCATGCATTGCAGGATATAATATTGTACTTGTGATAATTGGAACGACCAACGCTCGCGTCGCGTGTTCGTTTGTTTTTACTCAGCCATTTTCCAACTAACGAGTGCGAAATTTCAGACTTTTGCTTATAACTCGCGAACGGTTGGGTCTAGCTACATCAAATTTGGACAGTAGTTTGAGATTATTGAGTTGTATGTTTGTACACAATTTCGAGGCAATAGGTCACGTGACTTCGGTTTTAGGACCCGAAAAATGTCCCGCAAGTTTGGCGTAAAAAGCGGTCTCAGTCAAAAACGGCTTAAGTAGGCCAAAAATTTTTCATATGGTTGTATGTCTCAAGATACCCTTTCATCCCAACCAACCCAGTTTTGGCCGCGATGAGGTTTATTTTTTTTTTCCTTTTTTTTCTTCCTGATTTTTGTACGCTCTGCTTCTCCTAAACAACAAAACATCGAAATCTAAGTTTTGTGTAAAGTTGTTGAGCTGCAAACGCAATTTTTTCTCCCGAAATTTTTTGGGGCAACTCTACCGGGAACCCCCCCAAAATGGGGCCCCAAAAAATCAATTTTTTGAACGACTTAAGCTAGAGTGCCAGTTTTTTTTGCTATCAGTAGATATTTAACTGCCAAATATTTTGACATAGTTTGGAAGTGCCACCCCCCCGGGGACCTCCCCAAATGGACCCCCCAAAAATCAATTTTTTGAACGGCTCAAGTTAGAGTGCCAGTGTTTTATGATATCAGCAGATATTTAACTGACAAATATTTTGACATAGTTTGGAGGTGCCACCTCCTCGGAGACCCCCCAAATGGACCCCCCAAAAATCAATTTTTTGAATGGCTCAAGTTAGAGTGCCAGTGTTTTATGATATCAGGAGATATTTAACAGACAAATATTTTGACATAGTTTGGGGGTGCCACCTCCCCGGGAACCCCCCAAATGGACCCCCCAAAAATCAATTTTTTGAATGGCTCAACTTAGGGTGCCAGTGTTTTATGATATCAGTAGATATTTAACTGACAAATATTTTGACTCTACTTAAGGTTCCATAATCAGATATTTTTCGATAATAATTGCTGATTTTACGATAGACAAAAAGTACTTTTGAGCGTCACAGCATTTGCTTTACGTCGGTCGTTCACTGGGTTTGCAGGCAAATTCCCATTTGGTTAAAACTAGGGTTAACGCGACAAGCATTGGAACATTTCTCTCAAGAAAAAAAAATGTAGCTCTTAGTGCTAAAAAGTTGCAAAGCACATCTGAGTATCAAAAATTTTTTGTGCGATTAAGAAGTGTTAATTGCAATTAATTACGTGCATTTGATTAAGCAGCGTGGCCAAGAGGGTAAAGGCGTCGTTTTTACGACGACCCTGATTGCATGATTATGGGTTCAACCCGCACCCTGGTCACGTTGTTGCGTCCTTGGATAAGACGCTTTACGATGATTATCTCTGCTTGGTGGCTTTGAAGAAGCAGCAAATTTATGTTGGAAGAAGTGAAAGGTCAATCGGAAAACTTGGAAAATGGTCAACTCCTAAGCGGGTCGGATTCGTCCAAAGGATAGCGCCACCGTCGCTTTCTCGTGAAAGGAGGATAAAGATGCATCAATCAATCAATCAATCAATCATTAGGATGATAGCAAAGTGCTGAAATAAACCAAACAACATTTTTTCTACTTATTATTTTATTGCAACAAAACTAGACCTAAATTGCATTTCTAAATAATCTTTCATGATGTTGTTTAATATGCTGTATTTTGTTAGCTTGCCCATCGGGCAAGTTAAAGCCGAAAAATAACTTGCCTGAGGCGATTTCAGCTTTCCTCGGGCAAGCGTTAATTTTGAACCTTGAAAACACTTGACCAAATGTTTTGGTGAAATCAATTCTTTATTATAATAATCAGAGGTGGTGTCCTCAAGGACGTCCTTGGCCTCGAGGACGTCCTCGAGGACACATTTTGAAGTCCTTGGCCTCGAAGCCTCAAGTCCTCAAAAATTGCCCTGTCCTCGGCTCGAGGACAGCACTATTTTTGAATCGTTCAAATTTCGTTGGAAAACGCAAGAAACCTTGCGGAAAATCTTCAAAGACCTTGTTTTTGGTTTCCTCAAGTAAAGATCGCCTGAAAAAAAATTTTTGAAGACCTTTTTCGCCTTAAAAATTTTTTTGAAGACCTTTCTTTTTGAAATCACCTGAAAAAATTTTTGAAGACCTTTTTTTTGAGAACACTTGCGTCTGTGTCCTTGGTCCTTGGCCTTGAGCATTCCTGTCCTTGGCCTCGAGAGGGTCTGTCCTCGGAAAGGCTGTCCTTGGCCTTGGATTTTTTTGTGTCCTTGGCCTCGAGCCTTGTGTCCTCGACTCCACCCCTGATGATTGACTGCAGATGCCCACATTACTATGCTCAATGCTGTAGTTCTTTTTTAAAATTTGCCTCGAACTATCAGGAAACAAAGTATTTCCACGGTCTGCAACGTCGTAGAATTGTCGAGCTGTGATGGGTCAAAAAATCGTAGTTCCAGAATGTGTGGGTGTAGTACACTTTGTAAATATGCTACAGGTACAAGTATCATCCTAACAGCTAAACAATAGCCTACCTTGATGCAGTATTGTTTACCACCAGTCAAGTCGAGTTTTTTTTTTTCACCTTAACACTCAAAAGTACAGTTAGGAAACAGTGAAAGCATACTCACTAATTATGGTGACTATGGTGAAAGACTAGCACCTTAGGCTCGTATTCCAAAACAGAACTTGAGTCTCGTTCAGTTTAAGCCTCCTATCATGATTTATCCGGCTTAATTGGCCATATTAACTGCCAATTGATCATAAAAAAATTATGACTAAAAGGTATTGTTAAATAGCATAAACTTGGTGGTTTCAGAAGATGATAGTTTAACCTAGGGAGGTTCAAACTGAAAGAGAAGCCAGAACTTGAGTAGGACTTCGTACTCAAGTCCAACTTGCTTGGCTATTGTGTGACACAATTCTGTCGATTCGTATCAGCCAAGTTGGACTTTAGTAGCCTAATGAGTACGAAGTCTTAGGCAGGGGTCGAAATTAACTTTTTTAACTACTTGCCTGTCGGGCAAGTGATATCAAATGTCTCCTTGTCCGAGGAAATTTCAATTTGCACGAAAAAAACAAACACAATAAGTTTTAAGGCTGTTTATCTTTGGAAAAAAAATTGCAAAATGTACTTTTTGGCAAAAACACCGAATTTGCATAGTATCTGTATCCTATTTCGAGAATTAAGTTATTGTAAGATTATGGTAAGGTGTTATAGTAAGGTGGAATGACTTAGCAGGAAACTGGTTAGTTTTGCATGACTTGTTCACTAGCTTTCCTGGCCCCATTTTAGTTGTTTTTTTGTTCCTATTTTCAAAATCGGAACCAAGAACCGTAACAAAATATGTTACAAAGAAAAAGGCAATGGCGTGTTTAAGAAATGGATACCATTGTTAAGGTAGTTATTGTAAGATGACATACACAATAACTTTTTCCAAATGCATTACGCAAAATATTGATTTTTTGATTGTAATGTATTTTTAATCGAGAGTATTTTGGAAACTACACCAGCTAGAAAGCAGAAATTTTTTGCAAAACTTATAGGAAAGAAAAGATCTTCAAAACAATCATAACAAAAAAATTGCAAAAATTCTAGACAGGCCCGGCGCCAGGATAGCGTGAGTTGGGGAGGGGGTATAAGAAAATTTTGGGGAAGCACAAAAACTTCAATGCTTCGAATTCGAGTGTGTGGACAAAGAAACAAAGGTTTTCATTGCGAATTTCCACGAATTCTGGGATGAAGTAAAAAAAAAAGAAGGTCATCATCCCAAAATATGCCCAAATTTCCGCGAATTCTGGGGTGAAGACCAAAAACAAATAATAAAAAAAGTTTTTATTTCAAAAAATGCGCCAATTTCTTCGAATTCTGGGATAAAAGCACGAAAAACAAGGATCTTTATTGCAAAATCTGCAAAAAAACAGTTCTTGCTCCCGTATTCTGGGGTGATAACCAGTATTTTGAAAGGCCTCGAACTGTACTCCAGTGGCACCAAACCTGTTACTTTCTTTGGGGCACAATTCTCGCTTGAGGAGGGGGACAGTTCTCGTTTGGGGAGGCACAAGCAGTGATTTGGGGGGCATGGCCCCGGAATGCTCCCCGTGGCGCCGAGCGTGATTCTAGACGTTGTCTTCATGCGACACAGGGTATAGTTGTACTTGTGATATTTGAAACAGCGGTTAACGCGGCAAGCATGGGAAAATTTTTCTCGAAAAAACGTAGCACTTTGTGCCTAAAAGATCCAAAGCGCGTCTAAGTATCGAAAAATTTGCGTGCGATTACGAAGTGTTAATTGCGATTAATTATTTGCGTACCCTTAAACAAAGTGTTCATTGTGATGCTTGCAAAGTGCTATTATAAATCAAGCCACAACTTTCTCTACATAGAATTCCTAGAAGCCCTATTTCAGTAGAACTCTTGCTCTACCTATATTTTATTGCGTCAAAAGCGGAGCTAAATCGCATCTCTAAATAATCTTGTTTGGTGTTGTTTAAAACGCTGTAGGCCTATTTTGTTAGCTTGCCCGTCGGGCAAGTTAAGCCGAAAAATAACTTGCCCGAGGCGATTTCAGCTTGCCTAGGTCAATCGAGCGAGCGTAAATTTGGAACCCTGGTCTTAGGCCAACTCAAGTTTGTTTTAGAATACGCGCCTTAAATTCCACAACACAATCTAGTCAAAATCTCTTTTCAATCTGTCGGCAGTACGAAAATAAACACGTTGTGACTGGTGAGTCGGTGACCAGCATATGCACGGTCTTTGTTCTACTATCTTGCCCTTTCCGCCAACCTGCGAGCGCAATAAACCATGCGTGAATTTATGGTCACGCTACCTGATTTCCCAACTATTGCACTACCCAGGATCCTACGCACTTTCAATTAGATTGTTATTTTTTTCACTTTTTGTATATTATTTTTGTACTTTCCGTACAACTAAGCTATTAAAATATTTTAGTAATTCATGGCAAGATAATGATGAACCAACCAATGAAATGACAGCATCTACTGCAGCGGATGAATGAAAAAACCGCAAAGTCAAATATATGGTAATGCTGATTTGATCGGACGATTGCCCTTGAATACAAACGAATTAAAAGCTAGTAAAATAATTCTGCGCTAATGTTAGCGTTAGAATCAACTACAAAAAAGTTATGCTTTGCTTGATACGCATAACAATAAAATGCGGATATAGGTCTACGCTGTTATATAATTAAGCTAAATCTAAAGATGATGGTGTCTGAAGCTCACAATCGGCGCAATGTGTGGATGCTTGCAGCAGTGCAGCTGTTATTGCTCCAAATTAATCAAGTTCTTTGGCACTTTTGGATGTTCTGTGCGTTTCATGATTTCGCAACTTAATCGATATTGAGTCAATTTTGCTCAGTATTGGTAATCCTGCATTGTTTTGACAGTATTAAACAATTCTTGCCCAATATTGTGTGATGAAAATTGTTTTTTGACCACACTCTAATTAAAACATAAAACCATGAATGACCGATGAAGTTAAATAGTGATATAAAGCAGTTTAATAATAGCCTATTTTTCGTTTTCACTTAAATGCATTTTGTAAAATAGGCCCGATATTGTTTTTGTATTGGCTAGACAACATCGATACACACAATATAAAACTGCATCGAAACAATTTTGGCCCTATATAGCAGAGGTGGAGTCGAGGACACAAGGCTCGAGGCCAAGGCCAAGGACACAAAAAAAATCCGAGGCCAAGGACAGCCTTTCCGAGGACACACACTCTCGAGGCCAAGGACAGGAATGCTCGAGGCCAAGGGCCAAAGACACAAGCGCAAGTGCTCTCCAAAAAAAAAAAGGTCTTCACAAAAATTTTTCAAGCGATCTCCACGAAAAAACGTTTTCCAAAAAATTTTTCAGGCGCTACACAAATTCTAACAATTCAAAAAATAGTGCTGTCCTCGAGCCGAGGGTAGGCCAATTTTCGAGGACTTGAGGCCTCGAGGCCAAGGCCAAGGACTTGACCTTCAAGGCTAAGGACTTCAAAATCTGTCCTCGAGGCCAAGGACTCCTCGAGGACTCCACCTCTGCTATATAGGCATGTTTGCTGGGAAAAACGTGCGAAATATGATCCAAATGGTATTAAGATAATTATTTTTTTCCATAAAAAACTAAAAAAAATTGCCCAGCAGCCGGCTCCCATACCCCTTCCTGTGATACGTTTGGGTTGAACATCACGCTTCCCAACTTAGACAATTTTGGAAACTTTTGGTTTGTAGCGTCAGCTCCAACGTAGCCACAAGTGAAAGATTAATTGGACATATGGATTAATAAGTCAACCCGGAGAGTAGCTCGATAGGTTGTTCAACCGAGCCGGTCGACCGCATTGGGGCGCATCCTTTTGACACAAACGTTACAGGTTCAAGTCCTTTTCCTTCAGCAAAATCCAGGTTACATGCCAACCCAGGGCCCGACTTCGATCCTCCATTTTACGATGTCTCTGTCCCATAAAAGTTCCTCTTTTCAAAAAATTTTGATGACGTTATTGCGTGTGATTTGTGGTTTGGCCCTCTCTCCCAGTCAAAAATACTGGCTCCGCCTATGTATCTCGTTAATGTGATTTTTTGAACTTTGATCATATTTGCACAGAGCTGGACAGCGCTGTTTCGAGCTTTTAGCTCTCATCGGCAGCCCTCTGCTATCTTTTTAAAGGTATTCCCAGCTGAACAAACATCTTGGCCTAACTGGCAAACTTAGGCCAAGATGTTTGTTCAGCTGGGAATACCTTTGAAAAGATAGCTGAGGGCTGCTGATGACAGCTAAAAGCTCGAAACAGCGCTGTCCAGCTCTGTGCTTAATTGACTTGAGCTACAATGTGAAATATCATCGGAGCTGCAGGATTGGTGGTTGTTCAGGCCACCTAACTGCCAGTGGAAGTTGACATGGCTTCCCAGGAGTCGACCATGAAGGACGTCAAGATAGTGTAGTTTTGATCATATTTGATTGAAAAAAAATATATTTGTAATCGTATTTGAATTGCGCTTGCGCGATTGCGCTCAAAATTGCTAAAATGTCTGCGGCGCAAGCATCAGCTCAACCGTTTGAAAATAATTGCGGCGCAAGCGCTATCGCAAGCAAAATAGTTGCGCCGCAAGCTTGCGCCGCACGCAAGTGCCCACCGCTGCCCACCGCTATTACAGATCAGTCAGTACGCGAGCGGCTACTTTTAAGAACTGAAGAGTCCATTACAACGAAAGTCAAAGTATACCAGTATCTTCAAAGCGTTACTGAGAGTATGACAAAATTTATTGACTACTTGAGTCTACAGTTCCAGAGTGCTGTAGAGTAGCCTAGTCTGAGCAGTGAGTTAAGAATTTCAGATTCATAATTCTGAATTTGAAAATCTATCTGGTTTGATTGTAGTTAGTATCACTATTACCCAAATTCCAACCTATTCCTGTACAGAGTAAAGTACCGTAGCCTCAGAGTTCTGCTGTTTTAAGAGGAGCCGTAGGCCTAGTTTAATGTCAGTGTGTCTTTCTATCTATTCCAAATCAATATCAGCATAGGTGGGCACAAGTCCGTTGATCGTTTATCTGTTAATAACGAAGCTAACTTTTTCATTAACTCGTTAATCTGTGAAAAAGTTTTTTCATGTTAACGGACTAAAGTAACTTCCGTTAAGTTCTTTTAACTTTCGTTAAGGTCTTTATCGTTAGTATCTTGCACCATTCGCTCTTTTTTGTGACAAATAATAAGCTGCAGCCTCATAGGTCTATTAATTATCACTGTTCGCAATTTCCAAAGATTTTCCGATCGCAGCTTCGTTAGTGCATTTGGACTTATTTTTATCTTGAAATTAGATTAGACTTTAAAATGTAACTTCCAAAACACAAAAAGACTACCATAGCAATAAATATTTCCCTTACAATCTGTTCAACAGCGTCAATGCGTGTTATAGAAGCGAGTAAATAAAACAAACTGTAAATTACACTCAAAATGTTAATGAATTAGCGGACTTTATTAACTACCGTTAATTAAAGCTGAAAGTAACGGATTAACGTTAACGGAGGTGTGAAGTTGTTAACGGACTAGTGGTTAACGAAGCTAACGTTTTGCATTAACTTGCCCACCTATGAATATCATATACCGGTAGGCTAGCCTATACATTTCGGTAGTATACCATAGTTGGTAATAATTGCTTCAAATTCAATGTTTATGCTCATTGATCTGTTGATTCATGGTGCTTAAGCCTTAAAGTTAAACCACCTTTTTCAATTATTACCGGTGCTATTTACATGTCATACCGGTATGTGATACCAGTATCAAAAAATTAGATAATTTTGTTGTATAGTAGGCTACGCAACCAAATAAAAACTTAAGATGTATATAATGATTAAAACTACTTTTGCATAACAATTCTTCACATTAAGCTTAAGAAACTTTGAGCTAAAGTTGCAAGACAAGTAATATAATTTTGGAGCTAAATTGATATGAAACTTGAAATGTATATAGGCTACTTGTGTGGTATAAAGTTACAATTGAAGCACAGCTTTGTACAGTATACACTGTAGCTCATCCAGCATGACCATGACTTTCTCTGGCAAGCTGAGTAATGATGTGAGTTGTGAGTGTGCTTTTAATGCTAGCCTACTGTTTGTGTGAATGCAACCAGTAAACTTTGGCAGTTAAAGCTTCTAAAGTGGAAGTGCTGATATCCAAACATGGGCGCACCCAGAAATTTTTTAAGGGAGGGGGTTCAATTTTTCAAAAAGCAACCAAACCAAAATATCAAACAAGGTTTGGTGGTACTGGTAATTTGTTTTTTTAAAAACCCAGCAGTAACGGTTTTGAAAGTTGTTGGTTGTGAGGGTTATGTGCAAAAAACAAGTTACCATTATGGGGGGCCTGGGAGCGAAGCCCCCAGCCGCTAAGCGATTCTTGCACTTTTTTTTGAAAAAAATAGCCATTGTTACGCCATCTTTATGACATTTTGAATGTTTGTAGAGCAATTAGGTAAAGCTGAATTACTAGGATTTGGAAGAGTCTCAAAGAATTTAGTTTGCTCAATTTAATCAGCCCCTGCACACTTACTGATCAAGTCCAAAATACGTTTAAATGCTGAAAGATCGCATATTTGGCTTAAATCTTTAAGTGAATAGGCCTACGTATTTTAAATTTGAACAGTTTGTTAGTGGTACAGAATTTCAAAATGGCTCTTAATAGCATCAGAGCTGTCATTTCCACTCTTTGAGAAATGGGTAGCTTTGAAAAGAACTGCTTTAGATTGAAGGTTTTCGTCCAGCTCATTTTACGAATCTATGCTGGAATGAAAAAAAGCTAAAATGCGGTGCAGCGGTGGTAGGCTTATATAAAATTATAAAAATTGATTATATTGAGATAGTATAGGGTGCCAAGTATATTCCAGATACCTACATTTGCGGTACTTATGCATGTTTATGAATAAATAGGCACTATTTAATAATTTATTAAATAGTGACTATTTATTCGATTGCGGTACTTTTATCTTGCATGTTTATAAATAAGTAGACACTATTTATTTAATAGTGACTATTTATTCAATAGTGACTATTCATTCATAAACATGCAAGAAAATGTACCGCAAATGTAGGTATACAGTTGGTGCTGCCGACACTTTTGTATATTTGTTAGTGGAGCGTGATGAAGCACTCTTGGCTGGTCTTTGATGCACTCCATGTGTCCAACTACTAAAGCATCCTTAGCTATGAACTGTTAAAGCATTTGTCGTCTTGTACTTTTAACACATTGCATGCTGTGAGACACACATTATGACAAATTAAAGGCGAAATATGGCAGAATATTTTGTAGTAAATACGTACTGCAATATCTCTGCCTTTGTTACGATTTTGGAACCCCTTTTAGTCGTTTTCGTTAAACTTCATATCTATTGGCTGGTTTAGCTGATCACGCTGTTCACCTTCAGTTTGTCATAATGTGTGTCTCACAGCACAGAATGTGTTAAAAGTACAAGACGACAAGTGCTTTAACAGTTCATAGCTAAGAATGCTTTAGTAGTTGGAAACATGGAGGGCATCAAAGATCAGCTGAGAGTGCTCCGTCACACTCCACTAACAAATATACCAAAGTGTTTGCTGTGCCAAGTGTATACCTATATACATTTGTGGTGCTTTTTGTCGCATGTTTATGTGTAAATAGTCACTGTTTATTAAATATTTAATAGGGACTATTTCTCTATAACGTATTTAGTAAATAAGTAGCCTTGAAAAAAACTGTTTTATTAAATAGTGACTAAATAGTACATTTGCTCATTTGTAACTATTTATTCATTAACATGCAAGAAAAAGTACCGCAAATGTAGGAATGCCTTTGGCGCCCCATAAAATAGGCGATGGGTTGATGCTGCAAAAATCAACTAAAATACTGTAAAGTTAATGCAAAAATATAGAAAAAATCATTTGGAAATAATAGCTCCGTCGCTATTAAAAGCTGTTTTTAAATTTTTGAATACTTTTGCAGATTAGAAATCTCAATGTTTGAATGAAATTTTGTTGCGGCTTTCCTCTTTAAACAGTGGATTTGTTTGCTTTCTTTTTGTTTGCAAAAGTGCATTTGGCTTAGAGGTTGTTGTTTTTTTTTTTTACAGGAGGGAAATTTTTTTCACTAAATAGCCATCTGCCTCTTTTTAGAGTCAAGCTCTGTTCTGCTCAGAAATTTATAATCGGGTATAATACATGCATTATTCAATATCAATAGATCAAATATACCTAGTTACGCGATGTTTCTGTCAGCAATATTGTAGGTGAAACAAACTAAAAAATCTCAGTTGCCTGGTAAATATCAAGCAGGATTAAATTAAGGCCCTAAAACAACATCTTAAGTGATTAGCAACAACTTAAGTGATTATAGAGCATAAAAATTGGTCTTGAGAAACAGTTTCACGAAGAATAAAAGAGCCAAAGCTGTCGTAAACATTTTATTAGAAAAGAGACGTTTTGACTAATTACTTAAGTCATTGTCAATCTTATTCAAATTAGAACTATTTGAATAAGATTGACAATGACTTAAGTAATTAGTTGAAAGGTTTCTTTTTAAATAAAATGTTTACGACAGCTTTGGCTCTTTTATTCTTTGTTAAGTGATTATGATTACTAAGTTAAAAGTAAATATAGCAAAGTGTTACAAACTGCATTATATCAACAAAGTATGTTGTTTTTTGAGTTCCAAAAAGGGGGGTTTTGACCCCCGAAACCCTCCCCCCTGGGTGCGCCACTGATTTCAAACATATTGTCCATGGTTTGATTTATGATTGGGTTACTTTTTTATTATTTAAATTTGAACTGAGACCTATTGTCAAGAGTTGGGTTAATGGGCTTCTTTATTTTCGCAAAAATTTAGACAAAGTCATCTAAAGCTGTTGTTTGACTAACATCAGGTGGACCATGGGGTGCCAACCTGCTTGGTTTGTAATTTTGCATGTAGTAAGCTACAGTGTTATGCAATGCCATTAACAATTGTATTTTAACTTGCGGTAGTATTTATGGTACGTGGCGTAACAAGTTTTCAAACTTTTGGAGCTGCGGTGCAGCATGCGGATAGAATTGAGCGGTGCAGTGCAGGTGGCGAGCGAAAATTTTGTAGCCCACACCATCTCTAGTTCATACATTGAAGTAAAACCAGGTGTAGTGTATTTGAACTTCCTTTTCCAAACTGGCCATATGAGTGACAATTAATGAACTGCACCAACTTGTGATTTTTGGACGTTTTTTGGGAGGACTGGCAATTTCACTGCTAGGCCTAAGCTATTGCATTTTCGCAAACACAGCGTACCGGCACTGCATATTTCTGTACATTATTAGGGCACTTAGAAGCAAAAAACTTAGAGGGAACACTGATGAAGCTACAGTATCTCTGAAACTAACTATAACATAATTTAACCTACTTCTGACTTTGACAGTTTGAGATTTGGCGTCTGACATCAGATGTGACTGTTACTCCTTGAGTACTTAGGGGAAAATATGCAAGGAAACAGTAACCTTTAGTAAACAAAACAGTACCACTCGTTTCAGTTTCAACAATGTAAATTGGTGCAGGGTAAATTAATGCAGACAGATGTAAAAATTAATGCAGACAGATTGTTTCCATATGGGTAGAAACGTTGGGCCCATGTGGTCCAAATGGTTAAAAATTTATTCAAGAGATTGGCAGGAGAATTTCAGTGGAGTCCGGTGAACCCAGGTCGACTGTTTTCCTGATTCAAGCGATTGGAATGGCAGTGCAAAGAGGAAATGCTGCTAGTGTTTTGGGTACTGTATGTAATGGTCGACGTTATATCGCATTACTTTTTACTTGTTTTCAAACTCTTCATTTTAGGAAGAAAATAGGACATACAAAAAATTTTGAAATCCGACAAGGTTTAGGGGGTCCTGGGGGACTTTACATAAATCATTGTGTAAATAAGCAAAAATGACTTTTCTTTTTCTTTTTATGCTTGAAAGAAAGTTTTTGATGCTATTCAAATTAAATAATATGTTCACTTGGTATAATACTATATAAAGTTTCTCTTCAGAAAAACCATCTCATGCGTTTAATTTTCACAGCAATTTTTAAAATATAACAAAATACCCGTGCTATTAATTTTCATTATGTGCATAATTCTAGATTGTATGGACCATGAATATGGTATTTAGTTTTTTAATTGCCAATCAGCAATCTAACCTATAATTTAACCATCTAATACACAGTTCTATCTATTACTTATTGGTTAATAGTACGTACAAGTATCAAATGCTTGATTCTATCACCAGTGTTACCCCATTAACATTACACGCCCAAAATATCAACCCATATGACTTATACAAGAATAAAACAACGTTTTTTTTGCAATATTTACAATTTCTCTTCAAATCAGTGTTAGGAGTAAGACAACGCTAATGTAATTTATTCCTTTTTAAAAACTAAGCATGCTTTTTAGGCCTTTAGTTACATTAGCAAAGAATGTTGTCTTTAAAAATGAAAAATATTACAGACATCAGCTTATTGGGCACATATAAAATCAGTAACTGTTAATATACTACACTACTAAAATACATTACTGTACTACCTAAAATCGATTTTACCCCATTGGGGTATTATCAATTAAACAGTTAAATCTTTTTCAAATAACATATCATCCAAAACATGGCCTCAAACAAGTTGTAAGCAATGTAGATATACAGCACTTTTTACGTCATTCCAATATGCATGTTTTGGGCTAATTTTTCAAATAGATGTTAGCTTGTCGAGTTTCTAATTCAGTTTTAGTTAGGTGCCTAAAGTTGCTTCAACTTGAGGTTATACCCAGCATGTGTGAATACTGACAATTTTGAATCTCCTCTCTACAACTATTTTCACGCTATGCATAACGTTTTGAAAATAATTTCAAGAAAATTTATGGGCTTTTGAGTTTTACTACCTTTTTAGCTCATTGGCGCAGCTACTAGAATATTTAAAACATTAACATTTTTAACTGGCATCTGCTTAGAAATCAATATTTTTGAAAGGAAGTTAGGGTCACTTTTCAAAACATAAAAATTTATCTTATATCAAAATGTTAATTTTTTTAAAATTTGCTTTAAATCCACACCGCAGTATTTAGGAACAACTGAGATGAAGTTGAGGTCACAATGCTGCTACCTTTTTTGAATCATTTCCTAAATCCTAACTTGAATTTATTAACCAAGAGAATTTTGTTGCTGTGAGCTACCAAATTGGCATCATTAAGTTTTTTTTACATTGTTTGGTAGGACCATTAATGTTGACTTTAATGACTAATTCATCAAAGTATCAACATCAGCAGAAATGAATGGAGGCAAAGACCACTAAACAAAATCACTTTAATTTTGACATTTGACGTGTAGTTGCAATTTTATAGTTTGGTAAGTATAGCATACCACTAGTTTTGCTTTGAAGTGCAACTATTTTTGAAATGTATCTTATGTACCACCTTAACAACATTCGAAAGTGAAACACTCAAGATCATCTATATTAAACTTTCTCTTAACAATTTCTAAAAGCTTTCATCTTCAGCCTTCAAATCTGGATAAATTTGGAAGTGATTAAATAGTGCATTGTCATAGGCTATGCTGCATGTAGCTTTACAAAGAGAGAAACTACTAATTTTTAAAACTTGAGAAGAAAGATAGTTTTGCGATACCAAATGCTTGTTTTTGTTTTCATGCTTAGAAATAAAGCAGTAGTCAATCAAAGATGCCTGGAGAGTATAGATTCAAAGCAACCAAAAGTCACGAAAAATTGTTAAACTATGATACAAAAAATTTCATACCAGGACGAGAAGACAGAAATAAATTAATTTAGTACAGAAACATATTGGAATGACAGCCAAGTTAGCTTGTACTACAGTATGTTTGCTAACTCAAAATTGAAGTATTTGTGCAAAAGTTTATCAGTAATCTGCTTATCACACAGCCTGAGTGATCTTTCTATGCTTTCAATAACTAATAAAATAGTATGAAGACGCTACCACACAACCATGTTTCCTAACTACTATAACTAGATTCACAGTAATAAAGTTACGTTATAAGGAAGCATTAAAACTTTCTGATTTCACCATTATCACCTCATACTAAAAATTTTACCTAAAAATTGATTTGGTAACATGTTGCTGTAAAGTACTAAATAATTTGAAAAATTGTTACAATACAGTAATTTTGGTGCTTTGTTGTGAAATTATGCCACAATCAAAGTAAGCTTAAATTTGATCACATTTTAATCTACTCCAAAAGCATCCTCAGGTTTGAATTAGTGGGAATGGAGCTCAAAATGAAGTTTCTGACATGAAGGATTAAGAAGTTAGAGACGTTTTTGTTTATTTTCACAATGGTTCATGAAATTCTGCTGGAGGACCTCCTAAAAATTGATTGTTTTTAAAAATATTTTACTGAAAAGATTGTTTATACAAATTACACCTTTTGAACACAGGTAAAAAGAAAATAAAAATTTTGAGTCAAAATAAGCAGTAAGCACCCTAGTCAATGTCTAGAAGAGATGTGCTATTTGTAGTGCTATAGTTTTCTTGTTTTATCTGTTTGTTTTAAATAGTGATGTGCAATAATAGTTGTTTGACAGAACTCAGATGTATTTTTGGTAATGTTTGGGGTGATAGTACGAGTATGTATGTATTTTGTTATTTGCTTTTAATAGTTCAATTTGCATGATGAATATTACTTGGGTCTTGTTATAATTCAAAATAGATGTGATGCATACCAGTATGCGAAGTTTATATAGTTTTTATGTAGCTATATTTTGGACTAATAATGTATTTTGTTTTTCATATGTTTGATACTGTATTCTATGTAAAATAAAACTTTTTAAAAAAGTATGTTCAGTTGTAATGCATTCTGGGTTTTCAGTGTACCGTATATACTCGCGTATAGGTCGCAACGTTTTGCTTATATTTAAAAAAAAAAAAAAAGTTGTGACCAATCCCCTCGACATAAGTGCAAATCGTCACCAAGTCGGAACAAAATTGAAAGTTTTTGGCTATTGCAAGTACCGTATTTTCCGGTAATAAGCCATTATGGATATGAATTGTAGTGGAAATGTGCTATTGCCACTGTGGTTCTATGGAATAAGGGTGCATGCGCTTTTGCTCGCACATACCAATGCAAGTCAGTTTCATGCATGCACACGCACATGCGACCACTCAGCGTGCGTTGGATTTTCCCGCTTTGTTGAGAAAAAATGGTTTTGCGATTTTAATGTTCGATTTCGAAGGTATTTGGTTTTAATTTATTTTAATTTTCGAAGTTTATTTTAATTTTCGCACATATAACTTCGAAAATTTATTTTAATTTTCAAAGTTATCTGTGCAAAAAAGCTAGGGAAAGGGATTTTTAAATTAGTGCGACAAATGTGCGAGTCAACTCTAAATTAAACTTTTTTAACACAAAACTAATAGTGTGACCTATACGGTGGCGCGACCTATAGGCGAGTATATACGGTATATATGTTTTTTCAGCAATGTAGTTGATTTTGGATTTTGTATATATGTGAAATTTAGCACTTGGAATATTTATCTAGTTTTATTGTATTTTGGTTTTTTATTATACTCGTTAGTTCTTAGTTAGTGCGACAAACTCATATTTTTTTAACCACAAGTTGATTCTTTTTCTTCTATGCTTCATTGTTAACTTAGGTTTGATTATTGTTTAGCAACCATATTCTAACATAATTTTTTTTTGTTTTTCATGTTTATATTGATTTTTGATTTTGTTTAGATATTTAAATTAACTTAATAAATATTTTAGTATGTATAATTTTGAATGTTTTTTCATTGACATTTCATCCAACATTTTTGGATTTCAATTGGATTGGATCTTACTCCTATTTCAACCTGTTGAAAATTTTAGTGAATTTTGATTTATTGGGAATGGTATTGGTAATGTTTCGATTATTTACTGGTTATGTCAAAAAAAAGTTAAGACAGTGGATCTTTCCAATATTGGCAGTTCCAGAAGGTGAAAACTTTTTTAGAGGTCCAGAAGTCGCAGCATAAGCTACCAGTAGTTGTTAACTCGTACCGGCATACAGAAGGCCTACTAGTATATGACTCAGAACTGCTATGATCGCAGCACCAGAATTAAAGTTTTAATCAAAAATTTTGGCCTCTCTTTAGTTTGTGTAATGTGTAGGCTATAGCTTCGAGCTGTAGTATATGTTTGTATTGGCCTAGTTGTTAATTTGTGTAGTCTTCTTTATTCTTGTGAATTTTAGTAGCACCCAGCCACCCACTTCCTAATTTTATTAACCTATTGTAATTGCACTGGAGGTAAGTGTACATGTCTTACTTCAACATGTTTGAAAATTGCTTTTGTTTGCTTTCTTGGATACTGTATGTGATATCTGATAGTTAAAGGCTATTTTATGGATAATATGCGGTAATAAGGTTAATTAAAAGCCACAACTTCTGCCAGATGGGTTTTAGCAAGTTGGATCTTTGGTACAGAAAGTTGATATTAACCAAGTTTTATACCAAAGGATGGGGTAAACCAGAGGAATTAAAGGACATTCTGAGCATGCAAAAATTGATTTCAAATAGAGAGCAGTGTCTCAAACTTGTATCTTCTGATTTTCCAGTTAGCATTGACAAAACAATAGAAACAAAACAGTGTATGTTACTACATGGCCATTTTACTACTCCATTGATGAACGTAATTCCAAATTTAATTCCATCAGTTGCCCAAACTGCAAGATTCGAAGTAGTGTTACACAAAAACAGCACTTTTGCTAAGGATACTGGTATATCTTCAAATGTTTCTCATCCTGCTTGCATCCATATGGCTGGCACTGGAGACCATGGCTATCACAGAAGACGTGAGCTGCTTGCCAAACCATTACTGAAAAATGGAATTACATCTATTTTGCTGGAAAATCCGTTTTATGGATCGAGAAAGCCAAAAGAGCAAAAAAATTCAGGTCTACTTCATGTAAATGATCTCTTTGTGATGGGTGGTTGTCTTATTCTTGAAGCTCTTGTTTTGCTCCATTGGTTAAAACGAAATGGTTATGGACCTCTTGGTTTAACTGGAATTTCCATGGGTGGGCATATGGCATCATTGGCAGCTACCAATTGGCCGGAGCCACTAGCACTTATTCCATGTATGTCATGGACATCAGCATCTGTGGTTTGGACTGAAGGTGTGTTAAGCAAGACAATACCATGGAGAGTTTTAGAATCCCAATATTCAAAAGATCCGATGTATGAACAAGAAATTATGCAGCTTCTCAATACCTTTGACTCTTACAAGCTGGGCAAAAACTTTGTGATAGATTGTGGCAATGCAAATGTAGGAAATGCTGATGCAGGTAAGCTGTGAAAAAGTCATTTTCGATGTAACCCTCCTAAAACACAAGACAGCCTTGTAAAGTGGACATGCAAAAAGCCAAAAACCCTAACTATGGTTGATTTTGATGTCCAGAAATGTTTCAACCAATTATGATAGTCGACTCATCAAATTTCTGAAAATTTTTCGGAAATACATAAAAGACATATTTATGGAAGAAATGTTTTTTTTTCAATTGCCTAAATTTGATAGCCTACCAATGCAAAGGCATTTTAATAAAATGTTACTGCTTTTCTTTTTGACAGATACTGGTACTGCTGCAGACATCAATTCCAAAGAGTTTAAGTTGTTTTCAAAACGAGCTGCTGAGGAACAACGGCGAAAAGAAACACTCAAGTTTATGAAGGGAGTGATGGATGAAATCACACACCTTGGAAATTACTCAAAACCCGTTGATCCTACTGCAGTAACATTTGTGATTGCAAAAGATGATGCTTATTTTCCTCAATCATCTCTGGAACATATGAAGAACATTTGGCCAGGATGTGAGGTGAGAGAAATATTTGAGTTATCATTGATTTTTGATTTGCTTTAGATTGAACACAGAACTGCCTCGTAAATCAAGATAATTATTATTAGTGAAAGACAAAAATCAACACGTAAACATAATACAGTATGAACTATTTTTGTTTGGTAAAGCAAACTCATTTGAATACATAATTTTTATTCAATTTAACCTAATTTTGCTGACTATCTCTAAATTAATTGCGAAGCTGACCAAGGGATTTTATTGATGGATTTATCTATACTTCTAGATTATATCATCCACTCACAAGTAAGCTGTGATGGTGTGTCCATTTTAGATCAGTCTAACTTTCGTTTTAGATTGATTGGTCTACGACTTGTAGGTGCTGATGTTTAGGTACAGGACATTTATGCCCTGGGACTATTATGCGCCTCGACTTTTAGGTGCCATAGGTGAAAACAAATTTTCTTTTTTCCCAAAAAAGTTTTTCTCCAAAAAATTTTTTTCAAAAAAACTTTTTTTTAATACAGTAGAAAGTTTTTTACGAGCTGAGGATTCATCTCGAGGCAAATTCCTATATATGATCGTTACAACTTGTTGTAAAAATAGAAAAAACAATGTTTAAATGGATATTTTAAAGTTTAATTGTTACACCTTGTTGTAAATACACTTATACTGTGGTAAAAACAATGTTAAATTCTTGCATTTAACTGCAGAAATGCATCAAGAACTTTTTAAGTTGAACTGGATTGTATGCTGCTTCAAGTTATTGTTTTACTTTTGAATTATTTTTGTTGTGTCAGTTGAATTAGAAGTGGCTGCAGACTTGACAACCATTTTCGACAATTTTTCAAGAAAAACTTTTCATACAAGTGCTATAATTTAAATTTGTCATGCTCACTGCATTCTATTCAATAAAAATAAAAGGATAGAAGAAAGATGTATCAAAAAGTGCTCTCTCAATACTGCACACAGTGCTGTCGTCGAAGGTTGGTCTGCCCCTCCGATCTGTCATTTTATGTCATTCTTAAGAGGGTTGAGGTCACAGAGGAACACTGGGGAGACTCAACAATTGGACCGCACCCAAGGTCTGAGCTAGAGTTCAGAAGTCAACAATAGATAGAGAAGAAAGAAAATGAGCTCGGCAGTTACCTTCATTAAAACTTGTAACCCAGCCCTCTGTTGACAAAAAGAATTTGTGTTTAGTTTAAAGATTATACACAAGTGTCGCTGCCTCGTCGATCCTTTTGCAGCCAAATCACTGCTCGGCTTTTTTCCATAGCCGCTCCTTTTCCTGCGCTCTCTATTCTGATGATTTTTCTTAACAAGTGTCGGATGAAAAGCTTAGATGACATAAACATTTTAATCAAAGTAAAACTTTTTTCTTTGAAAAACCTTTTACTTGAAAAGAAATATGTTTTTGAAAAAAAAATTCAAAACACTGTTTTTTTGAAAAAAACTGTTACTTCAAACAAAAAATTCTTTTTGGAAAAAAACTTTTTTTTCAAAAAACTTTCAAAAAATTTATTTGTAAAAGATTTTTTTGTGGAGAAAAACTTTTTGCTGAAAAAAATTAAAAAAAAAAATTTTCACTTCTAGGGTCTAAAAGTTTTGATGCATAAAAGTCCAATCGCCTAGACATCCCGTGCATAAACGTCCGCAGATAAAATTTACGGTTCGGTTTTATATAAATCTGCAATTCTGCATGGGCTGGTGATTTAGGATTGTTTTCTATTCAATTTTTGGCTTCTTCATAGTTACTGCATGTTCGAAGCCACAAAGCAGCGAGCAGAGATAACTTTGTCACTAAGGGCCTAACCCAAGGACGCAACAATTTGAAACAAGGGTGGAGACTGGAGAGTTGAAGTCTTGAAGGACAGAGATAATACAAATTTTTCAATATTTCTGTAATTAAAACCCTATTACACTATGTTGAAATTGTTATTCTGTACTGTAACTTTATGTTGAAAGATTCTGTGCGATTAACCTAAACTCTGCAGTCCACACCCTCTGTAGGTTACTACTGGCATATAAATATATCACAAGTACTTTCAATGATTTAGGTAAGAGAGCTAAATTCGGGTCATATTGCTGGTTGCCTGGTGCATAATAATGTGTTTGTTAAAGCAATTCTAGACACATTTTCAAAATTAATTTTCAACACCGATTCAACTGCAACTGCCAGCTCAGCTGAACAAATGGGTGGTCTAATTGTGCCTAAATCTACAGAACTAAGAACGCTTGAAAACAAACATGAATTATCTTCTACAGTCAAACTACCACTTTTTACAATATTGAGATCCTTTTTAAGAAAAGCTTGATTTCATAAACTATTTTGCAGTGATGAGTCAGTGTTTTTAACTTTTATGCTGTGTAAAATTTTTGCATATGCCTGATTGGTTGAATTTGTTAAAAAGGCGTTCAAGTCCAAGGTTTTCTTGCTCAGTTTCTCTCAGAGGGTTTCAAAAGATCTTGAATCCAGACTCTGGCCGAGCTAAACTGTATATCAAAAAATAACAAAATACATTTCAAATCTATAAAAAAAACGAACTTTCAACTTCATACACTTTTGAATCAAACACCAACATATCTGTTCTGCTACTTACTTAGTAGAATATACGGAATGTTTGTACATTAGTTTTTAATGATTGTTTATTTTGAATCGCTGCGTGGAAAAAATTAATTAGTGAATAGGTCTAAAAATTCATCGAGAATAGATGGGATCAGCAGCAAAGTCGGGGATCACAAACTCCAATTCCGTCGAAAATACCTGGGAGACAGTAATCTGCTCAGCCGCAAGTGCAAGGTGGAGGAACAACCTACTGATAGGGTAGAAACTCCAAGCTAAAATTCACTGCAAACCGAAGATCACTATTAAACCATCATAATTACAATGCTTGCATAGGCTAGGAAAATTCATTGATAACAGCACCAGCAAAGTCCAAAGCATAACTACTCCGCTAAGTCATAAAGCTCAGTCAATGTTCGACGACTGAGCTTATGACTTAGCGGAACGGTTGTTCTTTAGACTTTGCTGGTGCCTTTATCAGTCAATTTTTCTAGCCTATGCAAACGTTGTAAAAAGCTTTTCAAGGTTGCTTGGAGTGGATAGCTGCATTTCTCCTGGCATTTGCTGCAAAAATACTTCTAATTTTCGTAGTAAAGAGATATTTGAGTATGCTCAGTGTTATAAGTGCAATTAGCTGCCAAAGCTTTCGTTATTATGAATTGCAATTAATACGGCTAGATAAAGGTTGTAAAGGACTGATCAGCCGATGGGATTTTGATTGTTTTCATAATTGTGAAATCACAAGTAGCAATAGTTGCGTAACCATCCCCAAATGACGCGTAAGAAAATAACAACAATAGCTGCAATTGGATTGCCTATTGCAAACTGCAGCATTGGCAGGTTTATGCGGCTAATTGCGCTTTTACACTAAGCTAACTCATTCTTTTGCGTGGAAAACGTAAAAATAATTTTGAATTATAATACCAGCAATGTACCACACCCTCTTGCCAACTTTAAACAGCGTAATTTTTCTTTGCAAGGATTCCAAAAATCAGTACATTAAAAATTGATGTAAAATCATTTGGTGTAAAAATTTAACCGGATACGTATGTCATCGAGTGGATATTTTGAGCGTTGTTCTTCGAAAGTGAATAAAGTTGAAAGTTATTTTTTTCATGGAATACTTTTTTGTTAGTTTTTTGACATATACTTTAGCTAGACCAGAGTCCGGTTTTAAGACCTTCCGTTTCCAAAATACAGCAGTTAAAACTTTCCTTAGAAACGATTTTCATCAAATTTTGCCAGTGTTGCCCACCAAAATCAGAATTTTAATAAATATTTGTTGCATGTTCCTAACGTCCCATAAATGTGTTATGACAGCGTTGTTATCAAATCAAAATGTTGCTCAAAATTGTAATTTGGCAGCTTTTGAAGTCAAAATATTCTTTGCTTTCAAAATTTTTAAATCTATTTCGGTCACAGTGTAACTGGCGAAATGGCAACACTGAAACAGTGAAAAATTGTTAACTTTCACCTGCAGTATCTTAAAAACGGCCAGAAGTAGAAAGGTCAAAATTTGTGAAGATGAACTTGAGAATTTTCCCAACAGCTTAATCAGCACTGAAAAACTTGACTTGAATGCCTTTTTAAGTGAATTTAATCGCTCTTCTTGTGATGATGACTTTGAAAACGCAAATTATGCAAATTTTAAATCCCAAAATTGGTGTTTAATTATTTAACAAGGTCAAACTTCATCCGTGAACAGATCGTCTGAAATACAGTATTATTATGTCATTATTATATGATTATTGGACAAAGTTTATCAACGTTATTAATTAAATATGAAACATCCTGATCCATTAAACAGGGTTGTCCAGACTTTTTTAGATTTCGTAAAGGTGCCTATGGGACGAGTACAGCTCTTTGATGGCATCGCTTTTCGTGCCAGAATATCAGGGCAAGACAGTTGACCAAGGCGCAGATCAGGCCAGAAAAAAAGGTGAAGACAAAAAAGTCTTAGGAGTGTTTCCTGGGCTGATTCGATCGTATTCGTAACACAAATTTTTTTCCTATTAAAACCCGCCGCAGACCAGATAAAATTTCATTGTGGGCTGGACTTTGGACACCCTGCATGTTTGTATTGATTCAAATTAGGAACTTGTTGCCACAATGCATTGATTTTTAATTTTTTTTAAGCAGCCTAATCATGTCCGATATACTTGATTTTGTTTTACAGTACTTGAATTGGTGTTTGATGCTTTTAACTACAGTATTTTATCGTTGGCCTAACATAGAAATACTGGTGCGACTTATTGATATTTACATTAAACGTGTATTTTTTTTCGTTTTTTATCTGGTGACTTTCATACTCATATCCTCAATCGGTGGTTGGTACATAGGCGTCGATTTTTTGTTGAGTAAGCAAATTCCGAAAGGGTGAAAATTCTTTGCGAAGTTTGGTTAAACTTAATGTTGATTGAAACGATTTTGCTTTGCTGCGGTTTAACGAGTACCTGTACTTCAGTTGTAAGTTTAGCGCTGGTTAAGTTTTGCCCACATTAAGCGGCAATTTTTCGTGATATTCTTTTTACATCATCACTTGTATGTAAATTAATATGTCTTCTCAACGTCTTCTTCAAACTATTTTTTCAACACGCTTAGTGCCAAGTGGGCATTACTTGCCAAAAAAGCGAGGGGGTCAGACATACTTCGCCCCCTTCATTGTCAGGCCCGAGGGGGCGCTGGCCCCACCCCTCCCCGAAATCGACTCCAGTAAATTGGTGTATTGCAATTATTTGGAAATTGGTGCTTTTGAGGCAAGGTAACAGTTTAGCAGCAATGAAAAAAAAACAAAACGAATTGGAATCATTTGGCTTAGTTGAAAGATAAAATAGTCTATAGATTATTGTGTGGAAGAGCTAACAATGATCAGTTACAATAAAAAATAAGCTAAATTAACCTAATTGACTAAAAATGTGGTAGAAAAATCACAATCAAAGAAAAGCACAACTTACAGGTGGTCAATTTGACTAGATGTGAATTGCGACAGTTACACTTTTTTTTTATAAGAACCAGTAAATTTTAGGTTAGGCTGGCTGTTCCAAGATTTTCATAAATTTTTAGCCTCATTTGTTCTTAGACTTTATTAGAGATCACAGTGACACAAAATTGTTATTGCTTGATTCAACGTTTTCGTTTGTCACGAATCGTGAGTTTAAAAAAGTCTTTAGACAATTCAACCAATGACGATATAGAAAACGCCAAGACAGCTATTTTTTTAAAAACTTTTGGTCAGTATTCTGATTTTTTTCATGCCGAGGTTGGCGTTGTTCTTTAATTCATAAATTAGCCTCATGTTCTTATAAAATTGGTATTAAAAAAGTGTACTTGTAGAGAAAGCTATAATTCGTTTCAGTTTCTTTGCCAGGATGTTGCAATGCAGTGCTTGTCGGTTTAAGATGGTCTTGCTTTACCATAGTTGAAATATGCTGCGAGTTTGAAAGTGACGATTGGATGGAGGGTACCAGACACGTTTTGCTCAGACTCTTTGTTTTACCATTTACAATACAGTATGAAGTGTTTAACATGCTTTTTCTGTAGTTGATACCAATGGAGCTAGAGAGAACATTTCTGATGTCTCTTTCTTAGCCTGTAGGCCAGAAAGCAGAAATTTGTAGCATATAACTACCAGGGCTGTGTTTTTTTCAGTCTCTTTGAAATGTAGGTCACGAATAATTGTTCGAAATTTACACTTATCAGTTGACTCTAGGAGAAACGCCGTTTGCAGTGTATTACAGCAATAAGTGGAGTGCTTTTTCTCTTACATAGTTTGTTGTACTAGTATATTAGAAATGTGATCGCATGCAAATACGCACCGATTTTATTTGTAATGTCCTGTATTGGTGCTGTAAGTTATTGCGTTTTTTAGTTGTGTTAAATTTATTCACCATGGTATCATCAGCAAAATATTTATTTGTTCAAGGTTACCTGTAGGTTTTTCTGTAATTTGTCGTTTTGTTCTCTATACTCTATTTTTTCGTTTATTGAGATCTTTCAGCCAACAACTCTCAGTTCCAGATAGATAATGTCCAATTACCGTACGATTATTATGCTTGAGAATCAATATCTTTTATTTTTTTGTTGCCAGAGTTCTGGTACTTTTTTCTAATAAAACAGTCAGGTACAAATTGCATTTTATGAAGATGATGTTAAATAAATTTATTCTTGTACAGCCGGAACTGCATGGAAGATAGAATTACGCTAGGATGTTTATAATATTCGTGCGATGACAGTACGCGATTAACAATAGATTAAAACATCGTTGATCTGTAATTTAAAATTTGGAAAAATAGGAGACACTGGGAATTTTTCTAAAGGGTACGTGCAGGTAAGGCCCACCTAACACACTTTTTGATGTCTGCAAAAACCTACTCGTCCGTTTTGATGAAACTTTGCATGGTAGTAGCTTAGGTCCATAGTAACTTTATATCAAAATTAGCTGAAGCCATTTTATTGGGCCTTATTACGTGCATATGCTAGTGATAAGGCCCACCACTGCGAAGCTATAATAAAGCAACAGTTAATGCATATAAGTTTTATAGTGTCAAGTATAAGTTGAAAAACTAATAAAGCCCAAAAAGTTCTACACAAATCTCCGTGAAGCCGTTTAACCTAAATTTAAAACAAGTATTTTGTCAAATTACAGGGTGGCAACAATGACGCCCTAAAAATCAGCAAAGCTGAAATCACTTAAACTAAGCTCAAATTTTGGGAGCCAGATGATGTCAATTACACAGTTTAAAAACATTTTATACCAAACACTAGAGCGTTAATAAAGCAAACAATTTTTGTTTATCATAGTGTGACAAAATGGCTAAAAAATCCTGCGTGGGCCTCAGTAGCGTAAGCGGGGGGGGCTCGAGTCCCCCCCATTGGCTTGTAAAGTATGCAAAATCGCACGTTTTTGGTGCTATTCAGGCCGATTTTTGCTGAAACAATGAAAACAGCCCCCAGAAATTTGGGTGGCGAAGTTGTGAAGCAGTTGCCGTGATTCGGCCGAAAAAACCGTCTCAATTTTGGTGAAGACCTTTTTTTTGGAGCACACCTGTATTTGGGCTGAAAAACCGTCTCAGTTTTGGTTAAGACCTTTTTTTTTTTTTTTTTGGAGATCACCTGTTTTTGTAGTGAAAAACCATCTCAATTTCGGAGAAACCGTGTGATTCTGTTTCAAGTTTAATGAAAATTCGGGTCAAGGTCGCTTGCTGTTGTCTCGCTCTTTCAAAAAAACCCCCCTTTTTCAAATCCTGGCTACGCGCCTGGTGGGCCTCATTAGCTGCAAAGCCTACCATTACGTTTCCCAAACCATGAAACTAACTGTAAGTTTTTCACTAGCATCTAAATTTCTTTAAACGAAATAAAAAATTAATAAAAAATAGGGCTGTTTTGGGGGTTTGGGGGCGGAACCCCCAGCGCTCGATAATTTTTTTGCAAAAATAACTTAATTTTAGAGCTATTTTAATAAAAAATAATGCTTTTAAAACGTGGCATAGCAATTGGCAGCGCAAGATGATTCAACTTGGTGCATCAATGGGCAACTTGGGCTGCTAATGATTACATTGCAGCTCTCTTGTTTACATGCTGGTAAATCATGAAATTTTATTATTCAATAAAACTCCCACGGAGTAATCTATTTCGTCTATATTTTGTAAAGAAAAATAATTGGGGGGGGGGGGGGGAAGCCAGCAATATCTACAACTACGGGATTGCTAACTCCATTAGAAGGTGGACTACAGTAGGGTCATCAACAAAAATTCGTTTTCAATAAAGGTACTATCTGACAAGAAAGCACCAATGTTCGTTTACACATTATGATGATGTTTTAAAAATATATATTTAATGTTGGCCTATTTTAGCTCGATAGACCTGGGTTTACTTCCTAGTTCAGCCAATTTGCAAAATTTTGCAATAATACAAATGGTTTATTAACAATTCAGAGTACCTTTTCTATAGTGATAATAAACCTTGTAATACCTATTGCACTTAAAATTACGGTAGCGGTAACAAAAAAATTAACAAAAAATAAGTTATCGTATGCCTAATTAACACAAAAAAATAAATTACACTGATATGCAGTATGCACTGACATTAAATAGCAAACATGAACCAAATTGCGAGCTAAATAACAAACATGAATCAAATTACGATCTTAATAACAAACATGAATTAAATTACGAGCAAGTTGCGTGACATAGTACGACCAGTTAGTTGTTGTTTCGTCATGATTTTGAAGTCAACTTGCGCACTTTTCGCAAAGTTTTGGCAGGTGGTTCTTGAAGCATGGGCTTGCTATTTAACCTTTTCAGTTCATTCTTGGCACAGCAGTTAAAAATACTGCAGACGATTGCATTAAATGCAGCATGTCCCCTTGAACATTTAACATTCAACAACTTTGATATGGCTGGTTTCGACTGCGCCATTTTTCGCATGACGTTCACAAATGCTTGTCTTTGGTTTATGCATTGAAAAAGTTTATTTAATGCTGACACATCTGAGGCGACGGTGGTATAGCACTGCACTGCAATGGCCGTAATTGCAAAAGAAAGTTTAGATAAACCACCTCGGTTAGCCATTTCAAACAGCTCTTTGTGTTTTTCGGGAATGTCTAAAGCAGTCTGAATGTCACTGCCCCCAATCAGCAAATCTTTGCAGCAACAGCATCTGCGACGCCTGGAAATGCTTCGAGCGATATACCCACTCACATAGTAGCACACAGCAGCATCGGAGTCGGGTATATCGTCTATTGAAGCAGTAGCTAGCAAGTCGATAAGCCACGAATGCTCGTCTTCTGCTTGATCATCAACTGGTGCATCATCTTGTTTGGAGATGCCAACAGCAGTAAACAAAATTTGTTCTTGAAGCAAACTTAGCGTATTTTTTTCTCAGCTTCAAGTACTTGCTTTACCGACATGAAAAAGTTACCACCATTTAGCTGACGGTACCAACCGAAGCGACCTTCTATCGGGTCGGACATGAGCTTTCCAGATAGCAAATATTCAAGGTATCATGGTAGTCTAATAAATATTCAGCTAGCTTTGGCACAGCTCCCATTGTCTGAATACACGCTGTTAAAGTCTCGTAGGTCAGTCCAGCATTCCCAGTTTGGCGCCACTCATCAAAAATTTGTCTAGCTTTGAGCAGGTAAGTTCCCGAGACACTTTCCTCCGCATCTTTCATACTGCTGTACATTGGATCCCTTTTTCTTTCAGCTAATAAAGAAAAGAAATTCTGTTTATCAAACCATCCACAAATTGCAGAAGAAACTGAGCAGTGCATTTTTTTTGCATTTCATTAAAAGTGGCTGGTTACTACCGGTACCCCTTTCAGTGAACTAAGAAGTCAGCTGCGTGGATAACTACAACTAGTAGCAGAGGTGGAGTCCTCGAGGACAGATTTTGAAGTCCTTGGCCTTGGCCTCGAGGCCTCAAGTCCTCGAAAATTGGCCTGTCCTCGGCTTGAGGACAGCACTATTTTTTGGAAAGTTAAAATTTTGTGGAGCGGTTGAAAAATTTTTTGGAAAGCGTTTTTTCGTGGAGATCGCTTGAAGAATTTTTGTGAAGACCTTTTTTTTTGGAGATCGCCTGAAAAATTTTTGTAAAGACTTTTTTTTTTTTTTTTTTGGAGAGCACTTGCGCTTTGTGTCCTTGGTCCTTGGCCTTGGCCTCGAGCATTCTTGTCCTTGGCCTCGAGAGTGTCTGTCCTCGGAAAGGCTGTCCTTGGCCTTGGCCTCGGATTTTTTTTTGTGTCCTTGGCCTTGGCCTCGAGCCTTGTGTCCTCGACTCCATCTCTGACTAGTAGATATCACAGGTTAGCTGGTACAACTCGTACAAAGAATAAAGTTATAAAACTTCCTTGGGGGTGCACAATTTTGAGAATATACAGTAGTAGCCTGTTTTACTTTATAAATATTTTTCTTGTTTTGCAGTCTTATGGAATCTGAAAATTATACACACAATCGTTCTTTGAGAGTGACAGTAACCTGAAATGATGCAATGCTAGAAAACTACCACGCACTCCTGCTTTCTTTAATAGCAACAGATTAAAAAAAAAATGTAAATACTGTACCTTTGAGTGATGATTTCACAGACATTATCTTCCAAATATTACAAATGAATTTCACGTATCGAGCTGTTTCCATAAATGCTGGATAATCTTTGCTGTAATACTCCAGTCCTCTAGCAGTAGATTCACTGAACAATGAACACGCCTGAAAGCATAAAAACGCAACTTGATTAACACAATTAGCTGCATGACAAGGAATTTCTAGAAGACCAAGTACCAATACACTTCAAAGATTGCAACATCTTGACGTCCTTCGTGGTCGACTCCTGGGAAGCCATGTCAACTTCCACTGGCAGTTAGGTGGCCTGAACAACCACCAACACTGCAGCTCCAATGATATTTCACATTGTAGCTCAAGTCAATTAAGCACAGAGCTGGACAGCGCTGTTTCGAGCTTTTAGCTCTCATCGGCAGCCCTCAGCTATCTTTTCAAAGGTATTCCCAGCTGAACAAACATCTTGGCCTAACTGGCAAACCTTAATGGCTTGCAGAGAGGCAGATGCTTAGTAGGGAATAAACGATTTTTCACTAAGCATCTGCCTCTCTGCAAGCCATTAAGGTTTGCCGGTTAGGCCAAGATGTTTGTTCAGCTGGGAATACCTTTGAAAAGATAGCTGAGGGCTGCCGATGAGAGCTAAAAGCTCGAAACAGCGCTGTCCAGCTCTGTGCACACTTCAAAGATGTTCACCTAGCAGCAATTCTTAACTGTCACAGGTTAATCAACGGTTGGTCCAGTTATCAACAACTCTATATCCAGAATTAGAATTATCAAAATGATTTTGGCTAAAAGTTTATTATGTCTAAAACTGTATATATAATATGCTCAGTTGTAGCTGAATTAACAAGCCAAGGTGTACCTGTTATTGCTAATGCTGCGATATAATTTGTCATTTTAATGTAACATACTTAACCAAAGCATGTTGTGGAGAAGTTCGAGCAATACTGCTAGGATTTAGAGAAACTTTTTTCAAGTTGCATGCTATCTTTAAGCTTTTTTCCTCTTCCAAAGCATACAAGCGAGCAATGTGGGCGAATTTTGCAGTGCAAGACTCTCCAAGTAGGCTACATGTTCAAGCCCACTGGCAAGAGGATGCATGATTTTTCTGTTTACAAAATTGTTGTATATGTTCTTCATGTTGTGTGTGAAATCAAAGAGCAAAAATAGTCTTTCTTGCTTTCGGAGAGGATGTTGAATGCTGTTCGATAGATGTCCATCACAAAGATCAACGAAAAGTTTCCTGTTAAAAACGATCAATCTTAAAATAATAAATCCCTGAAGCAAGATCGGCCAATGCCAATGGCTAGAATAGATTTTGCATTAGCCGATAAAAGTAAAAGAAGGAAACTTTGCTAGAATGGAAAATAATTGAGTATTATCATATTTTTGAGTTGTGCATCAGATGACTGGAGCATGAAATAAAAGAAGTCAGAAATGATAAGCTTTAATATTTATTTTGATAGGAAAGTGTTATCTGTTCTTGTGAGTTGTCATAATATCATTATCATACTCAGCTAGGTTGCCCTTGCAAGCCCAGTACAGCACTTCAATATTCAATCCACGTAGTACTGATAACAGCAGTAATATAAAGAAATGTTTACCTGCTGCAAACATGATTGTCCGTTGAAACAGCAACCACAAAGCAAAAATCATCTAGAGCATTCATAACATGATCAAACCAACTTCGTAACAAATGCGTATCTAATTTGTTGACTGGAATAAGGCACACAACATCCTTGTAATTTCCCATTAAAGATTGAATCATGAAAGCAAGAACAGTTTTTGTTGGTGTACCATCTTCAGTGACTCCAATAAATGACCCATTGCTGTACTCCAATCGCTGAGCTGTATATACTTCGTCTATCATCAAAACGACAATTTTTTCTTGCTGAGTTAATTCAGCTTGGCTTAACTTTAGGTATTCCAGAACCAACTTGCCACTTTCTACTGTCATACCAGAAGACAGTTTGCGTAGTAAGCTTAAAGATGGCAAAACAAGCAACTGACGCAATTTTTTGTAGAGTGACGTACTTGTTATTTGGCACGGAAAGGAAACTGTTAGTAAATCAGTGGAATACTGCCGGCCTTGATTTGGAACCTGGATAAGTTTTATTTGCTCGATCACAAATTTTAGCAAGTTTACAAGACTGTCATCAGGCTGCTCAGAAGTTGATTCCACTGAAATGGTTTGCTCTAGTATCAGTAAAGCCAGGTTTAATAGATAAAAGCTACTGCTGTTACTACAGTAGCCATCACACAAGGATTTGCATAATGAGAGTATATTTGCAAATTGAGTGGCGGACTTTAATTGCTTTGATGGCATGAGATGCTGATAAGCTGCGTGTGGTACAAATGCAGACCGTACGTGTACTTGAATCTCCAAGTTTTGGTTACTAAGACAGAAGCGAGTAACACAGGAGCTTGGTTTTCGATCACACTTATGTAATGGAACCATGCCTGCTTCTCTTCAAAAACAGCGACATAGCCATTTGGTAAAGGTTCTTTTTCAATTTTCTCCTTAAAGAGAACAAAACTGTCAAAACTTTCCAGCTGTAATAATCTTTTAGCGGACTCTTCAGTTTCATTATTTTGCTTAGCAAGCCTTGCAGAAGAAGTTGCAGCTGTAGATCGAGGTGCTGGGTTTTCTTTGCTTAAGTACTGAGGAAGATTTGGGGGAACAGCTGAGCTTTTCAAACGCAACTTTTGCAATTTCTCTGTGGCTCGATCATTACGGCGTCGATCTTTCTTGTCGCATGACTCTAGCACAAAAGTGAAGCTTGCACACTCTGTGAGAAGACGACAAAGTCCAGTTCTGTCTTGGAATGGATTTTATCCATTTTTCTTTTATATCAATATCAGATGGAAATTTAAACAAAGGGATTTTTTCAGAAGTTTTGCAAGATTTATAACCAGTATTGCACCCAGGTACACAACAGGTGTACACCATGGCAATCGAAGCTAGTATTGTAGTCTTAAGTCTGAAGTACTTTAACCGATCAGTGGTCGAGTGGATCGAGCGTCTGCTACTGAAACGGTAGACTCGGGTTCGACTCCCGGTCGGATCATACCAAAGACTATAAAAATTGGTATTCACAGCTTCCCTGCTTGACGTTCAGCAATTAAAGGGACTGTATGAAGCCTCCGCCGTGTGTGGTAGACAGGTGGGCAGGTGGCAGCTTGACTCGAAGACTGAAAGGTCCTTTCGCTGTCTCCTGGCCAAGGCAACTTGGTGAATGAAATGTAATTACAATTATCAGTAACGAGATGCTGCAGCAGTGCAGTCATATATTGAACATTTAAAATTATATGTATTTAATACCTTTAGACAAAAATGAATTATAATATTGTTACCCAGTAACTACTCGTCAGCTGGAATTATATTGCTACTGGCATCTACTACGGTACCACTACCACTGACCAGATGGTCAGAGTTGGATAACTGCTGCGATAGGCTACTCCACTAGGCTGCCAGACCACCAACCAGCAGGTCTAAGGGGCCTTTCAGTTTAAGCCTCACCTCTTAATTTGCCCACTTGAATAGCAAGTTTTGACCGTATTGATTATCAGGAATAAAGACCAAAAGTTTTGTTGTTACCATATTCTCTTAGCCCCACCATACTTTACCATTGAATGTCTAATGTGCAGTAGTTGCCCAAGGTGGGCGTGGGCCGTTTCGTAACAACAGATGAGAGGAGTTTAAACTGAAAGAGACCCGTTCTGAATTTTGTTGTAAGGCCTGAGACCTGTACTGGCAGACTAATATCCTACCATCAGACCATAGCCTACCAAAGATAAGCTAATAATAGCCATACATCTTGTAACTAAGCTACAGCCAACTTTTAACTGCTTTCAGAAATGCCAGACCAGTGCCCTGCTTAGTGCTGGTATGGTTTGCTGTTTGTAAATTATCTGATTATACAGAGAGGTACCGGTACTCAGCTAAGCTCATCTGTCTCTATAGCTGTGACTAAACTGCTAAAAGCAGTGAATTGAATTCTGAAATTAATAGCCTACTACGAAAATTACCGCCTTTACCGGTACGTAAAGTCAATAAACTTCTGCAGTTGCCTACTGTTAATTTTGCTGGAGATTCATTCGTCTATTGAGTCAGCCTGCAAATGAATCATTATTGTAACATCATTTCTATTTGTTTTCTAGCTTTGCTTCTACGTAACTGCTATCTCTCTGCTGTCTAAACTAAACAAAACTGTTACGACCAATTGACCACGCACGTGGCAAAAGGCAAACATGCTTTTTTCTTTTTTTGCACGATCGCCGCGATGACCCTACTGCTGTCCATCGAACTGTTCAATTCGATCGAATTAGCAATCCCGTAGTTGTAGATATCCCTGGGGGAAGCTAATGGAAAGATATTTGAGAGAAGTGATAGATGATTAACTGACACTGAATCGCCCCCCTCCCCTTATTCCTGAGTTTAGAATATGTTTGTTGATAAAACCTATGTTTGGCATTTTTACACTAACGATCAAATTTGATTGTTTATTTTCGGGCATTTTTTGAAGTTTTCATTGATTTGTAATTTTAATTTTTGACAATTAGCTCCCCCCCTGAATATATGTTTCAAAAGATGCTTTAAATCACTTTTAGTCAGTTCCAGCGCAAAAAAAAATGTCTCAAAAGAGCTAAAAACGTGGAGTTTTTCTTATTCTGCATTTTGGTTGATTGGCCAATGAGGGGGCTATAGCTCCCCTCCCCCGGCGCCCCCCCTGGTTACGCTACTGATTTTTACATCAGCATGTCAAAAATTGACTTAAAATTTCAATTCGCTCTAGCGATTTCGTTTTTGCACGGATTAATCTCAATTTTTGCGGATGGGATTTATTTTACACATGTTTTACCTTAAAAGAAAAAAGAAAAAGTCCGGTTAACTTTGGAGATCTGGGCAGTGGGGCTTATTACCTTCAGGTACCTTAATATTCGCTTGGGTTTAGAATTTTGCTATTTCTCGGATATAGCTTAAACCAGGGGTAGGGAAACTTTAGTTATACGGACCGGTTTGAGCCAGGAGGTAGCAGGGGGCAACTGTTCCCCCAAAATTTTACTTTGCCCCCCTCTAAAAAAACAAAAATGCCGTAGAACGTCATTTTAAACAAAATTCCATGCATTTCGTGCCTAAATACATTTCTTGGCCCCACCCGTCAAATGACTTGGAACAAAATGTTCTATGTCAGCTAACTTTGAGTAAAACCATGTTTTGAGACCGCGAAGACCTTTTTTTCAAATTGGTTTTGGTCTTCACTGAAATTTGGAGGCAAAATCAGCTCTTTTTTTCCATCATGACTTTTTTTTGGTTTTCTCTGAAATTTGGAGGCAAAATCAGCTTTTTTTTCCGTGAAGATCTTTCCCTTTTTATTTTTGGAGATTATTGCGAAGCCATTGTTCCATAAAAAATTCCGTTCTGGCTAGGTGGTTGGTTGAGCCAGGAGATATTTTACGTGGACTGGCCGACATTTTTGCTCAGTTTGCGGCCATTCCTGTTGTACTACGCTTTTATCACAAGAAAGAGCCGACTATAGTAAGTAGCAACAGCAAATATCTGTTTGCCGTCTCATGACCTATATTCCAGGCCTTAGGCAAATTATGTTACGAACAAGTAGGTCTACTTAATTCATCAAAACAGCACCAATACGGATTCAAAATGAAGTTTGTTTTAAGTTTGAAAGCTAGCGAAAGTACCAGTACTATTGTCAATCGGCACTTTCATAGATGTGTTTCCGAAGCGCTACTAAGACACAATCTGCAAACGTGCACGTGACCCCATCCTCAAAAAGTCGACCGTCGAAAGTGGTGACATTGAAATATTCTTGCTTCCAACAGTGGTGTATATTGCCATCTGATATCGGAAGGATTTTCGAATCTTTCCTTCAATAGGGCAGAGTTTCTTAAATCCTTATTTCGCGCTTCTTGTCTCAACTTGCATACTGCTTCTTCAATTTGACGTAATTGTGATTTTGCAGTTGGTGATCCAGCAAATGGTGTTTTAGATAGTTCTTCTGCATATGGTGATCCAGAAGATGAGGATTTAGCAGCATCTAGACTATAATCAAATGCGATAAAATTTGGGATATGACTGTACTTGATTCTATTTTGAGCGGTTTCACCATTTGAGGTACTTTGCTTGCGCTGTTGAGAAAAAGCTTGCGATACATCGAGATCATTACGATCACAAGTCAGATGTTTTCCGCTGGGATTTATTTGAATCTAAATATACAATTAATGCTGTATTAAGGTGGATTTACACAGCATCCGGTTTTTGTCCACGTTAGCGTCTCCATATTGCATTTTGTTAAGTTGTTTATGCTAATTCGAAAAAAGTACTGTAGTTTCTAAAAATGATAAAAGTCATCTTAAAGATTTTCACGCCTGCAACAAAGTTGATTGAAACATTCCGTTGCGGTATCGTGGCAATGAAACAGAGAAGGCCACTACTCGTCAATTGGAAATGGGCATTGGTGGGCACAAGTCCGTTAATCGTTAATCCGTTAATAACGATGCTAACTTTTTCTTGAACTCGTTAATCCGTTAAAAAGTTTTTTCATGTTAGCGGACTAAATTAGCTTCCGTTAAGTTCTGTTAACTTCCGTAACGGTTTTTATCGTTAATATCTTGCACCATTCATTCATCGTACCGGTACAAACCAGTTTGTACTGGTAACACTTCTTGCGTATTAGCAAGAGTTTTATGGAAGAGAGCGAAGAAAGGAGCTCTTTTTTGAGGAAAATAATAAGTTGCAGCCTCATAGGTCTGTTAATTATCGCTGATCACAATTTCCAAAGATTTTTCGATCGCAGCTTCGTTAATGCATTTGAACTTATTTTTATCCTGAAATTATATTAGACTCTAAAATGTAACTTCCAAAACACAAAAAAATACCACAGCGATAGATATTTCCTTACAATCAGCTCAACAACGTCAATAAGTAGGCTATTCTAGAAACGAGTGAATAAAACGAAATGTAAATTACACGCAAAATGTTAACGAATTAACGACTTTTATTAACTTCCGTTAATTAAAGCTGAAAATAACGGATTAACGTTGACGGAGGTGTGAAGTTTGTTAACGGACTAGTGGTTAACGAAGCTAACGTTTTGCATTAACTTGCCCACCTATGGAAATGAAATTATCTAATAACTTTAATTTCTAAACGTGGAAATGGTCAATTTTAAGGTCTTAATTTCATCGGTTAGGGCCGCGGTGCAAAGGTCCACTGATTATGGATTCCTACTTTTTCAGTAGTTTCTCAAACACAAAACCTTATTGTTTGGTTAAACGATTTCTTTTCACAGAAATTTTTAAATATTATCGAAGTTTTTAAGAATTGCGTAGCGACTATGATATCATTATCTAAAAGTATTTAAATTACTGTAAATTTATGTTTTTGAAATGAGGTGCCGTACTTGCAAGCTCAAGTCTTTGGAAGAAACTGGATTCCGGGGGCGAGGACAAAGTTCCCATGCCTCCGTTGAACAATTTTAGTAATTTTTTTTTTCAGAAAAATAGTAATTTTTGTGACTTTTTAAAGATATTACACAATTAGACTTTAAAAAGCAATTTGAAAAAAAGAAAACACCGGAAAAGTTAAGTTGGAAAAACTTTACTTTTCCCGCATTTTCCCAATTCTAGTTTTGAGCCAATCTTTCTTTACGTTTCAGTGCAAGTGATGTTTCTCCATAGTCTTGCATCTAATGCCTATCCATGAATGAGAGCATACGTTTCGGCCGCCAAAAGAAACTTTGTAAAACTAGCACTTTGTAAAGTTATTTAACTGCAAAAAGTAACCTGAAAATCCCAGCAGGGCCGTACTAACGAGGAAGGCATTGGATACATTTGCCCAGGGGCCCTCCTTCAAAAGGTCCACAAATTGTAGAAACGTAAAAATTATAAGTCTTTATTTTTTGTTGAAAATGCCCAACTTTTTTGCAGGAGCGTCGCCTCTTCATTTTCATGACGTTGTGCGAAAAATTGATTTAAGTGCAGCGCGCATTTTTCCAGGCATTCGAACAATTAGGCTACAGTTGTTGTATGCTTAATATCACACTAGTTTTTTCTGAAATAATAGTTATTATTTGGAATTTCTAGCCAAAATCTTTCTGCGGATGTGGCTTATCCCCCAGATCCCTTGTCTGAGATTAGAGAGTTGTTCTTTCTTATCTGAAAACAAATTCTTCACAATATTCGATCACGTATTTGCAGAACAATAGCTGTCGTGCTCAAGTAACGTTTTGTTAGTTGTATTAGGGCTAAGGCCTACTACAAGTTACATGTTTAGTATACTCGTATAGTAGGCGAACACTGGCAATTGCATTACATTTCATTATCAAGCACATACTTTCTTTCCAATCCACATTCATGTAGACACGATTTTACATTAGTATTAGCTACTCAAAAATGTTTGTGTCCAGACCCTCGGATCCCTTGTTCTGGCCCTGATTTTGGCTCGGAGGTATAAGCAGTTACGGCCGGAAGTATTAGCAGAGATAGAAAGAACTATCTACACTGCGTTTTGCCCCCTCATTTTCTCCGATTAGAGCAGTGGTTCTTAACCTGTGGGGAATTCTCCACTGGTGGGCAATGGCGGAGTTGCCAAGTGGGGAACGACCGGAGAGATAGAAGAACACTTCATCGAAATTTAACACGAAACATGTTGACTTAGTTTACACATCACAACCATTAAAGACTGTTTCAATAACAAAAACAGCCAATAAATAAGGTATTTATTGTGAGTCATGTTTGGGAAAAGTGACCACACTGTTTTTTAATTTGTCAAAGACCGATGCTGCGATGGGCATAAGCTTGCCAAGAGAGGAGAAAGGGGCCCCTTTTTTGTCGCGTACAACAGTAACTAACAATAATATTGACAACCAGGGAGCACGGGTCCCTTTAATTCAAATTTTGCCGACCAATTTATATGTATATCCTGAAAGAAATTAAGGGTTTGTTTCCTAAAAGTTGCTACCTCTGGCCCTATCTAACCCTTTTGTGAGCGTAATGCGGTAATCAGGGCGGGATTTACCATATGGCACAGTGCCAGGGGCTTCGCACTCAGATGGTAACACTTTGTTTGGTCTTCACGTACATTTGACAGGAAGATGTTGGAAAATTCCCAAAGCGCCAGGGGTCCCGCGCAATGTAAACATGGCTCAATTGCCCAGAGCAAAAACATGGTTTAATAGGCGTAACCATATATTGCACCATTTTTCAATAACAGTTCACCTCCATCTCTCCAGTTTTTACGCAACAAAACACGTTTGAAAACAAAAATTAGCTACGCGAATTTTCATTGAACAAATTATTGAATTTAAATCGAGGGGGCCTGGGCCCTGTGGTCGCACATGTACTCTTACAACTGTTTTTTTTTTTCATGACAAAACAAAAATCTCTGGGTTATTATTTACTGCTAAAATATTACACAAGGCAATGCACCTTGCTTTCCTCTACCTGGGCCAAATCACTTACAAAATTTTACCCCAAAATGCAGGATTTTAAACGTGTTTTGGACTTAAACTGTAAGTAGAAGGAGGATTGCACAATTTAATTTTGTCAATTGACTTTTAAATGTTAAAAATCCAGTTCTTTTAAATGGCTCTAAACACGTGCGAAATGTGATTCAATGACAATAAAATAGTTATTTTTTCCAAAAATTGCCTAGCGGCTGGGGGAGCTTTAAACCCTGACCCCCCACAACCTCCGGCAGCTGGGGGCTCCGCCCCCAGACCCCCGTCTGTGATACGTTTGAGTTACACTAGTTTACTCAACACGTCTCCAAATTTAGACATTTTCGCTTTTGGTTAAAGCTCTCCCCGTTTAGCAAAATCCTGATTTACTGCCAAACCAGGCCCCAGCTTCTGATTTTCCATTCTACGATATCTTTGCCCCACAAAAAGCTACGCCTTTGGTGGTGGGAAATGGAGAGTTGACAACCTAAAAAGTGGGGAATTGGAAAAAAAAGGTTAAGAACCCCAGGATTAGAGCATTCACACAATGCCATTGAAAATAAGGTTTCTGTGACTTGGATATCACATTCCATTATTTTTCAAATAAGGAAACGAATCGACAGGCCAGAAGTCATAGGCGTATCCAAAGGGAAGGAGCAGGGAGCTCGCCTCCCACCATTGAAATGCCACCGATAATAGAAATGATGGCAACAAACTCTACTTTTTGTTCAATATCAGTTTCTTTTAGCATTTTTCGCGTGAAACAGCAATAAACAATAATCTTAAAGTTGACGACCAAGGAGCAGAGCCCTCTTAATTCAAATTTTTGTCAATTAATTTAAATGATAACCCGGGAGAAATTCAAGGTTTTAGTCCTAAATGTTACAACCTTTGGCCTTCATATAACTTTTGTATAAACTTAATGCAATAACATGATAAGTAACCATCTATTATAGTAACTTCAAATAATAATCCACCTGCACCTCGCCAGTTTTTACGCAACAAAATACTTTAGAAAAAAATAGCTAAGCAAAAGTCTATTCAACAAATTATTGAATTTGAATTAAGGGCCCCCGGGCCCCCTGGTCGTATATGTATTCCAAAAACTGGTTATTTTCATCACAAAACGGAGATCTCCAAGGAAAATCTTCCAGTGAATTACAGTGTTACTTACTGCAAAAGCTTTTCCAGAAGGCAATGTAACTTGCTTTCCTTGAATTGCATCAAGTAACTTATCAATGTAACTTACGAGATTTATCCCAAAAATACTAGGTTATAATGTGAATTGTAAGTAAAGGGAGGACTGAACAATTTAATTTTTTTAATTGGCTTTCAAATCTTAAAATTTTAGTTCTTTCAAATGGCTCTAAAAACGTGTAAAATGTGATCCAAGTGGCAGTAAAATAGGTATTTTTCTGAAAAATTACAAACATTTCCAATACGTCGCCCATAATCTCCGAAGGCTGGGGGCCCCGCCCCCAGACCCCCGTCTGTGATCTGTTTGCATTACATTAGTTTCTTCCAGGCGGCTCCACAATTTAACATACATTTCAAAAAACATCAACTTTTGGTTCAATTCATTTTCTTTTAGCAATATTTTGTTTATGCGCCAACCCACGCCCCTGGCTTCTGATCTTCCATTCTAAGGTATGTTTGTCCCATAAAAAGTTCTTCCTTTTGAAAATTTTTGACGACGTCATATTGCATGCGGTTTTCGGTTTTGCCCCCCCCAAATCAAAAATCCTGGCTGCGCCTACATATCAGAAGTTCAAGAAATTTTTATGTTTAGTTATTTTCTTTTTCAACCAATCAAAAAGCAATGCTGTTCTCGAGCCGAGGACAGGACATTTTCGAGGACTTGTAGGTTCGAGGCCAAGGCCGAAGACTTCAAAATGTGTCTTCGAGGACTCCATCTCTGTGTGACGCAATAATCCGGCTTAATTCCACGACTTTGTGGAAGTGTCACGGAAGAAAGATGTTAGTCAACTGAATCGTTACCGGTACTCGTTGGTGATTATGAACTGAAACAATTCGTGAAAACAAGGATTTTGCTTTTTTGAAGCACACTAAGGATTTTTAGATCGCAGCAGTTGTGCAACTATGGAGGAAGGGGCTAAGGAGATTTCAGCCCTCCTTAGCCAAGCCACTTGGAAAATTAAACTTTAAACGAGCGTTTAAACGTGTTTTAGACTTGACTTGGAGTAAGAGGGGCTGAAGTCTTTCAGCTTTCATGTGCAAATGTTCAGTCTATTTCAGTGCCCCCTCACTTTCGGCTAGTGACCCCACTTCGTTTGGTCTGGTGACGGTACTGACCTGACTGCCGGCATCTTTTTTGCACAGCCCTTAATAATATCTGTTGAGTAATTCTTCCACCTGTCAGATAGCGTATGCGGTAACGTGCTCGGCTCAGCGGCTCCGGTGCGGGAGGTCTGGATTCAAATCCTGGGCAGGTCAAATCGATCACAGAGTTGCCAACTGCTTGACACCATTGCGACTTTTCTTTGATAGGAGCTGCGTTGCCCAAGCGCAATGTCTCGGGTATAGGCCCCGCAAACTCGTAACACGCTTGGGCATAATACACGTATAACGAAAATTTGATATTTTTTGAAGTAATTTTCCCGTAGTTTCATTCACTGAGCATATTATACCAGTTACCACTACGCAAAATTGCAACATCATTGTTCAACACATAAACTCACCAAAAACTTTGTTTCCAAACTGAGTAAAATTTTCCTTTTGAAAAGTACCGAGTACCGATACCGTTAGTACTTTTTCAAAAATATAACAAATAAAGTCCCGTCGGTACTTTTTTCATGAACCAGCGGTAAAAGTACCGTCGGTAGTTTTAAAGTACCTAGTACACTCCTCTGCACTTACTCTGCCTCGTTGTCATCGTTCTTAGTTGATAATGCAGAAGGCTCAAAACTAGAAAGGATTGCGGCATTGAAAATAATGCTGTTTACATAAGCCTATATATTTTTTAGTACAATATGATTTGGTAATTGGAACAACCGACGCGAGCGTCGCTCCTTCCTTTGTTGTTACTCGGCCATTTTCAAACCAACGAGGGCGAAGTTTCAAAATTTGCTTATAACTCAAGAACGGTTGGGTCTAGTGCCATGAAAATTTAACAGCAGTTTGAGATCAATGAGGTGTATATTTGTATCAAATCGCGAGGCAATAGGTCTCGCGACTTCGGTTTTAGGGCCCGAAAACCGTCCGGAAAGTTTGGTGTAAAAAGTGGTCTAATTCAAACGCGGTTTAAGTATGGCAAAAAAATTTCACAAGGTTATATGTTTTAAGCTGCCGTTTTATTCCTACCAAAACACTTCTGGCTTTAATAAGTTTTTTTGTTTTCCAATTTTTTCTTCCAAAATTTTGTACGATCTTCTTCTAAATCACACAACATCGAAATCTAATTTTTGTGTGAAGTTGTAAACGCAATTTCGTCGGCCGAAATAATTTTTATGCCTCTCCCCTAGGAACCCTCCCAAAACGAGGCCCAAAAAATCAATGTTTTGAACGGCTAAAGCTAGGGTGCTATTTTTTTTATATCAGTTAACATTTAACAGAAAAATATTTCGACGTAGTTTGGGGGTAACACCTCCTCCAAAACCCCCAAAATGGACCCCCAATACTCGTTTTTTTAACGGCTTAAGCTAGGTTGCTAATTTTTTTCTTTGATATCAGTTAACATTTCATAGACAAACATTTCGACATAGCTTGGGGTGCCTCTCTAAAACCTCCCAACTGGACCACCTAAAAATCAATTTTATGAACGGCTTACGCTATGTAGCTGTTTTTTTTGATATCAATAAATATTTAAGAGACAAATACTTGGACATAGGTTGGGGAACCACCCCTCCGAAAATCAGTTTTTTGAACGGCTTAAGCTAGACCACTAACGTTTTTAATACCATTAACATTTAAGAAACAAATATTTTGACATAGTTAAGAGGTGCCACTCTCTCAGAAACCTTCCCCCCCACCAAAAAACACCAACAAAATTTTGAAGGGCTTATTAGAGAGCTAATTAGTTTTGATATCAGTAAGGTCTTTAAAAACAAATATATTAACATGGTTTAGAGATGACACCTCCTCGCTGGGAACAGACTAAATAGATTCCTCAAATCTTTATTTTTTGAGCTAAACAATTTTGTTCTTAATATCAGCTGATATTTAAAAGACAAAAAATTAGAAATACAGTTAGCCGTCTGTTCGAGATAAAAGTAAAAAATAGATCTGGGACCAACTTACAGTGCAAAGTGTTTTAAGTGAATAAATCTGTAATCGATCATAGACAATAGCTTTGTATATATTTTGAATTAACGCTTAAGGTACAGTAAAATAAACGCATTTGCAGTGCTGATGGTCTAATGATGTATGCCATAGGTTCTCAAAGTGCTCCGTAAGGAGTCCCAGGGCTCCTCCAGAGAAACCTTAGGGCTCCGCAAGCTATTCGTTCTTTTGTTTGTTTTTATTTTTGAAACTTATTGAGGGGCTGCGTAAATAATGGTCAACCTCTTCACGGGATCCATAGCACCAAAAGTTTGAGAACGCCTGATGTAAGCTATAAGTCTATGACTGACAAATTCTGCTTTGATAAAAAAAATTCAAAGGCAAAATGATTTTTTTTGCTTGATAGCTTTTCAACAAAACACGCTTTAAGACAAAACATACCTAGTAGGCAAAAGACGTCTAACACGACAAAAACAAAATTGGTCTAAGGCTAGACCTAAAATATCCTTTGAAAAAGTAAATCTAAATTTAAACTAAACACTTTAGCCCAACTGTATGCGCTGATTAAGGTGATTATACCTATATAGACGGTTAAAAGATAACGCATAAAAATCGCTTACAAAAACACGTTTATTATTCGTCCAAATTAAGCTTGATAACATCAATTTCAAGTTTGGATTTGATGTTTTCATTTATTGGAGGCCTAATAACCTTCTAATAAAAACGTTATGTTTAAAAGCAAAACAAAAACGTTTAATTTGAGTTTAAATTTAGTTTTGGGTTATCTTATTCATTATTTGCCGCAGTATGTAATTCTAAACAGTTAACAATAACTGTAGCATTACATTTAGTTGGAATAAATAAAGATTGGAAAAATTACGTTGTCTATAGTATTGTATATCGATACAAAGAAATCTGCTTCAACTAACCATGAGCTGACGAAGAACCGAAAGAGTTACTATTTTGAATAAATTTTTGATGCTATTTGCCCTGGAAGAAAAATTTTATTTTGTCTAAAAGAAATATCTCATGAAAATGATTCGTGTAGCAGTGTAGTGTAGGGTAACGATAAAAAAAGATTGGGCACCTAATAACAATGTTGAGGATTTGATTTTCTGTGGTTTCAAAGTTGACATGCGCTCATAATTTCGTGTCACGACTTGTTCTGTTATTGACCTCCTATTGATGTTGATTGCTTTTTTATTTTTATAAGACATTATTGGAAATACCTTTAGCTATGTGTTTTACTTCTGTAGAAGACGGTTCCACATTCTGCTGTTGTAGAAGATTTCTGCAGAATTTGAGGTTGTTATACTGTACAATGTACATACTTTTAGCAGCTTCGATTATAAACGGCAAACGGCCTATGTCGTGAATGTGGATTGTGAATCTGAATTGCTAGTCTAACCGCTGATGCTTTAGTTTTGCAACATACAAAATCTAATTCGCTAAACGAGTACTTACTATACTCTCATGTAAAAATCATTTTGCCAGAGTAAGTTTCAAAAAGTTTTAATTCAAAATTTATACAAACCGCTGGGTGTTGCACCAACGCAAACTAGCTTTAAAATGAAAAAGTGGCGAGCGCACAAGAACAAATCAAAATTCAATACAAGGATTAAGTTTCGAGAAACGTTGTAATTTAGACTTTTGCAAGCAAATACTTTGCTTTAGATTTTTTTTGTGACTTAATGTTTCGTCTTTTGTGTTTGGGATTTAAAAATGCGTTAAATTTTTGACTTTGGCGAGTTGGAATTAAAGTTTATTTTTTCTCTAATCACCAATAATCTCGCGTTACCAAAATCACTGGTTTACATTTTTTAACTTCACGTTCAAAACCTGATAAATTACTGTCATTTATGTAAATGTGACAAGACAAATTAATTAAGTGATGAAGAAAACGATGGTTAAAGTTTTATTGTCTGAAACATTTAACCGAAAAAATGTCGCGTTTAAGTAAATTGTGTAAAATATTTTGATTTGCCTTAATAATTCATTGTTTTTAACGATTTTGCGTTGAAATCGTAAATTGTCTAATAAGGTGATTCAAAAGTTGGCAATTATTTGGTTTGTTCGAACACCACGTTTAACAGCTTAAACTTGGATAGAATTTTTTTCATTATTCAGTCACTACGTTGACGATAAAATTTATGTTATGACAACGTTTGAAATTCCAAACCCTTTTAAATGTGCAAGAAGATATTTCTAACCAGGGACTTGAGTACGGTACGGAATTACTGTACGGTTGAATTTGGGAAAAAAGTACGGATGGAATTACGTACGGTATTTTCTGGTAAACTGCGGTACGGTACGAAAATACAGTATGGTTTTTTCCGTACCGTACCGTACTCTTTTCGTACATAAAGTTTTAAAGACAAAAACTTTGGTTTTGACTTTGCCAAAATTATTGCATTGAGCATGCTACATGTGTTACCAATTTTTGTGCAAGTTTGACCACACCGAAGTTTTTTGACATAAACTTTGTATCATGTATATTATTTTATGACGTAACAAACATGTTTTGAAATGCGATCTTACCGTAAACTGCAGAATTTCAACAGAAGTTTTGTGACATACCTAACAAACTAACAATAATTGTGTTTTGCAAAACGAAACAAGAATGTTTTTTACAGAAGTGCCATTATTTGATCAGGTAGACGTTAGTGTAAGCAGGAGGCATGCTGAAAGAAGGGCTACCTGATAATGACACAGCAGTGGTAGAATATATGTAAACTGGACAGTTATTGCTAATTATTAATTGGAGTACATCGAAGAACTGAGAGTATGTTATTGCTATGGAGTTCGTAGTTGCACTATTTCTAAATGCAGATGCAGGCCCGGCGCCAGGATAGCATGACTGGGGGGGGGGAGGGCAGAAATAAATTTTGGGGGGCACGAGAAGTTTATTTGTGTTAATTCGAGGGGGGCACGGGGCACGAGAAATTTATCCCAGTCTGGATCAAATAAACAAGGTGAAGACCAACAATTCAGAGGGGTTTTCCAGCCAAAATCGGAAATTCAAACAGTTTTTCCGGCCGAAAACAGATGATCTCCAAAAAAAAGAAGGTCTTCATCCCAAAAATGTCATGAAATCCGGTGTCAGTCCACAAAAATTACAAAAATTCCGCTGGCAAACACCAACTTGGGCCTCGATTTGCACTCCAGTAGCGCCGAGTCTGTTAATTTCTTCGGGGCACAGTCCTCGCTTGGGGGGGGGGGGGCACAATTTTCGTTTGGGGGGCACAAGCAGTCATTTGGGGGGCACGTCCCCGAAATCCCCCCTCCCCGTGGCGCCGGGCATGTGCTGATGCTATTTTAGATAAAGTTTCAGTCGCAGTGGGAAGCTGGAATAGCGAAGAAAGAACAATTTTGTTTTAGGGATTTAGTTATCCCGATTGGTTATCTGTACTGCACTGAATACACTTGGACATAGGTGGGCACAAGTCCGTTAATCGTTAATCCGTTAATAACGAAGCTAACTTTTTCATTAACTCGTTAATCCGTTAAAAAGTTTTTTCATGTTAGCGGACTAAATTAGCTTCCGTTAAGTTCTGTTAACTTCCGTTACGGTTTTTATCGTTAATATCTTGCACCATTCATTCATCGCACCGGTACTACAAACCAGTTTACTCGGGTAACACTTCTTGCGTATTAGCACGAGTTTTATAAAAGAAAAAAAGGAGCTCTTTTTTGTGGCAAATAATAAGCTGCAGTCTCATAGGTATATTAATTATTGCTGTTCATAATTTCCAAAGATTTTCCGATCGCAGCTTCGTTAGTGCATTTGAATGCATTTTTATCTTGAAATAGATTAGACTGTAAAATTTAACTTCCAAAACACAAAAAGACCGTTACATCAATAGATATTTCCTTGCGATCAACTCAACAGCGTCAATACGCGTTCTAGAAGCGAGTGAATAAAACGAAATGTAAATTGCACGCAAAATGCTAACGAATTAACGAACTTTATTAACTTCCGCTAATTAAAGCTGAAAATAACGGATTAACGTTAACGGAGGTGTGAAGTTTGTTAACGGACTAGTGGTTAACGAAGCTAACGTTTTGCATTAACTTGCCCATCTATGTACTTGGAGTATATTTTTGAGAGTGTGATTTTCATTGCTGGGTTAAAGATTTTAGTCAACAATTTGGGGAGTTTAGTTGTCACTTTAGCAGTGGCGCCAGCGGGAGTACTGTCAGCTGTTTGATATTTTTTGTTTTTCTCGTTGAGAAGTATTTAAGACTTGATTAAGGTACATTTTAATAGACTTGAGGCTTGGACTGAATGGACATAATCGAGACAATAATGTTTCAGCGATGCAACACGCAAAACTGTTGCTAGCCATATTTTAGAACTACATTAAAAACGGACAATACTTTCTTTTCAATTCGTTCGTTTGTTAATTTTTACTGTTTTGCAAAGCATGGAGTTTCGGATAATGAGTTTACAACTACCTCCTATGATATATACCATTGCTGTTTTGAATTGTTTTGCGGAAAATAAGTGTTACTGTTTATGATCGAGGGTTTGATGCCCCACTAAAGGCTAAATTTTATGACATTTATAAGACAAAACTTTTAGTTTATTTATTGAAACGATGTCATAAAAGCGGCGAACAGTTTAGCCTTTAGTAGGATATGGAAGCGCGATAATTGAGATGAGTAGATAACAACAAAACGCTTGCAGCAGTGGCGTTACTGGGGAATGGGTGGGAGGGGGTGCGGGGGCGGCTTTCCTCGGGTGTCAAGATTTTGGGATGACCCCATCTTAGGATATGAAGCCATAATCCGGCCGAAGGCTCTTCCAATTTGTGGTGAAGACCTTTTTATTTTGGTCTCCATCTGCATTTGGACCAAAAACACCGCTAATTTACGGTGAAACCTTTTTTTTTTTGGTCTCCATCCGCATTTGGACATAATTTTCACCTAAGTCGGACACTGCTGCGGAAGCATCACATGGCAAAGGGTGACACCACGAAACCCCGTTCCGGGTGTCCTTGCAAAATCCCTCCCCAGGTGCCACCATTCTTAACAATGCCTCTGGCTAGCTGCTTTGAATCGCTGAGGATAAAGCGACATTATGATGTATATTATCGTCATCAATCGAGCTGATGTCTTTCACTTTAATTATTCAATGTTGATACTAAGTACCGTAACTAGTTGGATGAGTGACCCAATTTTTTTATCAAGAAAATACAATTATCCTATTGTAAAACCTCTCGTTTGCTAATAATGCTGAAACAAATACTCAGTTAACGGTACGGAAAAAAATCCGTTCCGTACTGTTACGTACGGTATTTTGGTGAGGTACGGAATTACGATACGATATTTTTTTGGAAGTACGGAGTACGGAAAATCATTCCGTACCGTACCTAATCCCCTGTTTCTAACTAATTTCTAAACGGAAAACGACGGCTTTTTGTTGAGAATCTCATTGTTCAACATGCTTAGGTCGCTCACTGGGCTTGCTTCTAAGCAAGCTCCCATCTAGATTTTAGTAACTTGAATCCAAAGAGGCGTTGTGTAATTATAGCTGTGTTCATACGATGCGTTTATAAATTTATGATTTTGTGAATTTTAATACGATTAGTTTACGCCAAATGATTTAAAAACAGATAAAACCAGTACGCCTGCTCGCTTTGTTGTGCTGCGTTTGTTACATATGAGTTAGCTTAGAATTGGTTTTAAAAATTAAAGTAATTTGAGGACAAATGACTGGACTTTTCCGAGTCGGAGGAGTTTGAGCAGCGGCAGTTTGGAAGGAAGCGCGTTTACAAGAAGCCTTTTCTTTTCGCTGATGCGATCTTTGCAGTCTGTCAGCTAAAGCCTATTTTTTGTTTTGCGCTATAGCTTAGGGAGGGAGAGGGGGCACTGCATAATGTCCCTCTATATATGCTACAGGGCTGAAGACAATTTTTATATCTATTTTGCAACTGACGTTAAATACATAGTGTTTAGGCCTATTAACTACTGGTAGCAAAACATAGTCGATAGGAAATGGAATTGTATATTGCGGATTGACATGTAATTCAATTTGACCTGTACGTCTTCTACACCTACGGCATCGCAGAACCGAGACACCAAGCCTTAAGAATTAATATTTGAATAATTAGTTACCTTGCAGTTCATTTTTTGTTCGAAATCAATTAAATTCTGGACATTTGTAAAATGGTTCCTCACAATAGTTGCCAAAAGTGGACCGGCACCTGGATCTGTGAGCAAGGGGCATTGCGCAATCGAGTCATAACCATCTTTGCCGAGAGCAAGGTACGCTTTTGTGGCAAGGTTGTATTTTTTGTCATGTTTTATTGGAGAGCCGCAAATACGAACCGTTGCTTCAACCACTCTCCGGCCAGGAGGCGCGTCTGGATCAAAGCCAAAACTTGCTCCGGATATCTGTTCAAAAAAATAATAATGAGAAAAGAAAAATGGATTAAGAACGACGCAGCTACTGAAATGGTTAGAGTTAACTACTGCACAGAGGTGGAGTAGTTAACACTAACCATTTAAGTCCTCGAGGACACATTTTGATGTCCTTGGCCTCGAAGGTCAAGTCCTTGGCCTCAAAGCCTCAAGTCCTCGAAAATTGCCCTGTCCTCGGCTCGAGGATAGCAGTATTTTTTGAATTGTTAAAATTTTGTAAATCACGAGAAATAAATTTTTGAAGACCTTTTTTTTTTGGAGATCGCCTGAAAAAATGTTTGAAGATCTCTTTTTTCGGAGAACACTTGCACCTGTGTCCTTGGTCCTTGGCCTCCAGCATTCCTGTCCTTGGCCTCGAGAGGGTCTGTCCTCGAAAGGGCTGTCCTTGGCCTTGGATTTTTTTTGTGTCCTTGGCCTCGAGCCTTGTGTCTTCGACTCCACCTCTGCTACTGCAAACTAGGGTTTCTTCCCTTACGGAAAATTTCTGGGAGATTTGTTTTTTTGATTTTTCGTTTTCCGGAAAATTTTTATACATTATCGAGGTGGCACGATAGGGACTAACATTACATCGCAAAATAATCACGTAGTGAATAATTACAGGGCGAGGTTTTCAGAGAGGGTACGACGAGAAATAATTGCTCACTGTTCACTAGGGTGTTGCAGGCGTCCCATAAAAACTAAAAACTTGTTTGTTTAAGCTGAGCCATTTTTTGGGTATTGCAGTTTGATCAGTAAATCATGAATACCAAGTTTCAAAGATTTTTATCAATATCTATCTTCCCCGCCAGGCCAATTTTGAGGCACACTTTTCCAAAACTTTGTCTTTTTTGCCACTAGAGGGCAATATAAATAAGTTGTGTCAGTGGGCATGCTTTTGAAAGATGCCCCATGTTAGTCTCCATCTTTAAAAAAAAATTGAATGAAATTGAGTCCTCCTGTCCAGAGATATTGCTATTTTATTGCACTTTTAATAAGCGTTACTGCCACCAAGTGGAGAAGATTAAAGTTAAATATATCAAATAATAAGCCTTTTGATGTTGAATTTCGGTATATTATTCATTTCAAAACTGTAGAAGTACATTTTAATGCAACATTTGGTGAGTATCAATCAAATACTGATTTATTGGTATTTTAGTAAAATTTTGTAGCTAATGCTTAGTTTTAAACGATTCAAATTGTTTTTACAAAACATTTCGGTTGGGTGGGGTTATTACAGCCACTTGAAAAAAATTGCTACCAACTATTTCAGAAGTTTCTTCAATAGGCAATTTATTTAGTTTTTGAAATGCAGTCCAGAATCAATGGTAGTTCATGAACTATGCTTTTTACTAGACTAAATTACGATTACTGAATGTTGCAATTGCACAGTATGGGTTTATTAGTTCACATGTAGTATGAGTGCCCAAAATACTGATAAACTGCAGCTTGCTCAGGCTGAATTCCTGATAAATTAAAACAAACGTTTCCTTAAAGCTCAACTATGCTTTAGTACAGGGGTCTCCAAACTACGGCCCGCGGGCCGTATACGGCCCGCGAGGTCATTTTGTCCGGCCCGCCAGTAGACTTCCAGTAGCAAAATAAATCATTGAAGTTTTATTTATTTGTTTGTTTTGAGTCAATTATAATATCATATTTTAACTTTGTATAATCTGTCCGGCCCTCAAAGAGATTGTTTCATTATCATCTGGCCCACCTTCAAAAAAGTTTGGAGACCCCTGCTTTAGTACATGCGCTACTACTGTATTGTACAATAATGTGGGGAGCCAAGTATCCTGCATGTATGCAAAAATTAAATTCATACAAAATCAAGGGAAAAGAGGCATTGTTGGTGCTCATTTCAGGGATTTAGTAAACCCATATTATTCACAATTTTAGATTCTGCAAACTGATGGCTTATTCAATTTTAATGTGATTGTTGGTGAGAGAGATCCAGAAAATCGAACCCGGACCGAAGAAGTACAAAATGACGATTTTATGAAGACGATTCATTAATAAGTGAAACATGGAGTACATTATGGCGCTGCGCTTTTGTTTTCAATCTTTTACGTAGTGACTTCATTTTGTATAGCAAAGTTTAAAGCAGGGTTGTTGCACTTTTTTGTCACTTTTTAATTCTCTCACCTCCCTTTTTTTAAAAAAGTTTTGATGGTCTTTTGAGACCGAATTCGATTTTATCTTTACATAAATTTTAGTGTTTGTTAAGAATTTATTATTGACTGATTTTGGGAATGTACTCTACTGTTCAAATTTGAAGTTGCTAAAGTTGTGTATTGTTTTTTATACAGCAAAACTAAAAGTTCATTATTTTCACAATTGTTTTTTTAAAACTATTGATCGTTCTAGTCAAGCTATGAGGCAGTTGGCTGAATGCAGAATTTAGCACATTCTTCGTTTCTGCACAAAATTAGTAGCAGAGGTGCATTTAGTATCGGAGAGTCAATATTTGGAATTGCATTCCTGCAGATATTGAAGTATTCTTGTACAAAAAGTTCAAATTTTGTTCAAAAACTTTCTCATGCAGTTTACATGTTTCTTTTCATATCATCGAAAGTTCTCTGTGTACATGTAAAGATCAAGTACATGCTCATTACGGGCCGTAGACTTTGAAGTCTTGAAAATGTTGCAATTCTAAGACAAAGTAATTTAAAACCCATGATACTGGCATGAATTTCCTCTCTGGTAAAAAGAGTGCTTGCTTGACTTAATGATAATAAGGTTCTTAGCAACTTTTCTGTTGCCTTCTTAAACAAATGTCGATTAATTTCTACTTTATGCTGTTACCAAGGAACGAAATAAATTTATCTATTCTTGCCTTCTCTTGAAGGCCAGGCATACCTGGTATTTAACTGGAGAGCTTGTTCTCTTAGCCCCGTAAGATGAGCAACTTTTGTTGGCATAAAGTAACTCCAAGTGCTGGCAAAAAGTTATAAAAAAGATTTGGTGAAGGATTTTGAAAGTTGATGATGCTAAAAATAACTTGAAAAAAAATTGTGAGTGGTTATGCCATGGCAAAGGATACTATCTACAGCCTGAGAGTGTGTAATGACTCCACAGTAAAAGGGATCAAGCTGGTTACTGATTTTCTTTGCCTGCTACACAAGGAAGAAAATCTACAAAATCGTGTATTCGTAGTGGAAGACAATCTTAGAAAAATCCCTAAAAGAAAACGTCCTTTCCAATTTGTTTAATGAGGTGCCTCTGCATTGTTGCTGAATATTTTTGCCCTTCGTTGTTCTTATATAAGTACGTTGTTCTTAATAAGTTGTGGTATAGGAATTGCAAATAGAGTAAGATCGATGTAAAAGACGTTGACTAGATTTCGTTTGTAATGAGGAGAAAAGCTAGTGTACTTGATTAGTACGTTAGTTTTGGTAGGTTTGCAATATGTGCTCGTCTTGATTTCACTGCTGATTTTTTCTCTGAAAACATCGAGAAAGGCTGGTGAATTGTGCGTTTCCAGTTCATTGGTGAATTGAATTTGATTATGGATATTATTGAAATTGGTTAGAAATATGCCAATAGAAGTTGGGTTTAGGAAAATGGCGAAACAATCATATGCGTGGAGGCAAACGAAGTTTGGACGATGGAAAGGGGGTGAGAGATCAAGAGCTTTATCAATAACATGGCTCATTATGACGTCAGCCATTAGAGATCCAATTGATGAACCAACCCATTGCAACGCCATCTAGCTGATAATGTAATTTGTTGTTGAATTCGTTAAATTGGTGTACCCAAAATATTACCTTCTTCTCTTGCGGGATGACGTCAATTTCAGACAGCAAAATAACAAACGCGATCAACCTTCAGGACAACTCTAAATTATTATGATCTCATACTGCTCTGCTTCATTTCTGGCTTAGATATTTATCAAATCTAAATATCAGCTGGTTTGATTAAAATCTTTCTTTAGCCACTTTTTATTGTCACAATCCTGTAACTGCATCAAATTCATAAAAAAGTACAGTAGCCAATATGTATTTAGGTTGCAACTTTTAAACAGGCTTCTTAGTTTCTCACGTTCTAATATATAAAATGGTTAATAAAAATTTGAATTGAGGGTTGGGCACCCTGGGCCTCTTTCTGGCAACGCCCGTAGTGTGGCACCCCGAAGCAACGTAAAAATATTTTGTATCTTAAAAATTTACTATTGTACGAGTAGTTTGTATGATCTACTAACTCTTAAACTGCATGAAGTTTGTTTTTCAATATTATTTGTAATTTTTTGTAACTATAGTTTGACTGCTTTGCTACAAGTAATTGAAGATACCCATAAAGACGAAATCGATTTTACTATAATACCCTTGTATCAGAAGTGGAGACCTCGAGGACACATTTTGAAGTCGTTTGCCTAGGCCTCGAAGCCTACCAGTCCTCGAAAATACCCTGTCATCGGCCGAGGACAGCACTATTTTTTGATATGTTGAAAATGGGCCACTAAAGTCATGACCATTTTTTTCTTCGTTTTGAAGCACACCAGAGCCCTTGAGGATGATTTTAAAGGACCCCATTTTTTTGGAGAACACCTACGCGTTGTGTCCATGGTTCTTGGTCTCGAGTATTTCTATCCTTGGCCACGACAGGGTCTGTCCTTGCAAAGTCGGTCCTTGGCCTTTGGTCTTTTTTTGTGTCCTTGACCTTGACATCGAGCCTTGTGTCCTCGACTCCACCTCTGGCTTATATGCTGTCGACTGTCGAGCGGAAAGACTTTATTTATAACTTACTTCTCGTTCTAAATAAATTCAATAACAATTGAGTCTAAAAAATAGTGAAAATTTAAGAACAGCCAGTCTCAACAAATTCATTGCTTTTTATGAAGAACTAATATTTATATATACGGTACGTATAATGTCATGCCTTACATTAAGATTTAGAAAAATGTGTGAAGGAAAATAATAAAAAGGGCTTCTTACTTGTGGAAATCGACCGTCGTGTTTTGGGTATTTACAAACTCCATTTTCCAAAGCTTCCAAAACCTGAGCTCCTGTAATTTGAACGGTAACGACAGTACCGACAATCGATAATATGCTCATTAAATCATATAATTGAAAATCTCCTGCTGGAAAGACTCTGTCTGATCGGAAAGACCCGGAATTGATTAGGACGATATCAGCTTTCGTTGCCGCGGCAACAATGTCAGCAATAAAATTTCCAAGTTTTGTCTCCTGTGTTCTAATAACTGCATGCGTGCCATCCAAGGTAGACTAAAAATATTAAAATCAACAAAATTTGATTGCGTTTATTTCGAGTTGGTATTTTGGAAAAAAATCGATAGCAGTATAGGCCTACAAAGGTAGGCTGCGGTCTTACTGGTAAGCATTTGTTTTAGCTTGTGTAACATCCATGTCAAAAGGATATGGGGTGCCATGTGTAAAATTATTTTTCAAAAAAGTCTACTGTTTTTTAGGCATATTTAAGACGAAGATTTTCTGATATAAGAAATTGGAATTCCTATTTATGAAATAAGAAAATTCCAATTCCAATATAATAAATAAGAATTTTTTTGATTAAAAGTTATCTTATTTATTAAACAAGAATTCGTATTTGATATTGGAATTCTTATTTATTATATTGGAATTCTTATTTATTATATTGGAATTCTTATTTATTATATTGGAAGAATTATAGCAGAATACGCAAGAAAATTATGCAAGACACTTTCTGATTTAACTTTCCGATTTAACTTTCCAATTTAACTTTCCGATTTAACTTTCCAATTTAACTTTCCGATTTAACTTTCCAATTTAACTTTCCGATATAACTTTTTGCTTGGCAACACTGAATGAAATTGGCGGGAACTTGTTTTGGAAGTTTTTCGCTAAACCAGTGGTCAAGGCTCCTGAGAGTTTTGTGATGTGATCATATGAGTGGTGACTTGTGTTAAAAAAGGCAAAGAGAAATTGAAGTAAGGGAAGCCATGAAAATTGAGCATAGCCAAGCAGTATGCGTCAAAATTCTCGAGAGCTAGCAGGACGGCTTGGCAATAGCATGAGTTATTCTGCCTACACATACTGACTAAAAGTTAAACTAGGCTAAATGTGTAAAAGAAAAATTATTATATGATTGACAAGTGCCAGACTAGGATAGGATATCAAGTACTACAGATTGGAGTACGGATACTTAGTAAGATTAAACTAACTTATTCCAACAGTCCAGTAAGTGGTAACCACAAGTTCACAACGTAGTAGTTTGTTAAAGCAGCTGGGTGAGGGACATTTATTTAACCTCTCATATTCGGTAAAGTAGCCTAGTTTTTGTATGTGCAGTTTTAAGTGCGATACCTCTGCAATTAAGATGCAATCTAATATTAACATTAGAACCACTTTTATCTGTAGGTTTTGATGCAGCCTGATACATCACACGCTTGATAGGTAAATCATTTGGCATGCTCAATAATGAATAGCTAATGATTATGGTCAGATTGTAATTTGCAAGTATTTTGCCTTCTGGTCCTGGTTTAAGAGTTTTTGCAGTAGACTATTCAGTATTCATAATACAGTAGATTTGTCAGCATTGTGGCCAAAAGTGGTTATCACTATTTTTGCAATAACCCTGATCACACAACCTCATATTTGGGTTCATCTTGCAGTTTTGCACATTGATAACGTAGTTATGTCTTGAATAAGTTGCTTCATGGTAACAACTTAACAACTTATACACTAGTAGGATTTCTGGATAACTGGGAGCAATAGAACTTTGTCAACTCCAAATCGGGTGGAGATTTATTTAAAGGCAAAGGCTGCTGTTACGTTACGTAAGAATAAGAAAATAGATATCATAGCCCTTACCCCAACCCTAAACCTAAAACAAACTTTACCCCAAACCTTAATCCTAATCCAAACTCAAAACCAAACCCTAATGTTAATAAAAAAATAAAAAAGTGTAAATGAGCAAATGAGTGCCCACTTTTCGATCGCTTATTCTCTTTAAGGACGTTACGTAACGTGATATTAGCCACTACCTTATTTAAAAGGCAGCATCATTGTCTCTATCTGAGTTTGTGACAAATCCTGCATCACTTTCAATAAAAAGCTTTAGTTTAGTCGATTGAACAACCTATCAATTTACTCTTCGGGTTGAGTTAATAACTAATTGATCCAATTAAACTTTTACTTGAGGCTACGACGGAGTGTAACGCTACATTTGCAACAAAGTTGGGCAAGTAACCTGAAATGATCTTGCGCTTTCGCTTGTTTGTTTTTGTTACATTGCCAGGTGTTACAGTCTCAATAATAAATTTGTAACCCTGAAAAGATCGTAAAATACGGGGCGCCAAGTGTTCTCTGAAATGTGCACGTTGCTTTTCTAGGTTATGAGATGCCAATTTGTGGATTTATTCAAATTTGAAAAAAAGATGTGTCAATTTGCAGATTTAATTTGCCAATTTTTTATAGGTTTCATGTGTCAATTTGCATATTTATTGTGCCAATTTTTGCATTGCGAATATTGGCACCGAAATGTGCAAAAAAATGCGGGAGCAGAAATCGGCAGAATTTAATTATGACAAAATGGGCGATGGCTTTTTTGGTCATAAATTTCATGTGTCAATTTGCATATTTAATTTGCCAATTTTTTGCATTGCGAAAATTTTTGCATTGAGAATGTGCAAAAAAAGCAATGTCAATATTTGTAGATTTTGGTTCGTGTCCATAAAAACAAATGGACACTCATGCTGACTAAGCCACAGTATGGAAAATCATTGTCCATGATTTTTAATCGGTGGCCACCACTCAATGTAAAGTGAACGTGCCACGTTTTCAACACTAGAGACGCTAAAGTATTTTCGAATGTTATATTTGATTTTCGGTAGGTTACCTTCATCGCCAGCTTTCGCTTCGTCGGTTTTGTATGAAATAAACTACAAACCTGAAAGTGCTCGTATTGAATACATAAAACAACAAAGCTGAAAAGAAAAATAACGGACGCGCTTCGTTCTTCTGGATAGTTCTTCATAACCAAAGTTATTTTTTGAATTGTTAAAGTATTTTTTGAATTTTGAATTGTTAAAATTTTGTACATCAAATTTTTTGAATTGTTAAAATTTTGTTGATTGCCTGAAAAAACTTTTTTTGGAAGACCTTTCTTTTTGGAGATAGCCAAAAAAAAATTTTTGAAAACCTTTTTTTTGGAGAACACTTGCGCCTGTGTCCTTGGTCTTTGGCCTTGGCCTCGAGCATTTCTGTCCTTGGTTTCAAGAGGGTCTGTCCTCAGAAGGGCTGTCCTTGACCTTGGCCTCGAACTTTTTTTGTGTCCTTGACCTCGGCTTTGATCCTTGTGTCCTCGACTCCACCTCTGGTTGTTTCATCTATTCAATACGAGCACTGAAAACCTGTTTAAAAGTAAGCATTAATATAAAATAAAGAAACTTTTATTGAATTGAGACGTCACAATAACGTCTCCATCATTTTGACTTGATGCAAAACTTTCAACAGCAGCAAAAAAACGTGCATCAATTTGCGTTCGATAGTGGCACTAAAATTGCTTGAAATTAGCAAGTTCGTCAGGTTATTATGACGTCATATTGGAATCCCGACGGCGTCGAGCATGCTTCGCGCCGATACACCACTTTCAGGTTTGTAGTTTATATTATTCGAAACCGACGAAGCGAAAGCTGGCGATGAAGGTAACCTACCGAAAATCAAATATAACATTCGAAAATACTTTAGCGTCTCTAGTGTTGAAAACGTGGCACGTTCACTTTACCTTGAGTGGTGGCCACCGATTAAAAATCATAGACAGTGGGAGTGAAACTACGGTATGTTCTCCATACTGTGGCTTAGTCAGCATGAGTGTCCATTTGTTTTTATGGACACGAACTAAAATCTACAAATATTGACATTGCTTTTTTTGCACATTCTCAATGCAAAAATTTTCGCAATGCAAAAAATTGGCAAATTAAATATGCAAATTGACACATGAAATTTATGACCAAAAAAGCCATCGCCCATTTTGTCATAATTAAATTCTGCCGATTTCTGCTCCCGCATTTTTTTTGCACATTTCGGTGCCAATATTCGCAATGCAAAAATTGGCACAATAAATATGCAAATTGACACATGAAACTTATAGAAAATTGGCAAATTAAATCTGCAAATTGACACATCTTTTTTTCAAATTTGAATAAATCCACAAAGTGGCACATCACAACTCACAAAAGCAACGTGCACGTTTCGGAGAGCACTTGGCGCCCCATAGTAAAACATACTGTAGTCGTGTATTGCTCAATTCTTGAAAAATAGTTTTGAAAATTTCAGAACCTCGCTTTTTCCTTGAAAAATCGAAAAATTTGAAACCAACTAAATAATGTAGCGTTTCGCAAGCTCAACAATAAACAATTAAGAAAAAAAAAAAAAGTTTCGTTCATCTATAATCGCTTTTGTTCGCGTAAGCTAATTTTGTATGTAACCGTGTTTTATGGTCTATAACACAAAAACAGCGTCTATTCAAGCAAGAGTGAATTTCATTCACTCTTTTCTCCAAAAAAGTAACGAACAAATTGAGAACAAATGAGGCTGAAAATTAGTAAAAATTTAAGAACAGTCAGCTTCAAACCAACATTTACTGGTCCTTACAAAAAGTGTAATTGTCTAGCAAGTGTTAGTTTTGAAATAGCAATTTCAAGTACACCGTACAGATGTTAATTCAACGTACTTAAAGGGGGGTATAAGTTTACAAAAAAAACAAAAAAACATTCGAATTATGTTGGTCTTGGTTTTAAATTTTTGTAACTTAAAGGGGCATTGCACCCAAAAATTTTGAATTTTGTCACTACATATGTAAAAAATAATTGATTACCAACGTTTTCCCGTCTTTTCATTGTTTGATGTTAAATAGCTTTTACGGAAAAGATTTTGACTTCACGGAAAAAATTCGGCTGTGGCAACATGGCTGCATCAAACTTGCATACGCGGTTCAAACCGACGTAGTCAACTGGTAGTTCACAAGGTAAAAATTCGTTTTTGCCAGGTTTCTGCAGTGGTTTTGGCGAAAAAGATGTGTCTTAAACTGTGTTCCCTCCAAGGGCCTGTCTACACTGTGCGTACGAAATTAGAAAATTTTTTACGCTCCTACGTCGAAGGTGTCTACGCTATACAAAACGACGCTTACGAGCGTAACAACTTAACAGCATATTCTCTGGGTGGCCATAATATTGTGTTAAATTAGATGACGGAAATTACAGATTTATTACAATTCTTTCTTGTATCGGTTAAATTTGGGTCAGGATATGTAGCACGAGAAGTAGTATTGTCTTTTTGATAATTTAAACGTGAATTTTTTTCTATTTCGTCACAAAAAAACATAACGTATGGCAAATCAAGAGTGTTGTGGTGGCTATTAGGAAGCGAAGTTTTTGTTGGATGAAGAAAAAAAAATATTTGCACCGATCAGTGGTCAAGCGTCTGTTACTGAAACCCCAGATCTGGGTTCGATTCCTTGCTTGGCGTTCAGCAATGAAAAGGGACCGTGTAAAGACTCCGCAGTGTGTGGTAGACAGGTGGACAAGACGTGGCAGCTTAACTCGAAGATCGAAAGGTTCCTTTGCTGTCTCCTAGCCAAAGCAACTTGGTGAATACAACAAAACTACAAAAATTATAGGCCACTGATGGGCACTAGAGGCTGGTTTCAAAGATCCAGTTCTTCGTCTTTTGAATTCCTCTCAGCGGAGGGTGACTCGGTGGAAAGATCTGGTTACAATTTTTTGCAGAGTATATTTTGTTTTCAGCTTTCAACTGTTTTTCAGTTCTACCGTCACATTCCGTTTACAGAGGTGGAGTCTTCGAGGACACATTTTGAAGTCCTTGGCCTCGAAGCCTCAAGTCCTCGAAAATTGCCCTGTCCTCGGCTAAAGGACAGCACTATTTTTTAAATCGTTAAAATTCTGTAGATCGCCTGAAAAATTTTTTGTTGATCTTGGTTTTTAGAGATCACCTGAAAAACTTTTTTAAAAACCTTATTTTTTTTAACCGCCTGAAAAAAATTTTTGAAGACATTATTATTTTTTCAGAACCCTTGTGTCCTTGGCCTCGAAAGGGTCTATCCTCGGAAGGGCTGTCCTTGGCCTTGAAAATTTTTTGTGTCCTTGACCTCGAGTCTTGTGTCCTCGACTCCACATCTGTTCGTTTACGCTAAATTTTGAGCCTGTTTCGCCTCTCTCCCATAACAACTTTTATACTAACTTTATCCAGTCCTCCCGTGGAAACACAATAAACGGTGCATGATGTGTAGCATGCAAGTATAGGTTATCCTGCCGAATTGCCAAGCGGTTTGACGGCGCGTATAATGCGTAAATAAGTAACGCAATATCGTATTAAACAACAATCTTTTCCGCGTTTGATCCCTTCTACAAAAACAACACGCATTTTATCATTATTGTGTTGACTCCTTCCCCCAAGCGGTTTGTGTTAACTCCTTGTAATCAATCAGAATCAATCGCAATATAACCCCTGATTTCATCACTAAAATTTTTGTTGACATGCTTATTGCAGTATTCATCTTTTTTTTTCACACAAAAGCTTCTACTGAACGCTTTTTTTTTACCACTCTGGTAGCTTTGTATCACAGTAACGCACAAGAATTTGATAAAAGTTTTATATTTAATTCCTCACCCGCTAAACCGAAACTTATTCGGAGAACCGCTAACCATAGCTTTAGCCAAAGATTGGGAAAAATTTCACAGACGTCCAGCTAATTGCACTTTCATAAAACATAAAACGAAAATAGGGCAAACTATCAGAGCTAAAAAATTTCAATTACCCTACACTGCAGTAATACTATTATTACTGAAATTGAAGAAAATTGATTGCACGACTTGAACATTCAATAAGTTTACTGTAATCTGAGGAGGAACTTTTGTATTCTCTCAACAAGACAAATATTGCAACTTCTGTAACACAACGGTATTCAATATTTTCAAAAACTCAATAAACTAAATTCGTTGCTTACAAAAGGACAAAATTCTAAGCGCAAAGCAGTTAATATTTCAGAAAGTAACATATCGGCATCTTCTACGATTGTACTGCTTCGGAGGGAGAGAGGACCCTTCATCTGCTTATCGCTTTACGTAGATATCTGCGCTGGTTAGACAAGCACATATTACTAGTCATAGGCGTAGCCAGGGGCCCAAACCCTCAAAAATTCGGCTGTCTTCACCGAAATTAAGAGTGATTTTTCAGCCGAAATCGGGAATTCGAACGATTTTTCCGCCCAAAATCAGGTGATCTCCAAAAAAAAAAAAAAAAAAAAAAAAGGTCTTCACCGAAATTGAGAGTGGTTTTTCGGCCGAAACCATTAGCTTTACTGTTTAATTACTGTTATGTGCGCAATTACTGAAAAAAAAACTGCAACTAAACATCGTCAGGCTATGTTGTCATAACTTTTTGTCGTTAGTGGAGTTTTGATTGGGGGGGGCCCGGGCCCCCTGGGCCCCCCCCTGGCTACGCCTATGTTACTATTGATGTATAAATAAGCAGAGGTAGAGTCCTCGAGGAGTCCTTGGCCTCGAGGACACTTTTTCAAGTCCTTGGCCTTGGCCTCGAAGCCCTTAGGTACTCGAAAATTGCCCTGTCCTCGGCTCGAGGACAGCATTAGTTTTTTAACCGTTGAATTTTTGTTGTAAAACACCAAAAATCTTGCGGAAAATTTGCGAACACCTTTTTTGTTTTTCTCAATTGGAGCATTGGCGAGGCCAGGGGGAGGCCGGGCCCCTCTCCAATCAAAATTTCGCCAATGACAAAAATGTGGCAAAAAAGCCTATTGTTTCTTCAGTTTCAGTTCCTTTTCAGCATTTTTTGCTTATAACAGTAACTAACAACAATTTTAAAGACCAGGGGCCCCGGGATCCCCTCAATTCAATTTTGCCAACCAATTAAAATGTATAAACCGGGTAAAACTAAGAGTTTTTTTCTTAATAGTTGCTACCTAGTCCTTATGTGACCTTTTTATAAACGTAATGCAACAACCAGAGCCGGATATATGCTATGGCACAGTGCCAGGGCCTCGCGCTCAGATGGTGAGACTTTTTTTTTATCTTCACCTATATTTAGCAGGAAGATCTTGCGAAAATCCCCAAAGTGCCAGGGGCCTAGTGCGATGTAAATCCGGCCCGGCAATAACATGGTTAATAGGCGTAACCTTCTGTAATATCATTTTTCAAACACAATTCAGTAATTCACCTCCACCTCGCCTGTTTTACGCACAAAATACTTTAAAAAAAATTAGCCATGGAAAATGCTGATTGAGCAAATCATTGAACTTCAATTGAGGGGGCCTGGGCCCCCTGGCCGAACATTTACTCCTACAACTGGTTATTTTCATGACAAAACAAAAATCTCTTAAGGAAAATCTTCGAGTGGATTATTATTTACTGTTAAAATGCAGTAAGAAACAATGCACCTTACTTCCCCTACCTGGACCAAATCACTTACAATTAAAATTTAACACAAGAATGCAAGATGTTAAACGTATTTTGGACTTAAATTGCAAGAAAAAGGAGCATCAAACAATTTCATCTATTCAATTGCCTTTCAAATTTCAAAAATTTAGTGCTTTCAAATGGCTCTGAACACGTGCGAAATGCATAGGTGGGCACAAGTCCGTTAATCGTTAATAACGAAGCTAACTTTTTCACTAACTCGTTAATCCGTTAAAAAGTTTTTTCATGTTAACGGACTAAATTACCTTCCGTTAAGTGCTGTTAACTTCCGTTAAGGTTTTTATCGTTAATATCTTGCAGCTTCATTGTGCATTTGAACTTGTTTTTATCTTGAAATTATATTAGACTGTAAAATGTAACTTCCAAAACACAAAAAGACCACCATAGCAATAAATATTTCCTTACAATCACCTTAACAGCGTCAAAACGTGCTCTAGAAGCGAGTGAATAAAACGAAATGTAAATTACACGCAAAATGTTAACGGATTAACGGACTTTATTAACTTCCGTTAATTAAAGCTAAAAATAACGGATTAACGTTAACGGAGGAGTGAAGTTTGTTAACGGACTAGTGGTTAACGAAGCTAACGTTTTGCATTAACTTGCCCACCTATGGCGAAATGTAATTCAATGGCATTAAAATAGCTGTTTTTTCCAAAAAACTTACAAAAAATTGCTGGGGGCTCTGCCCCCAGACCCCGTCTGTGATACGTTTGAGATACCCTAGCTTTCTCAACACGTCCCCAAAGTTAAATATTTGCATTTTTCAAGTATTAGTTTAAGCCCTCTCCCTTTGCAAAATCCTGGTTAAGTGCCAACAGGCAACGATTTCAGATCTTCCATCCCATGATATCTTTGTCCCCAAAAAAAATCCTCTTTTGAAAATTTTGATGATGTCATTGCATGTGATTTGTGGTTTTGGCCCCCCACCCAATCAAAATTTTTGGTCACGCCTATAAATTGGAGATTGCCTGAAAAACTTTTTTGAAGACCTTTTTTTTTTTTTGGAGAACACTTGCGGCTGTGTTCTTGGTCCTTGGCCTCGGGCATTCCTGTCCTTGGCCTCGAGAGGGTCTGTCCTCGGAAAGGCTGTCCTTGGCCTTGGCCTCGGATTTTTTTTGTGTCCTTGGCCTTGGCCTCGAGCCTTGTGTCCTCGACTCCACCTCTGTAAATAAGTGTAAAACAAAAGCTACCTCAGAGGTATAATCAAAACTAGCAGGAAAGTTCATCACAAGAATTTTGCTTGAAACAAAAGCTGTCTCATAGGTTTAAACAAAATCTGTATGAAAGTTCATCATAAGAGTTTTGCTAACAATAAAAACGGCAAAAATAGGTTGCAACACACCAAGGTATTACAAATGTCGATGAATCTGACTAGTAAACCATTGTAACATGCGAAACAAAACAGTGTCACAGAAATAAACTCAATACACAGTGACACACAAGAGACGTATAAAGACTACAGTAATAAGTTTTAAATTAAGGAATCAAACCGTGGCAACATCCTCAAAGACTAAATTAAAATAATAAGTTTATGCTCTCATACATTTCTTAAAAAGAAACAAACTTTCAATTTCATGTTTCATGCGAGATAGTGGCAATGAATTCCATTTGTTAAGTGATGCATTTGAACACACGGTTGTAGTACTAGTAGATCTACTAGCAAAGCCAAAGCTAGTTATATTTTAAACCCAATTATTATCAACATTGACAAGCAAGCTATATCTAGCGCTTGCCAAATCAGAACTAGAGCTGATTCAACCTTTCAAATACGTAGGAGCAAAACAATTTATTAGTAAGCAAAGCAATTTTAAATTAAATAGAAAATTTAATTGCTGAAAAGTTCAAATGTTATGCTAATAATTATAACTCATAATGCTGTAAAAGCAATGCTAGACAAATTTGCCTTAAAATTTAATAAATGTGCCTAAAACATTGAAATCGACATGAAAATAAGAAAAAAATAACCAAACGATTAAAAATGATGCCAATGTCCAATCAGTCCCAGAAAGCAGATATTTTTTTATACATCACCAACATTTCGATTATAAAACTTGGAAATGAGCAATGCCTGGCTCCTGGAAAAGTCAAGCTGCAACTCTATGAAGCATTAATAATCACCAACGTCTTGGTTGATTTCATGATTGGAAAAGAAGAAATGTCACAAGTTTAGCCAACAGCACTTAACCCAAACCATGAGCAATTTTCATTACAGTGTGTTGACCATGAGGCATGTTGAAGAAATACACAACAAACATTAATGAACTTGATGGCTTTACTTCTGCTTTTAATTTTTGCAGTTACAATAATCTTCCAATTATCTTCTACACATTGGAGGACCTAAAGTAAGACAAATAATAATTATTCTTACCAAAAAAAGTTCAAAATTCTGCAAAGTGTCCAAAACCGCAATTAGCAGTAGACATACCAAAAACGTACTCAGAGAAGAGTTAAAGTATGAAATTGGAGGACCTAAAGTAAGACAAATCATGCACAAAACACTTGCACTCAGAGAAGAGTCCAAAAGTTCTAGAGGCAACCAGTTGACACAAGACGATTAACTTGGCCAAATTTAATCTTAGTCCAAACCAGACCAGAAAAATGTTTGACGCAAAACCCTAACCATGTCTCTGAGGCGTCAAATCTTTTTGCATCAAACTGGTCATATTAAAATCTAAGAAAAGTACTGGTACTATATTACACTACAAAGCTATCAAATCAAATTAGCATAAATTAAAGCAAAAATACAACTTTTTTAACACTAAACAAATAATAATTTATTCTATCAAATTTAATTTTAGCAAAGATATTACTGCAGTCTTTTTTAGACCATAAGGCCCAGCAAACTGGAACATATAACTGTTATTAGGCGCACTGTTGTAGTATCAATAAATGGCTTCTATAATTATTGTTTTCTAGCATAAGCGCACCGTATGACTTCTGTAGCTTTCGCTTTTACGTACAAAGTGCACCAATCTATAAGATGCACTACATAACATTAAATTTATGAAACTCTAAAAAACTTTAAAAAAATCTAAATGGTTTAACTCTGAATGAAATCATGAAGGGAATCAAATCAAGTCTTTTAATATACATGCTGTAATACATCAAAACGCATGAAGAGTTGGCAGGGCCCATCACAGCATTATTGCATCCGAGCAACATAGCTGCCTTCAAAGAAATGTCGCAGCGATAAAAAGCTACTGGCAACACTGTGTTCGATTTGACTTGGTTGATTTAAATCTCAGACCTCCAATCCATAGGCGAATGCATTACCGCTTGATCAACTGGTCGTAAGAGAGCAAAACCAGAAGTACAGATTAAATGCATGCGAGCATAGGTGGGCACGGTACTTCGCTAACATTAGTACCGCGGTACCGGTGCTCGGTACTTTGCTAAAATTAGTACCGCGGTACCGGTACTTTCACATCAAAAGAACTGCGGTACTGTGCGGTACTTTTTCAAAAAATTAATAGAAAAAAATTGGACGGATTGACCTCTTTTACGGGATTGTAAATCATCACTTTTAGCAATTTGGTTGGTTTCCGCGACTAGTGCAAACTGCGTGGACATACAGTTAGTTATAGAGAAAGTCTGCAGTAGAATAGTAAGCGGATGTAGTATTAGTATTACTACTATACTGAGTACAAAAGTACTAACTAGTGATGGAGTTGACTTAATAAATTCCCTAACTTACGGGCTACGGTCACCGGGCTACGTATTGTAGTAGAGTATTCTGTCACCAGTAATAACCTAACAGCAGTCCTCTCTAAAGCAACACGCGCGTAAGTTGGTACTGTACGCTACTCTGACGATACATCAGTTCCCAATTATTGCACAAGTGACATTCACTCAAAACTTAAAAACTGGGGGATAAATTGCACTTTTGGCAAAGTATGCTGTTTTGATTTGTTTTTGGTTAATTTGTTGCTGCAGTTACTTTTTGCATTTCTTAGTTGAAGCTAGATGGAGCTTACCAGTTGACAGCCTAGTAACGAACGACGCAGGTTAATGGTGATTTTCGAAAAAGCGTTTTGCTTTCCCGTTATCAACGCAATTTTAAAATTACAGCATTTTTTTTTGCTGTTGTATTGCATATTTATTCTCCCGTCACAGCACAGCGTTAAACGCTAATTATTGGACAATCCGCACCCTATCATTGTGATAATTACTTCGTGTTTGGACGAATTTGCACCTGCTTAAGAGTTTCCAGTATTCCAAAGTCCCGGGAATTTCTTCGATTTCTTGCCACTGAATTTGTTGCTTGTTCGAAGCCACAAGCAGAGATGATCATCGTATAACGCCCTATCCAAGGATGCAACATCGTGGCCACGAGTGTGGGTTGAACCCAGATTATGCAATTAGAGTTGTCGCCAAACAAAGCTTTGGCACTTCTGGCCACGCTTTGGGGGGACTCTCAAAAAGATTCTTGGTCTCCTCTTGTTATAAAAAATTACCTTTTTAGCTAAAACCGTTAAAATATTTATTTTTTGTAAGGTTCAGTTTCGGGGGTTCTAAAAGAGGTGTAATTTCAGAAAATTTGATTTCTGGGGGTTTAATTTGTGAGGTTTCTGGGGAGGTGGCACTCAAAAATTTTATGCGCAAAACCGTGCTTTTATCTCGACAATTTTGCACCAGGCCCAGCGCCACGGGGGGACATTCCGGGGCCGTGCCCCCGCAAATGGCTGCTTGTGCCCCCCCAAACGAAAACTGTACCCCTCCCCAAGCGAGGACGGTGCCCAGTAGCGTACGCAGGATTTTCGAAAGAGAGGTCAGGAAATTTGAGAATATTGAAGAGCAAATGAAAAGTTACTCCATTCAGAATTAGTCCGCATTCCTGCCCAAAATTAGGTGAGAACCAAAAAAAAAGGTTTTTACTCAAATTTTTGTCCGATTTTTGGCGCAAAATTGGGTGAAGGCGTAGTACATTGGTCAAACCTTCTGCCCAACTAACAAAGAAGGGGGGCCATGCCGCAACTTTGCATACTATTCTATGCTAATTATACTATCCTGGCGACCCAAAGGGGGGGCCATGGCCCAGTGGCCCCCCCTAAATATGCTCCCGACTGTGCCACGAAGAAATTAAGAAGGCTGGGGCTACTGGAGTGCAAATTGAGGCCTAAAGCTCACAAATTGGCGTTTACCGCCGTAGAATTCGCGAGCAAGAACTGTTTTTTCGTAGTTTCTGTGGACTCACACCGGATCTCATAAATTTGATTTTTTTGGTCTCCACTTAAGCATTCGTGGAACAATTTTGAGACGACAACCAGGATTTGTAAAAATATTTGTACCGAACACCTTTTTTTTTGCTCTTCACTATCACTAAAAAATCCATGGAAAATCGCAACAACTTTGAGACGACAACCAAACTTTGTGGAAATGTTTGTACGAAACACCTTTTTTTTGGTCTTCACCTGTTTCGTTTAATCCACACTCGAACAAATTTCTCGTGCCGCACTCGAATTCACATATATAAACTTCTCGTTCCCTCCCAAAATTTAATTCTGCCCCCCCCCCCCAGTAACGCTATCCTGGCGCCGGGCCTGTTTTGCACAAAAATTAGATTGCGTTGCTTTGCCCTTTAGCACTTATTAGAAGAGCGTACAATGTTTAGGAAAAAAAAATTCATAACGGGTTGGTGCAGAGGAAAGAATTTTTTGAGATAGATTTTCTGTATTAAGTATTACCGAGTGAAATACTCTTGGCCGTATTATACACCATTTGTGAATGAGAAAGTCTTCATTGCCAAACGTTTCAGACACTTTTACAGCCAAAAGCTAATGTGAAAGAAGGCCGGCAGTAACATGCAGTAAATTCTTCTTCGTGCAGGCGCGTAGCCAAAAATCTGCAATGGGGGGAGGGCGTTACCGGGGTTTGGGGGAGGACCCCTAAACTGCCGGAGGCGATTGGGGGGTCTGGGGTCAAGGCTATCAGCCACTGTAGGCATAGGGTGTGGGGGCGGAGACCCCAGCGCTCCAAACTTTTTATTTTTTTGGCAAAAATAACTTATTTTTAGGCCTATTTTGATAAAAATTAATGCAATTAATACGTGGCATAGAAATTAGCAGTTCAAAAAAATGATTATACCGTACTAGTTGTATAAATGGGCTTTGCGGGAGATAGCTGTTGCTAGAATTTCAGTTCTCTTATTTACAAGTTCGTAAACCATAAAATCCTATTTCGGTAGGTCAGTAGAAGTTTCAAAGAGTAATCTATTTCGGCTATATTTCATAGAGAAATATATAGATATAATTAGGGGGGGCTAATGGAAGGAAGATTGAGAGAAGTGGTTGGTAATTAACTTATACTGAATAGCCATCCCCATGGGCGTATTTAGGGGGGCATTGGGCCATGGCCCCCGCTTAGGGTCGCCAGTATAGTATAATTAGCATACAATCAGTGGTGGGCAAGTTACTTTCTAAAAGTAACTAGTTACAAGTTACAGTTACTTGGCAAAAAAAGTAACTAAGTTACAGTTACAAATTTGAAAAAGTAACTTGCTACAGTTACAAGTTACAAGTTACAGTTACTTTTAGTGATTAAAATTTGGACTAAAAACAGGCCTGCCGGCACTTGCCAGATTACGTCTGTTTGTCTCAAAAGTATATTAAGACCCAACCAAGGATGTTTCTTTATCACAAAATTTAGTTTTGTCCAAGCGTTAAATTTCATACATCAACTTTCAAAATCGCATTTGTGTAAGAATGCAATGAAAAAAGGACCAGCTAGATCTAAAAATATGCACCGATAGTTACAAAAATTTGAAACCAGAAATCAGTTAATTGCCTTTCAAAAAGGCTAACATTTCAAAGTGTTCGTCACTGAGCCCACCGCATTTTGGTTTTAAGATATCTTTACCCAAACTAAATAGTCTCTCCACTGCTGCACTAGATGGTAAAGTAGTAATATATTGAATTAAAAGTTTCTTCAATCCCTCATCATCAAAAGAATTTGCATCAATGGATTTTGGAAGAACTGCAGATAGAAAAGTTAAAGTGAACGCAGTGAAGAAAACATGGATAAAAGGTTATGGTTGATCAGACATGCGGCTGTGCGTCCTGTGTTGCCAGTGTAATACAATTATTTTGAATGGAATTCATAAAAAATCTGTAATTTGCTTCAAAAATTATGGTACAAAAAGTAACAATTGTAACTAGTTACTGCCCACCACTGCATACAATAGCATGTAAAATTGCGGCACGGCCCTCCTTTGTAATTTGGGCAAAAAGTTTGAGCACAAAACGGACAAAATCTCACTGAAGATCTTTTTTTTAGTTTTGGTCTTCACCTAATTTTGGGCCAAAAACCACGCTAAATCTGAGCAAAGACCTTTTTTTTGTTGGTCTTCACCTAATTTTGGGAAGAAAAACGGACTGATTTTCAGTGGAGAAATTTTTCTTTTGGTTTTCATTATTCTCAAATTTCCTTCCCCCCTCCCCTTTCGAAAATCCTGCGTACGCAACTGGCCATCCCCTCCTATTTCTGAGCTTATACAACATATATTTGATATATATAAATATATTGTTTTTTTTTGATGAAACCTATGTTAAGCATTCTTCAATGAGCGTTCAAATTTGAATAGCAATATTGGCTATTTTTCTAAGTCTTTTTTCTGATTTATAAGTTTTATTTTTGACAAATTAGTCCCCATTCCTTTAAAAACGTTTCAAAATATGCTTAAAATAATTTTTTGAGTCTATTCTAGTTCAAAAGACAGTCTCACAAGTGCTAAAAACGTGGTACTTTTCTTATTTTGCATTTTGGTCGGCAGGCCAATGGGGGGCTCTAGTCCCCCTCTGGCTCCAAGTGGGAGGCTTTAGTCCCCCACATCAGGCGTGATGAGTATTCATAACGTAAGTCGTCTCTTACAATTTTGTTAGTGGTTTTACTTTTGTTTCACTGGCGCATGGATACTGGTAATGCATCATTGTGCCATTACAAGAAAACGTCAATTTTCTAAGTGGGCCAGCAAACTGCTGACGCCAAGTCCCTGCTGTGGTTGTAGCAAGTAGGACCAACAGTAAAATACCAAATTTAGAAAAAATGTTTGTTGTTTATCCGGTTCATTCGCAAACATTTTTACAACGTTTCAAATGCTAAATTAACTTCGTAAAATCCCTGCTAAAAAACAAAACAAAACTAAAGTACCGGTACCGCCAAAAAATAGCAAAGTACCGAGGTACCGGTACCACAAAAGTACCAATGATACCGGTACCAAGAAAGTACCGCGGTATTGTCCACCTATGCATGCGAGTATAAGGCACAAGTTGGATTTTTTGAAAACTTAATTATAGGTGCACCTTATGGTTTCAAAAATATGACACTTTAAAATCTTAGCTGCACCTAAGAAAAACAACCAATGCTACTCATATGTTACAAGAAACTTGAAATTGTGTATTTAAGTTGCAGTGATGTGAATACTGTCTTGTTACGCCATCATATTAGAAAAAACTTTAAAAGTGACAAATTGTCTTTGACATGCTGCTAATTTTAAATGATTGTTTTAGCAAAAAGCAAATGATTTAGATAAAACTTCCAAGTCTGTTTTTTTTATTTTTATTATGAAAACGCCTAGAGTTTTTTTGTTTTTTTTAAATAAAAGTTCAAAGACCTGGTAAAGATTGTCAATCTAGGAATACACATAACTAACCTTGAAAACCTGACAATGCCATTGTTAGATTGGTCATCATCCTTGAAATTTTGGAGCATTAAAGATCAAGATTGTTTCATAAGTTCATCAATAAGTCTCTTTGAGTCTGGATCAAAAGTACCATATCATTGATAAATTGGTTAAATTCCAATCCCAAAGTACTGACAGTTACTTCTTGTTTACTACAATAAAACCTTGCTAATAGAGTGTTAATTTACAATTCTAAAAAGTAATTGCAGAATATAAAAAGTCTTGATTTCACTATCTTATTGACACTGACATTAGGCCAAACCTATTGGCTTGACAGTATTTGTAATTCAACTTGACTATTTGTAAAAGTCTACAGTAATTAAAACCTGATAGTTGCTGAATAATAAGTGTGGATGTTTTTAAATAGAATAATTTCACATGTTTATATACCTGCTACTGCACAGCCCATCATATCAGTAGGCTATAGTATCGAGGTATGCCTAGGTTATTGCACTTTAAATCTGTGTTTATTATGGTAGGCTAACTGACAAAGGTGGAGTCGAGGACACAAGGCTCAAGGCCAAGGACACAAAAAAAACTCGAGGCCAAGGCCAAGGATAGCCCTTTCGAGGACAGACTCTCTGAAGCCAAGGACAGAAATGCTCGAGGCTAAGGCCAAGAACGAAGGACACAGACGTAAGTGTTTTCCAAAAAAACTTTTTTTTTAGGCGATCTCCAAAAAAAAAGGTCTCCAAAAAATCTTTGCTAGTGCTAGAGTTACGTAGTGAGAGTTTTTATGTTCAAGCCTATGCCGATAATCTAGTAGTGTTGGTGACTGATGCTGATATGCTTTGGATTAGAGGTATGGCCCAAAACTGGGCTTCGGAACAAGAGCTACAGATTAGCAGCAAGAAAACCGAAACTGTACTGTTCACTCTCAAAGGGAATCCAGATTTGGGTTCCTTATCAAACAATAATTTAAAACTTAAAGTTTCCAAGGAAGAAAGGCTGTCAGCAGTCTTAGGTGTTACTCTGGACAGCAAGCTAACTTGGAAACCGCATATTAACCGAATTACCCGCAAAGCAACTACAGGTCTACAGCAATAATGCAATGTAGACAAATTGTGGGTAAAACGAGGAGAATAAAATCATCTGTGATGAAGTAGATTTACACAGCTATGATACGTCCAATCGTGTCGTATCCACGTGTGTCCTGGGCTGGTGGTCTCAGCTCAACATAACTCCCATTGAGGAATTCTTGTTGGCTGAGGCAGTGCGATGGTCATACAGAATCACTGTTACTGGGCTCTGGCATGTCAACCCAGTTGGTTCCTTTGGGAAAACGAAAAGCCATGTTGATGTTTGCTATGAGAGTAGAAGTTTGCTATGAGAGTAGAAGCTGGCATTTGCTCTGCAAATGCCAGCTGACCAAATAAAGAAAACTAAGGTATTCGAGAAAAATTTCGATTGTCAAATCATAATAAGTTGTTGCTACTGTGTCTAAAAATAAAAGCGAATTTGAATTGCGCAAAAATGAGTTCCTTCAGTTCAATTCTGCCTCCTCGTCCAGTGAGACGCCCTGCTTTTCGCTTCCTCCAGGGTTTAATTTACAATCTGATCACGACGTTGCGAGTGTTTGCTCATCACTAAGCTCCAAAAGTACTAAATCCTCAAAGTCAAATTTATCTTCTCACTCGACGGCCTCGGCTATAAGTCTCAAATGTCTTCATGTCGAAACTGAGTTGCAAACCGCACAGCTAGAAGCAGAACAATTAAATGAGCGTTTAAAAGAGCAAACTTTTCTGTAAAATCTAGCCGAAGTGTCCTGTCCAAGCGTTGCAAGGTTTCTTCTGAACCCGTTCTTCCATTGACGAAAGACAAAAAGGTAAGTATCGGTCAATATTATCTCGGAGGCTTACTCGAAGGGGGTGTTAGTAACTCTTTTGTCTCTGTTTCTACTATGGTCTCATCTAATATGCCTAAGGTAAGTATTGATCGAATTATAGAACGACCTCAGTCGGTCGAAAAGCCAACTAGTACTTTTCTTGCTGCTTCAGCCAAGGCTTATGAACCAACGGTGAGTATGGGTTGCAATTGTCCACTTAACCGACCGCGGGTGGTCGAGTATCCAGTTTCCTCTGCCCTACACCATTCCATTACTCAAGTTCCATCTTTCGAGCACACGGTGTCTGGTGCAGGACAATACGTACAGAATCCGCAGGGGGCGCCGGAACCAAGATCACTTCCAGAAGTTACTCAGATGACATCGTACCAACCCATCTATCAACATCAGATGACAACTGCGTCTGAACAACGGACCAGTCAGGTAAGTGGCCTGGTCTACTCTACTGCCAAACAATTTGCTTCTTGTTGTTTACCCTTTAATTCTTTGAGGGGTGATATTCTAGCCACAGCAAATAGTTATGGCAGCCCTCAGATCAGTTCCCAAATCTGCGGCAATTAGCCGCGTTTGAGAGCTTGCATCCGACTCTCGATTTTCAGAGAAAAGTTCGTAATTTTCTCTCTCTGCCTGCGGATAATTTAACATACATGCCCGGTCAAGGGTCTATGTGTCTTCCGGGTCGGGTCACTTATGACAGCGTGTTCCTGCAGCGCCCGGAATTTCCAAAGTTTTCCGGAGACCCACTCCAACACCGAACGTTTATAAGTAATTTCGAAACTCATGTCGAGTCGCGGATTGAAGACCAAAAAATGCTGTTCTGCCTTCTCACTCAACATTGTGTAGACGCGGTGATACAACATTTGGAGGGAAAGGGAGAGCAGTGTTACAATCTCGCTAAGCAAAGGCTAATGAAGGGGTACGGTTCTCCTTGGATTGTTTCTGACGTCTGTTTGCAAAAACTTGAAACTTTTCTTGAATAAAATCTGGCGATGCAAAGCAAATTAAACAATTTGCCGAACTCCTTGAAAAATCTTATAATATTTTGGTTGACATTAATAACTTCGGAAGTTTAAATTCCCTTGACTCGCTGACTGCTTTAGTAACCTTACGAATTACGGCGTCGTTGGGTGGAAAAGGCAGTTCATATCAAAAATTCAACCGGAACTCTCGCAAAATTTGAACATTTTGTAGCTTTTGTTCAAAACGAGTCTGATAATTTAAACTCACGTTTTGGTATACGAAATTTATCAGTTAAAGTTAACAAACTGGAGTTTAGAGTAAAGGCTTCTTCTTATAGCGTCTCGAGTAATAAACCCTCTTTTAAAGAAGATACAAAGTCCTTCCATAAAACAGGAGTGTGTTGGTTTTGCAATGATACCGCACACAAGTTATTGGAATTTAAGACATTTCTGAGTAGGTCTGTCAAAGACCGTACTTCCTTTGTAAAGAGTTGCAAACTTTGTCTTAAATGTTTGAGTGCAAGACATCGAACCCCAGAGTGCACAAAGGAAAGAACCTGCAGCGTTGCTGGGTGGAAGGGTGCTTACCATCATACTTCGTTGCAATGTCCGAGAGAGATCAAGCAAAAGGAAACGTCGCTGCAAGACACCAGCTCCGAAACTTCATTAGCTGAAGGTTCTTCGGAAAAGGCGTCTTCGTACTCTAGTACGAATCAGCAGCCACACTCTGATTTTGACGTTTATTTGTGTGTTGTTCCCGTGTTCATTAGGAGTGGGGACAAGGAATATTGTACCTATGCGTTTCTGGACCAAGGGTCTTCACATACCTTTTGCGATGACCATCTGATCGAAGTTTTGCAGGTTGACGGTTCGCAAAGCAAAATTAGTTTGCAAACGCTTAATGGTCTGAATAAAGATCAACCGCCTACGGTATGCGAACTAGTAGTGTCGGATTTAAATAAACTGTCATCTTTTGTACTGCCCAGCGTGCACTCAGTCAAAACCATTCCTGTAAAACCGAACGCTATAAAGGGTAAATCCGTGGAAGAGATGCCTCAATTGCCTCATCTTCGTGATATCAGTTTCAGGGAACTTCGTGGCGCGAAAGTTTCTCTCTTGATCGGGGCAGATGTACGCGAGATGTTTTGCATTAAGAGCTACAGGAAGGGTCCTTGCGGCACTCCTGTGGCCATAGAGAGCCCTCTTGGATGGTCTCTTCTGTGTAGCCGTCCTTCAACGCAAACTGTAACGTGAACTTTATCCGTAAACGTGATGAAAGTATTGAACAACTGGTACAAGACATGTGGGAAGCCGATTTCCAAAAGGGCTTACTGGTGTTCTAGATGTACCAAACTCCAGCGAAGATCGAAAGGCCTTTCATAAACTGACATCATCTATCAAAACCACTGACGATGGGCACTACCAGCTTCCATTGCTTTGGAAGCAAGAGAAGATTTCGCTGCCTGACAATTTAAACATGACGAAACAACGACTTTCTTCTTGAAAGGCAAGGCCGTCTAAGGACCCAGCTTTAAATGACAAATACGCAAAAGTCGTTAAATCGTACATGTCAAAAGGGTATGCCAAGCAAATCGACTGTGATGCGCAGAACGAGCTGTCGAAAATTGCCTGGTACTTGCCTCACCACCCAGTAATCAATGCACACAAATCTAAGATTAGAGTGGTGTTCGATTGCGCCGCGAAATATCGTGGTATTTTACTGAATGACCAACTAGTTAGAGGTCCTGATCTCATGAACAGTTTGATCGGCGTCTTGATCAGATTCAGGAAGGAACGTATTGCGATGGCTGCTGACGTCGAACAAATGTTCCACCTAGTAAAAGTGGATCCTGAACATACGATCGCTCTACGCTTTTTGTGGTGGCCTAATGGTGACTTGCAAAGAGAACCAATTTCCACACCAAATGACGGTGCATATTTTTGGGGTTAAGTCATCCCCTAGTTGCGCAAGCTTCAGCTTGAGACAAACGGCAGTCGAATTCGGCCATCTATACGAACCGTTGACATCAAAAATTGTCTATAGTAGTTTCTACTTAGACGATTGTTTGGTATCCTTTCCGTTGTTCAGGAGGCAATTTTAGCGCAGCAGGGCTTACTCGAGCTCTTAGCTAAGCGTGGTTTCCATCTTAGAAAATAAATAACGAACAGTGATGAAGTCTTGAAGAGCATCCCTGAGTCCGAGCAAACTGAAGGTTCCCAAGGACATTCCTTGGAAGATTCGGCAAGCGAGAGACTTCTTAGAATGCTGTGGAGATTGAAGGATGATGTATTTGCTGAGGAAATGCCTCAGAAATCTTTGACTCGTAGAGGAATGCCATCCGCGTTGTCCAGTTTATTTGATCCGTTGGGATGTGTGTCACCTGTGATCTTGGAAGGAAGAATGATGTTACGTAACTTGTGCAGGAGAAAGGCAGGTTGGGACAAAGACGTTACTTCTTCGGAAGCCGAGCGATGGCTACAATGGATTAACAGCCTACCTGCAATAAATGACTTGCACATTCCTTGCTGCTTTAATCCGACTGACTTTGGAAACTTAAAGTCAATCGAAATTCATAACTTCTCAGACACATCTTTGCTTGCTTACGAAGCTTGCACATACTTGCGACTCGTGGACTACAATGGTTCTTGCCGTTGCTCATTAGTAACTGGTAACTCCTTTACCACAACAGGCTATTATTTTGTCTCACCGCCAAAACTGCAGCCGTTAATTCAAGTCGTGGTATAGACACCGCTTTATTACGTGCTAGACGTGCCTTACCAGTTACTAATGAGCAACGGCAAGAACCATTGTAGTCCACGAGTCGCAAGTATGTGCAAGCTTCGTAAGCAAGCAAAGATGTGTCTGAGAAGTTATGAATTTCGATTGACATTAAGTTTCCAAAGTCAGTCGGATTAAAGCAGCGAGGAATGTGCAAGTCATTGCAGGTAGGCTGTTAATCCATTGTAGCCGTCGCTCGGCTTCCGAGGAAGTAACCTCCTCGTCTGTAAACGTTTAAAAGTGTTTAAAAAAATAAACGTTTAAACACTCAAAAAACACACGAAGTATTTTATGGAAAAATTAAAGTTTAATTTGAACGAAACACAAAACAAATTGGAGTTAATGCTGCAACGAAAACAAATTATGACCTTTAGCATACAACTCGTTCATCTCATTAACTTATACAAATTTAGGATCTATTGTTCAATTAATAAACAATTTAACGAAATAATACATAGTGCTTACTGATAAATTTTTCAATGCAGACGCATAATTCCAAATGCGATCAAATCAAATGTTAAATATTTAAACTGAAGCCTTGCCGATGTCAAACTCGCTGCAGTTAATGCTCACAAAAAAGGGGGAATATTGGCCGGCGCGTAGCCAGGAACTCGCAATGGGGGGCTGTTTTGGGGGTCTGGAGACGGAGCCCCATCGCTCGAAAATTTTGCATTTTTTGCAAAAATACAGTAACTTAATTTTAGGGCTATTTTAATAAAAAAAATAATGCTTTTAAAACGTGGCATAGAAATTGGCAGTGTAAACATAATTAAACTGGTTGCATAAATGGGCTATTTGGGAGGTAGCTAATGGTAAAATTTTATTTCTTTTATTTAGATGCTTGTAAATTATAAACTCGTATAGTTCAATAAAACTTACATCGAGTAATCTACAGTGTTTTGTCTACAGTTTATACACAAAAATATTTTGGGGATAATGAAGAGATTTGAGAGGAATGATTGTTGTAGTTGTTGTTGTAGCGCATATTTATCCTCCTGTCACCGGACAGCGTCAGACGCTAACTTGTTGGACGATCCGCACACTTTTCATTACAACGACTACTTCGTGATTGGAGGAATCCGCACCTGCTTTGGAGTTTCCAATGATCCAAGGTTTCTGTGGATTTATTCGAATTCTTGTCCACTGAATTTGCTGCTTGTTCGAAGCCACCAAGCAGAGATAATCATCGTAAAACGTCTTATCCAAGGACGCAACAACATGACCAGGGTGCGGGTTGAACCCAGATCATTCGATCGGGGTCGTCGTAAAAACGACGCCTTTACCCTCTCAGCCACGCAGCCGACTAAAAAAAAAACTTGGTAATTAACTAATAGTTTGTTAATTAGTTAACTAGTTAATTAACTAAAAAAGCTTGTTAATTAACTAATACTGGATAACCCCACCTATTTCTAAGTTTATAGTATATTTGTTGATGACATCTATGTTTAGCATTTTCACACTAGCGATCAAATTTGATTGCTTATTTTTGGCCATTTTTCAAAGTTTTCATTTATTTGTGAGTTGCATTTTTGACAAATTAGCCCCCCTGAATATATATTTCAAAAGATGTTTTAAATCACTATTTAGTCCATCCCAGTGCATACAACAGTCTTAAAAGTGCTAAAAACGCGTTTTTTTTTCTTATTCTGCATTTTGGTCAACATGCCAATGGGGGGGCTATAGCCCTCCCCTTGGCTACGCTACTGAATGTTGGAAAAATAATATTTCTTATGGAAAAATAATATGAAAAAATAGTCAGCAAACTATCTGAATAGAAACCAAGGCAATTGGCACTCGAAATAAATCGAATGGAAGATCACCTGTCTTCAATACGAGCTGCAAAGGCAACGTTATCTCAAATTTCTAACTGTAGTTCTTTGCTGACTCAAACTTTAAATTTGGTAACAAAAAATCATATCTGCGTACTGCAGACGCTCAACTGAATAGTGATTTTGATATCGCAAGGTTCCAGCTTGCAAATTCTAAAATTTACATTCAATTAGGTCAACGCGAAAATTATAATAACTTACGTCATATAAAAAGAAACAAGAACATCTTCACGGCAACCGGATTTCACAGATTTCAACTTTTGCAACGATTCAATGGATTAAATACTTGCCTTGAGAGACGAGTCGTGGCCTCCAAATGCAAATCCGAGTAAATAATGAAACCGGGTTTGAAACTCACACAAAGTAAATAAATAAATAAGAAAAACAACAAAACGGCGCTACACAGGTCGATAGGCCTAAAAGTGAATTATGATGAATTATGAATTGTTTGTTGTTATGCAACATTTGGTCAGCCTAGTCCCAGTAAAGAAACTTGAAAACTAAAACTGATGTGTGATGTGGCAATGCAGATCACAGTCCAGGCTAGGGGAACTTGCTCAGGCCAAAACCAGTATCGGTAGGCCCACAAGTATGGTACGGTAGGTCTACGTCTCGTGGTACCTGTACCTAGCGTGTATTATACTACTTTGTTTAAGTAAACTGGTAATCCTAGCCTGATAGCTGCTGTAGGCCAGTTTACTTAAAAAGTTTATCCTATTGGTGCAGCTGCAGTGATGCTGTACAACAGATACCGATAAGAAAGCAACTTAAAACCCTAGGCTACTGACTGAAAACGCAAAGTTAAAAGATTAGTCTGCCAATAAAATCTAGACTCTAATTTTTTATTTCAATGAAACTCAAAACTAGAGGTCGACCGATATGAATTTTTCAGGTGGTGGTGGTGGTGGTACTACCCGACCCCTTCCGAGGTATGGGGGTGCGGAGGAACTCCGCGGAGACCCAACAGTCGGGCCACACCCCAAGGTCTGGCCATAGATCGAGAATAGAGAGAGAGGAGCCAAAGATAGATTTGCGAAGGGGTTCAGAAGAAGGAAAGTCGAGGAGGAGATGATTGAGGTCCTGTAGAGGGTGTCCACAGGCACTACAATCAGAATTCTCCTTCCGACTGATCCTGTGAAGATATGAAGATAGAAGAAGACTATGACCATGGCAGCGAAGACGAGAGAGCTCACTGCGTATGGAGCGAGAAAGAAGAAGTTCCTCCAAAGAGACTTCGGGGACTTGGAAGTTCAGATGGGAGTGTGAGATGTGACGTCTCCAATTGCGGTATTGGGAATAACGGACTTTGGCAATAACTGGGGGAAGAGGGCTTGGGATCGCATCGGTGGGCAGAGAGGCACCAGTTTTGGCACGTAAATCCGCTTTTTCATTTCCGGGGAGACCTGCGTGTCCGGGGACCCATTGGAAGCTCAAAGTGGTATTGTTGGAGAGGGAGGAGGCGAGGGACCAAACATTCCATAGGGACTCAGGCAGGAGATAAGAGGGGCTGATGAAAGGATAGAGAGGGCTGATTGAGAGTCGGTTAGAAAAAGAACTGACAGGAATTTGCAGGTCATCAAATGGCTAGTACACCAAGCAAGACCTTGCTTGAGGGCAAAGGTTTCAGCTGTGAAGCTGGAGGCAATTGGACCGGAGGAAAAGGATAAGGAATGGGATGTGTTGCATTTGGAGCATGTTGCATACACTCCAGCGCCACCAGGACCAAAAAGGGAGGGGACAGATCCGTCAGTCCATACTTGGATATCAGACGGGGGGGAGGGAGGATAGTCTGCTTGAAGCAATTTGGAGTCGGGCTGCACTGCTGCCTGTGCAGTCGGGAATGAAGGGGGAAACAGTGAAGTGGGTTGTGGACCATGGTGGAAAAGGGGGGCACGTGATCAGAGACTCGCGTGGGGATGGGAGTGGTTGTGTGGCTGAAGAACAGAATGATCTCCAGGAGGGTTTCTTCTTTAGTCGACAGGGAACGTTTCTAATTGCCAGGGCATAAAGGCTGGAGAAGTGGGGGGGAAGGCGCAGAGCACGTTCAAAGGAGTAGAAGGTCTGATGCTCTAGAGTCAGCTTTAGAGGAGGGAGTTGGGCCTCGAGAAGGAGTAGTGAGGAGGGGGTGGAAGAGAGGCAACCAGTAATGACCCTGCATGCAGCTCTGTGTAGAACTTCCAGGTGATTGGTTGCAGTGTTGCAGAGGAATTGGAACCATCCAGGAGAGGCATATGTGAGCACCGGACGGACAAAGACTCTGTAGAGTAGGGAGAGAGATTCTTTTGTGGGACCCCAAGAGGCAGTGGCAATTGAGCGAAGGGCTTTGTGGCGTGGATAGAATTTGGAACACAGGGATTGGACATGGGCCCCAAAGGATAGAGTCCGATCAAAGGTTACTCCAAGGAATTTAGGGGTGGGATTGAACAAAAGAGGGAAGCCCAAGAGGTTTAGTTGGGGTTGGAAAGTGGCTTGATGGGGATCTGTAGAGAAAAAGGAGGACTCACACTTCTTTGGATTGAGTGGAAGTCTCCATAAGATTGACCATGTTTCTAGGACAGCGAGGGAGGATTGGACAACAGAGGAGGCTTTGAGTGGGTCTGGGGAGGAGGACCAGATGGCCAGATCGTCAACATACAGGGAGGCATGGGCATCTCGAGGTAAATCTTTAGTGATGTCATCAACAAACAGAATGAAGAGGACTGGACCAAGTACCGAGCCCTGTGGGACCCCACGTCTGATGCGGAAGGAGCGGCTGTGGGAACCACCAACCTGGACTTTAGCTTTACGATCAGAAAGGAAGGAGCGCACCCACAGAACGAAGCAAGGGGGAGTTTGAGCGAGAGGAGTTTGTGAAAAAAAGCAGAGTGCCAGACCGAGTCAAAAGCCTTGGAGAAGTCAACCGAAGCCAAAATGGTTCGGTTTGGAGGTTTTTTCTTTTGGAAGCCGTCCCAGATTGATTGAGACAGAGTTAGAATTTGGTCAAGGGGTGACCTACCAGGACGAAAGCCGGCCTGGCAAGTGGAGAGGAGATGATTAGATTCAAGGTGAAAAGTTAGGCGAGAAAGAATCAAGCGCTCAAAAAGCTTGGAGATGCAGGAGGTGAGGGAAATGGGGCGGAAAGAGGACGGAGAGGAAGTGGGTTTTCCAGGTTTATGAATGGAAATGATAGTGGTAGGTTTTCAACAAGAGGGGAAGGTGTGAGAGTGCCAGGACCTGTTAAAAAGAGAAAGAAGGAGGAGCTGTGCTGGTTCAGGCAGATGCTTTAGTAAAGGGTAGGCAATCTGGTCAGGGCCAGACGCAGTGGAAGAGGAGAGATTGCTGATGGCAGAGGAGAGTTCAGTCAAGGAGAAGAGGGAGCAGAAAGAATTGTGGAGGGAAGAAGCATCCTCACAGCCAGCTTTCCGGAGTTCATTCATGAACTGTCGTTCAGCTATTACCAATATCGATATGTTGGAAAATTTTAGGCCGATGCCGATACCAATAAGCGATAATGTATTAACTTATCAGCTACAAAACTTTGTCATTACTTCTCAACTAACTTGACACTAAACGCTTCACTAATTCCCCTCCAAAGAAACACTATTGCAAACACAAGACACACTCCAGTATTTTTTCATCAAAAAATACAACGATTTGGCAATCAATAGTCAAGAGCGGTTGAGCTTGCTGTCAAAAATAAACAGTTTAAGGGAATTGTGCTAATCCGATATTTTATTGGTTGTAGACATCGATACGATATATCGGCTTGGCCCTGATATTGACTGATATATAACGGCTGGCCGATATATTGGTTGAGCTCTACTTAAAACTACTTAGAGCCTACTGCATCAGTTAGCCTACCATAATAAACACAGATTTAAAGTGCAATAACCTAGGCATACCTCGATACTATAGCCTACTGATATGATGGGCTGTGCAGTAGCAGGTATATAAACATGTGAAATTATTCTATTTAAAAACATCCACACTTATTATTCAGCAACTATCAGGTTTTAATTACTGTAGACTTTTACAAATAGTCAAGTTGAATTACAAATACTGTCAAGCCAATAGGTTTGGCCTAATGTCAGTGTCAATAAGATAGTGAAATCAAGACTTTTTATATTCTGCAATTACTTTTTAGAATTGTAAATTAACACTCTATTAGCAAGGTTTTATTGTAGTAAACAAGAAGTAACTGTCAGTACTTTGGGATTGGAATTTAACCAATTTATCAATGATATGGTACTTTTGATCCAGACTCAAAGAGACTTATTGATGAACTTATGAAACAATCTTGATCTTTAATGCTCCAAAATTTCAAGGATGATGACCAATCTAACAATGGCATTGTCAGGTTTTCAAGGTTAGTTATGTGTATTCCTAGATTGACAATCTTTACCAGGTCTTTGAACTTTTATTTAAAAAAAACAAAAAAACTCTAGGCGTTTTCATAATAAAAATAAAAAAAACAGACTTGGAAGTTTTATCTAAATCATTTGCTTTTTGCTAAAACAATCATTTAAAATTAGCAGCATGTCAAAGACAATTTGTCACTTTTAAAGTTTTTTCTAATATGATGGCGTAACAAGACAGTATTCACATCACTGCAACTTAAATACACAATTTCAAGTTTCTTGTAACATATGAGTAGCATTGGTTGTTTTTCTTAGGTGCAGCTAAGATTTTAAAGTGTCATATTTTTGAAACCATAAGGTGCACCTATAATTAAGTTTTCAAAAAATCCAACTTGTGCCTTATACTCGCATGCATTTAATCTGTACTTTTCGTTTTGCTCTCTTACGACCAGTTGATCAAACGGTAATGCATTCGCCTATGGATTGGAGGTCTGAGATTTAAATCAACCAAGTCAAATCGAACACAGTGTTGCCAGTAGCTTTTTATCGCTGCGACATTTCTTTGAAGGCAGCTATGTTGCTCGGATGCAATAATGCTGTGATGGGCCCTGCCAACTCTTCATGCGTTTTGATGTATTACAGCATGTATATTAAAAGACTTGATTTGATTCCCTTCATGATTTTATTCAGAGTTAAACCATTTAGATTTTTTTAAAGTTTTTTAGAGTTTCATAAATTTAATGTTATGTAGTGCATCTTATAGATTGGTGCACTTTGTGCGTAAAAGCGAAAGCTACAGAAGTCATACGGTGCGCTTATGCTAGAAAACAATAATTATAGAAGCCATTTATTGATACTACAACAGTGCGCCTAATAACAGTTATATGTTCCAGTTTGCTGGGCCTTATGGTCTAAAAAAGACTGCAGTAATATCTTTGCTAAAATTAAATTTGATAGAATAAATTATTATTTGTTTAGTGTTAAAAAAGTTGTATTTTTGCTTTAATTTATGCTAATTTGATTTGATAGCTTTGTAGTGTAATATAGTACCAGTACTTTTCTTAGATTTTAATATGACCAGTTTGATGCAAAAAGATTTGACGCCTCAGAGACATGGTTAGGGTTTTGCGTCAAACATTTTTCTGGTCTGGTTTGGACTAAGATTAAATTTGGCCAAGTTAATCGTCTTGTGTCAACTGGTTGCCTCTAGAACTTTTGGACTCTTCTCTGAGTGCAAGTGTTTTGTGCATGATTGGTACGTTTTTGATATGTCTACTGCTAATTGCGGTTTTGGACACTTTGCAGAATTTTGAACTTTTTTTGGTAAGAATAATTATTATTTGTCTTACTTTAGGTCCTCCAATGTGTAGAAGATAATTGGAAGATTATTGTAACTGCAAAAATTAAAAGCAGAAGTAAAGCCATCAAGTTCATTAATGTTTGTTGTGTATTTCTTCAACATGCCTCATGGTCAACACACTGTAATGAAAATTGCTCATGGTTTGGGTTAAGTGCTGTTGGCTAAACTTGTGACATTTCTTCTTTTCCAATCATGAAATCAACCAAGACGTTGGTGATTATTAATGCTTCATAGAGTTGCTGCTTGACTTTTCCAGGAGCCAGGCATTGCTCATTTCCAAGTTTTATAATCGAAATGTTGGTGATGTATAAAAAAATATCTGCTTTCTGGGACTGATTGGACATTGGCATCATTTTTAATCGTTTGGTTATTTTTTTCTTATTTTCATGTCGATTTCAATGTTTTAGGCACATTTATTAAATTTTAAGGCAAATTTGTCTAGCATTGCTTTTACAACATAATGAGTTATAATTATTAGCATAACATTTGAACTTTTCAGCAATTAAATTTTCTATTTAATTTAAAATTGCTTTGCTTACTAATAAATTGTTTTGCTCCTACGTATTTGAAAGGTTGAATCAGCTCTAGTTCTGATTTGGCAAGCGCTAGATATAGCTTGCTTGTCAATGTTGATAATAATTGGGTTTAAAATATAACTAGCTTTGGCTTTGCTAGTAGATCTACTAGTACTACAACCGTGTGTTCAAATGCATCACTTAACAAATGGAATTCATTGCCACTATCTCGCATGAAACATGAAATTGAAAGTTTGTTTCTTTTTAAGAAATGTATGAGAGCATAAACTTATTATTTTAATTTAGTCTTTGAGGATGTTGCCACGGTTTGATTCCTTAATTTAAAACTTATTACTGTAGTCTTTATACGTCTCTTGTGTGTCACTGTGTATTGAGTTTATTTCTGTGACACTGTTTTGTTTCGCATGTTACAATGGTTTACTAGTCAGATTCATCGACATTTGTAATACCTTGGTGTGTTGCAACCTATTTTTGCCGTTTTTATTGTTAGCAAAACTCTTATGATGAACTTTCATACAGATTTTGTTTAAACCTATGAGACAGCTTTTGTTTCAAGCAAAATTCTTGTGATGAACTTTCCTGCTAGTTTTGATTATACCTCTGAGGTAGCTTTTGTTTTACACTTATTTATACATCAATAGTAATATGTGCTTGTCTAACCTGCGCTGATATCTACGTGAAGCGACATCATGTCGTATACTGTCGTGAATCATGTCGTATGCGCTGATATCTACGTGTATCATGTCATATGCATGCATGTCCTGGGCTGACAGTCTCAACAAATGTGTTTAGTGAGGAAACTCTCAAAGATGCAGAGACTTGCTTGCCTAATCATTTCATCAGGTTTTCCTTGCACCCCTACTGGTGCTCTGGGAATATTGCTTAACATAATCCTCGTTGAGGAATTCTTGTTGGCTGAGGCAGTGAGAGGGTCATATAGAATCACTGTTAGCGGGCTTTGGCATGTCAACCCAGTTGGCTACTACGGAAAAACAAAAACCCATGTTGATGGTTGCTATGAGAATAGAAGATTCTTACCTCTGCTGCAAATGCCAGCTGACCAAATAAAGAAAACTAAGGTATTCGAGAAAAATTTCGAATGTCAAATTATAATTAAAAAGAATGCTATCACATCTGAAAGCGTTTTAAAACAGAGCACTGTCTGGGTTTACACTGATGGCTCGAAATTAGATGGGAGAGTAAGCGCGGATTTTTATGCAGAATAGCCAAACAACTCCCCAAAACAATCATTTTTCCACCTTGGAATTTACAGCACTGTGTTCCAGGCAGAAATCTTCGCTATTCCAAAAGTGGCAAAGAACCTGCTTTTGGAAATAAATGCACGATCAAAGTATTGTTGAGCTGGTGCATAGTCAGGCAGCTATCAACGCACTCATGAAGTGCACTGTAACATCAGTTACACTTTTCAACTGCATTAGAAACCTAATTTAGTAAGGTAAACAAAACCACGTCAGTATTGCGTGGATTCCTGGACATGCAGGGGTACATGGTAACGAAGTGGCAAACTATCTAGCCAAATCAGGATCTAAATCAAAAATACATAGTCCTGAACCTTTTGTTACAATTCCGTATGCCAGCTGTGTTAGAACGTTTAAGGCCTGGTCCACAGATAGATGGAAATCTATGTGGAATAAACGCAAAGACTGCTTGAGGATGAAGTAGTCTGTATAGGTTGGACATCCTCACGACTAACATTACGTCTTCTTAACCTTAAGATACCTCAATTCAATCGAGTAGCGCAAGTTTTAACTGGGCTTTGCAATCTACAGCGACACAAGAAAACTACAGATCGTGCTGAGTCTTCTCTGCGTTCAAAATGAAGCCTAGAGGATGAAACACCAAATCATGGAGTAGGCAAGTCAAGTTTATTTTACCAAACGTTAAAAGTACGCTGGAAGGAATCAGTGGAAAGACCATGCGGTCATCAAGTCAACTGCATCTATAGCAATACTTAACAGTAATAGGCGTAAACTTAAGCTTGGCAATAAATAATAATACAAAATAACACAAAGGAGGTAAGCACTAAAACAACGCAATATCGCCACCCACTGGCACATCCGACGCCTCAGGCCGAACAACAAAATATACTAAATTTAGGTTTAAGTTACCCACCTCAATCAAAAATAGCCCAGTCCGAGGCGGGCCTGCGAAGTCAGATGTTGCTGCAGGCGGGAAAAAATTCACACCAAAGAGTCCGTCCACAACCATATGAAGCAATGTTGTTAACTGAACAACGTTTACATAAAAAAAATATTTACATAAAAAAAAAAGACACTGGCAAGCTGCAAGTCGGTCCCGGCGTAAAGTCGAACACTGTTGATTTTTAGGTCAAGCCCAAGGATCGGTTGCATCTCTTCCCTAAAACCCCGTCCTGAAACGCATTAACTTGAATTGTAGTAGCATAAACGATTTTGATAGTAGCAGGGGCGCCCGCAGGGGGTGCACTTGCCCCCCCCTGGAAATTAGGATGTCAAGAATTTTTTATGTTTAAATTTGAAAAATAAGTCAAATATATCTATTTAAACTAAGAAAACAACCCTTTGTGGAGCTTGTTTGCCATGGTGCAGAGGGCGGGGGCAGGAAAAATAGGATTGCCCATTGGGAGTGTATATTTCACAGAAAATTTTCAAATTAAAAATAAAACAAAAATGAGAAATATCCGCGGTTTTTTCATTTGCTTTTTTAGGGTTAAGATTAGGGTTTAGGTTCGATTTGGGGATAGTTTTATAGTAAGCATTGGAGTTCGGGTTAGATTTGAGTCAGAATTAATAGAAAAGTGGAAAAAAATTTCCAGTGAAATAAAGCCTTTCTCGCCCATTTTACGTGAATTATGATACAGCATTTTCTTAAAAGCGAGCGTAAGCAATGCTCCAGGATTAAGCATTAAACTGTTTGATAAAATAATTACCAATATCAAAGGTTTCTGCATTCTGTCAATGAGCTCTAATAGGATTTAAATACAATAAATTGTTTAATGTTTCAAATTTACGCTGCACTTCAATAAACACTAGAATAATAATTACTCCGCCATTAAATTAATCTGGCCCAGAACCGAAATCAAAACCAAACTTGCAATCAATAGCGTAGCCTAGGTGACTGTGCCCACCTGCATTGGCCTGCAGTAGAACAAAGTGCGCGATTAGAAAAATGTCACAACTTTTGGCTTTATGAGGCATTTTTTTGCAGTAATATGGCCTCTAAAGTTGTTCAAAGCCTTTTTTAAAACATTTATTATATATATTATTATCAAAAATACAGCAAACAAATTAATCGATAAAAACTTCAAAACATGGCTAAAAACTAGCAGTCAAAATTGATCGCTTAATGCAAAATGCTTAACGTAAGCTTTATAGAAAAAAAAGTATAAGGGGACTATTCAGCATATAGTTTATGTAATTACCATAAGTTTTGGACTTGACCCATGAGTAACGTGTGGGTTTGAAGGGTCTGAGCTATTTAATTCTTTTAAATGGCTTTCAAAGTGTATTAATTTAGTTTTTTAAATGGCTCTAAAAAGATGCGAAGTTTGATTCGAATAGCGTTGAAATGGCTATTTTTTTTCTGAAATATCACCATATTTGCCCAGCAGCTAGAGTTTTGCCCCAACAGCCCGGTCTGTGATATGCTTTAGTTGCACCTGTTTGCTTGGCACGCTGCCCAATTGAGGCATTTTGCAAAAAAAATATTCAATCTTTAGGTTAATCACCCCCCCCTAGACAAAAGTTAGTCCAATCAGTGGGGCAATCAAAGAGGCTGAGAAATCTTAGCCTCCCCTTTTCCAAGTCACTTGGAAAACTTATCTCACATACAGTTGCGTAGTCGGGTTGGGAAGGCTATAGCCCTACCCCCCCCATTTGGCCGGTCGACCAAAATGCAGATTAAGGAAAATACCACGTTTTTAGCTCTTCTGAAACTGTTTTAATCATTAAAATGGACTAAAAAGTGATTTATAGCATCTTTTGAAACATGTATTCAGAAGGGCTTATTTGTCAAAAACAAAACTCACAAAGCAATAAAAACTTTGAAAAATGTACAAAAATAAGCAATCAGAGTTGATCGCTAGTGTAAAATCGCTAAACATAGTTTCATCAACAAAGATATTATAAACTCAGAAATAGGGAGAGGGGGCTATTCAGGATTAGTTAATTACCAATCACTTCTCTCAAATATCTTTCCATTAGCCCCCCCCAATTATTTTGCTCTATAAAATATAGACGGAATAGATTACCCAATGTGAGTTTTATCGAACAATAGAACTTTATGATTTACCAGTATGCAAAGAGAACTAAAATTTTACCTTAGCCAACTCCCAAATAGACCAATTAAGCAACCAGTTTGATCATGTTTGCACTGCTAATTTCTATGCCGCGTTTCAAAAGCATCATTTTTTATCAAAATAGCCCAAAATTAAGTTATTTTTGAAAAAAAATGCAAAATTTTCGAGCGTTAGGGGCTCCGCCCCCAGACCTCCATGTCTTTGGCGGCTGTAGGCTTTGCCCCCAAACCTCCAGCTTGGGGCGGCTGGGGGATTAGCTTCTGGACACCAATGGCTTTCAGCGGCTCCCCCCAGACTCCCAAAACAGCCCCCCCATTGCGAATTTTTGGCTACGAACGTTTAAACGTGGTTTGAATTTGATCTGCAATTAAAGAGGGCTAAAAGAGCAAGGTAATCAAAAATTTCAAGTAGATTCTTAATATCAGCAAATATGTTCTATCCAATGGCCTTAAAAACGTTCGAAATGGGATTCAAATGACGTTAAAGTGGTTATTTTTTTCTAGAAATTGCGAAAATTGCCCAGCGACTGGTGGCTATGCCCCCAGACCCCCGTCCAGGATAAACTTGAATTGCATTCGTTTCCTTAACATGCCGCCCAAATGGCAGGATTTTTTTTAACAGGGTCATATTAACTTTTGGTTCAAATCCCTAAGCAAAATCCTGGTTGCAGCTGTAAGGTTTTATTTTATCCAGTAGATACTGGATACGTCGTTTGCCCCCCCCCTGAAAAAATTTCTGCGGGCGCCTCTGGATAGTAGGAAGCAAATATAACCAACCGAAAGCCTGACCCAAAGACAAGAAATAAAAAACAACTAGAAGGGACAAAATTTGCATACCTCACCGTAAAAGAAAAACAAAAAAACAACTTAGTATTACAGATCACAACCAGAAACCAATACGCAATAAACAAAGCACTCACTACTTACTACCTAGTAAAAAAAACTCTTCTAGTCTTCTTTTAAGATTGTTTTGAAAAAGAAGGCAGATACAGTAAAAACTGAATATTACGACATCGGCTATAACGACTATTCGCTTTTAACAACACATTTTTGTTGGTTCCGACAGTATTCCAACCGGCAGAATTTCTGCCGGTGTAGTGACAATTTGCCTTCAACGACACTTTTTTTTACGGTCCGTTTAGGTGTCGAAATAGACGGTTTCCACTGTCGAAATAGGCAATTGCAAGCTTTACCAAAATATTCGTGGAATCACCAAAACCACTGTTCACAATGTGGTAACAAAATGTAACATTTACATACTTGCCGCGTACTTAGAGGAAGCTGGAAGGCCTCCGAGTTCAACCAGTAACCAAACAAAACTACAGCAACGTTGCAGCTGCAGTTGCAATCGGCCCAAATGAGGCCTACGCAATGTGTAGGTGAACTTTGTCTAACGATAGCAGATCCGCTTGCACCGCTATCCATTAATAAAAATATTAATACTTTTACATTTAATGTCTGGCCATTTCTTTTGCACTTAGTCAATAATTAGCGTCGAGCATTCTTTATCAACAAAATTTATTGTTTCGGAAATCTTTCTCCATTTGAAATTAGCCATTTATTTAATCTTAGTATCGTTCAAAATTTAGGTGAGAAAGCGGTAATTACCCTTTATGAGTTTTACAAGCTTGCAGTTTTTGTTAGAGGCCCAACGCCGTTTCTCAGTCATTATGTACAGTAGGTTCGATCATCGCCTCTTTATTTAGTAGACTAGAAACAGACGCGCGTAGAAAAAGAGGATTGAAGAAAAAACGTTTGCTCTTATTGCGAAGTTATTTCGCGTTCACGCGTATTCAACTGATTTAATTGGACGTATTCTTAGCGCTAGTGAACCGAGAAGAAAAAAGCTACGCTGAAAGTCACGCTGGTTGGACGAATCCGCATATTCTAGAAAAGTAAACCGTAAGAAAAAAAAAAGAAAAAACTGTCAGTTTTCAGTCTACCATGGTAGTGTTGGGCATTAATTCGTTAAGAACGAAGTTAAGTTTTTAATAATAGTAAATAATAGTAGCCAGTGTTGGGCATTAATTCGTTAAGAACGAAGTTAAGTTTTTCATTAACGAGTTAAAAAGTTAAAAAGCTTTTGTGAATTAACTTAACTTTCGTTAAACTACTTTCATGTTTATGTTAATCCGTTAAATTTCTAGGCTACACCATGCGTCCTAATGCCATAATAATGAAAATAAAAAAAAGGCTTCCACTCTGTCTATCTTTATTAGAATAGCAAATACTATAGTAACAGAAATAATACTGAGTAATTTTTATCTTGTATGAAAATGGAATCATTTTATTGGGCATCAACTACAGGTTAACATTGAATGTTTTTTTTATAAAATTAACGAATTAACTTTTAACTTTAACATGCGTTACTTTTGTTTTTCAGTTAACTATTTAACTTTGACTGAGTTAAAAAATTGCTTGAAAATTCTTAGCGAATTAACTCTTAGCGAAGTTAAAGTTTCTCATTATCTTGCCCAACACTAACAGTAGCAAAGCACAAACTGCAAGGAAGTTATATCAAAAATGCTTCTCCAGTCTCAACGTGGTATCTATTAAGTAAGTAGGCTACATGTTGTGGCGCGAAGTTTATCCTTTGTTACGTCACAATCATCGTTAACTTACCGATTACGAATAAAATTGTAACGACGGTAGCATAAAATAGACTATTCACAAAGATACCTACCTATACAATATTAAGAAAATAAACAATATAGTTTTGTCAGTCATGCATGCTTGGAAAAAAAGATAAATTCAAAAGTGTTTTGGGAATAACTACATCAGAGATGGGTTGCGGTGGAGAAAAATCAAGCCCAAAAGGTAAAGGACAAAGTTTTATAATAATTTATCAGCATTAACGCCCGTTCGGTTTGCTCCACCCAAGCCAACTCAGAAGGATACAGAGTGAGTAAGCTTTTACGAGTGATTTCAAGTGTTTACGTATCACACATCCTTGCTGCTTCATCTTTCACCTTGCATTTTCATTTCAAGTTTAAACGAATTTAACTGCTTAATTTAATTCACTGTATTCCGTTTTACACTGTATTGCGTTGGCAACATACGTGTATATTTTCTTTTCAATAAAATGCGAAAAATTCCAAAGCGAGATTGTAATTGTAATCGTAATGCAAAAGCTGACAAACGGCATGTTTGAAGTTATTTTGCAGCAGTTGGCTTTTGCAAAGTCAAAACCAGCAAACCGCGCTTTGAAACTATCTTGCACCATCAAGTAAACCCGTGCGATAGCAACTCTTTCCCCGTGTCGATTTTGCGATAATCACTGCCTCGCAGTTTCAACGTGCACGTGACTTCTGCGAATTACAATCGTACGCGAGCATCGTGTCAAAATCTCACCTGTAAGAGTGACTGATGCGATTTGATTTTTTTGCCGCGTGTCCGGTGATATCTCTCAGATGAAATCCCACGTGAATCTTGCGCCGTGTAAGTAACCTACGCGATTTGAGAAAGAAAAAAGTCAAAATGTCGATTCTTGCAGATAAAAGTCGCCCGAGTGAATGCAGCTTAAGTGTAAGTACAGTATCTCTTTTCATTCTTTGTTTGTTTGCTTGCGTCATATAGTAGCGCTTAACACTTGCACTTCTTGTTTTTGATTCGAAAAACTCTTCGAAATGGACAAACATACATTCTGACATACATTTAACCTTTTCAATTTTGCACTACGCCATCAGGCAGTATAACCTTTAAAGCTATTATTAAGCTTACTTATACTATTACCTTGATTATTCATAATTATCTTTTTGCCCTGTTCAGCCTTTTCCTTGTCTTAAGATTTGTGCCGCCCAGTTGGTTATTCGTTATTTTTTCTCCATTTTAGTCTGTCACTGCTGCTTGTTAAAGAAATTATTTGTAACGCATTAACTGTTTTTTGAGACCAGTATATAAGCGCCGTTTTTTTTTTTTTGTTTTCATGCACCGTTTACTTGAGAATGACTTCTATCGACTTCTTGTGGTAATTTTGACTGGGCTTCTTTCTCTTGCACAGTATGCTTTGTCACCTTTTTGTTTGCGCAGAACAGAGAGGTAAGTCGCTTAAACGAGGACTAAGCGCAAAATCAATGGGGGTATCTAAAGTTAGGCTCATTGCATAAGACTAGATTGGCGTTGACTGCGTTCTTCTTGACGAAGCCGTTTCAGAGATATTCTACTTTAAACACCACGTCAGGGCCTCTAATGTTATAAATTTTAACAGTTTTTATTGGCAACCCAGACGTTGATAGCCTTAGCATCGTTAGCGACGCCTTTCCAGTTCTAATCCAAAACAACGCCGCTCTTAGACTACTGCATTGAGTGGTTTAGCAGCGCACTAATCAGTTTGATCTTGACAGCGGAACAGATCTCAGCTGGAAAACAGAGTAGACTGTTTGGTAGCCAATGGTGGGCAGTAACTAGTTACAATTGTAACTAATTACTGTAACTAGTTACTTTTTTAGTAACTGTAACTTCGTTACTTTTTTTCAGATGTAACGATATTTGTTACTAGTTACCAGTTTAGAGCCCTAAAAAGTTACAGTTACTTTTTGTACTACATGCTTTGAAGCAAATTACAGATTTTTTATGAATTTCATTCAAAATAATTGTATTACACTGGCAACACAGGACGCACAGCCGCATGTCTGATCAACCATAACCTTTTATCAAAATACGCATGAAAGGCAAAATACGCATGAAAAAATCATCGATAAAGGCAGGTTTGCCACTAGACAAGAATGGTAAGGACCAAGGGACAGGAAAATGGCTTACGGTATCATCAATTGATGATCTATTCAAGTATAATGTCGACATTGATTTTGAAAAACTGAACTATTTGCCTCTAAAATACAACAATAATTTGGCTACTGATCAGTCTGATAGCGAGAGTGATAGTAAGGATATTTAATAATATTTTAATTGCGTGTAATTTTTTCGTCAGATATTGATATTACTCAACATAAAATGACTTCCTCATCTATCGAATTTGTTTGCAAAACTTGTTCTAATTTTGGTGTGCTAAATGATAGCATTGTATGTGTCAATTGCCGATTACGTAATCATGTAACCTGTTCTACGCAAATTGATCAATTCCCAGATTTAGTCGCTCGATTTAAATGCAATGCTTGTTACAGTATCGAAGGTTACTTGGGGTCAACTCGGCATTGTTCTAGTGCTGCCTCTAACATTTCAAACACTGCTCATGATAATGCATCAATTAAAAGCCTCATCGATAATGAATACCAAGACGTGCTATTTAACGAATGTAAATATTTTACCACTTACTCCCTAAATAATGCGCTACGCTATCGACTTGATGACGTTTTAATAGTTCACTTTAATATTCGAAGTTTGCAAAAAAATATTGATAAAATGTCACAATATCTCAGTGAGCTTGAAAAACAACCGGAAATAATAGCTCTAACTGAAACTAAATTGAAAGAAAATTATATCAGTGGTAATATTGAGCTACCAGGTTATAAATTCATTCATGTGAATAGTTCGACGCTCGCTGGAGGTGTAGGGTTTTACATCAAAGAAAAAATCAAGTTTTCGATTCGCGAAGAATTTTCAATTAATGTAGATGCTGTAGAGAACATGTGGATAAGAATCGAGACAAAAAAAAAGCCTTTAGTACTGGGAGTTGTATACAGACATCCTGTTAGCACCGTGGAGCATATTAACTTATTTTCCGCTCAACTAACTAACACGTTTCATAAACTTAATCTTCAAAAACTTGAGTATTACGCAGTCGGTGATTTTAATATTGACCTGCTTCAATTAGAACAAAAACATCACGTAAGAATGTATGCTGATAGTTTAATAGGTTGCTCAGTAAAATGCACAATAAACAAACCAACTAGGATAACAGATTGTAGTGAAACTCTTTTAGACCACGTTTACACCAACAACCCAAACAACAAGTATTTATCTGGTATAACTCTCAGCGCAGATTTATCAGATCACCTTGGTACTTTCATTACTGTACCTACAAAAAAATTAGATATCATCCACAAGGAACCCATGTTAATTCGAGACATGTCTAAATTTGATACTAAATTATTTCTAGGAGATTTAAGTGCTGCGCTGGATATGTTGTATTTTAATGAGGAAGTTTGTGTAAATGAAAACTTTGAAAAATTTGTCTCGGTGTTTACCGAGACAATAAATAACCATGCACCTATGAGAAGAGCCAGTAGAAAAGAAAAGAAAATTAAATCAAAACCTTGGCTGTCATCGAGTTTACTAAAATCTATTCGTAAAAAAAATCAATTGTTTCAAAAATACTTAAAAACCAAAAATAGTTTAGTGAGCTCTGAATACAAAGCGTATCGTAATACATTAAATCGAACTATAAATGGTGCCAAACGAATGCATTATCATGAGTTGTTGAAACATAACAAAGGTGATAGCAATAAAATATGGAAAATTGTGAACGAACTGGCAAGTATTAAAACAAAAGCTCGAGTTGACCCTACTGAGCTGATAACCGAAAACGGAAAAATTCTTACCAACTCTGATGAAATTGCGGAAAGTTTGCATGAGCACTTTGTTAATATCGGTCCCAAGATGGCAGAGTCAATATCCTCGGCTGATCTGGATGGCATATCATATACAAAATCATTTATCAGTACAAAAATAAACAACTCATTCTTCTTAGCACCATCTACTACCAATGAAATTATAAACATTATAGATTCTCTTTCTGCTAAAAAGACAACTAGATCTAAGGATGTAGAGACAAAATTCCTTAAATTAAGCAAAGTAATTATTGCACCAATACTTAGCAAACTTTTTAATATGTGCTTTAAATCTGGTGTATTTCCTAATTGTTTAAAAGTTGCTGAGGTTGTTCCCATATTCAAAAAAGGAGATCAATCAAAAACAACTAACTATAGACCAATATCGCTATTGTCTCAATTTGATAAAATATTAGAAAAAATTATTTACCATCGTTTAATACATTTTTTGGAAAAATATCATCTTCTAAATAAAAATCAATTCGGTTTCAGACAAAATTCATCCACAATACATGCAATTAGTAAAATATACGACCAACTACTTCAAAATATTGATAAAGATTTATACACTTGTTGCATATTTCTTGATTTATCTAAAGCCTTCGATACTGTTAATCATACTATATTACTTGAAAAACTATATCGCTCATTTGGCATTAGAGGTGTTGCTCATGAACTGTTTCGGAGTTATTTAACAGATAGACTTCAATGTACTGTTGTTTCTAATTCTGTTTCATGTAATAGACCAGTTAGGTGTGGGATTCCACAAGGATCGTGTTTAGGGCCTTTATTGTTTTTGTTATATGTAAATGATCTACCCAATATATCTCAATTCCATACGACTCTATTTGCTGACGACACACTTTTGATGCTTGCTGATAAAAATTTAGAAGCACTTGAAACAAAGGTAAATGAGCAAATTCGACATGTTGATTATTGGCTTTGCAAAAACAAATTGTCTTTAAATCATTCGAAAACGAATTATCTGTTGATACATAAACAACCAAAAAAAATGGTGCATGAAAACTTCGTGATCCATCTAAATGACAAAACATTGAAACGTTCCTCTACGGTTAAATATTTAGGCTTGTTTATAGATGACACTTTAAACTGGTCTTCCCATGTTAATTACTTATCTCATCAGCTTGCTCGTTTTTCTGGAGTTTTTTACAGGTTGCGCAATTACGTAAACAAAAAAACTCTTTGCATGCTTTATTATAGCCTTGTATACAGCAGAATTCAATACGGCATTATTGTATGGGGGACAGCTGACAAAAGTCGTATAGAATGTCTACGAGTAAGATTAAATAGAATTCTAAGGATAATTTTATCATGTGGTGTTGAAACCCCAACTACAAAATTATTCAGCGCCTTACAATTTTTAAAAATTGATGAAATATACGAATTTGAACTTTACAAATTTATGTATCAATTACACCATGGTAAATTACCCGAAGTATTTTACAATTCGTTTACAAATATTAACTCTATACATGTTCACGATACAAGATTCAAAGATTCCGCTACGTATTTTCTACCTCGTGTTAATAAAAATTTTTGCAAAAACCAACTTTCATACAGAGGGAACAAATTATGGAGTGAATTGAACAGTAACTATAAAAGTATGCATTGGGTTTCTTCTAAAAATAAATTCAAAAAAAGTCTTCTAAATCGTTATTAACTATTATTTGTTGTTTTTTTTTCTCTCGTCGATTTATTTATTTTCTTTTGATTTATTAATGTTCTAGATTAACTGTTGACTGCATCTACATCAGGGAGCATCTTGACTTGATAACCTAACGGTTTTTTCGGTGCTTCCTGCCATTATGCACATTTAGTTTATTGTTTATTCATTCGTGCTTTATGTTTGTGATAATTGGCAAAATAAATACTTACTTACTTACTTATCCATGTTTTCTTCACTGTGTTTACTTTAACTTTTCTATCTGCAGTTCTTCCAAAATCCATTGATGCAAATTCTTTTGATGATGAGGGATTGAAGAAACTTTTAATTCAATATAATACTACCCTACCATCTAGTGCAGTTGTGGAGAGACTATTTAGTTTGGGTAAAGATATCTTAAAACCAAAATGCGGTGGGCTCGGTGACGAACACTTTGAAATGTTAGCCTTTTTGAAAGGCAATTAACTGATTTCTGGTTTCAAAATTTTTGCAACTATCAGTGCATATTTTTAGATCTAGCTGGTCCTTTTTTCATTGCATTCTTACACAAATGCGACTTTGAAAGTTGATGTATGAAATTTAACGCTTTGACAAAACTAAATTTTGTGACAAAGAAACATCCTTGGTTGGGTCTTAATATACTTTTGAGACAAACAGACGTAATCTGGCAAGTGCCGACAGGCCTGTTTTTAGTCCAAATTTTAAATCACTAAAAGTAACTGTAACTTGTAACTGTAGCTAGTTACTTTTTCAACTTTGTAACTGCAACTTAGTTACTTTTTTTGCCAAGTAACTGTAACTTGTAACTAGTTACTTTAAGAAAGTAACTTGCCCGCCACTGTTGGTAGCCTAGGTAACAAACGTTTAAAAACAAGCGAAAGTAAGGCTAGTAGGGTTATTAGAGTAGCAGGCCATTGTTTGCTACTCAGTTGGAAAAGTTTATTCTGGGATCACAAAATATTGTATGCAAATACAATAGGCCTACTCTGGTCCTGGTAGTCTTATTCTCAGATAGCAGTTTGTTCTTTGTAGCCTAGTAATAAAAACAGTATTACTAGGCTTGGCTATGATTTAGACTGGAATATATCAGACAGCTTGATTTTTACTGAGATTGCGAGTCTACTGTTTCTACCAGTTCGGATCTGTTGTGCTGTCGAGATCAAACTGATTGGTGCGCAGCGAAACCACTCAATGCAATAGCCTAACAGCGGCGTTGCTTAGGGTTAAAATTGCGATGGCGTCGCTAACGACGCTAAAGCTATCAACGTCTGGATTGCCAATAAAAACTATTAAAATTAATAACATTAAAGACCCTGAGGTCGTGTTTAAAGTAGAATATCTCAGGAACGGTTAAATCAAAAAGGATGGAGTGAACGCCAATCTAATTTTATGCAATTGGCCTAACTTAAGATAACCCCTTTGATTTTGCATTTAGTCCTCGTTTGAGTTAAGTTGCTTGTTAGGAATTTCTTTGATAGTATGTAAGCTATATACAAGCAGTACGTAGTGGATAATTTGTATCATTAATTCACAGAGGTGGAGTCCTCGAGGACACATTTTGAAATCCTTGGCCTTGTCTCGTAGGTCGAGTCCTTGGCCTCGAAGCCTCAAGTCTTTGAAAACTGCCCCCCTGTCCTCGGTTCGAGAACAGCACTATTTTTTGAGTGGTTAAAATTTTGTAGATCGCCTGAAAAATTTTTTTCTAGATCGTCTGAAAAAAAAATTTTGAAGACCGTTTTCTTTTTGTTTCCAAGAACACTTGCGCCTGTGTCCTTGGTCTCGAGCATTTCTGTTCTTGGCCTCGAGAGTGTCTCTCCTCGGAAGAGCTGTCCTTGGCCTCGAGCCTTGTGTCCTCGACTCCACCTCTGCTAATTCACTTGCTTAGTGTTTATTTTTTCTATACAGAGATCTCAAAGTTTTCTTTGAATCGTTTGCACGCACTTACCTCGCTGTTTCTCGCCTCTTGCTTCCCCACATTAGTTGCTCATGCTCTTGTCCCCTGGTGTAAATTTTTGGGGTATGATTAGTTTTCATTTACACCTGTAGGCATATATTGTTTCACTGTATTACCTGTTGTTGTAGCATCGCTCGGGCTAGGATTGTCTCCCCCTTTTTTTCAAATTTCTGTGGCACTGGTGGCATTTGGCCCTTTTTTTGTCCCCCTTCGACGTATTGGCTACGAGTCATTTTTATTCTTTGTTCGTGTCGTAAATTTATTGCTTGCCGCTTTGGACGTTTCTAATATTAAAGGTTACGTAAGCAATTTGCCGTTGTTAGTTTGTCAAGCGTATTCTGGATACTAGATTTGTTTTCTCTTTGCTTTACCGTTCTAATCTGTGCGGTAGCAATGCCTTGAACGCATCTTTTTTTTGCTCGAATAGTTTCTTTTAACCTCCTGGTTCCACCAAGGTGTTCTTTTCTCACTATCACCCGATACTCTTAGCCGTTTTTCGCCCACAACTTTCAGCAGCTGATGAAATAATCGATGATTTGAAAAGCAGCCATTCCTTCTCTATGTCTTCGGATGCATCAAAAAATTGTTTGAACTTAGATGATATACAGAATGCAAACTGTTTTCTTACTTCTTTGTCCACCGAAGCCTCCCATTTAATCCACTAAGTCACAAACGACCAGTTGGGTTTCCTGCTTGGCCAAGGTTTTAAAAGTCGCATGAAATATACTACTAGATTGTGATCAGTTGACAATTCACTACCTCGCTTCACTTGAACGTCTAACACAAACCTCTCTGTGCTGAATAAAGGTATTCATGATGCGAAGTCCGTTGCTAAAATAGAACTGCAATAAATACCTTCTGTTCTCATTTAGTCCAGTGACTCCATGTTTTCCGATCACACTCTTCCACGTATCTGTGTCTGTTCCAACATGTGCGTTAAAATTCCGCATAAGAATTAGTAGGTGATACTCGGAGAAGAGCATCGTGTTACTTCATCCACAAAAGGCTGATATTAACCCGTAGCATTGGTTGCGTATACCTCCTATAGGCACAATGACCGATCCAATACCTTGAGCTTCCACATGAAGATCCGTGATCCCATAGAAATCCAATCTGGCACACAGTCTGACAACCGGGTCTTGTGTGAGAATCCCCGCACCCGCCTGAGCAGTCATACTAGGATCAGCACCAGAATAGAAGAGTTTCCATCCGCTGTCCAGAACCACCTCTTTTGGTTAAAGAAACTCCGATAACATCGAGGTGATACCGCTTTGCTTCCTCAACCAATTCTAACTCTTGTCTTGCGAGGGTGAGGTTACTACAATTGCCTAAGAGCAGCTGGTGATGGTTGACCTGTGAGTGTGCGACATTATTTCGAGCACGAATACTTTGCACTGCCTCCACTCGCCTCTCCAAACTTGTCGAGGGCACATTGGTGGAGCTGCCACTAGGGCTGGTTGGTGAAGATTTTTGCTTATTTGTCGAACGAGCCCCTCTGTCTTAGACTCGAACGCCGTAGAGGTTTCGCTGAAAGACGACCTGGGAGTGGCAGTTTACTCGTGCTACGAATATGTCCATTCAAATCAGTCGAGGACGTGTAACCGCAAAAAAACCTTGCAACAAGAGCAAACATCTTTTCTTTATGCTCTTATCATTTTCTCGCGCCTGTTTCTTTTCTACAAAATAAAGAGTCTATAGCCTAGCGATCTCAGTAAAAATCAAGCTGTCAGATACATTTCAGTCTAAATCATAGCCAAGACTAGTAATAAGGCTTTTAATAATAGGTTACAAGAACAAACTCATTTGTATCTGATAATAAGACTACCAGTACTTAAGTAGGCGTGCTGTATAGCTGACGAAGTTAGAGCAATTTGTGACCCTAGAATAAACTTTTCCAACTAAGTTGCAAACAATTGCCTACTAGCCTTAAATAAGCTTGTTCTTGAACGCTTGTATGGACAAACATAAAATCTACTCTTTTTTTTCTAGCTCGAATCTGTTTGCTTACAAGATCATAAACGTTAAGATTGCCAACAAAATTTAAATTAGGAGACCCCTACGTCGTGTTTGAAGTCGAATATCTCTGGAACGGCTGTTTCAAAAAGATTGGAGTCGACGCCAATCTAGGTTTATGCATTTGGCCTAGCTTTATATACCCCTATTGATTTTGCCTTCAGTCCTCGTTAAAGTACTTTCGTGGCCAAGTTTATAACACTACAAAATGAGGACCTTGTTATTATACAGGCGGCCGCTGTTAATATTGGATGTCTATCGGTCGCTTTTTATAAACCACTGTGTGGATAACTTCACCATAAAAAGGCTGTTTGGAAGCAGTTTCATCCAACGACCAGAATGAAAGTAAGTTTTTTTGCTGTTGCTTGGCCAAGACAATTTTGAAAAAGAAGTACCGGTACCATAGTACTCACCCCAATTATTCCAATTTTTTCTTGAAGGCTCTTCTTCAAAAGTTTCAAATTCTTTGTTGCAATGTTTATCATAACAGGGTCAATGGGTGAATTCGAATTAACATCGTGCCGTGTTAACCTCACGTCAATATCCTTGTCTTTCCCAATAAACACATCTATTGATGTGAAACTGCTAAAGTCGGAACCACTTTTGATAATCAAGCAGGCTGTAAAATGAGAGAATCAGGAGTTGTGTCAAAGGATAACAGAAAACAAAATTAGTGGGGTTTCTAAAATTTATTTAACGCAATTATAGTGAGTTAATTTTATGTAACTCCATCAGTAGCATAGCCAGGGGGTGGGGCGGGGGGGCTATGGCCTTCCCATTGACAGTCAAACAAAATGCAGAATAAGAAAAATACCACGTTTTTAGCTCTTATGAGACTGTTTTTTGCGTTGGAATTGACTAAAAAGTGATTGAAAGCATCTTTTGAAACATGTATTCGGGGGGGGGGGGGGACTAATTTGTCAAAAATTAAAGTCACAAATCAACGACAACTTCAAAAAAATGCCAAAAATAAACAATCAAATTTGATCGCTAGTGTAAAACGCCAAACATAGGTTTTATCAACGAATATATTATAAACTCAGAAATAAGAGGGGGGGGGCTATTCAGTGTTAGTTAATTACCAATCACTTCTCTAAAATATCTTTTCATCAGCCCCCCCCCCAATTATTTTTCTTTATAAAATATAGACAAAATAGATTACTCTGAGTGAGTTTTATTGAATAACAGGATTTTATGATTTACCAGCATGTAAACAAGAAAACTGCAATGTTATCATTAGCCACTTCCCACATAGCCCATTTATGCAACCAGTTGAATCATGTTGCGCTGCCAAATTTTATGCCACGTTTCAAAAGCATTATTTTTTATTAAAATAGCTCTAAAGTTAAGGTATTTTTGCAAAAAAATGCAAAATTTTCGAGCGCTGGGAGCTCCGCCCCCAGACCCCCGTGCCATCCTTCTTGGCACAACTGTTCCAGAACAAATTAATGCATCGTCGTGTTTTCCAACAATATTGCAGCAATAACGATTTTAGTGGGCAACACTTACATCGATAATATTGTCTGTGTAATCGTAACGCATTGCTGATTAGTGATAACTGCAATACTATACGAGGAGCTAGTCGTGTAAAACTTACGCAGGAGCCGCGTTCAAGCGTAACGGTACGTCGCTTTCGTAAGCTAAAAAGCTGCTGCTACGTAATTGCGATCCCCTCAGGCTGGCATCCCTGCCCCAACCCCAACTGTAATGCAAGGTTTTGAAGCAAAAAAAAAGATAGCTTTGCGCATTTCCTTCCCAGTTCCTGCAAACTGCATCACACATTCACTACCCAACCGCGAATCGAACCCGGGTGCAGAGGGTTGGTAGCTGAGCATGATAATCACTACACTGCGCAGCTTGCAACAATGCTGTGACAAAATGTCGTATTTAAACCAAATGTATGAGAAAAAGGCAAGGGCACGTGCGTAAGCGTTTGCATGACTAGCTTCTACTCTATACTATGGAACTTTTGAGGCAGTTATCACCGATGCGTTTCATTGCGATTGGCGACCTTCATAACGTCATCATTACCGCCAACTCGCCACGAACGGTTATTGGTTAACGCAACTTTCTTTGAGGAATTGTTTGATGCAACGTTCAAGTGACGGTGGTGCTACCTTTGAAGTTTGGACGAATCAACACTTGCCTAAAAGATGACCATTTTCCAAGTTTTTCGGGTGGCTTTTGACTTCTTTCCATATTTACAGATCGTTTGAAACCAGCACGCAAAGATAACCATCGTGAAGCGCTAATCCACAGACGCAAAAACGTGACCAGGGTGCGGGTCGAACCGAGATCACGTCATTAGAGTCACCCTAAAAACAAAACTTGAACCTAGATGGCCAAATCTTGTGATAGGAAGTGGTTTGAATCCAGATTATACGACCAGGGACGTCGTAAAAATGACGCCTTTACCATTTCCGTCACGCTGTTGATAACTCCTATAGCAACCCACAGCTAATTACAAAATTTAACAGTTTCAGTGGGCAGCACTGATGTTTATTGCTGTTCGTGCTAATGTAACGCATCACTGACTATTGTCACACAGTAGAACCAATAATGGCGCAAATAAGAGAGAGGCAAAGGGAACTGAAACCCTCTCTCCTAGATATGTCACAGTAAAAAATTAAACCTAAATGCAAGTTTTAAAACATGTTGTGGATTTGACCAGCGAATAAGAAGTAGAATCGCCTGCTAACCAATTGAATTAGTTAAAATGACTTCAAAATATTAGCAGTTTAGTTCTTTCACATGGCTTTAAAAACTTGCAAAATGTCATCACTTGAAGGTTGCATCAAATTGTAGTCGCTATCTTTCTTCCAAAAATGGCCTTCAGATCCTTATGCCTTCTCCGGCCGGCTGCTCCATCCCCAAACGCCCGCCTGTAATGCCGCTGAGAATCATCAGTTTGCTCAACGCGCCGCCCGTTGAATAGCCTAAACCTTTTTGAATAGAAAAAAAAATTTAGAATTTGGTTTTAAGCCCCTCCCCCCCTTAGCAAAATGCTGGTTGCGTGCCTATGTGAACCCTATGTCTCTAGAAAATTTAAGTCAAAAAGAATGGAAATAACGACGATTTAAACTAGGGCTAAAAGCGTAATCAATGGGGTATTTAAAGATAGGCGAATCGTATTAGACTACATTGGCGTTGACTCCATCCTTTTTGAACCGGCCATTCCAGAGATATTCTACTTCAAACACGACGTAGGAGCCTTTACTGTTATTAATTTTTATAATTTTTACTGGCAACTCTGACGTTGACAGCCTTTGCCTCGTTAACGACGCCAACCTTCTCTCACCTAATGTGCCGTCGCTATTAGGCTACTGCATTGAGACGTTTAGCGGCGCAATAATCAGTTTGACCTGGTCAGTAAAAGAGACCCGAGTTGGTAAAAGGAGTCGATTGTTTGGTAGCCTAGCGACCTCAGTAAAAATCAAGCTGTCAGATACATTTCAGTCTAATCCTGGGGTTCTTTAACTTTTTTCTTCAATTTCCCACTTTTCAGTTTGTCAACATTCCATTTCCCACTACCAAAGGCGTAGCTTTTTTGGGGGCAAAGATAACGTGGAATGGAAAATCAGAAGCTGGGGCCTGAATGGGTAGTAAATCAGGATTTTACTAAAGAGGAAGGGTTAAACCAAAAGCGAAAAAGTTTAAATTGGGAGACGTGTTCAGTCAACAAGTGTAACTCAAACGTATCACAGACGAAGCCCCCAGCCGCTGGAGGCTGTGGGGGGTCAGGGGTTGAAGCCCCCCCAGCCGCTAGGCAATTTTTGGAAAAAATAACTATTTTAATGTCATTGAATCACATTTCGCACGTGTTTAGAGCCATTCGAAAGAACTGGATTTTTAACATTTAACAGCCAATTGAAAAAATTAAATTGTTCAATCCTCCTTCTACTTACAATTTAAGTTCAAAGCGCGTTTAAAATCCTGCATTTTGGGGTAAAATTTTGTAAGTGATTTGGCCCAGGTAAAGAAAAGCAACGTACGTTGCTTCGTGCAATATTTTGGCAGTAAATATTAATCCAGAAATTTTTGTTTTGTCATGAAAATAACCAGTTGTAAGAGTACGTGTGTGACCATAAGGCCCAGGCCCCCTCCATTTAAATTCAATAATTTGTTCAATGAGCATTTCCTAGCTTTTTTTTTCAAAAGCGTTTTGTTGCATAAAAATGGGAGAGATGAAGGTGAATTGTTACAAAAAATGGTAGAATAGATGGTTACGCCTACTACCCATGTTATTGTTCTGGACAATTGAGCCATTTTTATGTTGTGCGGGACCCCTGGCGCTTTGGGGGGTTTCCAACACCTTCCTGTCAAATATTCGTAAAGACCAAACAAAGTGTTACCATCTGAGTGCGGAGCCTCTGGCACAGTGCCATATGGTAAATCCGGCCCTGATTATTGCATTACGCTCATAAAAAGGTTAGATAGGGCCAGAGGTAGCAACTTTTAGGGCAAAAACCTTTAGTTTCTTCCAGATTATACATTTAAATTGGTTGGCAAAATTTGAATTGAAGGGGCCCGTGCCTCCTGGTTGTCAATATTATTGTTAATTGCTGTTGTACGCGACAAAAAAGGGGCCCCTTTCTCCTCTCTTGGCAAGCTTATGCCCATCGCAGCATCGGTCTTTGACAAATTAAAAAACAATGTTGTCACTTTTACCCAAACATGACTTACAATGCCTTATATATTGGTTGTTTTTATTATTAAAACAGTCTTTAATGGTTGTAATTTGTAAAGTAAGTCAACATGTTTTGTGTTAAATTTTGGTGCAGTGTTATTCTATCCAACCGGTCACTCCTCACGTGGCAACTCCGCCATTCCCCAGCACTGGGGAATTCCCCACAGGTTAAGAACCACTGGTGTAATTGAAGGTCACCAAACTTTTTTTGCTTAGTGATGGATCACTGCAAAATTAGCAGCTGCGGGCCGGGTGCAAACTGTAAAATAATCTGCCCCGCTTTCAACTAATGACTGAAGACTCAATTTTAAATCTTTGTTTGTGCATTTTTGTCTGATTTATTATTGGATTTTGCAATCTTGTGACTTAAAGGCGGTAAATCATCCAGCCAATTCCGGTGGTTTACAATAGCTAAAATTGAACTATAATTTTTGATATTTTTTGTTTTAATTTTGGGACTGCGGTTGCAAAGATATTCAACAAATACAAAAAGATGTCCCCCTGAAAAAAATTTTTGGAAACTCTGAGTTTTGTTCTTCCCGCCAAAACCACAGTAGGCCTAATGGTGTAGAGAACTGTGGTAGGCCTAATAGTTCAGAGATAGTTTATTTCTAAATAGTTTAGGCCTAACTATCTCTAAACTGTTAGGCCTAATAGTTTAGAGATAGTTAGGCCTAATAGTTTAATACGATTACAGTAGGCCTAATAGTATAGAGAACTATGGTTTTGGCGGGAAGATCAAAACTCAGAGTTTCCAAAATCTTTTTTCGGGGGGACATCTTTTTGTATTTGTTGAATATCTTTGCAAACGCAGCCCCAAAATTAAAACAAAAAATATCAAAAATTATAGTTCAATTTTAGCTATTGTAAACCACCGCAATTGGCTGAATGATTTACCGCCTTTAAATCGAAAAGATTATTTGTCATTGTTTAATCGATGTTTAAGTTAAATTAATGAGTAATTATTGTCCATTGTTAAAAACAAGCTTCTATTTAGCACATCTTCAAAGACCTTCAAAGGCTAATTAGATCGTATTTAGAATCGTTGTTTTAGAGTGTTCTTTTTGTGCATTATTGGTGTAGACTGGCAGCTGACAGCCTTTGTATATTAATTTATGGCCTTTGATGCTAGACAATAGGCGATGCCATGTGTTTTACGACTTGGAACTATTTAAACCTACTTGGAGCCTGAGAGCTCAGTAGTGACAAAAAATGATTCAAGTGAACAGTGTCAGTTTTTGGTGAGACGTGTTAAATGCTGCTTAACTTGGGTAAATTTCGTTTTGCAATCCCCTTCCCTTCCTCTCCATCCTTGTTTATGGAGTTGACTATTGACCGTATGGGAACAGAGTTGTAGATTGGAAGAAAGGCCCTGAATTGGCCTTTACATTGTAATTTGAGACTACTTCATTTTTTCTGTATTTTTCTTTATTCAATATAATAAAAAATCCCATTAAAAATCAGGAAATCAAGTGCTCAGCTGTCAGAAGGAGAAAGGGATTGGGAGAGTTTGGTATAGCTCTCCTACACGTTATTGAAGTTGGCTACAATACTTCACATCGTCGCCGTGCAGAAAACACAAAACGGTCCGGATTGGCAAGTCTTAGCAGATATTCAAATTTAAGGATTAAGCTTTAACAAGAAACGGTTTGACAAACTGACACATATCGCAAGACCTGGTGACAAAAACTTTATCGTTTGTAACACGAATTGAGAACAGATATACAAGTATTTAGAATTTCCATTGATTCGAATTGAACACAATAACTAGCAAAGTAAGCGGTGGTATAGCAAAATTGAACTAGAAATCGATAGGTTGCTGCTGAAATACCTGAGTAACGCTTGCTGTGATGTACTAAAAGGCATCGTGTTTTTGAAACAGCACTACATATTTTGGCCCAATCAGTAGTGGCCTAATGATTAGAGGTGGAGTCGAGGACACAAGACTCGAAGCCAAGGCCAAGGACACAAAAAAAATTCGAGGCCAAGGACAGCCTTTCCGAGGACAGACACGCTCGAGGCCAAGGACAGGAATGCTCGCGGCCAAGGCCAAGGACCAAGGACACAAGCGCAAGTGCTCTCCAAAAAAAAAAAGTCTTCACAACAATTTTTCAGGCGATCTCCACAAAAAGACGTTTTTCAAAAAATTTTTCAAGCGCTCCACAAAATTTTAACAATTCAAAAACTACTGCTGTCCTCGAGCCGAGGACTTGACCTTCGAGGCCAAGGCCAAGGACTTCAAAATGTGTCCTCAAAGCCAAGGACGTCTACTAATGATATAAAAACACACTTCCAAAACCTACCCGTTGTACGTATGTGGCAAACATCAAAAAGGCATTCAAATAAAGCTTATCACTTTTGACCGAAGTGTTGGGATAAGCCTAAAATGCATTTTCACTAAATTTAACTTTTTCGCCTTTTCGTTTTCAAAGTATTACAGAACAGTTCAAAATGGCTAATTTTTCGCTTACTTCAATGTTGCCATTTTGTCAGTTTTGTGACAGAAGATAAACTTTTGAAAAGCTGGCTTACATTTATTGAAAAGCAGCTAATTTTACTGTTCTAACCTTTATACTACAGGCGTAATCAGGATTTTTGATTGGGGGGCCCAAACCACAAATCACATGCAATGACGTCATCAGATATTTTCGAAAGAGGACTTTTTTATGGGGCAAAGATATCGCAGAGTGGAAGATCACAAGCCGGGGCTTAATTTGGTACTTAACCAGGATTTTGCTAATGGGAGAGGGCTTAAACCAAAAGTTAAATAGCAAAAACGTCCAAAGCGGGATTTGCATCGAGTAAACTGGTGTAGCTCAAACGCATCACAGAATGGGGGCTGTAGGCGGTACTCCCAGCCGCCGAAGGCCGTGGGGGTTTGAGGGCTTCGCCCCCAGCCACTGGGCAATTTTTTGTAGTTTTTTGAAAACAAAAAGCCATTTTAAATGCCATTGGATCACATTTCGTGCGTGCAGAGCCATTTGAAAGAAGTAGATTTTTAATATATGAAAACCAATTAAAAAATTAAATTGTTTTTATCTTCATTTTACTTACAATTTAAGTTCAAAACACGTTTAAGATCTTGCATTTTGGCGCTAAATTTTGTTACTGACTTGGCCCAGGAAGGGAAAGTAAGGCACATTGCCTCCTGCGATATTTTAGCGGTAAAAAATAATTTACTCAAAGATTTTCCTTAGAGATTTTGTTTTTTACATGCAAATAAGCAGTTGTAGGAGTGTATGTACGGCCAGTGGTAGGAGTGCATGTACGCTCAGGGGGCCAAGACCCCCTCCATTAAATACTTTGTTCAATGAGCATTTCCCATAGCTTTTTTTTTCAAAAGTATTTTTTTGTGTAAAAACTAGAGTGGTGGAGATGAATTGTTATTGAAAAATGGTATAATAGATGGTTAGATCTACTTACCAGCATGTTAATACTCGTGCCGGATTACCATTCAGTGGGGCAAGGGGCATATTTAGGGGGGCCATTGGGCCATGGCCCCCCTTTGGGTCGCCAGGATGCTATAATTAGCATAGAATAGTAAGCAAAATTGCGGCATGGCCCCCCTTTGTAACTTGGGCAGAGGGTTTGAGCACAGAAACGGTGGGCAAAGAACTTTTTTTGGTCTTCACAGGATCGTATTTAGGAGGGGGGCATTTTGCCATGGCCCCCCTTTGGGTCGTCAGGATGGTAAAGTTGCATGGAAAAGTAAGCGAAACTGAGGCATGCCCCCCCTTTGCAAGTTGGGCATAAGGTTTGCTCACACAAAGGGCATGTTCTGTGCGTTTCTTCTAGGCTTTAGGCAAAAAATCGGACTAAATTTTTGTTTTTTTATTTTTTTGCTCTTCACGTGAATTTGGGCGAAAAATCGGACTAAATTTGAGTGAGAACCTTTTTCTTTTTTTGCTCTTCATCTGATTTTGGGCAAAAAATCGGACTAAATTTGGGAGGAACAGTTTCTGATTCAGATCTTTGTTCTTACCAAACTTTCTGAAATTTTTGGCCTCATTCTTTTCAAAATCCTGCGTACGCTACTGGCGTCTTTACCTAATTTTGGGCCAAAAACCGGACTAAACTTGAGTGAAAACCTTTTTTTTTGGTCTTCACCTAATTTTGGGCAGGAAAACGGACTTGGTTCTGGGCTGGAAAATTTTCATTCCGGTTTTCACTATTCTCAAATTTTCTGAATTTCCTGCCCCCCCCCCCCCCCCTTTCAAAAATCCTGCGTACGCTCTGAGTGGGGCCCCTGGTACTTTGGGGATTTTCGTATCATCTTCATGCCTAATATAGGTGAAGACCCAATAAATGTCTTACCCTCTGAGCGCGGGATGCCTCACACTGTGCCATATGGTAAATGCGACCCTGGTTATTGCATTATGCTCATAAAAAAGGTTAGATTAGAGCCTGAGGTTGCAACATTTTGAACAAAAACCTTTAATTTCACCCGGGTAATACATTTGAATTGGTTTCCAAAAATTGAATTGAGAGGGCCTGGGCCCCTTGATTGTCAGTATTATTGTTAAGTACTCTTGTACACGTGTACTGTTAAACGCGAAGATGCTAAAAGAAACTGAAGAAACAATAAGCTTTTTCGTCACATTTTATCATTGGTGTCATTTCAATTGGATAGGGGGGGCGGGCCTTTGTACTTATGAATTATACTTTGTTTTACAATAACTCTGCCGCAAGATATTTATTGAAAATCATAAACATGCAGTAATTATTTAAAACTTTGTTTCTAATTGGCAAATTTTTTAAGAGGAAATCTATTATGTTACATTTCAGGAACGGACGGTCGTAAAAAACTTAAATTTGGTGCAGTTAGTCTTCAGATATGTCAATTTTTTTTAGAGAAAATCAAGCATAAAATTTTCGACCTGAATGCCCTTTTTAAAGCTTGTAGGCTGCCCTGTTGAAAAAACGTAAAAATTCAACAAGCAACAAGTCAACAACAAACTAAGAACGAGCGATTTAAATAAGGAAGTTTCTATAACACAAAAAAGAAAACAAAGTCGAAGAAACATCTAATATACGTATCACGCTGAATAATTCGGATATATTTTGGATGTTTGGTGTTATAGTCCAACGAAGATTACATGCTCTTTCAAAACAGCAACACTTTTATTGGATATCGTGCAACTAGCTATATTATTACTGGTGTTGACTCCAATTTGAATAAGGCTAGACCCGCTTCTAATAGCCTGTCTTGCTGCGCGCCTTATCCTTCATATTTCTGCAGTCACACCACATTTTGGAAATAAATACAACAATATTATTCCTCACAGAACACCAAAAATTTGATTCATCCAAAGGAGCACGGCAAAACAAGAAGTCAATTATCAGCTAGCCAAATCAAAGTTAATTACCTAAAATTTACTTGACCAAAATTTACGCTATTGATTGTACTAACACTTATTAGATTATACTATTAAAAAACTGTTTCGAGGTCGCACTATAGAAATAGAAACATCAGCACGTTAACATTTTACATGACCAACTTATTACACAGTTAACTTGATATACTTAACCACGAAAATTTGAGACACTGTATCACACGTGCTGTCAAAGACTATCTAATTTGAGCAGTGGTTTTAGTCAAAGTTGTAAGTCGGGCCGGGCTTTTCTGGTCGGGTTCGGGCCTAGAGTTGACCAAAATTTCGGGCTTAATTCGGGCCTGAGACGTGCTTTTTGTTTCAAGTGCACAAAAATCTAATCAAAACAACTTGGCAACATTGCTAAATTTTTCAGACCTAACTTAACTTTCGTTTTTTTCGGGCATGATTTGGGTTTCAAATTAGTTTTCGGGTTCGGGCTTATATTTTCGGGTTCGGGCCTGAACTAGTCGGCCCGTTTACAACTATGGTTGTAGTCTTAAAGATTATGAGATTAAACGCCTAAAAACAATACAGTTAAAATTAGGACAAAGGCAGTTCTGGAAGATTCTTAAAACAGGCAAAAAAGGGGGTTCTAAAATGTTCTAAAAAAATTAAGCAACTAGTTGCTTTAAAGATGAGAACGCGGCATATATTTATTTCTCACGTTACCAATTGGCGTCCGCAAAAAATACTGCTTTTCCCATTTTTTCATTAAACGCCCGTCACTAAAAATCTGCTCTGTTTTTAGCAGTCATTTAAAGACCACAATATTGGTAATACAAGATTCAACAACAAGGTCAATCTTTTATAAAAAATTAGGTAACTTTTTGGCGTAACAGTTGTAGTTAAGCTTTTATTTCCGCAGCATGTGACGGTCTGGATGAAATCACTTCGTAGACCCGATCCGGCCCGCTGGCTGTAGTTTGGTAACCACTAGTCTAAATCATAGCCTAGTCTAGCAATAATAAGGTCTCTATTGCTAGGCTACAAAGTATATAAAGTATTCATACCTGATAATAAGATTGTCAGTACCTTCGTAGGCCTACATAGTATTGGCTTACAGTATTTTTTGACCTTAGAATAAACTTTTGCTACAAAGTTGCAAACAGTGGTCTATACTGCTCAACCAGCCTTACTTTTGCTTGTTCTTAGACGTTTGCTTCTAGGCTATCGTAGTCTACTCTTTTTCTAGGATGGAGCTATTCTGCAGACAAGATCAAACTGATTAGTGCGCAGCGAAACCACTCAATGGCGTAGCCTAATAGCGGTGGTGCTTTAGGTTAGAACTGGGACGGCGTCGCTAATGATGCAAAGGCTTTCAGCTATAGGATTGCCACCAAAAATGATGACATTAGAGGCCCCTACGTCGTGTTTGAAATAGAAAATTTCTGAAAAGGTTGGATCAAGAAGGATGGAGTCAACCCCCATCCAGGCTTATTCGATTGGCCTAACTTTTTAGATACCTCCACGAATTTTGCCTTTAGTCCATAACTTAATATGGTTACGCTTCCTTCAGAAATCCTATTGGATTTGCCTACAGCCTCCTTTTCAAGGAGGTGAAGCATCCAGCCAATTCCGGTTGCTTGCAATAGCTAAAATCAAAATATAAATTTTGAAATTTTTTGTTTTTATTTCAGGGCTGCAGTTGTAAAGATATGCAGCAAATACAAAGACATATCCTCCTAAAAAAGTTTTGGGAAGCCCTGAGTTTGTTCTCTCAGCCTGAATTTCCAGAGAGAGAGGTGGTTTTACCAAAATTGGATTGGTCATGTGATGTTACTGGAAGGGTGAATATTAATCGTTTCTCTTTTCCCTCAAAGAACAACCCGAGAAAACAGATTTATGATTCTAAAAACTTTTCAGATGGGATATTTTTAACGTTTGTCAAATACGTTTGCAACCGAAACCCCAAAATGAGAACAAAAATTTCAGAAATTATTTTTCAATTTTAGTTATTGTAAACTAATACAATACCGGTATTCTCTGGATGCTTCACTCCCTTTAAGTACAGTATACTGAGCCATAAATCAGACCAGAAACTTTAATTAATGTTTTTGTTTTGAAATAGTGGAAAAATGTTTATAGAACTTTGATTCTAGTCTATTAAATTTTCGTTATTCGATAAAAATTAATGTTGGAATGAAATGAAAAGATGTTGACTTATTATTGTTCAAAGCTTTTCGTAATACTTTAAGCTACGGTATCACAAAAACGAAACCAGGCATTAGCAGTTGTAGCGTAGCCAGGTTGGCGGGACGGGCTATAGTCGGTAGTCTATACAGTACTTAATTGAGCTCATTACCCATCCTTTCTCTCAAATCTCGTTCCATTAGCTCCTTCTCCAAAATTATCTTTTTTTAAAAGCAGACAAATTAGCTTAAAAGTTTCGTTTTTTTATTTTATGATCTACCGGCTTGTAATAGTCTAGGGCTGAAATTTGACTATCAGCTACCGCCCTCATAGACCATTTACGCAACCAATTTAATGGCGTTTTCGCACTGCTAATTTCTACGCAATGTTTTAAAAGCATTAATTTTTACCAAAATTTGCCAAAAATTTAGTTCTTGCTTTAATTAAAATTAAAATGTTTTTTCTTCGAAGCAGCTTTTCGTCTGACACTTGTCAAGAAGAATCGTCAGCATGGAGAGCGCAGAAAAAGCACGGCTATTTATAGGTAAAAGCCAGCGGTGGAGTCGAGGACACAAGGCTCGAGGCCAAGGACACAAAAAAATTTCGAGGCCAAGGCCAAGGACAGACCCTCTCGAGGCCAAGGCCAAGGACCAAGGACACAAACGCAAGTGTTCTCCAAAAAAAGTCCTCAAAATTTTTTTTCAGGTGATCTCAAAAAAAAGGTCTTCAAAAATTTTTTTCAGGCAAAAAAGGTCTCCAAAAATTTTTTTTCGGGCGATCTCTTCTTGAGGAAACCAAAAAAAGGTCTTGCGTTTGCCAACGAAATTTCAACGGTTCAAAAATAGTGCTGTCCTCGAGCCGAGGACAGGGCAATTGTCGACGACTTGAGGCTTCGAGGCCAAGGCCAAGGACTTTAAAATGTGTCCTCGAGGACGTCATCGAAACCAAGGACGTCCTTGAGGACTCCACCTATGGTGAAAGCCAAGCCGTGATTTTCTGAGAAAAGACCAATAATGGCTTGCCTTTTCCTATAAACGACGCTTAGAAAAAAAATCCTTAGAATGACGTTTTTTCATTGGTCTTATCCAGCCAATCACAGCTCGGCTTTTTCCTTTAAATAGCCGCTCTTTTTCCTGCGGTCTCTGTTCTGACGATTCTTTTTGACAAGTGTCGGACGAAAAGCTGCTTCAAAGAATGAACATTTTAATTAATTATTAAAGCAGTTTTCAAGTTCTGTACCACCCAATTAACTTTTCAAAGCTTAGTTAATTTTGCAAAAAAAAAATTGCAAAGTCTCTTAGCGTTGGGGGCAGCCCCCAGACCCCCCTCGCTTCAGGTGGTAGGAGCATTGCTCTAAACCACCTGCCTCCGGCGCGTGGGGGCTCTGTCCCCTGACCCCCGAAACAGCCTCCCCCCATTGCCGACTTCTGGCTACGCACCTGGTCATTAGGCTATCTAGTTGAACGTTGAAAGTTACGGTCAACTACAAATGACTTCCAGACCGGTACGCTATATGCAGTATTACAATATAAACTGTGTGATGCGTTGTGTTGTTACTGCAATGTAAGTTGGCAGAGGTTAGTGTGGTAAACACGGCACTCCAGTCCTTGTGAAGGTCGTCACGTGCATACAGCAATTCATCTCTCTTAAATTCTGGTTTGAGAGAAACACAAAGCGTAGAGCCTTGCTCGTCAATTCACACAGTTTTGTTTTGTTAGGCATCAACTCAAGTAACATTAATGCATTCATACAACAAATGATACAGATAACGTCTATTTAATTTATCATGAATAATGCTCGTATTAATTGATTTATAAAATTCAAACACTTTCTTGTATCACGAAAATATTCCCTCGAGAATTAAAATGCACTTCTTAAAGCCCGGTCTGCACTGGGCTTAAAATCGTGAGCGTACAAAAGTATCCTTAATTTATTTCAACCAATTGACTGCTTGTATTACGATGGTAAGACCATAAGCGTAGCCAAGGGGAGGCCAGGGGGATCGCCCCCCAATTAAAATGCCACCAATGATAAAAATGTGACAAAAAAAGCTATTGTTTTTTTTTTCAGTTTCAGCTTTTTTTTATCATTTTTTGAGTACAGTACACGCGTACAACAGTAATTAACAATAACATTGACGACCAGGAGGTCCACCTCCAATTCAATTTTTGCCAATCAATTTAAATGTAAAACGTGGGTGAACTTGAATATTTTTGTCCCAAAAGTTGCTACCTCAGGCCCTCATCTAACATCTTTATGAACGTAATGCAATAACTAGGGCAGGATTTGCCAAATGGCACAGTACCAGAAGCCCCGTGCAATAAAAACCTGGCCCCTGACAATAATATGGTTAGTAGGCGCAACCATCTATTGCGCCATTTTTCAATAACAATTCACCTTCACCTCGCCAGTTTTTACGCAACAAAACACTTTAAAAAAAAGCTAGAGAAAAAGCTCATTGAAACAAATTATTGAATTTGAATGGAGAAGGCCTGGGCCCCTAGGTCGTACATGTACTCACTCAGTGGTGCCAATTTATGTTGAGCATTGGGGGGATAATTTGCAATTTTACCCCAATTTTGTCCTATTTGCAACATTGGGGGGGGGGATGAAGCTCGACCACTACTTTTTCACGAGAGCAAATCAAGTAAAGACCACAAAAAAAGGTGTTCACTGAAACGTGAAAAGTATATGTCCCCAAAATCAAGTGAAGACTAAAAAATAAAGTTCAAAGATCAACCAGCGCTCAAATTCAGATTATAGTCAAATTATTGGGGGGTATGCAGTCAAATTACTGGGGGGATATCCCCCCATACCCCCCAGGTTTCGGCACCCCTGCTCATGCAATCAGTCATTTTTACGACAAAACAAAAATTTCTAAGGAAAATCTTTGAGTGAATTACTATTTACCGCTAAAATATTGCAGAAGGGAGAAGGCAATGTACATTACTTCCTCTACCAGGGCCAAATCACTAACAAAATTTAACCCCCAAATGCAAGATTTTAAACGTACTTTGGACTTACCTTGTAAGTAAAAGGAAGATTAAACAATTTAATGTTTTCAATTGGCTTTCAAATGTAAAAATCTAGTTCTTTCAAAGAGCTCTAAAGTCTGAGCAGGTTCAAAATGTGATCCAATAGCATTTAAAAAAGCTTTTTTTTTCCAAAAAATTACAAAAATTGCCTAGCGGCTAGAGGCTTCGCCCACAGATCTTCAAGGCCTCCGGCATTGGGGGCTCAGCCCCCACACCCCCGTGTGTGATACGTTTGAGTTACACTATAGTTCACTGAAACACATGTCTCTGAATTTAGACATTTTTACTTTTTAACTTTGGGTTTAACCTATCTCCCTGTAGCAAAATTCTGGTAAAGTGCCAAACCAGGCCACGGCTTCTGATTTTCCATTCTACGACAACTTTGTTCAGCAAAAAGTTCCTCTTTCGAAAAATTTTGATGACGTCATTGCGTGTGATTTGTGGTTTGCCCCCCCCCAATCAAAAATCCTGACTACAGCTATGGATAAGACGGTACGCCGAGCGTACTAAACTTCGTTTAAAATAAACTGAAAATACGCTCATGCACTTACAATTTTACGCAGGAATAGACCGGGTCTAAATACTGTTGCATCAATATCAAACTAACATTCAATGCAATTTAAAGTAAAGAAATCAAAGATGGATTTTGAGCCCGTTTTGAACGATCAACTGCTGTCTCTGCTAGGCACTCAATTCCATTATATTTCGGAAGCATGGCTCTCAAACGCGTCGTTTTTAGGACGGCCCTGATTGCATGATCTGGGTTCAACCCTGATTCTGGTCTCGTTGTTGAGTTTTTAGATAAGGCGCTTTACGATGATTATTTCTGCTTGGTGGCTTTGAACTAACTGGAAATTCAGTGGACAATAATTTGAATAAATCTACAGGTACACTGAATCACTGGATATTCCTAAGTAAACGCGGATTCCTCTAAACACGAAGTATTTTTTGCTAAGAAAAGCGTGCGGATTATCTAATCGTTAGTGTCTGACGTCCAATCGTTAGATTATCCAATCGTTAGATTATCCAATCGTTAGCGTGCAGATTATCCAATCTAAGAAAATCTAATCGTTAGCGTCTGACGCTGCCTGTGACAGGAGAATATACATGCAACTAACAAACATAATATCGTTCATCTAGACGACAGCACAGAGAAAAGGCAACATTACAGGGGCGTATTCTCCATAGAGTTGTAAACGGGCTGACTAGCCCAGGCCCGAACCCAAAAATATAAGCCCGAACCGGCCCGAACCCGAAAACTAATTTCAAGCCCAAATCATGCCCGAAAAAACGCGAAAGTAAAAATCGATCTGAAAAATTTAGCAATGTTGCCAACTTATTCTGATTATATTTTTGTGCACCTGAGATAAAAAGTGCCTCTCAAGCCCGAAATTTTTGTCAACTTTAGGCCCGAACCCGGCCCGAACCCGAACCGAAAAGCCCAGCCTGACTTACAACTCTGATTCTCCATGCATACAATGCATGCATTGCGTGCCTAGTCATTTAACCGAAAAAGTATAGGTGGGCAAGTTAATGCAAAACGTTAGCTTCGTTAACCAGTAGTCCGTTAACAAACTTCACACCTCCGTTAGCGTTAGTCCGTTATTTTCAGCTTTAATTAACGGAAGTTAATAAAGTCCGTTAATTCGGTTATATTTTGCGTGTAGGCCTAATTTACATTTCTTGTTATTCACTCGCTTCTAGAACACGTATTGACGCTGTTGAGCTGATTGTAAGGGAATATTTATTGCTATGGTGGTCTTTTTGTGTTTTGGAAGTTACATTTTAAAGTCTAGTTTAATTTCAAGATAAAAATAAGTTCAAATGCACTAACGAAGCTGCGATCGGAAAACCTTTGGAAATTGAGAACAGCGATAATTAATAGACCTATGAGGCTGTAGCTTATTATTTGGCACAAAAAAGAGCTTTTTTCTTCGCTTTTGTTATAAAACTTGTGCTAATACGCAACAAGTGTTACCAGTGCAAACTGGTTTGTACAGGTACTATGAATGAATGGTGCAAGATATTCACGATGAAAACGTTCACGGAAGTTAACAGAACTTAGCGGAAGTTAATTTAGTTCGTTAACATGAAAAAACTTATTAACGGATTAACGAGTTAATGAAAAAGTTAGCTTCGTTATTAACGGATTTGTGCCCATCTATGCAAAAAAGTGATAATTTAAACATGTACAGTACATGTGGAAATTTAAAACAACATCAAGCTAAGTTGCCACAGTCACAGGCATTATCTTTCAAGTCAAAGTAGCAATAAATTGTCTCGCTGAATTCATTGATTTCACTTTTAGCTTGGTTTTAGCATATCGCTATACATAGCGATCTCTTGCACCGCTGAAAGCAATTTAAAAACTGCATGCGTGTAGCCATTTATTTTTTGTAATACAGGGTGTCCATAAAGTCTTGAACACTTTTTAAAATTGTATTGCTAAATAACTAAAGCAGATAAAATCATACAGTTTTTTGCAAAATAAAGTTTGTTTATTAAAGTTTTACGTATAAAAATTTCTAGCAGTTTAAGTAATAGCCATATTCAAGAATTTAATTTTCCATGCTATTCATAGACTTCAACATGTGCTCCATTTGTTGCTCTCAATATGTCAAGGCGATACTCAATTTCGCGCCAAGTGTTCTCCAGCATTTCTTCGTTTACTGTGGCGAAAACCTCAATTATTCGTGACTGCAATGTTTCGACGTCACGTACTGGCGTTCTGTAAACTCTGTCTTTTACATAACCCCACAAGAAAAAGTCTAAAGGGGTGATATCTGGAGATCTTGGCGGCCATGGTGTTGGGCCATTTCTTCCAATCCATCGGTTTGGAAAAGTTTCATTTAAAAAGTCACGAACTATCAAACCCCAGTGAGGAGGGGCACCTTCTTACAGAAACACAACCCTCGGCTGGAACTCTTCTAATCGAGGAACAACGTAATGTTTTAGCATATCCAGACAAATGTTTGCTGTAATGGTGGATTCAGCAAAAATGAACGGACCAATAATCTGGTTGTGCATTAAACCACACCAAACATTGATTTTGGGACTGTCTCTTTCTCTTTCTAAAACCTCGCAAGGATTTTGTGAACCCCATATTCGAATGTTATGCTTATTGACTTTCCCGGATACATGAAAAGTTGCTTCGTCGAAAAAACACACACTGTTAAGGTAGCCATTGTCATCATCAATGCGCTAAAGAATTTCTTCAGCGAAAGCTGCTCGGCGAGGGCGATCATCCGGCTTAAGAGCTTGAACAATTTGTAACTTGTAAGCATGGAGCCGAAGTTGTTTATGTAAAACTTTGTGAACTGTGCTTCGAGGAATAGCAATTTCATTTGATGCAACACGAATTGATTTCCTTGGGCTGCGATGAAATGCTACACGGACAGCATCAACAGTCTCTTCATCAATGCTTGGCCTACCTGATCGTTTGCGATCCAAAGTGCTGCCGGTTTCCATAAAATTTTTAAACCATCTCTTAATGCTGTTAGTGTGTGGAGGGTCTTGTCCAAACTCATTTCTAAATTTACGTTGTACTGCAGTTGGTGATTTCAATTCATTGTACCAAAGAACACATTGTGCTTTTTGTTGAATGGTCAACATTTTTCATAATTTGTTGCAAACTTACTCCTTACTCTTTTATTAAAAATGACTTATTCGTACTCACTTTAAAAATAAAATAACCTGTGAAAAATAACAAAAAAATTTTATGGTGATATAATTCACTGTCGAAAATCTAAAGTTTCTACCATAAGGGGTTTTTGAGATATTAAAATTTTAAATGTGTGCAGGACTTTATGGACACCCTTACAAAAAATAAATGGCTACACGCATGCAGTTTTTAAATTGCTTTCAGCGGTGCAAGAGATCGCTATGTTTCGATGAGATAACGAACAAAATTAAACAGTTTAAAAACTTTGATTGGCGCATTGTTCGCTGAAAAAGTTCTTTAATAAGTCTGGTTTCTTGTTTTAGCGAAATGTAGTCTTTATTTTGATTTTAGATTTGTACCAGGGAAAAATAGGCTTAAAACAGGCCACCGACTATCAACCAAAGCATGCAATATAAATATTGCATGCGTGTTGCCATTTATTTTATGTAATTTAAGCAATATACTAAAACCAATAACTCAGCTGTGGTAACCGCTAAGTGTTAGCTTTAGATAATGTAAGTCAGGGTGAGTTTTTGATATGGTACTGCTTTCACTATTTCGTTAAACGTGGGCCTATGAGAGTGAGAGCGAGCAATGAAATCGAAGTAAACAAGGAGTGACCGGTAGTTGGTCCAGTTAGTGCTTATATTATGCCTAGTTGGAGAGTTTGAAGTACGGATTGGTGAAAAAGTTCTCAAGGCAATCAATAAATTACCAATAAATAACTGATTGTTTCGTTTTTGTTTTACTGGTTGCTAAATAAACTAAACAAGGCCAGGCCTAACCATACTTGCATTGGACTAGCCTCGAGCCTATCGGTCTGCTTAATTCTGAATAGCATCGCTGGCTGTTGCCAGCTTACGATAAATTACCATGATATTAGCAAAAAAGACTATGAAAGTAGGCTATGTATTTGCTATTCAACAAGTTGGCTCAGCTTAGTTCTACAATTAATGTTTTTACCTCAATGGTATTAGGCCTACTTTACTCTTAGCTTAGTATGGTGTCGGGCTATTGGCATATTTGGCACCTACAAAAACTATTAGCCATGGGTGGGCAAAGTTGTTCAAAGAAAGAGCCGCTTGCGGAAAACCATAAACACCAGCGAGCCGCAAAATCAGTTTACACAAAATAATATAACAGCGATAAAAACACAATGATTGTTTATCCATAACAGTCTTGTACCGCTACTTGACTTGCTAATCTCTGAAAATGCTCTTCCACTATATTGACCGGCAAATTTTTGAGACTTAAAAGCTCTAACAACTTTGCAAACCTCACCCCTCATTGCAAGTTCCAGGAATAGCTTAAATGGAAACCGTGCCTTTTGTGCAACCCTCCCTCTCCTTTGAAAAAATCCTACCTAGACCTACGCCGCTGCATGCCTTTATGTAAACATTTTGTTGCTTGTCAGCAACTAGGTTACAGTATCTAATAGTACCAAAGTCTAACAGAGTCATAGAACACTGCTTAAAAAAAAGTCCTACAATCTACCAAAGTCTATGTTGGCCAGAACTACTAATGTCCTTGTGAAACTAACAACCTAAACATCCCTCTTACTTTTGCTACAACTGTAGGCTAAAGTTCCGTGTCTATATGACTTTTTATCAGTTTGTAACCTCATTCTACAGCTACCTCCTTCGAGCAAACTTGGCATATTGAGCGTTGTTTTATTACAGTGACTTGTCAATAATATTTTGTCAATCATACTTTCAAAGAAAGCGGCAGTTCAAAGAGTTAAAACTTGAAATTTATAAAAATTCAATACAAGAGCAACAAAATTTACGTCGGCGAGGCGTAGTTTGCGCACCGTTGTGCTAAACCGTTCTGTCATGGTCTGTAATAACACAACGTAGACTTGTCCTTGTACACAGTAATGTGTACTGGGGAGGGGGGCCTTGTTCCAATTTTTAGAACATGTAGCAGTGTAAGTTGTTTTTTATTTTATTGCCCGATAACCAATGACATAATCAAAACTGATGACGTCATCAATCATAATTGCATGCTTTTTCTCTAAAATGTCACGCTACGCCACTGCAACATTACAGTAATTTGTTTTCGTACAACTACAGTATTAGTTCCAGTTAGTCAGAGTTCCGCTCAATTTCAACGCAGCTCATAAGTGCATGGCAAGTTCGATCCTCCAGTTCTTTCATTGGTTTAACGTTTTCGAGTGCCCAAAATGCCAAACCAACTAAAAATCGTAAAATTCATGCAAACCTACCGCCTATATCTTTTACTCCGTATTCATGGTCATGGCCTCCTAGAATCATATCTATTTCTGGAACAAGCTGAGCTAGTCTTATGTCGTTTGGCCATCTCATGTGTGTAAGAGCAATTACGAAATCAACATTTTTGGCCTGAAAAGCAAGAAGAAAGTCAAGTGACCTAATGCTTTCCTTAAATTTCGTAATTAGTAGTGATTTAATGACGGATACAAAAAAACAACACGGAAACAGCAGCACAAAGGCATGTACCGGTTCTGTTCTCCGTAAAAACGACTGCAAGCGAGATTTTGGCAGATTGTCTTTTAATTTCTCAATCATCGTGCAATATCCCTTATTTTTACGAAAAGAAGTCGATGAAACAATGAACCACCACATGACTAACAGAGAAATCATGCAGTTTATTTTCCAAGTTTCTGTAGATAATATGCAAGCTGTAATTGCAACGCCAAAATAGTGCTTGCTGTTCAGACTAGGATTCGTGCATGAACACCTGGCTGTAATTCTTTCTTAGCCTATAAGAAAGCACGTAGACTATTGTCTTTCGGCTAACCAATTGATACTAATACAACTGTCAATTAGCGTACTTTCAGGGTTTTTGCCAATTCCTGAGCATATACAACATAGTCGGTATAGATCAACTCCTGTTCATCAACCGTAGTTAACGTATCAATCCATTCTTTTTCTACAAGTCCCATAAAACCAACCTGAAAATTTAGAAATTGAACTCCATTTAATTAAGTCCTGAATCAAGTTTTCATCCAGTTATGGTTACATCACAATACCAGCCAGGACCGGATTTACCATATACCACAGACCCGGGCACGGGACAGTCCCGTTTTTGACGAGCTGTCCCGCCCGGCAGGGCATGGTATGGAATGGAAAATGGAATGGAACGGAAATTTTGGTAAGGAATATGGAAGATGCCTGAATGGAATGGAAGATTTCAAGAATGGAATGCAGTACTTAAATTGTAGGGGGGACGCGTCCCCACTTCGAGATTTAGCGTCCCCCTATCGAGGTTTGTGCGCTGGTTCAACAGACGAAAAAGGGCTCGGCAGCACGAATAAGTCCCACAAGTTCCGGCCAAATTTAGTCCCAAATTGCCGTGAAGACCTTTTTTTTTTTTTTGGTGTTCACTTGATTTCGCGGACAAAAACTCTTCAATTTCGGTGAAAACCTTTTTTTTTTGGTCTTCACTCAATTTCGGAGACGGAAAGACATAATTTCCACTTTTGTACTTTCGCATTCCGAATGCGTTTGGTCGAGGCTGCAAAAGCGGCCCCCCATGCAAAATTTTACAATTTAAGTGCTGATGGAATGGAAGACATTCTTCCATACTTCCATACCAATTCCATTCTAGATTTTGTGCATGTATTTACAGAAAAATATATACGGATGTCGGGAAGTTATAAATAATATTGCCACAGAAGTATTCAACTTCAACATCTACGCGTATTATATGTCGACAAATCGCCTTACTTTGGTTGTGTATATTGCGCAAACAGTGTACCGCGATTGCATCATAGTAAGTACCAGCACATTGCAATTTGCAGCATTGATGTTATAATTGATGAATTTGACAAGTTTGATTTGTTTTTTTTTTAATTTTAAAATTAGCAATTTGCCAAGTCGTTAATTTTTTTTTCTTTCATGTCACGAAAATTCGTATTTGCTATTTCATCCCCGTTTCAGCTTAATTTTACTGTATTTATATTTATAGGTGGGCAAGTTAATGCAAAACGTTAGCTTCGTTAAACACTATTCCGTTAACTAACTTCACACCTCCGTTAACGTTAATCCGTTATTATCAGCTTTAATTAACGGAAGTTAATAAAGTCCGTTAATTCGTTGACATTTTGCGTGTAATTGGCATTACTTGTTATTCACTCGCTTCGAGAACACGCAATTACGTTGTTGAGCTGATTGTAAGAAAATATTTATTGCTCTGGTGGTCTTTTTGTGTTTTGGAAGTTACATTTTACAGCCTAATCTAATTTCTTCTTCTTTTTTTCTTCTTTCTTCATTGTTCGCTTTTCCGTGAGGGTTGCGGGGACGGCAGCTCAAGATTAAGCCGCCACACTTCACGGTTTTCCATCACCTCCATCATTTCGCTCGGGCGAAGTCCCAAGCGGTTCCATCCAAGATCCTCAATGTAATCGGTCCATCTAGTTCTAGATCGTCCAACTGGTCTTCTCCCATTTGCTGGCAAGTAAAGCTTGTTTGGGGAATCTTTCCTGAGGCATTCTGCTTACATGGCCAAACCATCTAAGCTGAGATCTTTTAATTCGGAGAAGTAACGGCTCGATGTTGAGAGATTTTTGAATCTCAGAGCTACGCACCTTGTTAAACAGTGTAACTCCTTCAATTTTTCGTAAAAACCTCATTTTGGACGCTAGCACTTGTGATCGCACTCTTTCGGTCATTTCCCAAGATTCATGACCATAAGTGAGAATGGGGATAAAAACTGCTTTGAAAATTCAGAGCTTTGCCTTTTTCGACAATTCTCGTTTCATGACAACCGAATAGTGCAAAGCTCGCATTACTGCACTAACCTTGCCTATTCCGGTATCGAGTTCTTCGTCTTGCCTTACGTCACTCGTAAATGCAACCCCAAGATATTTGAACTTCTCTACCTGCTTCAGTGTCGCTCCATTCACTTGTAATACGCACTGATCAGGGTTTCTTGAAAGATGAAGTACCTCAGTTTTGGCCGTGCTTATTTTCGTTCCGGCGGTGTTGCATGCATCTGCAAAGCTATTTAATGCGCGCTGGAGGCTAGTTTCTGTGGAAGAAAGCAGAACCATATCATCAGCGAATAGCAGACGACTGATTTTGCAATTTCCAATCGTAGCACACTCATCAGCTTGGCTGCATTTGTCGATCCAATTCACGTAAACAATGAAAAGGAGAGGTGACAAAACGCACCCTTGCCGGAATCCAACGCCCACATGAAACGGCTTTGATTGAGAGGTGGAGTCCTCGAGGACACATTTTGAAGTCCTTGGCCTCGAAGGTCAAGTCCTTGGCCTTGGCCTCGAGGCCTCAAGTCCTCGAAAATTGGCCTGTCCTCGGCTCGAGGACAGCAGTAGTTTTTGAATTGTTAAAAGTTTGTGGAGCGCTTGAAAATTGTTTTAGAAAACGTCTTTTTGTGGAGATCGCTTGATAAAATTTTTGTGAGGACCTTTTTTTCTTTTTTTTTTTTTTTTTTGGAGATCGCCTGAAAAATTTTTGTGAAGACCTTTTTTTTTTTTGGAGAGAATTTGCGCTTGTGTCCTTGGTCCTTGGCCTCGAGCATTCCTGTCCTTGGCCTCGAGAGGGTCTGTCCTCGGAAAGGCTGTCCTTGGCGTTGGCCTCGGATTTTTTTTGTGTCCTTGGCCTTGGCCTCGAGCCTTGTGTCCTCGACTCCACCTCTGCTTTGATTGCTTGCCATTTACCCGAACACAAACCTCCGGTCGGCAGTAGAATGACTTAATGGCGCGCAACAATTGACCATTAACGCCATACTCCTGCAAAACCTTCCAAAGTTTATCCCGAGGAACTCGGTCGTATGCTTTTTCAAGATCGACAAAGCATGCAAAGAGATCTTTGCCATACTCCCAAGATTTCTCGAAGATTTGCTTCAGAGTGAAGATTTGGTCCGCGATGCTGCGACCCGGACGAAAACCGCACTTACCATCTTCCAGTTTTGATTTCATTATTTCTCGGCATTTCTTTTCAAGGCATTTGGCATATACTTTCCCTAGCAAACGGAGGAGTGATATCCCTCTGTAGTTTGTACATTGCTTGCGATCTCCTTTCTTGAATATCGGAATAATTACACCTGTTTGCCAATCTCTGGGAGTTTTGCCAAGCTTCCAGGCAACTTGACACACTCGCCTTAACCATAGAATTCCTTCTCCAGTCAGCGCTTTCAACATCTCGGGTCTGATTTCATCTTCACCAACAACTTTTCCAGATTTTATCCCTTTAATTGCCGTTGCCACTTCTGCAGCAGTAAAGACTTCCTCTTCCCCGAGATGTGTCACTTTGGGTGTGTCTCGAGTCGATGTCTTTACAGGATTCAAAAGATCTTCAAAGTATTCTCTCCATCGTGAAAGGATTTCATTCTCATCCGTTAGAATGTTACCGTCAGAATCCTTGTTGGAGTACGTGACACTCGATCTTTTGCCACGTAAACGGCGGATGGTCTGCCAAAATACTTTGTTTGCCGAAAAATAGTTGGAATCCAACCGACGACCAAACTCTTCCCATGACTTCTCCTTGGATTTCTTTACGGCTGAAGTTGCCGCTTTTCGCGCCTCAGTGTACCGCGATTGCAAATCAGATGACGATCTGTCCTATAGCCAGGCCTTGAACGCATCTTTCTTTGCTCAAATAGCTTCCTTAACCTCTTGGTTCCACCAAGGTGTTCTTTTCTCACTATCGCCCTCCACTCTAAGCCGTTTTTGCCCACAACTTTCAGCAGCTGATGAAATGATTGCTGATCTGGACAGCAGCCATTCCCTCTCGATGTCCTCGGATACATCAGGAAGTAGTCTGAACTTAGATGATATACTGGATGCAAACTGTTTTCTTACTTCTTTGTCCTCCAAAGCCTCCCATTTGATCCGGTAAGTCACAGACGACCAGTTGGATCTCTTGTTTGGCCAAGGTTTCGAAAGTCGTAAGGAACATACTACCGGTACCAGATGGTGATCAGTTGACAATTCAGCACCTCGCTTCACTCGAACGTCCAGCACATCAGAAAACAAATCTGACGAAACTATGCAAAAATCTATCAAAGATTTTTGATCCATACTAGGTCGATACCATGTATACTTGTGAACCTCTCTGTGCTGGAAAAAGGTATTCATGATGCGGAGTCCGTTGCTACAACAGAGCTGCAATAAATACCTTCCGTTCTCATTCAGTCCAGTGACTCCATGTTTTCCGATCACACCCTTCCACGTATCTGTGTCTGTTCCAACATGTGCGTTAAAATCCCCCATAAGGACTGTAGATTCAGTAGCTGATACTCGTAGAAGAGCATCATTTACTTCATCCACAAAAGTCTGATATTCACTCGTGGCATTGGGGGCATATACCTGCAGTAGGCACAATTACCGACCCAATACCTTGAGCTTCAACATACAGACCCGTGATCCCAAAGGAATCCAATCTGACACACAGTCTGACAAACGGGGGCTTGTGAGAGTCCCCACACCCGCTTGAGCAGACACACTAGGATCAGCACCTGAGTTTCCATCCGCCATCCAGATTCACACTTCCAGAGCCACGTCGTTTGGTTGAAGAAACTCCGATAATATCGAGATGATACCGCTTTGCTTTCTCAACCAATTCTAGCTCTTTTCCTGTGAGGGTGAGGATATTCCAATTGCCCAACAGCAGTTGGTGATGGTTGACCCGTGAGTGTACGACATTATCTCGAGTACAAATACTCTGCGCTGCCTCCATTCACCTCTCCAAACGTGTTGCAGGCACATTGGTGGAGCTGCCACTAGGGCTGGCTGGTGGAGATTGTCGCTTATTTTTCTAACGATCGCCTCTGCCTAAGACTCGAACGCCATAGGGATTTCGCTGAACGACGACCTGAGAGTCCCTAGACGCTCCCCCGCCGGACAAGGTTCCACTTGTGAAGGTTGCCCCATTAACGTCTTATGCGAAGGTGGCCTTATAAATTTCCATTTACGTCTAATTTAATTTCCAGATAACAATAAGTTCAAATGCACTAACGAAGCTCGATCGGAAAATCTTTGGTAATTGCGATCAGCGATAATTAATAGACCTACGAGGCTGCAGCTTATTATTTGGCACAAAAAAGAGCTCCTCTCTTTGCTTTCTTTTATAAAACTCGTGGTAATGCGCAACAAGTGTTACCAGTGCAAACTGGTTTGTACCGTTACGTTGAATGAATGGTGCAAGATATTAACGATAAAAACCTCAGCTGAAGTTAACAGAACTTAACGGAAGGTAATTTAGTCCGTTAACATGAAAAAACTTTTTAACGGATTAAAAAGTTAATGAAAAAGTTAGCTTCGTTATTAACGGATTAACGATTAACGGACTTGTGCCTACCTATGTTTATATTCTTAGTTTTTAAGCCTATAGTAATTCTTTTTGGTGTTAAACCTTGGTATTTCTATTACGGTAAATGTTTTTTAAGAGTTTGGCTGCGCCAAATTTTACAGTTGGCGAGAGAGCAAACTTGTACAATAATCATTAAACCATACACGTAACCAGGGGGCCCACCTCCCCAACTGAAATGCAACTGGCCAATGGCAAAAATGGTGACACAAAGCGTATTGTTTATGCAGTTTCAGTTTCTTTTAGCATTTTTCGGATACAACAGTACACGCGTACAACAGCAATTAGCAATACCTTAATATTAATATTGACGACCAGGGACCCAGGCCCGCTCAATTTAATTTTTTGTCAACCAATTTAAATGTACTCTCCCGAAAAAATGCAGTGTTTTTTCCAAAAAGGTGCAATTTCAGGCCCTCGTTCAACTTTTTATGCAATAATATGTTTTAGGCGCCCAGCTAGCTTTTATATTGCAAAAACATGATTAGTAAACATGTATTGCATCTATTGTACCAACTTTAAAATCCACCTCCTCCTCGTTAGTTTTCACGCGACAAAATACTTTTTAGAAAAAACCTAGCAAGAGAAAATACTTATTGAACAAATTATTGAATTTGAATCGAGGGTGCCTGAGGCCTCTGGTCGTACATATGTGCATAAAACTGGTTATTTTTGTGACGAAACAAAAATCCCCAAGGCAAATCTTCGAGAGAATTATTTAATGCTAAAAAAGTTCAGAAGGCAATGTACCTTGCTTCGTCTGATCTGGGCCAAGTCACAAAATTTAACCCCAAAATGCAAGATTTTAAACGTGTTTTGGACTTGAATTGAAGCAAAGGAGGGTATACTCAATTGGCTTTCAAATCTCAAAAACCTTTGTTCTTTCAAATGGCTCTGAAAACGTGCAAATTGTAATCCAAATGGCATTAAAATGGTTATTTTTCCAAAAAATTACAAGAAATCACCCAGCGGCTGGGGATCTGCACCTTGGTGCCGTCTGTGGTACGTTTGAATTGCACTAATTTGCTAACCACGTCTCTCAATTTGATAGACCTATTTATAAAACTTTTAAAGTTGCGTTTCTAGTCTTTCTAATCTTTCATTATACTCGCTGTAATACGCCAAAGCGTGTAACGAGTTGGCGGGGCCCATCTCCGCGTCATTGCGCCCGGGCAACACAGCTCCTTTCGAAGAAATGTCGCAGCGGTGGCGAGCCGTTCGCAACACTGAGTTCGATTTGACCGGCCCGAGATTTGAACCTCACATCTCCCGCTCCAGAGACGAACGCGTTACCGCTCGACCAACTGGCCGGTTCAAAATCCTGGTTACGTGCCAAACCTGCCCCCCAGCTTTTGACCTTTCATTATTTGTCCCATAAAATGTCCCTCTTTTCGAAAATTTTTGATAACGTTACTGCATGTGATTAGTAGCGTAGCCAGGGGGGGGGGGGGGCGGAGGGGCTCGAGCCCCCCATTGGCTTGCAAAGTATGCAAAATTGCACGTTTTTGGTGCTTTTGAGGCCGATTTTTGGTGAAAAATTGAAAACAGCCCCCCCCAACGGAAATTGGGTGCCGAAGTTGTGAAGTACATGTCATGATTCGGCCTGAAAAAGCGTTTGAATTTCCGAGTTTAGCCGAAAAATCAGTCTCAATTTCGGTGAAGACCTTTTTTTTTTTTTTGGAGATTACCTGTTTTTGGGCAGAAAAAACGTTTAAATTTCTGATTTTGGCCGAAAAATCAGTCTCAATTTCGGTGAAGACCTTTTTCTTTTTTTTGTTTGGAGATCACCTGTTTTTGGGCTGAAAAAACGTTTGAATTTCCGAGCTTTCCGAGAAATTCCGTCTCAATTTTCGGACAAACCGTGTGATTCTGATTCAAGAACAATGAAAATTCGGGTCAAGGTTGTTTGCAGTTTTCTCACTCTTTCAAAAAAGCCCCCCCCCTTTTCCAAATCCTGGCTACGCACCTGCATGTGATATGCAGTTTCAGTCTTTCCTTTGCCGGAAACTTTACCAGAATTCTAGGGCATTGCTGATCTGCTTCTCGAGAACTTTCAAAAAAAAAAAGAAATTACGTCTGCACTCTCCACACGACAGTTTGGCCCCCAACAATCCAAAATCCTGGCTACGCCTATGCTTTAAAACATGTGCAATATGCATACCAGATACAGGTCGTTACATCTTTGCATTATTTCGTGCATTTTCATGAGTGGTTGCTTACCAGAGGTGGAGTCCTCGAGGACGTCCTTGGCCTCGAGGACGTCCTTGGCCTCGAGGACGTCCTCGAGGTCACATTTTCTAGTCCTTGGCCTTGGCCTCAAAGCCTCAAGTCCTCGAAAATTGCCCTATTCTCGACTTGAGGTCAGCACGATTTTTTGAGTGGTAAAAATTTTGTAGTTCGGCTAAAAAATGTTTTTCTAGACCGTTTTTTTTTTGGAGATCGACGGAAAAAAATTTAAAGACCTTTTTTTCTTAGGAAAACAATTGCATTTGTGCCTTTGGTCCTTGGCCTTGGCCTCGAACATTCCTGTCCTTGGCCTCGGATTTTTTTGTGTCCTTGGCCTTGAGCCTTATGTCCTCGACTCCATCCTCTGTTGCTCACAACGTTGCAAAGGTGCCAAATATACGCTGCATTGCTTCCAGTCTAAAAGTTCTTTCATATGAAAGTACAAAATAGAATATGGAAGAAAATTTTAGTATGGAATGGAATATGGAATGAAAGATTTTGAGTATGGAATGGAAGTGGAAGGAAGAAAATTGCCAGTGTGAAATATTTAAAAATCATCTTCCATTTCATACCACACCATGCCCTGCCGCCCGGTTGATTAAAATGTCCCGGTTATTCAAGGTAATTGGAAGTAATAACTTTTTACTGTGTAAAATTTTTGTTCAGTTGTGTTTAGCCTCACTAGTTAAAAAAAATATTTTATAATGCTACGTCAAAATAATCATTGTATGTTAGCCTAAAAACAAACCGTACTAGGCACAGCTGGCTAAAGTAGTACAGTTATCGAAATGCCAAAAAAAAGTGCAAGTTTTTTAAAGAGTTCAAGGAAGAGTTTTCGTACTTGAAGTTAGTGATGAAGGAAAGGTGAATTGTACGCGTTGCGATTCTGTCGTTTCTATTAGCCATGGTAGTCGTTCGGATATCAATAATCTTTTTTTCTTCACAACTGTGAGGTAGCATTGACAGTATCCAGAATCTTATTGGCACAAGCAAACCTTTGATTAACAGCCTAAGGCACTGTTTCGGAATCGACATTCGTCTTTTATTCCTCGTCAGTATAACTGGGACTACAGGTATGAACATTAGCGTAGAAAGGCAAGGAATCGCAAATTAACCAGATCATAAAACAATTTTTTTTTCAAAAATATTAAGTAATCACATTTTTGCATGAGATAATTACGGTATAATAGTTCAATAAATAATTTCTAATAGCATTTTGGAAATTGGTATTGCCTTGCCTCAGGAAAGACTTCCCACATAAGCTTTACTTGCCAAAACAAACGAGAGAAGACCAGTTGGACGACCTAGAACTAGATAGACTGATTACATTGAAGATCTTGGATGGAACCGCTTGGAACTCACCCAAGCGAAAGAATGGAGGTAATGGAAGATCGTGAAGTGTGGCGGCTTAATCTCGAGCTGCTGCTACGCAACCCTCAAGGAAAAGCGGACAATGAAGAAAGAAGAAGAGGAATTGCTATTGGAAATTATTTTGAATTGAACTATAATAATTATCTCGTGTAATATTGTGATTACTTAACATTTTTGAAAAAAAAATTTGTGGAATGATTTATTTAATTTGAGATTCTTTGCCTTTCTACGCTCATCTTCATACCTGTAGCATAGTCGGCCTTTAGTCTTAGCTATACTGACGAGAAATAAAAGACAAATGTCGATTCCGAAACAGTGTCTTAGGCTGTTAATTAAAGGTTTGGTTGTGCCTATAAGACTCTGGATACTGTCTATAGCTTATCATTAATTTTCTTAGTAAATTATTTATTCTTAATAAATTGTGAGGTAGCACTTGCCTCACATATCTGCTTTCCCATTAGGCTAGTATTTCATCAGCATCTGAATACACACACAGCCTATTCTGACACCTCACCCGAATCTTCCAACTACAAACGAGGGCAATTTCTGCACTTGCCATCGTACCCTCTTCTCAGATTACTCTGATCAAAGTCTGACAACGAGGTCACCAGAAAGAGGATTCATGACCGGTATCACATACACTTGAAGCATGGACACCATATATGACAACACATTAGCAATATAGCACAATAGTACGCTATATGCATATTTTAAACTTGTTTGCTATCATCAAGCGTACATAACTGTGTAAATGCGTGTGTGGTTTGCAGTTTCTTGTTTGTTTGTTTGTTTGTTATCATTAGGCGTCCATAACTGTGTAAAATGCGTGTGTGGTTTGAACGTTCGGGTGGGATGCCAGGATAGGCTATGTGCGAATTCAGATGCTGATGAAACACTAGCCTAATGGAAAAGCAGATATGTGCGGCAAGTGCTACCTCACAGTCGTGAAAAAAGTTTATGTTCCAAATCTGCTATGTAACTTCTAAATTTTCAAAACACATACGAGTAAATGAAAATTTATTCGCATCGGCGTTGACTGGCGTTGTACGTAGCAAATGGCAAGTAGGTTAATTTTGGCGTTTGGGGTTCAAAATTTGTAGTGGGCATTTACACAGTTATTGGCATTTACGCCTGATGGTAACAAACAAGTTTGAAATATGCATATAGGGAACGATTGTGCTGAATTGCTAATGTGATGTCTTATGTTTTAGTCGACAGCGTGGCCGAATGGGTAAAGGCGTCGTTTTTACGACGATCCTGATCGAATGATCTGGGTTCAACCCGCACCCTGGTCACGCTGTTGCGTCCTTGGATAAGACGCTTTACGATGATTATAACTGCTAGGTGGCTTCGAACAAGCAGCAAATTCAGCGGACAAGAATTCGAAGAAATCCACAGGAACATTGGATCCACAGGAACATTGGATCATCGGAAACTCCTAAGCAGGTGTAGATTCCTCCAATCACGAAGTAGTCACTGCAACGAAAAGTATGCAGATCGTTCAATAAGTTAGCGTTTGACGCTGTCCGGTGACAGGAGGATAAATATGCGCTACAACAACAACAACAAAAAATATATGATGTCCAATTGTCCGAGCTTAGTGATGCTAGCGCCATGCGGTTGAGCTAAGTGGAGTGCCAGCGTGATACCGGTCAAGAATCCTCTTTCTGGTGACCTAGTTGTCAGGCTTTGATCAGAGTAATCTGAGAAGAGGGTACGATGGCAAGTGCAGAAATTCCCCTCGTGTGTGGTTTGAAGGTTCGGGTGGGATGCCAGGATATTCAGATGCTGATAAAACTCTAGCCTAATGGGAAAGCAAATATGTTAGGCAAGAGCTACCTCACGATTGCAAAAAACGTATAGATTCCAAATCTGCTATATAGCTTCGATAAATCTGCTATATAGCTTCATTTGCAAAGCAAAAACACAAAAACGCAGTTGAAGCATCGTTGCTTCAGCTACTGGGATGTTTTTTTTACTAGGATCGGCAACAATGTGTGTCACTATGTAATACATTTTGGCACTGTTTGGATTGCGACTCCCTGGGAGGGTCCTAAAAACTATGTCTGAATTGTTCCTCTAACGGAAAGACAAAACGCTTGTTTGATAATTAGTTTATTCAACATGAGCCAGTCGTTCATTGGGCTTGCTTGCAAGCTACCATCTAATGCTGTATAGCAAGCAATTTTCGCTTATCTTAGCATGCAAAGGTTGCGTCGATCGATGATATCACAGCAAAATTTGAACAAAATATTGCGTTTTTCGTTTCACTTGCAGCACTTCAGTTTAAAAGTTTTTTTTTTTTTCAAGAAAAGCCAAAAAAACTAGTGTGTGGCATTGGTATGCTTTAAGAGATTCTTTCTAATGAACAAAACAATCAACCTTTTTACATGAGTTTTTGCAATGGTGTTGATAAAAATTTTCAGCGCCATTTTGTTATGGTTACTGGTTATTGCATTACAAAGGCTTGCATCACGAATATTATAATAAAATTTTTTATACCAACCGTTATATCTTTTGTGACGAAATGGTAGAACTGAGCATAAGCGCTATCCTGAAGAGCGTTTTTTTTTTTAGGAGCTGTAGCGCCACTCCTTTTGGAAAAAAGTAGCGTCAACCAGTCAGTCAACGAAGAGCGTTCCTTTTCTTCATGGTCACTGGTCAGGCACTACTCACTCTTTTTTAACACGAATTTTCGGAAAATTGCAATAATTCGCTATTTTTTTCGGACAGTGGCGATTTTTTTCTTATAATTGCAAAATAACTGGAAATGAAAGAGTCGAAAGCAGGCGCGTAGCCAGAAATTCGCAATGGGGGGGCTGTTTGGGGGGTCTGGGGGCCGAGCCCCCAGCCGCCGGAGGCCAATGGGGGTCTGGGGGCGAAGCCCCCAGCGCTCGAAAATTTTGCATGTTTTTGCAAAAATAACTTCATTTTTGGGCTATTTTGATTAAAAAATAATGCTTCTAAAACGTGGCTTAGAAATTGGCAGTGCAAACAAGATTAAACTGGTAGCATAAATGGGCTATTTGAGAGGTGGCTAGTGGTAAAATGTAGTTCTCTTGTTTAGATGCTGGTAAATTATAAAATCGAATACTTCAATGAAACTCACACGAAGTAATCTATTTTGTATACAGTTTATAGAGAAAAATAATTGTGGGGGGGGCTAATGAAAAAAGATTTGAGAGAAATGATTGGTAATTAATTAACAAATACTGAATTGCCCCCTAGGGTGGAGTGAAAAATAAAAATTTTTGAATTTAAAAAAGTGGTCTTGATATATGACCCCAAATACCATATGAAATACTTCTATCACAATTTTGAGTTCTTGCACCCTCTAGTGGTCGTGCAATTTGATCGAACGGGTCTAAAATAGCCAATTTTGCCATATCTCATTAACTACATATGGTAGAAAGCTAGTTTTTAGCTTAAAACTTGCAGAAACAGCACATTTATATCTCCATTAAAAAGAACTGTGCCATAAAAACGTACAGAAAAAAAGTTACAGCCAAATTATTGATTACAGATTTACTGATTATTGATGAGTTTTCAGTGCTCAACTTCAAACACATTGCAATTCACATTGGAATTGAAAATAAGCCAGATGAAGTTTAAATTTATGTATATTTGTACTTTTAGTGTGCCATGCTGGCTTATCAGCTTCAAATAGTTTCTTTAATGGCAATTAGCCTTACACAACTGGGCAATGTCCGGCATAGTATAGTAACAAATATTCAAAGTTTCATGTTATAGCTTCATCCAGTATTGGTTGGCTCTAGCATCATTATTTTATTTATGTTAAACTTGAGGAATTATATTTAAATTCAAAAGCACTGAAAGATGCAAAAGTATAAAATTAGAAAAACGAGAATTAAAAAAGCAATAAGTAATTAGAAAAGCTGCAGTTCTAAAATGAAGAAAATTCGGCAATATACTTAATGAACAATTTGATATGATTGTTTATTGCATTGTAAACACAGTATATACTGTACTTGCGATAGGCGTAGCCAAGAGGAGGGGGGCAGGGGGCCCGGGCCCCCCCAATCAAAATACCACTAACGACAAAAACTTATGACAACGTAGCCTGGCGATGTTTAGTTGCAGTTTTTTTTCAGTAATTACGTACATAACAGTAATTAACAATAATATTAGTGACAACAAGTGAGTCCCGGGGCCCCCAACTAACAACCAGGGGGCCCTTACAACTAGGGGGCCCTGGAATCCTTAACCGACAACCAGGGGGTCCGGGACCCCTAACTGAAAACCAGGGGGCCCATAACTGACGACGAGGGGGCCCAAGGGCCCCTGATTAACAACCAAGGGACCCTTCACCAACAACCAGGGGACCCCTTAACTGACAACCAGGGGGCCCCTAAACGACAACCAGAGGGCCCCAGGGCCCCTAACCAACAACCAGGAGGCCCCGGAGTGCCTAACTGACGACCAGGGGGCCCCGAGGCCCCTAATTAACAACCAGGGAGCCCCTAACCAAAAACCAGGGGGCCCCAGGCCCCTAACCGACGACCAGGGGGCCTCTAACTCACAACCAGGAAGACCCAGGGCCCCCAACTAACAACAGGGGGCCCCTAACTAACAACCAGGGGGCTCCTAACCAACAACCAGGGGGCCAGGGGCCCCCGCACCGACAACGAGGGTCCCTGGGGCTCTCCTAACTGACGACCAGGGGGCCCCTAACCAACAACCAGGGGGTCCTGGAGTACCTAACTGACGACCAGGGGGCCCCGGGGCCCCAAACTCACAACCAGGGAGCCCCAAGGCCTTTAATTAACAACCAGGGGGCCATGGGTTCCTAACCGACAAGCAAGGGGCAACGGGGCCTCTAACTGGCAACCAGGGAGCCCAAGGGCCCCTGACTGACGACCAAGGTTCTCGGGCCAGGGGCCCCTTAATGCAAATTTTTAACAATTTATATGCAAAACCTGTGAAAAATCTAAGAGTTTTGACCTAAAAGTAGCCACCCCAGGCCCTCGTTTAACGTTATTATGAACTTAATTATTTACTGCTAAAGTATAGCAGGAGGCAATGTTCGTTAGTTCCCTCTATAGACCAAATCACTTACAATTAAAATTGTACACCATAATGCAAGATTCTAAGCGTGTTTTGGGATTTAATTGCAAAAAGAGGATTGAACAACTAAATTTTTTCGATTGGCTTTGAAATGTTAAAAATCTAGTTCTTTAAAATGGCTCTGAACTCGTGCAAAATGTGATCCAATGGGATTTAAATAGTTTTTTTTTCCAAAAACTTACAAAAATCGCCCAGCGGCTGGGGGCTTCGCCCCCAGACCCCCATAGCCACCGGCGGCTGGGGCTCTGCCCCCAGACCCCCGTCTGTGATACGTTTGAGTACACTAGCTTACTCAACACGTCTTCCAAGTTAAACTTTTACACTTTTTAATAATTAGTTTTCGCCCTCTCCCTTTACCAAAATCCTGGCTAAGTGCCATCAGGCTACGGCTTCAGATCTTCCATTCTACGATATCTTTGCCCCACAAAAAATACTTTTTCGAAAATTTCTGATGACGTCATTGCATGTGATTTGTGGTTTCGGCCCCCCCCCAATCAAAAATCCTGGCTACGCTTATGGTACTTGCTGACATAAATTTCACTGTTTCTGAAGCAGCATGCTAACTAAAAAAAGATTCTAGTTTAATGTTACTTGCGAAAAGTTGTATCGAACAGAAGTTTTTCAAAGTTCTGATATTTCTGATAAACATGTAGCCTTGGGTTCTGCTTTTTGATCTCCAAAAAAAGCATGATCAGTAAATGTTATTCTAAAGCCATATATAATTTCATACGGGTTTCTTTGTTTCTTATCATAGCAAAAAATATCAAAAAGTTTATCAACATCGTGCAAGAAATTAGTTTTAAGCTTTTTGTATCAATCTGATGTTTTAGATTTTTTCCGCTATCTAGTTAAACGACATAAGTTTAGCATTAGTTGATGGATTCTTTGTCCAATACTCAGCTTATGAAAAGAATAAACTTTACACCAAATCCATCTGTTCTTTTGCAACAATTCGAGCTGTATCCAACTTCCTGAAGTGCTTAAAGTTGAGCAAGCCCTCAAATCACTTGTTGCTTGGTTCACAGCAACCCTGGAGGAAAATCATCAGAACTTTGAAAAATTTCTCCATCATACAACTTTTTACATTAGACTTGGATCTTTTTTTAGGTAGCATGTCGCTTCAGAAATAACAAAATTTATGCCAGCGAGTACAGTATATACTGTTTCTACAATACAATAAACAATGGTTTCAAATTGTTCATTAAATATATTGCCGAATTTTCTTCCTTTTGGAACTGTAGCTTTTTTAATTACTAATTGCTTTTTCAATTCTTATTTTTCTAAATTTGTACTTTTGCATCTTTCAGTGCTGTTGAATTGAACTGTAAAATCTAAACTTTTTTGAATTAACTAGATATAATTCCTCAAGTTTAACATAAATAAAATAATGATGCTAGAGCCAACCAATACTGGATGAAGCTATAACATGAAACTTTGAATATTTGTTACTATACTATGCCGGACATTGCCCAGTTGTGTAAGGCTAATTGCCATTAAAGAAACTATTTGAAGCTGATAAGCCAGCATGGCACACTAAAAGTACAAATATACATAAATTTAAACTTCATCTGGCTTATTTTCAATTCCAATGTGAATTGCAATGTGTTTGAAGTTGAGCACTGAAAACTCATCAATAATCAGTAAATCTGTAATCAATAATTTGGCTGTAACTTTTTTTCTGTACGTTTTTATGGCACAGTTCTTTTTAATGGAGATATAAATGTGCTGTTTCTGCAAGTTTTAAGCTAAAAACTAGCTTTCTACCATATGTAGTTAATGAGATATGGCAAAATTGGCTATTTTAGACCCGTTCGATCAAATTGCACGACCACTAGAGGGTGCAAGAACTCAAAATTGTGATAGAAGTATTTCATATGGTATTTGGGGTCATATATCAAGACCACTTTTTTAAATTCAAAAATTTTTATTTTTCACTCCGCCCTACTGCCCCCCCCCTCTATTCCTTAGTTTATAGTATATTTGTTGACGACACCTATGTTCAGCATTTTTACACTTGCGATCAAATTTGATTGCTTATTTCTTACCATTTATCATAGGTTTCATTTATTTGTTGGTTTTAGTTTTGACAAATTAGCCCCCCCCCCCCGAACATATGTTTCAAAAGATGTTTTAAATCACTATCTAGTCCACTCCAGTGCATAAAACAGTCTCAAAGTGCTAAAAATGTAGTGTTTTTCCCATTCTGCATTTTGGTCGACATGTCAATGGGGGGGGGGGGGGGCTATAGCCCCCCGCGCTGCCCCTGGCTACGCTACTGGCTAAAAACGTGGTATTTTCCTAATTCTGCATTTTGGTCGGCAGTTTATCAGCCCCCCCTAAATAACAGTTTCAAAGTAGTCTAATCCAGTGCAAAAGACAGTTTTAGAAATGCTAAAAACGTGGTATTTTACTTATTCTGCATTTTGGTCGGCAGTCCATTAGCCCCCCCCCAAATAAACGTTTCAAACTATGCTTTAAATCATTTTTTAGTCTAATCCAGTGCAAAAGAGAGTCTTAGAAGTGCTAAAAACGTGCTATTTTCCTTATTCTGCATTTTGGTCGGCAGGCCAATGGGGGGGGGGGCTACAGCCCCCCCCACCCCCCCTGGCTACGCTTCTGGTCGAAAGTTTAGTCAGTAATCGCTCTACTACACACCAATAATGTAATCGTACATATATCACTCATTACAAGGCATCGAAAGGAGCGAGAGCGCACTCCTTTTTTCTGGAACGGGAACGACACTGCTTTGGAAGGAGCGGTTGCCCACCTCTGCGAAATGGTGTTGATTTTATTTTCATGAACGTCACTGCAACGCCTCATGTAAAAAGGTATAATAACATGTATAACTGCACGGCATAAAAATTCTACTTATTTCTTTTGGCTAGCGAAGTAGCCATTGTTGCCGAAAACACAGAATCTTAGGAAAATCAATCATTTCTAACCTTTAAACCACTTTTTCGTGTCAACATGAAAATGTTTCTGCCACTTGCTAAATTTGTTTGCGCGAGTTTATCGAGCACATTTCCAAGCAGCCAAGTGCAGCTGTTCATTTGCTTAATGCAACTCTCCGCATGCTCAACACCAAAATCGAAGTCATGGTTTCCAAACACAGCCGCATTCACCTAAAACAGCAAAAGTACAAGATTCGCATAAGCTAGAAAAATTGATGGATGACGGTATTAGCAAGTCCAAAGCATAACAATTTTGTTAAGTCATTGAGCTTAGTCAATTTCTTAACCGAACTACCACCAAGCAAAACAGTGGTGCGGGGAAAAATAAATTTCTATTCAGCAGTAAATTTGAATTTTAAAAGTACTTCTAAAGCCGCATTTACACGGGCGACTTTTTTGCAACGCGATTCGAAGATTTTTTATGCGTGAAAATCTCTCGCGACGAGCGGTTACTCACACGAGGCGAGAATCGCTTGCCGCGATCGCTTTTGGGAAGAATCGCCGCCTTGTAAGCAACACCTGCGATTTGCGATGCCGATTATATTTTCCGCGACTCGATGCAACAACCGTTTTCGCTCGTGATCACTTACACGAGGTCGATTTCAACGTCTCGAGAGTCCCAGGGCAAAGTCGTTCTCGTGTAAACAGCAAATCGTATGCAATTTACTAGTCGCCCAGGCATAGCGCAATGCACGAATGCTTTGCGAGTCGCTGGCTGCGATTATCCTAAATTTACTTCATAAACTATTGTGTTCATAGTACAACGTAGTCTGTAGTGCTTTTACCGTAATCAAGTATGATTTCGATACTACATTTACTTCATATTAGTTTGAAACGCAGAATTAATAATTTTCTTGTTGATGCTGGTACTGGTCTACTGTAGTTACGGCAGTCATGAGCTAATAACTGTGAAGCCAATCAAGCAGGACTTTACCCTTTATAAAATGTGTGATAAATTAACCACAGGTAACAGTAGCTTAATTGTATTCTGCTTTTATATTACCGTAAGTACACTTTTTTTTATGCGAACCAGTAAATTTTGAGTTGAGGCTGGCTGTTCTTAATTTTTTTCCCAATGTTGACCCTCAGGTGCTCTTAATTGGTTCTTAAATTTTGAGATCATTGATGTCAATTATGGCGACCATGTTTGTCAATCAATTCCTAATGATCAATCTGCTTGTAAACGCCTGTTTAGCTGGTTTTGCAGCATCGTGAAAATTGCGGAAAGCGAAAAAGCGAGCATTAATTTTCGTTTGAACGAAAGCCAAAAAATATTTTTGTTACCTGCGCAGTGCACAGTAGCACTCCGTTAATAGTTTCAAAATTGTTGCAATTTTGGTCGCAAATACCAGAAAACCACTCAAGCTTTATTGTTTTGAATCAGTACAGAATTTAGTTTCTTTTTTGATTTGGAATTTAATCTTTTTCGGTTGTTGTTCCTAATTTGTTATTAAATTTTGAGCAAAAATGAGCCTCGTGTTTTTACAACTTTTTTTTTGGATAAAAAAGCGTAATCAATTTTGTCATTGCTAATATTCTGACATAGCAAAAACAAAAGTTAAAAATTTGAAAACCCTAGAATAGCTAAGACAATGAATTCACAATAATGGCGTTTGCACAATATATTTTGGAAATGGAGGTGCTTGTTACAGAAGCCCTCCGTAACACTGTTGACTGCAGGTGCTCCGGCAAAACTCTGGAGCCTTCACCCTGTCCGTCTGGGCAAAGCACAATTGAAATTCTCCGACTTAAACTGCATTGTTCAGACATAACAAATAATATGGAACAGTGCGGCATGGCGAAAACTAACTGAAATTTAACCTGAAAATAATGAACTAAAAGAGTGCCGTACGAGCGATCTTCAAAATAAAATACGTTCGTTTGCCAATTGCTCGAATGAAACGGAATGCCAGAACAGAGGTAACTCGGCCAAAAAGCGCATAATTTTTAAAACGTTTGCAGCCAATGGTTGCAGGAAATGCAGTGACATGCACAAACTGAACAAACTAAAAGTAAGAAGCGGCCAAATCCCGAAACTAGAGCGGGGCAGCACAAAAAAAGGTCAATCGGTGCTGTGACAGTGCTAGCAGTGTAGGCTCACACCCTATGCTCGCTCGTTGGGTCCAGCACCTTGTATACAATTACAATCCACTGGTGTTTGTAGGCTAAAAACGTGTTAGCGTTTGCTTTCTTTTCTGACCCGAGTTTGCCTGTAGCCTACCGGCATCCCTTGCGCTAAAATAACCACATTTAAGTGGAAAAACATAACATCTACTGCACCGCATATTGTAATTAACAGAGGTGGACTCGAGGACACAAGGCTCGAGGCCAAGGCCAAGGACACAAAAAAAATCCGAGGCCAGGCCAAGGCCAAGGACAACCTTTCCGAGGACAGAACCTCTCGAGGCCAAGGACAGGAATGCTCGAGGCCAAGGCCAAGGACCGAGGACACAGGCGCAAGCGTTCTCCTAAAAAAAAGGTCTTCAAAAATATTTTTCAGGCGATCTCCAATTCTTTGGCGTACCCAAAATTTTTGATTAAGGAAGGCCTAAACCACAAATCACATTACATGACGTCATCAAAATTTTTCCAAAGAAGAAGTTTTTGCGGGACAAAGATATTGTTGGATGGAAGATCTGAAATCGTTGTTGCCTGTTTGCACGTAACCAGGATTTTGCAAAGGAAGAGGGCTTAAACTAATAGTTGAAAAATGCAAATATCTAACTTTGGGAACGTGTTGAGAAAGCTAGTGTAACTCAAATATATCACAGGCGGGGGTTTGGGGGTCTGGGGATGAAGCCCTTTCTTAGAGAAGGGGCAAAGCCCCCAGCCGTTGGGTGATTTTTTGTAATTTTTTGGAAAAAAAAGCTATTTTAATGCCATTGGATCACATTTCGCAAGTGTTCAGAGCTACTTGAAAGCACTAGATTTTTGACATTTGAAAGCCAACTAAAAAAATCAAATTGTTTAATCCTCCTTTTACTTGCAATTTAAGTCCAAAACACGTTAACATCTTGCATTTTGGAGTTAAATTTTAATTGTTAGTGATTTGTTCCATGTAGGGGGAAGTGAGGTGCATTGTCTCTGGCTGCATTTTAGCAGTAAATAATAATCCACTCGAAGATTTTCCTTAGAGATTTAGTTTTGTCATGAAAATAACCAGTTATAGGAGTACCTGTTCGCTAGGGGGCCCAGGACCCTCAATTGAAGTTCAATGATTCGTTCAATCAGCATTTCCCATGGCTAATTTTTTTAAAAACTATTTTGTACGTAAAAGCCGGCGAGGTTGGAGGTGAAATACTGAATTGTTTTTGAAAAATCGTACAATAGATGGTTGCGTCTACTAACCATGTTATTGCCGGGCCGGATTTACATCGCGCTAGGGCCCTGGCGCTTTGGAGATTTTCGCAGTATCTTTCTCGGAAATATAGGTGAAGACCAAAAAAATCTTACGATTTGTGCGCGGGGCTCTTAGCTGGTACTGCGTCATATTATAGTAAATCCGGCCCTGATTAATACATTACGTTCACAAAAAGGCTAGATGTGGGCCTGAGATAGCAACTTTTAAGACAAAAACTCTCCATTTTCTCCGGGTTATACGTTTAAATTGGCTGGCAAAAATTGAATTGAGGGGGACCCGGCGCCCCTCGTCTTCAATATTGTAAATTAGTTATACTGTTGTCAGCGAAAAATGCTAAAAAGAACTAAAACTGAAGAAACAATAGGCTTTTTTGTCACATTTTTGTCATTGGTGAAATTACAATTAGGGGGGGCCTGCCTCCCTCCCCTTGCCTACGCCTATGCTCCAATTGAGGAAAACAAAAAAGGTGTTCGCAAATTTTCCGCGAGGTTTCTGGCGTTTTCCAACGAAATTTCAACTGTTCAAAAAATAGTGCTGTCCTCGAGCCGAGGACAGGGCAATTTTCGAGGACTTGAGGCTTCGAGGCCAAGGCCAAGGACTTAAAAATGTGTCCTCGAGGCCAAAGACGTCCTCGAGGACTCCACCTCTGGTAATTGATCATTAATTTCATGAAAATGCTATCTCTAAGCAAATCATATTCTCCATATCTAGTGGTTTAACGACGCTTTTTCATTTGAATTACGCCAGGAATGAGTTTTGACCTGAAGTCACTGACGTATTTTTGCACTGTTCATAATATTTCATCCTCCGCACTATACTTACCGTAATTACCAGCAAGCGTTTAGCAATTGCATGCGTAGCTTATTTTATTTTTGTGGATATTGATGCTTTGTAACAGCTGTGGTTTAGTAGCTCCATAACAAATTTACATGAAAACACATAAGGCTACTTACTATGCAAATGTTATATGAATTTTTTGAATGTTGGTTTAATAAAAAAAAAACAATGCTTCGGTAGCGACGGAAGGCGCCTGGTGTCACTTCAGAAGAACTCAAAAAGTAAACTTAAAAATAAAACTTAACTATTAGCATTTCGTATAATATAACAGAACAGATCTACAATAAAATACAAAATACTTGTGCACCATTAAGGAAATAAACAATATGAATTTGTCAGTCACACATGCTTGGAGAAAAGGTAATTTCAAAAGTGTTTTTAGAATTAACTGCACAAAAATGTTGAAAAATTTTATTATTTTATTTTACCAAATATCATATATATAACCAAACAAGAAGCACAATCAAAAATGGGTTGCAGGTTGCAGTGGAGAAAAACTAAGACCTAAAAGGTAAATGACAGAATTTTATAATAAATTTTGAGCATTAATGCCCCCTTGACTTAGCTCCATCCAAGCTAACGCAGAATGATCCAGAGTAAGTAAGCTTTTCCGAGTAATTTCAAGCGTTTAGTGCTTCATCTTTCACCTTGCATTTTCATTGCAAGTTTTAACGAAATTAGCTGCTTAAGTGTATTCCCTGTATTTCGTTTTACGCTTGCGTTGGTTTCGTATAATTTCTTTTCAAAATCCGAAGCGTGTTTGTTTCAAATGCAAAACCTGACTAGCTACGCATTTGAAGTGCTTTTGCGGCAGTTGGCTTTTGCAAATTCAAAACCAGCAAGCCGCGCTTTGAAACTATCTCGCACCGTGTAAGTGAACCAGTGTGATAGCGACTCTTCAGCCGACTCGATTTGGCGAGAATCAATGGCACGCAGTCTCAACGTGTAAGTGACTTCTGCGAGTTGCAATCGTCTGCGAGCATCGCGTTAAAATCCATCTCGTGTGAGTGACTGCAGCGATTTGATTTTTTTGGGGGCGTGTCTGGCGATATCGCGCAGACTAAATCTCGCGTGAATCTTGCGACGTGCAAGTGACCTACGCGATTTGAGAAAGAAAAAAGGCAAAATGTCGATTCTCGCAGCTAAAAGTAGGGAGGGGCTTAAAATCAAAAATTTTTCTGGAGAACAGTGAATCCCCTTAGATTTATGTAGTAGCTAGGTACTAACTAAAAAATACAAAAATTGAGACAGTACAATGCAAAAAGGCTTGTTCAAACGAATGATGAAAATTTTCTCACGTTTTGAAGCAAAATTGGCATATTTTTGTGTATTACGCCTTGAATTTAAGAAAAAAATTTGAATATCAATGACAGTAAATGAGCCACAATTACTCAGTTTTCTATTTACATTCAACTGCTGTGTCATTTTATGCTATGTTAGAGTCATGAGGTTGTGTTTATTGTTTTTTTCAGAATTTTTGTTACTTTTAGATTGCGAAAATTGTGCATTTTCTTAACATGTAACAGTGCTATCGTTAATTCCTGTGGTTTGAAAGCATACATGCCTTCAATTATTGTAATAATGACCAACGTTAAACACAACAAGCCAGTAGCATTATGCACTAAAATTAGTTCAGTTACGCAGCGCCAGCTACATACATTTCCATGCTACAGTCAAACCTCATTATCACGACCATTGAAATTTTGCTAATGGCTGCTAGGTTACACGTTACTGTATATTACTGTTATAAAATATAATATTTAACTGTAACCGAAAAGCTCAAACTGCAAGATGCCATAGCTTAAACTACTTAGCTGGAACCTGGAACGATACGGTACTTTATGAGGTTTGACTGTAATCCAATTGACCAACAGCTCTATCAAAGTCTTCCCATGTTGCTGTGGCTTTGCTTTGGACTTTGCTAAGGTATGTTTTTAAGTTTTTTGCATAGATTGCGGTTTCCAAGCGTTGGTGGTTTTTCATCAAGCGAAAAATATCACTCGATTTTGGCAACGATAAACAAGTGTCTCGAGCAAACCGAACTTGGTGGTACATGACTTTTTTCTTGATTTCAACCGTGATGTTATCATTGGCAAGAAAACGGTCTACATCATCCACATTAGAAAAAGGTCCCCCAAACTCTTGAAGAAACTGCAAGTCTCTCACTTTTCGTTGATCACTTACTAATAGCTGGGCTTCTTTTGAGGATAAGCCTTGCTTCATCAAACTGAGTTGTGTGTCGTTCCACACTTGCATAATTTCTGAAACTGCTGTAGCATTTTTGTAATGCTTTCGAAATTCTTCTTTTGGTTTGAGTTCTACTAAATCAACAAGTTTAGCTTTCACATGAGATTTACTGCTGCAAGCCAGCTGCTTAGCACCACGGATCTTTAACTCGTAGTTGATTGTGCCAACATCTCTTTCACTGTCCAAATTATTTATAGGAGCCATATCCAAATTGGGGTCTGAAGAATCAAGGCAAAGCTCTTCATTACTTCCACTTGCGAATCCAAACACATGGCCTCTTTGCTTTAAAAAGCCATCTGCCATTCGATGAAGAACAGCTTGCAAGATGGGAACAACTCTGCTTTGGTGAAGTTGAATAAATGTTTGAACATCAGTTACAATCTCTTTAGGCCAAGTATTGCTTTGTTGAAATCTGTCATGGCTAACAAAATTGAAAGCAGGTTGAGTTAGATCAAGCAAATTAACTGGATTACAGTTAAGCAAATCATTATAAAGCAAATGCATCGCAGGAATCAACTCGCTGTAGGTCATTTGATGAAAGTAAGTAATGTTTAAATAAAGTTGAATGAGATGTACTCCAATGGCTGCTCCAACACCACAAAAAATAGAAAGAAAATCCAAACTCGCAAAAGATCTTACAATGCATGACAGTGTATTACTAACGTGGTCGTGCTTTTGAAGAAAAGCATGGACATCATCTTGCATGTAAAGCACCACAGCACAGAGATAGACAAATCGATTGAATCGCTCCATTTTCAATGCTACAGCCAAGTTCTTTTTTGGTGCAACAAACAAATGAAACATTTTTGAATAGTTCCAAGGCTTGTGGTCAAAATCAGGAGAAACAAGTCGAACCACACAGTCCAAGTATTGCTCAAAAACTGTAGCATGTTGGGTAGCAGCATTCACCAAAAAACTTGAATAGATTTTATCAGTTCCCAGATGATTTACCACATCCCTCACAACTTCAACAAGTTTTCTATTAAACATTAGACAGGGATGAGTTTGGCAAAAAAGATGGTGTGGAACATGATCTACACCTAAATCCATTGCAACCATTTCATCTACATGCAAGTTGTGTGCTGCAGCATCTGTCATTTGATAATTTATTTTTGAAAACAAGTCACAAGCAGCGACTCTACTCACAGCAGACAATATGGAAAGTATTGTTTGCTTCAAAAGCGAAAGATTTTCTCTGCATTCATTGCTAATTGGCAGAGCTGGAAGGCTTCTATACTTTCCATTAATTGTAATTCCCTGCACAGAATATGCACCAGTGCTTTGTACTTTGGAGCTGTCTGTATGATATGTTATCACTGATTCATCACTGTCCATTATTTCTTCAACAAGACAGCTTAACGACAATGCTTGAATAGCCCCTTCAGCTCTTCTAATACTTTTTTTGTCAGGGGCTGTATCCAAATCAATCAGTTTTTGATTCTCGGTATGAAACTTCCAGTTACTTCTTCCAAACATTACTCTACCAGTTTCAATCACTGCTGCTATAGCTTGAGTTTTGGAACAATGATATTTGCTGATCAATAAGTCCACTGTTTTGTAAAATTCTGGTTTGATGATGTGAGCACTTACTCTGATATGCCGATACTCATCAGGAAGTGCATCATTAATGGATGATGTTGATGTATCAATAAAAGGTCGTTATTGTCCTCTTGGAGCACTCTGGACAAAAGTGGCATCGTCATTGTCAGTGCTTTCATTGTTAGTCTCACTTTCTGTTTGCATGCCAACATCTGACATGAAAGTTTGAGTCAAACTCTGTTTTTGACGTTCTTCCAATGACTTTTCTTGCTTTATTTTCCTTTCCATTGTTTTTCTCCATCTTCGATCTACTGCAGATTCACAGTATTGTTTTCTGCTTGTTCGCATGTCTTGCAGAAAACTCCATTCCATTGGCGTCATTTTAATACAAAACAGCTTTTCTGATGATGTTCGCCTTTGTTGATCTTCGCAAAATATGTCAAAAAGAGTGTTCATTTCAGCATTAAAATTGTCAAATTCTTGCATCTTTTCTGGTTTTTGGTAAAACTTCATGCTGGATTTTTTAATCTTGTCTTTAAATTGTTTGTGAAGTGCTAATACTTTGCGTTTAACATATTTTTCCGTGACCGTGTAGATGTTGCAATACTGCCAATGTTCAATCAAAGTGCAAGCTACCATACGACTTGCTTCTTCTACAGTAAGCTGAGATTTTCCTGCTCGATCTCGTCGTAGCAAGTACATCATTACTTCGACAACGCTTTTCTTGGTAGGCAGAACACCAGCAGAAAAACTTTCTGTCTCGGTGTAAGTGACATTTGCAAGGACTCTGGTGGTTTTTGACCTAGTTACATAAAATCCGGTACTCATTATTATTTACCGTATATTAACAACAATTAAACTGCAAAGCAAAACACAGGCTAAGCTCAACCATAAAGCGATTCTGGCCAAGGAGGAAAGCGGGCCTAAAAACCTTTTCCTTAAGATTTTTGGAACCTACAATACATATTGCCCTTGAGAAAACCCACTTTCAGCTCAACCCAGTATCTCACCTGTCCTTAATTCCGAATTTGACCGTGCTAGCTTTTTAATTCATTATGCTACTAACTACTTAATGCAATCTTTATGGCACCACTGCTTTTACAGCTAACTTTAGGCCTACGATCTACGCTGCTGTCTTCAGTTCAAAAATACCATTTTACAACTGAGGAAACAGTTTTATGACGTTTTCACGCATAGACACAGTGTAATATGACGTCATAATAGTTTTACAATGCTCAAATGGCCTCTCTATAACAGTTCAATGTTTTCAAAATTTTGCTATTTTAGGGGTTGTCGTGGTACTTTTGATGTGGATTTGAACAAGGGTTTTTTTGTTGGAAACACCTTAGATGATGTCAAGAGGGTTTGCTGTAGTATGTAGCATACTTTTGAGGGGGACTCGTTCAAAAGTAGGTCTTAAGCCCCCCCCCTACTAAAAGTCGCCCGTGTAAATGCGGCTTAACACGTTGACTGCCAACTACGAGTATACTCGTAGTGAGGCGTTTGTTCCCTGGTGCCAACTACGAGTATACTCGTTTTTTTCTAAACGCCAATGAAAAAAAAACTACGAGTATATACGTGATTTCAATGCATGAAATTGACCCTTCGACGTATGTAGCAAAACACGAAAATTATTTTGGCACTTGTAACACCAATAATAGCCTCCAAAATTAAAAAAGTTGCCCAAGTTTACCAAACAAAATTTTGGTCGAACAAACGTTTTTTTACGCAATGTATTGCATGCTTATATTGCTTATGAAACATTGCTGCCACTTTGAGTAAAACACCTAAAGTTGCTAACCAGTTTCACCCGTAGTATTTGTGCAGAATCACTAAAGCCTAGCAGAGTTTGGAAATGATAAACATTGTGGGATGTTCATCTTTTTTTAAGCTTCCAAATTTAAAACATTCTCTTAGTAAATCGGACAAAAAGAAACTTTAAATCACACGTTATACCATGCTCATGATTCAACCCTCAAAAACACTCAACTGAAAATCTTACACTATACAATGCACCTAATTGAGGTTTCCATAGAAAAGATATGGGCAAGCCCAGCAACAAATTCGGCGATGTAAGCTGCAATCATGGTGTAATACATTAGTTTTTAAACTGTAATCAATTCTGACACATTAATTTTTAAGTAAACAGCAAGCAAAATTAAAGGGATTTTTAAAATTAGTGCAATACTATTGAGTTAGATTATATTTGCGTTCACTCCATCCTTCTTGACCCAACAGTTTTATAGATATTTTACAGCGTGACAGTAATCAGCGATGCGTTAGAATGGCACCGACGGTAATTAAATTCAGTAAACAATATAAATGTAATGCAGTTGTACACCAAGCGTTTCAAACAAATCAAATTTCTTTTGTTTTCCTTTTTCTACTTCTTTCTTCCTAGCCCGCTTTGCCGTGAAAGTTGCGGGGACAGAAGCTCGAGATATAAAGCCGCCACACTTCACGGTCTTCCATCACCTCCATCCTTTCGCTTGGGTGAAGTCCCAAGCGATTCCATCCAACATCCTTGTAATTGGTCCATCTAGAGTAGTTCTAGGTCGTCCAACTGGTCTTTTCCATAGGTGGGCAAGTTAATGCAAAACGTTAGCTTCTTTAACCACTAGTCCGTAACAAACTTCACACCTCCGTTAACGTTAATCCGTTATTTTCAGCTTTAATTAACGGAAGTTAATAAAGTCCGTTAATTCGTTAACATTTTGCGTGTAATTTACATTTCGTTTTATTCACTCGCTTCTAGAACACTTATTGACGCTGTTGAGCTGATTGTAAGGAAATATTTATAGCTCTGGTGGTCTTTTTGTGTACTGGAAGTTACATTTTACAGTCTAATCTAATTTCAAGATAAAAATAATTTGAAATGCACTAACGAAGCTTGATCGGAAAATGTTTGGAAATTGAGAACAGCGATAATTGAAAGACCTATGAGGCTATAGCTTATTATTTGTCATAAAAACGAGCTCCTTTCTTCGCTTTTGTTATAAAACTCGTACTAATACGCAACAAGTGTTACCAGTGCAAACTGGTTTGTACCGGTACGATGAATGAAAAGTGCAAGATATTAACGATAAAAACCTTAAAGGAAGTTAACAGAACTTAAAGGAAGTTACTTTAGTCCGTTAACAGAACTTAACAAAAGTTAATTTAGTCCGTTAACATGAAAAACTTTTTAACGGATTAACGAGTAAATCAAAAAGTTAGCTTCGTTAGAAACGGATTAACGATTAACGGACTTGTGGCCACCTTTGGTCTTTTCCCATTTGCTTTGGCAAGTAGGCTTAAGCTTGTTTGGGTAATCTTTTCTGAGACATTCTGCTGAAACCATGTTAGCTGAGATCTTTCAATTTTGAGAAGTAACAATTCGACGTTTAGAGATTTTTGAATCATAGAGCTACATACCTTGTTAAATAGTGTAACGCGGACTCCTGCACTTGTGATCGCACTCTTTTGGTTATTACCCAAGATTCATGACCATAGGTGAGAATGGGGACAAAAACTGTTTTGAAAATTGGAAGCTTTACTTTTTTCGGCAATTCTTTTTTCATGACAACCGAATAGTGCAAATCTTGCATAACTGGGAATCGCTTTGCCATTCGGGTATCCCGTTCTTCGTCTTGCCTTCCATCGCTCGTGAATGCAACCCTAAGATACTTGAACTTCTCAACCTGCTTTAGTGTCGCATCATTCACTTGCAAAACGTACTGATCAGGATTTCTTGAAAGATCAAGTACCTCAGTTTTGGATTTTGTTTTTCTGTTTTTGTTTTCTATTTTGTTTTTTATTTTTGCTATCAGTAGTTGATGCCAATTTGCTATCATTGCTGATAGTAAAAATTCTCTAATGAAGCTAGTTGATCCTAACTAGCGAGACGTTAACAATTTCGAGCAAAAAGTTAGTCTTTTGAGTAGCACCTGAGTGATTTCTAGAAGCTATCCTACAACATCAGCAGATCTTCAGAAATTTGACTTATTAAACTCAGTGTTGTCCACTAAAGTCAAAATTGCGCTATAGAGTCACGAAGAATGGAGTTAACGGGAATATAACGGCATTGGCGTATTGCACATATTTTAAAAATTCTATTGATTTTAGGCGCTGTCCTCCTTGAACGTAAACTAGAAATATGACATCGCAAGCGATATCCGCGGACTTCGCGAAAGTATCCAACTTCACTGAACTAAAAAACTTCACAATTGCGTTAAGCGTGTTTATGGTGGTTAATAGTCAGATCTGAAATACATTGCGTTCGAATTTCATAATGTTCCATTAACTTGTTCAAGTTAGTGGTTAACGGCTTTCAAAATTTAAATGTCTAGAAAAGATATCTATAAAATATCAATCAAAATTTTTCAACTCTGCTTAGTTCTCGTTTCAACTTTTAAGGAGGTTTTTGAATTTCACTTAGCAGCGCAGCGCAATTATTAAAATTGCGGTTACAAACAAAACCCTCGTTAAAACAGATATTTCGACAGTAGCCTTTTGCTCCAATTAAAACAACAATACCGATGAGAACAAAAGTTGTTGATCTGAAAATGTCAATATGATGTTTGGATTTTGTAACTTACATTATCTTGACCAGAAATTTAACACACTATCCTAAATATCAAATCTACACCCTCAATTACCCCACTACAGTATTTGTGTTTAAGAAGAATTTTAGATATGAACACTTTTACTGATTTTTCTCAAGATTTAAGTACGAAATCAAAATAATGTCTGCCTTGGCAATTAGCATGGAAAAAGATACGCACACCATTAAAATTTAGAAACGAAATATCAAATTTCAATAAATTTATGAGTGATACTGCAGAGTCTAACTTTACGATGACTTCACAGTAAACTTATATTAATTTACTCAACTCTATGCTTTCCAGAACCCTAGATGTAATGTTTATAGTTAAACAACTATTTACAAAAAATTATCTACTTATTTTGCACATTATGCTCTTTTTAGTTCAATACGGTAAACAGCTTTGAGGTTATTCACTCTCAAAGTTTAAAGGTCTCAAAAAGTTATCAAAACAATGAAGTAACGTCAATCAAAAAGCTAGCTAATCAGAGTTCCTAACAGTTTTTCACTTTATTATGAAAAAACATAAAGCGATCTTGAGCAAAAAATATTGTTGCATCAGCCAAACATAATACAAACCATGGCCAGAAATATGCACACATTTTACAGCTATTCCTATTCTGAGATTTTAACGGTTTAGCATTGCAACCTAACGGCCCACATATTGGATATTGTACAGTATGTTGTATTACATCCATCAGCACGAAAGCTTTCTTGATAAAATTGTTCAGAAAATTTGAAGAGCAAGTAGAAGATTTTTTTAACGTCACGAGTGACAGCTGAATAAAAAAAAACTCGGCTACCAAGCTAAAATCTACCAAAGCCACTAAGCTCAAGTACTTCAACGTCTTAAATGTTGGAGTAATCGCATGAGTTGACTCTTCTACTTTTCTGTGATACCGAATCATTGTGAGAATTCATCTTAAAGTTTAATGGTCCATTTAAGGCCAATAGTCCAACATGTCGTTGCCAAGTTTGGCATCTTTTATCTTTATCAAATATTAGCCTACCTGTACTCTTAAAATTTGATATGCCTCGCGGGAGTACTTTGTAATAAAATTTTTAAAATTTCAAGGGTCACATTTGGCAATGGTCTTCTCAATGTGACCAACCAAACTTTGTAATCTTTAATCTTTGATTCATGTTAACCTTTCCAATAGATTTAATTTGTAGTTAATGAGAGGAGATGTCAACATAACTGGAGGACCCATATAGAATGAGATCAATTTTTTTGATATAATATTTTTACCTATCTTGAAAATTTTATTAAATCTAGCTTGAGTGGTTAAAAATTTTAAAGGGTCCGCTAGAGGAGGACTCCCCAATTGCGGCACCTGAAATTAGTCATATTTTATTTACCTATTCTGATTTTATCCTTCTTTTTATATTTACCCATTCTGAAAGTTTCATGTGTCTAGCTTGAATAGTTAAAAAGTTTGAATTTTGAAAGACCTAATTGATGGACCTAATTGATGTTTTGGTGTCCCAAATTTTGTCAAATTTTATCTTTCCTTCATATTTGCCTTTCCTGAAAATTTGATGTGTCTATAGCTTAAACAATCAAAAAGTTTGAATTTTTACGTCCTCGTTTGAGGGATCCCCCACCGTGGTACGCCATATTTTGTCAAATTTTATCTTTTCTTCGTATTTATCTATTCTGAAAATTTCATCAGTCTCTAGTGTGTATGGTTAAAGTTTAAATTTTGGCGTCCTTGTTTGAGAGGGATCCCTTTATTTTAGTACTCCAAATTTTTTCAAATTTTGTCTTTTCTTCATACTTGCCTATCTTGAAAATTTCATGTGTTTGGCACGAATGGTTAAAAAGTTTGAATTTGGTGGCCCCGTTTGAGAGGGACACCCTCATTTTGGCATCCCGAAATTTTGTCAAATTTTATCTTTTCATCATATTTGCCAACTCTGAAAGTTTCAGGTGTCCAGTGTGTGCGGTTTAAAAGTTTGAATTTTGTCGGCCCCGTTTAAAAGGGACCCCCATTTTGGTACCCACAAATTTTGTCAAATATTATCTTTGCTTTATATTTATTTACCGTGAAAATTTCATGCGTCCAGCAAAAGGTTCAAAAGTTTGAATTTTGGAAGGCCCCGTTCGGGGGAAACTCCCCATTTGGAACCCCCAATTTTTGTTAGGTTAGTTTATTTTTGATATCTATCCTTTCCGAAAATTTGATCTATCGAGATCTAACGGTTTTAAACTTTAAAATTTTGGCAGCCCCACTTGAGGGAAACCCCTCATTTTGATACCCCAAATTTTGTGAAATTTTATCTTTTTTTCATATTTGCCTATCCTAAAAATTTCATGTGTCTAGCTTAAAAGGTTAAAAAGGTTGAATTTTGGAGGGCTCGTTTGGGGAGAACCCCCATCGTGGAATCCCCAATTTTTAGTAGGTTTAGTTTAATTTTAATATTTACCCATTTCGAAAATTCTATCCATCTAGCTGCAACGGCATATAAGTTCAAAATTTTGGAAGACCCTTTGAGGGGAAACCCCCCAACCTGACACCTCCCCGATTTCAGTCGCATACTATAGTCCTCCCTGATATCTTCAATCGCTCAAACTTCGAAAACAGTGCGCTTAGTGGTTTAAAAGTAGACAAAGTAGACAGCATAAGAAGAAAAAGAAAAAAAAAAGTAAGAAAAAAGAAACAAAACAAGAAAAATAGTATTCAAGTTGTGGTAAACGAACATAACCAATAGGTTGATTGTGTGCTCAAAAATCACAAATCATTTTTCATCAATATGGATAAATACCGAGATATTATCGGTTGAAATTTGTCGACAATCTACCCATTTTCGGCCTGTAAAATTTTGTTCACGTAACCTGGCGCCCCCAAACTTGGTTTGCATAAATCATTCAAAAGCATCCACATTGTGTTCAAATTTCAGCTTTACGCGTCAAGTGGCTTTTGAGTTATAAGCAAATAGATATAAATTTTTAAGCCAAAAATCGCCGTTTTTTTATGTTTTTTGAGTCTCAATTCACAATCACGTGACCTAGGATCCCCCAAACTGGCGCACATGACGCTTTTAATAATTCTTATATTGAGTCCAAACTTCAACTTTCTAGATTTTACCATTTGGTAGTTATAAGCAAATCAATCCTCAGCTATCAAAATTCGCGAACAAAAACAAAGATACTGCGCGCTCGTGCGAAGTTCCAATTACGCAAAAAAATTTCAATTTCAAAATTCAAACTCAAAAATATGCCAAAACTTTCAAAGAAGGTATAAAATACTAATGAAGCATGAAACACATATTAGGAAAATTTTAGTCTAGATATTAATTTTATTTGAAACGTTTTAAGCTCATTTTCTAAATGACCCTCTGTAGCAAAATAAAAAGCTGTGCACTGTAACTTTGAAATTTAGAAATGAAAGGTCATCAAAATATTATCTGCAATACACAGTAGTTACAATACATTCGAAATAACCATACGTTATAACTTTATACATTTAATATTTTAGCATATACGTTATATCTTTTTCATAATGAAATCACCGTAAAAACGGATCGAAATTTTACGTTCCAATTCAATTTTTTTGCATAATTAACTCTACATGTCCATTGCCTTGTTTGCAGTTGGTACCACGTAATTATGTTTGATAGAGGCTATTCATTCCAAATTATTACTCCAAAAATATACAGTAATAGTTTGTAGGCATACAGGTTTTTTTGTATAGGGACAAATATAAGTTGTTGGATTGTCTAGTAAGTGCTATTAGGGCTGCGCAAAACTTGCCTTTAGATGGTTGAATATGTCAATCATATGACGGCCTTGGGTGGCACAACTTAACACGGACGGATTCAGACAATCTCCACTAAATAAAACCAATGGTCTTTCTCCAGATGTGTCCAACTCTTCTTGGATCTTGCTATTCAATAATCCTGAAAATCTCGCGACTCCCCCAACAGGATTTTGTTTCTTCTCCCATATGTCATATACGTCGTTGAAATGCAAAATACTGAATTTGTGCTTTGTCTGCAAAACATTTATTTAGGTAACAACAATTAATTGGTTTCATCTGGAGGTAAAATCGGCGGCGCAACTAAGCTAGTAAGGAGAGTTAGTCAGGCCCGTCCTCAAGTAGGTACCTATTTGAGGCAATTTTTCCTCAAAACAATTTTTGGCCCTCCTAAATTTTTTCCAGAAACTTTGCCAACCCAAATTTTAACATTTATTTGAGCTTATTTTTCTTTTAATAAAACGAAAATTAGAAAAATTGTAACAACTCGATAAATTTATTTTTAAGGTTTAATAACTTCTATGTTTCACTTTAATGAGGCGCATTATGTCTTTATTTGTTGCGGCACCGCAGGAGTCATTGCCCGTTGCTGCTTTGCTTTGTCAGTGGTGTTGGAGCCTCGCATTGCAAGCGATCATCATGAGCCTTCTTTTTATCTATTTGTTTGTTTATTTACTGGCAATTGATCAGTAGTCCTACATGGTAGGGATCTATGCGCAACAACGTTAAAAAATAACACACACAAAAATAACACACGCAAAAAAACTCCTTACCACTGTAGCACATAGAATAAACAGCATCTCATAGAATTTATGGCTGCAGCAGTTGGTAAAACGAACCCCGATAATTTCAATAATTAATCTTCAATAACTACTGCAATGATACTAATCACAAATTACAGCATTGCCTAAATTAAAGGTTTAATCGACAAAAACTAATGCTGATCTACAAACATAACTTGCATTAGTAAAACTAAAAATACGATTAAATACTGGCAAACTAGTCTGCTGTTCTGTATTATTCTAGTAAACCACAGTTATAGCAACAGCTGCAATTCTATGCTGAAGTTTACTTGAAAAGAGAATAGAAACTATCGCAAGGCAAAATAGCGCAGAATTACGTCAACTTTAGACAAACGCCAAACTCATTTGCATAAAAATTAATTTAAAATAACCACAACCACCAGCACCAAAACCGTCGACTGCTTTTAGAACCCTGGTCCGGAATCAAAGCAAATGTCAGACAAGACATGTTTAAACTTTTTCGTCTCTGGAGCGGGAGGTGTGAGGTTCAAATCTCGGGCCGGTCAAATCGGACACAGTGTTGCCAACGGCTTGCCACCGCTGCGACATTTCTTCGAAAGGAGCTGCGTTGCCCGGGCGCAATGACGCGGAGATGGGCCAGCGATCTCCTTACACGCTTCGACGTAATACAGCAAGTGTAATGAAAGATTTGATTTGACATCAAAAATATTTTTGGGAAGATTGTTCCAAATCTAATGTGTGCGATAGAAATATATAGTTAAACCTGCCAAGGTTATTAGGGAAATAGTTCATACTCTTCAGTTGCAAGCAGTGACGATTTATCTCTTTAAGGATAGGCAGATGTAAATCAGTGGTTGGCAAACTTTTTTACAATAAGGTCCAGTTTAATCCCGGACTTAATTTTTACGGACCGGCCAGCTTTTTTGCTCAATTTTGACTAACTGAAGCAGCTGCCTGACTGTTACTTCATTTACGCAGTAATTCAACACATTTTCGAAGTTGAATTTATTTTTTCGTTACAAGCGTTGTTAAAATAACCAATGCAAGCTAACTGTCAACTCCTCAAACAATAAATTCAATCCTTCTTCAAACTCAAGCATAGTGTTTCGTCACACTCACTAGCATTGCTGAAACTAAAACAGTGCAATATCCAACAAAAAACTCAGCATCATAATTATTGTTTCAAGTTCAAGTCGTTCATCATTTTGAAAACTATAGCGTCTGCATTTAATAATACGTTACGCTTAGCAATCCCATTTCGAAGTCGGAGATGCAATGATACATGAATAGTGAAGCAGTATGGGCTGCAAAATTTTATTTACGCTTATTGATAAAATTTTCCACTTATTTAAATTTTGAAAGCTGTTAATCACGAATCTGCAAAATTAAGTAAACATGACAAAACTTTTGGAGCATTTGTGACGAATTTTAGATTCTTTGCAAATAAATTACAGCCAAGAATATTTTAACATATTCTATTTAATGAGAAACACGTCTCGGTAATCATTATCAATCTTATTAAAATAAATAGAATCTAACAACAGATTAGGAACAATGATATTAATTTAACTTCTCAAATAAGTTTAATTTGAATGAGATTGATAATGGTTAAAGATTGATATTGGTTTGTCGGTGAAAACAGATGAGAAACACTTTTGTATTTTTGACCACTGCCTAATTTATCATGAATTTGGGTTCATATGCACAAGTCTCATTGTTTTCACTAAATGCTAGCATGGTGGTTCCATGTACCACAGAGCGGGCAACAGTCTCGGTGGATCGGCTAAACTTTGGCAGTGATTCTACTGCAGAGTAGAAGTAAAAGCTTTTTTAGGCAAGGCTTGGCCCACCGCTTACAACTGGTGGTTGGGGTTAGCTAGGGCATGCGACTATATAACTTCAATGGTCCAAACAAAGAAAAAATGCAACTGACGAGAAAAAATAAAACTTTTTTACGTTCTTCTATGCTGGCTCCTAGAGTACAGAGGGCAGATTGAGCCAGGCGCATAACCAGAATTTTGCAATGGGGAGGGGAGAGCTGTGCCGCCGAAGGCGCGAAGGTCTGAAGCGAAGGCACGGGGGCCTGGGAGCGGAGCCCTAGCACTTGAAAACTTTGTATTTTTTTGGCAAAAGTAACTGAATTTTAGGTCTATTTTAATGAAAATCAATGCGATTAAAACGTGGCACAAAAATTAGCAGTGCGAGAAAATAATTATACTTGTTGCATAAATGGGCTATGTGGGAAGGACCGGTAACTATTGCTAGAATTTCAGTTCTCTTGTTTACAAGCTGGTAAATCACAAAATCCTCCACCGGTAGTTCAGTAAAATTCTCAAGAAGTAATCTATTTCGTCTATATTTTATGAAGAAATATTAGAGGGGCTAATGTAAGGAAGTTTGAGAGAAGTGATTGGTAATTAACTAATGCTGAATAGCGCCCCCCCACGCCCTATTCCTGAGCGTATATATTTGTTGATGAAACGAATGTTAAGCATTTTTCAATAAGCGATTAATTTTAATACCAATTTTAGGCCATTTTTCAAAGATTTTTCTAATTTATGAGTTTTATATGGCAAATTAGCCTCCCTAAAAACGTTTCAAAATATCCTTTAAATTATTTTTGAGTCTATTCCAGTAAAAGAGCTAAAAACGTGGTATTTTTCTTATTCTGCTTATTTGGTCCGCAGGCCGATGGGGGCTATAGATAGCCCCCCACCTTCCCTCTGGCTACGCTACTGAATAGAGTTCGAGGAAGAAGCTGAACATTGAGACAGAAAAAGTTAACTTAATAACTACTCCAGTTAAAGGCCCATGGGAATCCAAAAAAGATTGAAGGAAATGTAGCCAGAAAATCCCAAGTTAAGCTTAGATTGGCAACGGTAAATGTCGGTACAACGGTTGGAAAAAGTGAAGTTACAGAAACCATCGGAAGGAGAAATGTGGATGAGGTGGCTTTACAAGAGGAGCAAAACAAGAATGAGGGAGCAAGAAAATTGAGAGGAGGTGACTTTGAACACAAATTGGAAAGGAGAAGAGACCGTACGTGGTGGTGTTGTCCTGATAGTGAAACACACCCATGTTGAATCTGTGAAGGAAATGAGAAGAGTGTGCCCAAGGATCATATCTATGGATGTAGAGGTGAACGAAAAAGTGATAACAGCAATTTCGGTCTATGTACCTCAGAGTGGAAGAAGTAGGCAAACACTTGATTATTCTGATTCTTATTACAGCTCATGCTTAAGTGTTAATCTTGCATAATCTCAAACTAGTCCTTAAAGGGGACCTATAATGGCCCTTATAAAATATTCTAAAAATAGCGTTAATTACTTTTGAACCCAGCAACACAAGCATGACCCTAAAAACCCTTTCGTTTTCGAAAAATCGCTAATTTAGTGTTCCATTGTCTTGGTGATTATGACGACAGTGAGCCTCTACTTTTTTTGCGGGTGTTCAGTTTGGCTGGGTTTTGCCATAAGAGCGAGAAAGTGTCCAGAAAAAAAGCGAATATAAAAGCAGAAAACAACTTGCGCGATCGGTCATATTGCTGGCGAGTACTATCAGATCAAGTACGTGTAAACAATATCATTTTGGTGATTGAAGGCAGTACTGGTATAGTTTTTTGGGGAGGCAAACCGATAGGCCAATATCGGCAGCTTATGCATACCGGTACTGTCTGCCTAGTATAGCCTAATGCATGGGCGAGTCGTATCACTTTCAGTAAAATAGGTTAGGTATGTGTGGCCGAAAATAAGACGCTTGAAAGGAAAAATCTGCAATTTGAAATAACATAAGCAGACTTAGTGCAAGTTTATAGGCTTTTGGACTCGGACTGAGATCCCTATGTTACCACGCCTTGGTTTCTAGGCTAGATCTGAGATTCAGTGTTAGCACGCAGTTAGTATAGAGAAATTGCTTTACTGTTTCTATTTTTGAAGTTAATATTGTTTGAAGTGGCCAATACTGTAGCTTAACCAATTGTTTATTTTGTTGCTGCCAAGTGTCTGGGATAGCTACTAAGCTAGGCCTATGTCTAGGTGAGCATATTTATTTCGAAATTTTAGTTTATTTTTAATATTGTTTGTATGCTGCAACGGTTATAAAGTTAGGAAAAATCACTTTTATACATTTTTCTTTTGCCACAGCGGTCAGATAATACAACTGCTTAACGCCGAAGTAAAATTTGCTTTTATTTTGCAAGAAACCAGATCAAGCAATAAAGTACCTAGCTCTCCCCCCTAAAAAGATAGCCCATTAGTAACAGAACTAGGATATGACAAAAATTCGGTTTTACAACACACCTCAATTGTTATATAGGCTAAGTCAATTGCATTAGGCTGGCAAGTCTACATCAAAACAAACCAGGTGTTTTGCTGTGTAGAGGTACCGTAAAAGGAACAGCCTCATTGCATAAATTTGTTAAAATTCCTATTGCTTTTTAGTGGTAATATATATCTTTGTCGGCCGCAAGTTCCTATGAGCAAAGAGTTTCTTGCATGTGAGGAATTTGAATTTTTGAAAGCGCTTAATGCTAAGAAAGGATGGCAGAAATCTAGCATTTCAATAATATGCTAGGCTACTAGTCGCAATCAGCTAACTTCTGGTTATGATCGGAAAGGAAATAATGAGAAAAAAATTTTTTTCTTTTCTTAGATTAATTTTGGGAATTACTTTAACCGGTATTGCTTGACCTCATGAAATAAGCAGATCACCAATAAATTAGAGGGCTTCTGCTTATTACCTTTTATCAATTTTTTTTTAATTGTATAGACAGGCAAAAAGTTAACTGTTTGTTATTAAGCCATTTTACAAAATGCAACTTCTACTTTTCTGTTTTCTTAGATTTTCTTCAAAATTTACTTCTACAAAACAGTGTGAATGTGAATATACTGCCTGGTTGATTTTCTGCTATTCAACCTCCATAAATGTTTAATTTGTTTGAAAACTTTTACGTTTTGCTTTGGTTTAGGTATTGAACTAAAAGTAGTATCATAAGATTTGTGGTGGTTTTGATTTTACGAAAAAATATGGCGTTCAAAGAGTTGGTCTTAGCAATTTACACCATATCAAAGTTTGCTTGCCAAATGCAGCCACTTGACTTGGATCACAAACTTAAGTCATTACAATGAACTCTACTGCATGGTAATTGAATTGAATTTTTATTTTTTGCGTAGTACGCAGATCCATTAAGTGAGAAAAAATATTGCAATAACTGATACTGCAGATTTCATAACTACACACTCCATGCATGTCGAGCAGCAAGGGAAGGCTGCAAATGGACTTTTCAGTCTTAAAGCCATGTAGTCATTCAGCAGAGAAAGGTGAAAATATGATTTAGAAAATGAATGATATAAAAGTGTAATATTCACAGAATTCAACATCATGGAAAAAACTAATGTTTCTTTAATAAATAGTTTTGCAGTGAATTTGAAATGATAAAGAGATTTATTTTTATTTTTGAATATTGCTCCAAACTTTACTGCTTAGAACTTCGTGCATTTTTTTGTAGTTTTTTTTTTTTTTTTTTACAGTATAATGCCAGTTGGAGGTGGTGAACTGGTGGTAGTGCTACTTGATCTATTTTGAATGTAGAGGAACTCGAGAGAGACCAACAATTGGCTCACACCCAAGGTATGTAATCAGAGTTCAAAGATAGATAAATAGCAAAGTGACTTTTCATGTAGTTTCAGAAGCAGGCCTCTTATGAAGACGATGACTGAGGTTCTGTAGATATGCAACATGACAAGTGTTTCTACAATTTAACTTATGTAGATAAAAAGAGAGTAAGAGGAAGGCTATGGTCATCAACCAGAGGTGGAGTCCTCGAGGACGTTTTTGGGCTCGAGGATACATTTTGAAGTCCTTGGCCTTGAGGCCTCGAGTCCTCGAAAATTGGCCTGTCCTTGGCTCGAGGACAGCACTATTTTTTGAATTGTTAAAATTTTGTGGAGTGCTTGAAAAATTTTTTGGAAAACGTTTTATTGTGGAGATCGCCTGAAAAATTTTTGTGAAGACCTTTTTTTTCTTTTTTTTTTTTGGAGATCGTCTGAAAAATTTTTGTGAAGACCTTTTTTTTTTTTTTGGAGAGCACTTGCGCTTGTGTCCTTGGTCCTTGGCCTCGAGCATTCCTGTCCTTGACCTCGAGAGTGTCTGTCCTCGGAAAGGCTGTTTTTGGCCTCGGATTTTTTTTGTGTCCTTGGCCTTGGCGTCGAGCTTTGTGTCCTCGACTCCACCTCTGTCATCAACCATGATAATAAAGGCAGTATAGTTCACACTTCACAGCCTTGAGCGCAAGACAAGCCCAGTGGTGCTATTTAGCCAGTTTGCGCAAGCCAGTAAATAAATTAGAGAACCGGCTGTTCAAAATTACATGCATATTTATTATCCTTTGCATTTGCTTGAAGAAACCGGTTGCTAAATTTAAGGAATATTTTGTTTTATTCACCAAGTTGCTTTGGCCAAGAGACAGTGACGGGACCTTTCCGTCTTCAAGTCAAGCTACCAATTGTCCACCACACACTGTGGAGGAAGGCTTGGCACTGACCCTTTTGTTGCAGATCCGGTTCCTGCAAAATTTAAATAGCCCCACTCATAGGCGTCAATTTGGGGGGGGCCGGGGTCGAAGCCCCCACGGGTCTAACACTGAAGGGGGCGAATTATGTCTGGCCCCCCGATTCAGAATCAGCACCATCAAATTATCCAGAAACATCTATTGCTATCCAAACAACATAAAATTTTTTTAAAAATGTCCACCAGTGTAATTTATGAGTACCAATAACATGCAAAGGCATTGCTTTGTACACAAACGTTAAGACAAGTAATTTGTACACGAGTGCTGAGACTAATTTTAGCGGTAAGTGTTTATGCTGCTTTAACAATACTACGTAGAGTTACTAAAGGTTTGAGCCAGAGAGGCAAGCTTTTAAAATTTTGCACCAGAAACTCACTGCTTTTTACTTTCAAATTTATGTGAAGAGCAAAAAAAAGATTGTCACCAAAAATTCATTGCTTTTTTTCTGTCAAATTAAGGTAAAGCCCCAGCCCTTTCCTCCAAAAAAATGCCTTCCCAAAAAATTTGTTGTTTTTTGTTTAAATTTAGTTGGTAACAAAAACAAGGTCTTAACCGAAAGATTGCTGCTTTTTTCAAGAAATTTGTTGCCAAGATGCATTTCCCCTCTGTTACTTCAGACTTATGAAAGTGACTATATATACATCTGGTAATATGCAGTTCTGAATTAACTCTAATTAGTGTCACTACACTTTTTGAGAGGGTCAGGCAGATTGTTCTTTCACAAAATTTCAGCCTCATTTGTCCTTTTCATGGTAAAAAAAGTGTCACAAATAAATTTTTGCTTGGCTCAACATTGTCTTTTGTCATTCATTATGATTACTGTTTGACAAATCAACAATGGCAATGTAGAAAAGGCCTTCGAAAAACTATGCTGGTTGCTGGCAAACGCATTTTTCTAGCCTGTGTCTAAATTTTTTTTGCATGCTGATTGCTGAAACTAGCACTGTTCTTAACCTTTTTTTAATTAGGGGAAAAATGAGCCTTGCATGCTTAACAAATAGAAGTACATGTTGTTTCAGTGGTATGAAGTATAGCAGTTTCATTCCAAAAGCAATTAAGTAGTTTTGACAAAAACTTCTTCAGTCTAGAATGTGGCTATAATCATGAACTGAATTGACATTTTGTTTTTGTAAAAAAATTTGTAAATCAGAAATCACACTTACTCAGATCAGAGGTGGATATAAGATTGGGCTACATTTCTTTTATATTGCAGGCCAAAATAGTCATTATTGCAAAAATATTAACTTCTGCCAGTCAACACGAAGTACCACAAGTGCATGCAAGGAGCATCTTCCATCTCAAGGATTAGCACATTTTTTTGACATAAATGTGGAACATATTGTAGTCCATTTTGATATAAAAGTGACACACTGGCATGTCTTCCATCCGGACACATATCTTCATAATGCACCGGTATTTTCGTTGTACTGTCACCAACAGTACTTGGTATTATTTTAATTCATCTTTTATTCAATACCATGTGCACACTGCACAGTTTATGACTTGATCTTGATTCAATGTTCAACTAACCACACAACTGTTGAAGATATAAAATAAATGTAGATACACAGTAGATAAAACACTAATAACTTAGGCTATCTAACAAATCTGAAATCTGTAAAATATTTTGTTAAACAATAAAGAACAGAATTTGTACCTGATCATATTTTTCATAAACTATTTATTCAAAACTATTTTTGCAAAGCTTAATGCAATTTAAAAAAAGGTGTCAACCAGCTCAAACTTGTGCTTTGTATGAGGGTTTAGAAAGCCATAATTGTGCAGGACAGCACTTTATTGCAGATTGGGGAAAAAAAATTTCAGCCATTTTTTCTTTCCATTTGTCTTCTTAATCAATCAGAATTTTAACATAGACAGATAGACTGGTAAGTGAAAATTTTGCTCACAGCAACTTGCTACAGACTAAGATAAATCTGAAATATTAGTTGGTTATAGACAGAGGTGGAGTCGAGGACACAAGGCTCGACGCCAAGGACACAAAAAAAATCCGAGGCCAAGGACAGCCTTACCGAGGACAGACACTCTCGAGGCCAAGGACAGGAATGCTCGAGGCCAAGGACCAAGGACACAAGCGCAAGTGCTCTCCAAAAAAAAAGGTCTTCACAAAAATTATTCAAGCGATCTCCAAAAAATAAGAATAAATAAATAAAAAAAAAGGTCTTCACAAAAATTTTTCAGGCGATCTCCACAATAAAACGTTTTCCAAAAAATTTTTCAAGCGCTCCACAAAATTTTAACAATTCAAAAAATAGTGCTGTCCTCGAGCCGAGGACAGGCCAATTTTCAAAGACTTGAGGCCAATGCCAAGGACTTCAAATGTGTTCTCGAGGACTCCACCTATGGTTATAGACATTAGTGTAGCAATAAATCTATGAATAATTAAGGCCTGCAAGCCTACCGCAATTCACTTAGCCTAAACAATAATTGTACAGTTAAGTGTCGTGAAACTTGGGTAGGCCTGCTTCTTGTCAAAACTATTTTCGTAACTGGTTGCCAGTAGGCCTATCTTTTTTCATAGAGGGAGGTACCATTTCAAAAAAATATTCTACTTAATCTGTGGGTAGGAGTGCAATTGATTTGTAGAAACAATACAATATGAAACACACTTTACTTCAGCATATTTTAGGAAAAAATAGCTGGCATTGGTAGCTACAAAACGAACAATTCAGAATTGGTTAGTTATTTAGGCCTAAGAGTAAGTTTTTGGCCAAATTTTTTAGGCCTACTTCAAATGTAGAAACAGGTAACACAGGGATCTCAGTCTTGAGTCCAAAAGCCTATAAACTTGCACTAAGTCTGCTTATGTTATTTCAAATTGCAGATTCTTCCTTTTAAGCGTCTTATTTTCGACCACTTATACCTAACCTATTTTACTGAAAGTGATACGACTCGCCCATGCATTAGGCTATACTAGGCAGACAGTACCGGTATGCATAAGCTGCCGATATTGGCCTATCGTTTGCCTCCCCAAAAAACTATACCAGTACTGCCTTCAATCACCAAAATGATATTGTTTACACGTACTTGATCTGATAGTACTCGCCAGCAATATGACCGATCGCGCAAGTTGTTTTCTGCTTTTATATTCGCTTTTTTTCTGGACACTTTCTCGCTCTTATGGCAAAACCCAGCCAAACTGAACACCCGCAAAAAAAGTAGAGGCTCACTGTCGTCATAATCACCAAGACAATGGAACACTAAATTAGCGATTTTTCGAAAACGAAAGAGTTTTTAGAGTCATGCTTGTGTTGCTGGGTTCAAAAGTAATTAACGCTATTTTTAAAACAGTTTTTCAACGCCATTATAGCCCGCCTTTAAATATAATTTATTTTTTAGTTTAAACCGTGTACAAAATGTTCGTTTTTGTTTCCTTGTTGTTTTACCTGTTGTTGTTTTACCGGCTTTTTGATTGTTTGCGTGTAACTGCAATCATTGTCTTGATTATCCAATTGTTATTCGGGTAAATAGCGTTAAAAAATTTGTTCTTAATAGTGTTAAAAAAATCTTACCATATACAGTGTTGCCAAAATTGCTTCTTCAGATTATTACTTAGTTTTATTTCTGTCAATCCAAAATACAAGAATTTAATTCAGTCTTTTTTTAATGTTATTGCTGTCTAAGAATATGACTTCAAACTAAATTATGACTGACTTGCCTTCTTTGATAGAAAACAAGTTGAGCTTTTAACAATGTTCAATTTCTAAGTAATTCAATTTTTTAATCAAGCAAAAGTCAGCTTTGTTTTTGTGTGTGTGTGTTTGTGTATTTTTTTCCTAAATATTTACAGCAAAGCTGGCAGCGCAGTTATTGCTACCTGTTACATTGTTAATGATATTTTGAGTTTTTTATTTTCAATGAAGTTTATGCCTGTAACTGTTAAGTATTGCTAATAGGTGCAGTTGACCTAGATGACCGCATGGTCTTATCACTGTTTTCTGCCTGCGTACTTTTAAGCGTATGGTGAAATGAACTTGACTTGACTTGATAGTCGGCTGGTGTGAGCATGGCAGTCTCCATCTCTATTGCAAATATTATATAATCGTTATGGTCTTATTTTTGTAATGTTATAACGTGAGTTTACGTTTTCTTGCGCCTCTTTTTTGGTGTCAACATCGTAACTAGCCATTCAAAAGACAGCACGCTATATGTTTTGTGTAAGAGCATGTTGGAAGATCTTCTCAAGGCTATGATGGAACTCATGGTGGATTTGGTTAGGGTGAGCGCAACAGAGATTGTGAAAGGTGCAGAAAGAAGTTATGAAGAAAGTGGTGAGAAGATTGGCCGAAGTTTCAAACAATATACTGGAGAGAAATAAAATGCTAGAGAGTTGAAGAAAGAATGATCTGATTCAGGCGCGTAGCCAGAAATTCACTATGGGGGGTATTTTGGGGGTCTTGGGTCGAAGCACCCAGCCCTCGAAATTTTTGCATTTTTTTGCAAAAATAACTTCATTTTAGAGCTATTTTGATAAAAAAATGCTTTTAATACGTGGCATTGAAATTGGCGGAGCAAACATTATAAAACTGGTTGCATAAATGGGCTATTTGGGAGGTGGCTAATTGCAAAATTTTAAGTCTGGTAGGCCTACTTAGAAGCTGGTAAATTATAAAATCGTATAGTTCAATAAAACTCACATGGAGTAATCTATTTTGTCCACAGCTTATAGAGAAAAATAATTGGGGGGGGGCTAATGAAAAGAGATTTGAGAGGAATGATTGGTAATTAACTAATACTGAATAGCCCACCCCCTCCCCATTCCTAATTAAGTTTATAGTATATTAGTTGATGACACCTATATTAAGCATTTTTACTCCAGCGATCAAATTTGATTGCTTATTTTTGGCCATTTTTCAAAGTTTTTGCGAATTTGTGAGTTTTATTTTTGACAAGTTAGCTCCCTCTCCCTAAATATATGTTTCAAAAGATGTTTTAAATCAGTATTTTAATCCATACCAGTGCAGAAAACAGTCTCAAAAGAGCTAAAAGCGTGGTATTTGTCTTATTCTGCATTTTGGTCGACATGCCAATGGAAGGGCTATAGCCATAGGTGGGCAAGTTAATGCAAAACGTTAGCTTCGTTAACCACTAGTCCGTTAACAAACTTCACTCCTCCGTTAACGTAATCCGTTATTTTCAGCTTTAATTAACGGAAGTTAATAAAGTCCGTTAATCCGTTAACATTTTGCGTGTAATTTACATTTCTTTTTATTCACTCGCTTCTAGAACACGTATTGACGTTGTTGAGCTGATTGTAAGGAAATATTTATTGCTATGGTGGTCTTTTTGTGTACTGGAAGTTACATTTTACCGTCTAATCTAATTTCAAGATAAAAACAAGTTCAAATGCACAACGAAGCTGCGATCGGAAAATCTTAGGAAATTGTGAACAGCGATAATTAATAGACCTATGAAGCTGCAGATTATTATTTGCCACAAAAAAGAGCTCCTTTCTTCGCTTTCTTCTATAAAACTCGTGCTTATATGCTACAAGTGTTACCAGTGCAAACTGGTTTGTACCGGTCCGATGAATGAATGGTGCAAGATATTAACGATAAAAACCTTAACGGAAGTTAACAGAACTTAACGGAAGTTACTTTAGTCCGTTAACAGAACTTAACGGAAGTTAATTTAGTCCGTTAAGATGAAAAAAGTTTTAAACGAATTAACGAGTTAATGAAAAAGTTAGCTTCGTTATTAACGGATTAACGATTAACGGACTTGTGCCAACCTATGGCTATTGCCTACCCTCCCGACCCCCCGGCTGCGCTACTGAACTGATTCCAATTTTTAGAGGAAAAAGAGATGTAAGATCGTTTGGAAATTACAGACGCTTAAACTGTTAGAGCATCATATGAAAGTGATTAAAAGAATTTTTGAAAGAAGGCTACGGAAAGTTGTGAAACTGGATGAAATGCAGATGAGTTTCTTACCATAGAAAGAGTTACTTCGGACGCTTTCTTCATAATGAGACAGTTGGTGGAAAAATATGAGGTGGCCGGAAGAAATCTATATATGGTATTTGAGGATCTTGAGAAATCCTTTGATCGCGTTCCAAGAGAGGAGGTTTGGTGGTCGCAGAGAAAAAAGAGGAGCTGGAAAGAGAAATATAAGCGATTATAGAAATGTAAACAAATATTGAAACATCTGTGAAGACGGAATGCACCAGATCGGAACCATTTGATGTAAAAGCTGGAGTCCATCAAGGATCGATACTAAGTCCTTCTGTTTGTGTTGGTGATGGATGAAGTGACTAAAGACATCAGAGAAGGAGTTGTAAAGGAAATGCTGTATGCGGATGATTTTGTGCTAGTCGGTGATAATTGGAAAGATGTGAAATCTCGATAAACTCGAAGAAAGAAAGGATTTCAAGAAAATTCAAAATAAATGTAAATAAGACAAAGGCTTTTGTATACAAACAGAAACTTTGTCCGAATGCAAATTCGAAAGTATTCTTGCTCAGTGTATGTGGCAAAGGAATGGAAAAGAACTCTATGCAGTGTACAAAATGACAACACTGGGTGTATAAGAGGTGTTCTGGAGTTCATGGAAGTTTTCCAGAGAAAGATTTTACTTGCAAAAAATGCATTCCCGGTGTTAGGATAGCCGTGTCTTCCTTTTTTTTCTAGCCCTACGCTAGTTTACGAGTTTGATGGGTTCTATCTTTTTTGTAGGGTTTAATTGACGCTACCGGATATGCGGAATCAATTATTGCATTGTAATTGTTTTCGAGTGGCAACTCTACTAACGTGGTGTGGAATTTGCTGCTAGGCTAGTTTTGAGCTCTTGACTGTTTCTTACTTTTTAGATTAGTTAGGGGTTAGCTGTGGCTTTAATGCTAGTTAAGGAGAGTTTTTATGCTTCTTTTATGGTCAGTGAGCTTACCTGTATGTACTGTTAGTTTGCAGCGAGGCAGGCGTGCGTTCTAGTTAGGGCGTTAGAACATTTCTGACTGGATTATTTTTTTCCTGGTGTTTTTTTCCTACTTTCGGTAAGTCGCTACCAGTATTTTTTGCGACTGTATTTTGTTATTGTAGGACGCTAGCCGACTAGTTCGTATCAATAACACAACAACACTCACTTACATAGCTGCGCATCCAATACCTAGTTAGGCCTAGTTAATGGGCACCTAGGTTGTGAATGTGTATTCTGTTTTGTGTTCTGGATTGCGCTTGGAATGCAAATCTGCGATTGCGGCACAGGCTGCAACTATTTCAAATAGAATCTGATTATGTTAATTTGCTGTTCAATCGACTTTGATACAAGTCTACCCTTCACCCGCTGCAAAAAAAAACAGTTTTTGCAAAAAATGCATTTTACTTGCAAAAAATACAACCCTATCCCCTCAAAAATTTCCTCTTCCTGGCTACGCCTATAAGTTGATGGGACAAAAACAGGAAGACCGAAAAAGAAATGGAAAGAAATTTTAGAATGTGACATGATTGCCAGTGGTTTTCAAAGGTTGGATGCACAAGATCTTGAAAGACGGCGACTAGGCTGTAACAACCGGCTAACCCCTGCATGCGGGGAACATCTGCTGGGCTCCAGGAATAAAAGGAAGCACATTTCTGGAGCAAAATGATGATGATTTTGATGATAATACTGGTTAGAGATATTAGCCGAAACGTCTCTCAGCAATAGAATATGTTAAAAATACTCTAGGCTGTAATTTTTTTGATATGATAAAATTTAAAAACCGATATGTGGTAAAGTATAGATTTGTCTATTAACAACCACATTCTTGCAAACCCTCTTATCAAAATTTAGATGCTATTTTAAAGTCACATATCAAGCTTTCAAGCTCACTAAAGTTGGATACTGTCGCGAAGTTTTGTATATCGCTTGCGATATCACATTCTAGTTACATCAAATACGCTTTCTTTAGAATCAGTAAATTTTGGGTTGAGACTTGAGGCTGGATGTTCTTAACGCTTTACGAACTTTCAGCATCAGTTGTTCTTAGCTCTATAGGAGAATAAAATCATACTAATTTATTGCCTAAATAAAAATGTTTTTGGTATTAATCAGAATACGTAAATATTGTTAAACAAATCAACAATAACTATATGAAATAGGCCATGAAAAATAAGCTGATACTAGAAATATATGTTTAAAATACGCTGCCAAGAAAAATATGCAGTACTGTCTCTGCCCTCGAGTACCCAAGTTCGTTGATGTCCATCCTAGTTCGGGCCCCGGTTCTCCCTGGTCTACATTATGTCGCAGTCAAATTATTTTTGATTTTCCTGGGTCCGTTCATTCTTCTGGTTTCGGCCCCGGCTCCCAGGCTTCCGCTTCTACTACAAATGTTGGTTTATGTCCATATGTGAATGCTCTCCGTTAATAGCAAGTTCTTAATGGTTGCACTGTTAACTGAGCACCGGCCTTTTTAGCTCGAAGTTGTTCAATCATAGCAATTCTGTTCATGCCTTTGAACCCTTTGGGTTAAGCTTGGATTCTTCTTCGTTACCCATGGACTCTTTGCATAGCAATGCAACCTCTTGTGGTCCTTCCACCATGGGGTCCTAGCAACCTTTTGATGCTGTCAAATTGTGTTGAAGTTTTTAATTATATTACAACAAGATCGTTTAATTTGGTTTCATTCGAACCTCCGTGCGTCATTCCTAATATGCACACTAAAAATTCTGCAGAGGTTGCCTGGAAGACGCGCCGTTTTCCTTTTTTTGATCATCTTTTTTGTTGCACGTTTTTCTGTTTATCTGGCACCACGAAGTTGAGTTTTAATTTCGGACAGTAGCGTCAAGAGGTTTTTATTTTTGCTGTTATATTCAAGTCTTTTCGTTTTGTGTTTTCCGCCCAGCCAGTTTTACGCCCTTTTAGGATTAAGTATTTGTCATCTGTTAATGCAGAACAAGTTTCTTTTGTTTTGAATCTTTTTTGTTAGCCTCTTGGGCTCAACAACCAGACAGTGAAGACCTAGGCGGTCCGCCTAGACACAGCTATATCAATCTATAATAGAGGTCTTGTTCTTTCCTCTTATGCTGTGGAGCGTTTGGGTCTTTGATGCATCAGCCATGCTATGCCTATCTGTTGTTCTATCTTCTTTCTATGACATTTTCACTCTATCTTTTCTTTTTAATTGCTGTATACAAATTTAAATTCCATTGCTGTATGCACTAATTGCACTTTCTTTTTACGAACCATGCGTCATTGACACTTTTAAGCTTTGAGCTATACTACGTTAAGTATTGAAGAATCTGAGTTGATATCTTGTTTGTTATATGCAGTGTTGGGCAAGTTAATGAGAAACGTTAACTTCGTTAAGAGTTAATTCGCTAAAAATTTTCAAGCAATTTTTAACTCACTTAAAGTTAAGTAGTTAACTGAAAAACAAAAGCAACGCAAGTTACAGTTAGAAGTTAAATCGTTAATTTAAAAAAAAATTCAATATTAACCTGCAGTTGATGCCCAGTAAAATGATTCCATTTCCATACGAGATAAAAATTATTTTTTATGATTTCTGTTACCAGTAACGTACACAGGATTTTGAAAGGGGGGGGCAGGAACTTTAGAAAATTTGAGAAAAACAAAGATCAGAATTAAAACATGCTCCACCCAAAATCAGTCCGATTTTTTACCCAAAATTAGGTGAAGAGCAAAAAGATTTTTGCCCAAAATTGGGTGAAGAGCAACAAACAAGGTCTTCACTCAAATTTAGTCTCATTATTTGCCCAAAGTTGGGTGCAGGCCCAAAACAAACGTCTTCGCCAACTCTTTGTGCGCTCAAAGCTTCTGCCCAACTTACAAAAGGGGGGCCATGCTGCAATTTTGCATACTGTCTATACTAATTATACTATCCTGGCGACCCAAAGGAGGGGGGAGACATGGCCTAATGCCCCCCACTAAATACGCCCCTGTCTGTTACTACGGTATTTACAATTCTAATAAAGATAGTCACAGTGGAAGTCTTTCTTTATTTTCTATTATTATGGCATTAGAACGCATGGTGTAGCCTAGAAATTTAACGGATTAACGTAAACATGAAAGTAATTTAACGAAAGTTATAGTTAATAAGTTAACTCATAACTCACAAAAGCTTTTTAACTTGGTAATGAAAAACTTAACTTCGTTATTAACGAATTAATAAGTTTATGCCCAACACTGGTAATATGCTTTATTGGTACATGGCAACGGAGGTTACATAACCCCTACTTCACTGTATTTATTTTGTGTTTTAGTTTTTGTGATTGTGAACTACAGATTTGAACACCGCTGAGGCTTAGTGTAAATGGCCATAAGGATGCTCATTTCGAGGGAGTGTTGCGTCATTTTGTGTACGTTCATTTCATTTGATTCATCCAGATTCGAACCCAGATTTGTTTATTTTCATAAACGTTACTTTTCTTGAAACCATTACCAAACTTTGGCCCACATGACAGAAATTTTCTCGCTCGCATTAACAACGAGAATTTTTAGGAGCCGTTACCGAACGAAATACTCGCTGAAAGCAAGAGGTTATTTTTGCAAGTGCATCTGAAGCTCTGCGAGCTGGGTAACGCCATTTTCGCTCGCTAAGTTGCTTAGATCGATTGCGAGATATAACTCGAGTAAAAAAAAACGGCACATTTTCCTCGCCAACTTAACAAAGGTTTTGAAGCACTCTTCAAGCGTACGAGAAATCCTTTTTGGGTCAGAAATTTAAAGGCAAGATGTTGAAAACTAAAGCGAATTATTGCTTAAAATTACTTAACATGGTCTCCAGCATGTATGCTATTAAACTGCTTAGAAGAAAGCGATTGCATTGAGAACCGTTTGCTGTATCGACTGATAAAGAAATAGAAAGTAGCGCCAGTTGACAAAAATTGCAATGCACTCTCTTTTTATAAGAACAATTTTTTAAGAACATGAAATTCACATAGGTGGGCACAAGTCCGTTAATCGTTAATCCGTTAATAACGAAGCTAACTTTTTCATTAACTCGTTAATCCGTCAAAAAGTTTTTTCGTGTTAACGGACTAAATTAACTTCCGTTAAGTTCTGTTAACTTCCGTTAAGGTTTTTATCGTTAATATCTTGCACCATTCATTCATCGTACCGGTACAAATCAGTTTGCACTAGTAACACTTGTTGCGTCTTAGCACAAGTTTTATAGAAGAAAGCGATGAAAGAAACTCGTTTTTGTGGCAAATAATAAGCTGCAGCCTCATAGGTCTATTAATTATCGCTGTTCTCAATTTCCTAAGATTTTCCAATCGCTGCTTCGTTAGTGCATTTGAACTTACTTTTATCTTGAAATTAGATTAAAGGCGGTGAATCATTCAGCCAATTCCGGTGGTTTAGAATAGCTAAAATTGAACTATAATTTTTGATATTTTTTGTTTTAATTTTGATGCTGCAATTGCAAAGATATTCAACAAATACAAAAAGATATCCCCCGACAAAAAATTTTTGGAAACTCTGAATTTTGTTCTTCCCGCCTAAACCACAATAGGCCTAATAGTTTACAGAACTGTGGTTTAGGCGGGAAAAACAAAACTCAGAATTTCCAAAAACTTTTTGTCGGGGGATATCTTTTTGTATTTGTTGAGTATCTTTTTATTAACTTCCGTTAATTAAAGCTAAAAATAACGGATAAACGCTAACGGAAGTGTGGAGCTTGTTAGCGGACTAGTGATTAACGAAGCTAACGTTTTGCATTAACTTGCCCATCTATGGAAATTCATTTTTGCTTAAAATTTAAGAGCAAATTAAAAACAATGTTAGCCTCGGCAGCAAAATAAACCAAAAGCAAACGAAAAAAAAATTTTCAAATTAAAAAGAAACTAAATTTTGTGCTGATTCAAAACTGTAAAGTTTTAGTGGTTTTCTTCTGTTTGCAAGCAAAATTACAACTATACCAAGAGCGCTGTTTAAGAATATTTTTTGGCAGTCGTTCAAAAAAAGCTTGCTTTTTTTAAGTTGAACGACCGCCAATGAAATTTTACGATGCTGCAAAAGCAGGAAAAAAGCCTTTACTCACGCCGACAGAGTATTAGAAATTAAACACTGTTGCAAACATGGTCGCTAAAATTGATATCGATGCTCTCAAAATTTTAGAAAAAATCAAGAACAAATTAGGTTGGAAATCGGCAAAAAATTAAAAACAGTCAGTCTCGACTCAAGACTTACTGGTTCTAAAAAAGAAGAGTGTACTTCGACTTGTTTACTTTTGAAAAATTTTGAAACCTGTTGTAGCTGTTAACATAACTACCAACAACCTTAAGAGCGCTTCACAACATTTAACAAATTGTGGTACGGTAAAAGTTGTTCTTTTTTTTCATTAATCCAAAAATAGTTAAACTCTGTCGTTCAAAAACTAATTATTATCTCTTTTTTTCACTACTGTGAGGTAGCACTTCCTCACCTATCTGTTTTCCCATTAGGCTAGTGTTTCATCAGCATCTGAATTCACACATAGCTTATCCTGGCAGCCCACCCGAACCTTCAAACCACACACGAGGGCAATTTCTGCACTTGCCATCGTACCCTCTTCTCAGATTACTCTGATCAAAGTCTGACAACAAGGTCACCAGAAAGAGAATTCTCGACCAGTAACACACTTGCACTCCACTTAGCTCAACCGCACTGCGCTGGCATCACTAAGCATAGACACCATATAGGACATCACGTTAGTAATTTACCACAATAGTACTCTACAGAGGTGGAGTCCTCGAGGACGTCCTTGGCCTCAAGGACACATTTTGAAGTCCTTGGCCTTGGCCTCGAAGCCTCAAGTCCTTGGCCTCGAAGCCTTAGGTCCTCGGCTCGAGGACAGCACTATTTTTGAACCGTTGAAATTTTGTTGGAAAACGCCAGAAACCTCGCGGAAAGTTTGTAAAAACCTTTTTTATTTTGTGCAATTGGAGCATAGGCTTAGCCAAGCGGGCCTCCTCCAATTGAAATTTCACCACTGACAAAAATGTGACAAAAAAGCCTATTGTTTCTTCAGTTTCAGTTTCTTTTTAGCGTTTTTCGTTTACACCAGTAGCGAACAACAATATTGAAGACCAGGGGCCCCAGGACCCCCTGAAATCAATTTTTGCCAGACAATTTAAACGTAAACCTGGAAAAAATGGATAGTTTTCGTCCTAAAAGTTGCTATCTCAGGATCACATCTAGTCTTTTTATGAACGTAATGCATTAACCAAGGCCGGATTTACCACAATATGGCGCAGTACCAGCTAAGGGCCCTGCGCTCAAATCTTAAGACTTTTTATAGTCTTCACCAACATTTGGCAGAAAGATGTTGCGAAAATCTCCAAAGTTCCTGGGGCCCAGCGCGATGGAAATCCGGATCGGCAATAACATAGCCAGTAGCGTAGCCGTGGGCGGGGGGGGGGGGGGGGCTATAGCCCCCCATTGGCCTGTCAACCAAAATGCAGAATAAGAGAAACACCACATTTTTAGCTCTTCTGAGACTGTCTTTTGCGCTGGAATTGACTAAAAAGTGATTTAAAGCATTTTTTGAAACATACATTCAGAGGGGGGGCAATTCGTCAAAACTTATAGTCACCAATTAATAAAAACTTTAAAAAATGCCCAAAAATAAGCAATCAAATTTGATCGCTAGTGTAAAAACGCCAAACAAAGGTTTTATCAACAAATATATTATAAACTCAGGAATAAAGGAGGGGGGGCTACTCAGTGTTAGTTAATTGCCAATCACTTCTTTCAAATATCTTTCCATAGGCCCCCCCCGATTATTTTTCTTTATACAATACTGACAAAATAGATTACTCCGTGTGAGTTTTATTGAATAATAGGATTTTATGATTTACCAGCATGTAAACAAGAGAACTGCAATGTTATCATTAGCCACTTCCCACATAGCCCGATAATCCAACCAGTCAAATCATGTTGCGCTGGCAATTTCTATGCCACGTTTTAAAAGCATTATTTTTTATTAAAATAGCTCTAAAATTAAGTTATATTTGCAAAAAAATGCAAAATTTGCGAGCGCTGGGGGCTCAGCCCCCAAACCCCCGTGCCTCCGGCGGCTGGGGGCTTTGCCCCCAGACCCCCTAAACAGCCCCTCATTGCGAATTTCTGGCTACGCACCTGACACATGGTTAGTAAGCAAAACTACCCATCTATGGTACTATTTTTCAATAACAATTCATTAATTACCTCCACCTCGACAGTTTTTACGCACGAAATACTTTAAAAAAAAAATTAGCCAAGGAAAATGCTGATTGAACAAATCGTTGAACTTCAGTAGAGGGAGCCTGGGCCCCCTGGCTTAACATGCACTTCTATAACTGGTTATTTTCATGACAAAACAAAAATCTCGAAGGAAAATCTTCAATTGGATTTTCATTTACTGCTAAAATGTTGCACGAGTCAATGCACCTTACTTCCTCCTACCTAGAGCAAATCACGTACAATTAAACTTTAATACCAAAATGCAAGATGTTAAACGTGTTTTGAACTTAAATTGCCACTAGAAGGGGGATTAAACAATTTAATTTTTTAATTGATTTTCAAATGTCCAAAATCTAGTACTTTCAAAATGGTTCTAAACATATGCCAAGTGTGATTCAATGGCATTAAAATAGCTTTTTTTTCCAAAAAATTACAAAAAATTGCCCACCAGCTGGGGGCCTCGTCCCCAGACCCCCGTCTGTGATACGTTTGAGTTACACTGGCTTTCTCAAAACGTCTCCAAAGTTACGTAGTTGCACTTTTCAACTATATTAGTTGAGGTCTTCTCCCTTTGCAAAATCCTGGTTAAGTGAAAAACAGGCAAATTTTTGATGATGTCATTGCATGTAATTTGCGGTTTAAGCCTCCCCAATCAAAAATTCTGGCTACGCCTATAAATTGGAGATTGCCTGAAATACTTTTTTGAAGACCTTTTTTTTGGAAAACACTTTCGGCTGTGTCCTTGGTCCTTGGCCTTGGCCTCGAGCATTCCTGTCCTTGGCCTCAATAGGGTCTGTCCTCGGAAAGGCTGTCCTTGGCCTCGGATTTTTTTTGTGTCCTTGGCCTTGGCCTCGAGCCGTGTGTCCTCGACTCCACCTCTAGTACTCTATATGCATATTTCAAACTTGTTTGTTATCGTCAGGCGTACATAACTGTAAATGCCTACTACAAGTTTTGAACCCCAAACGCCAGAATTAATCTACTTGCCAGTAAAGCAAATTGCTTTATACAACGCCAGTCAACACCCATACGAATAAATTTTCATTTAATCGTATGTGCTTTGAAAATTCAGAAGTTACACAACAGATTTAAAACTTAAACTTTTTTTTCACTACTGTGAGGTAGCACTTCCTCACCTATCTGCTATCCCATTAGGCTAGTGTTTTATCAGAATCTGAATTAACACATAGCCAGAGGTGGGCAGTGCCAGTAACTATAGTTACTATAGTAACTTGTTACTGTAGCTAGGTACTTTTTTAGTAACTGTAACTTAGTTACTTTTCCAAAAAAATAACGAAAGTGGGAACTAGTTACTATTCGGAGACATTAAAAAGTTATTAGTTACAGTTACTTTTAGTTTTGGTACTGTTAAAAAAGATTCTTTAATTGTTAGATTTTGGTTGAATGAAACACTTCTATGTAATTCCTGTTGGTGCTACGGATTACGGATTTTTTATTGTGCACTAACGTGGCAACCCTAGCCATGCTGTGAGAAGATATTAGAACTTTTTAAATTAAAGACCTCCTTTTAACAATTCAGTAAGTTACGATATATCAAATAATAATAATAATAAGGATAGAAGGGTTTTTATCATCAGTACCAGCGAAAAAGATAAATGATAATTCCTTTGCTGATGGAGCGCTAAAAAAACTGTTCGTCCAGTACAATACTTCTTTGCCCTCGGGTGCTGCAATTGAAAGGCTTTTCAGCATGGGCAAGGACATTTTGAAACCCAAACGTTCTGCTCTCAGCGATGAACATTTTGAGATGCTGCTTGCTTTTTTGAAAGGCAATTAAATTAAAGTGCGTCGATGTGTTACGTTGTGTATTTTTGTTACAACAGCAACAATAGCCATAAGCAGCTTGTGCAGAGGTACCACATGAAAATTAGAAAATGAATGAAGAAAGAAATCTGTTAATACCGGTGTCAAAGTACAAAATCAGCATTTTCGGTACTTAACTCATACCAGTAACTAAATGGGAGCTTGCTGAAAAGCAATCTCAGTGAACGATCGACGCATGTTGAACAATGAGATTCTCAAAACATAAGTTTCGCTTTCCCGTTGAATGATTAATTAGAAACATTTTCGAGGAAAAGAGGGTTTGGAATTTCAAACATTGTCAACATATATTTAATTGACAACATAGAGACTGATTATATCGAAAAAAACCTCCGATCCAAGTCTACGCCGTTGGAACTATGTGAAAATATTGTCTCTCAAACAACTGCTGATATCAAAAAACTAACGCCCAAGCTTGAGCCTTTTAAAAAATTGATTTTTGGTTTACCATTTGGGGTCTCCATTTGTCTCTTAAACATTTGTTTCTTAAACAACTGTTGATATCAAAAAACTTACGCCCTAGCTTGCAGAGGTGGAGTCCTCGAGGACACATTTTCAAGTCCTTTGGCCTCGAAGGTCAAGTCCTTGGCCTTGGCCTCTAAGCCTCAAGTCCTCGAAAACTGCCCTGTCCTCGGCTTGAGGACAGCACTATTTTTTGAATGGTTAAAATTTTGTAGATCGGCTGAAAAATTTCATTCTATACCGTTTTTTCGGAGATTGCCCGAAAAAAAATTTGAAGACCTTGAAAAAAAATTTTATGGACCTTTTTTTTTGGAGAGCACTTGCGTTTGTGTCCTTGGTACTTGGCCTTGGCCTCGAGCATTCCTGTCCTTGGCCTCGAAAATGTCTGTCTTCGTAAAAGCTGTCCTTGGCCTTGGCCTCGGATTTTTTTTTCGTCCTTGGCCTTGGCCTCGAGCCTCGTGTCCTCGACTCTACCTCTGCTAGCTTGACCCTTTCTAAAAATTGATTTTGAGGGTACCATTTGGGGTCTCCTGGGGGTGGTACCTGCAAACTATGTCAAAATATTTGTCAGTTAAATATCTAGTGATATCAAAAAAATTGGCACCTAAGATTAAGCTGTTAAAAAAATTGATTTTTGAGTGGGTTTATATGGGAGATCTCCGGGGGGTGAGGGTAGCCCCAAACTACGTCAAAATATTTGTCTGTAGAATATCTACTGTTATCAGAAAACACTGGCACTCAAAGTTAAGCCGCTCAAAAAATTGATTTTTGGCGGTCCATTATAGGGGGGGTTCCCGTAGGGGGGGCACTCTCGAACTATGTCGAAATATTTTTCTGTTAAGGGTCTATTGACATCAAAAAAAAACTGGTACGCTAGCTTGAGCCGTTCCAAAAATAGATTTTTGGGGGTCAATTAGGAGAATCCCGAGGGGATGTACCCCCAAACTATGTCAAAGTTTTGGTCTCTTAAATATCTACTGACATCAAACAACACTGGCACCCGAAATTAGGCCGTTCCAAAAATTGAGTTTTGGGGAGTCCGTTTTGAGAAGGTCCCCGGGGGGTGGTACCCCCAAACTATGTCAAAATTTTGGTCTCTTAAATATCTACTGACATCAAACAACACTGGCACTCGAAATTAAGCCGTTCAAAAAATTGATTTTTGGAGGTATCCTTGGGGGTGGCACCCTGAACTACGTCAAAATATTTGTTTGTTAAGCATCTGTTGATGTCAAAAAAAACCAGCTCGTTAGCTTGAGTTGTTCCAAAAACTGATGAGGGTCTGTTTGGGGGGGTCCCCTAGAGGGTGGTACTCCCAAATTAAATTATATCAAAATATTTGTTTCTTAAATACTCCTGATATCAAAAAAAACTAGCACCCTAGCTTAAGCCGTTAAAAAAATTGATTGTTTGGGGCCCCATTTCGGGGGTTCCTGGGGGAATCGCCACAAAAAATTTTTGGAGAAAAAATTGCGTTTGCAGCTCAACTTTACACAAAAATTAGATTTCGATGTTTTGCGGTTTAGAAGAAGAGCGTACAAAATTTAGGAAGAAAAAAAAGGAAAAAAAAACGGAAAAAATGGAAAGAAAAGAAAAAAAAGGAAAAAACCAGAAAAAAGAAGGAAAAAACCTCATTGCGGCCAAAAGTGGGTAGTTTGGGATGAAAGGGTATCATAAGACATACAACCGTGTGAAAAATTTTTTGCCGTATTTAAGCCGTTTTTGAATGAGAACGCTTTTTACGTCAGACTTGCGGGGCGGTTTTTGGGTCCTAAAACCAGTCACGTGATCTTTTGCCTCAAAATTTGGTACAAGGATGCAACTCATTAATCTCAAACTGCTGTCAAAATTTCATGCAGCTAGATCTAACCGTTCTCGAGTTATAAGCAAAAGTTTGAAACTTTCCACTATAGTCGGAAAATGGCCGAGTAAAAACAAAGGAACACACAACGCGAGCGTCGGTCGTTCCGTTTAAGTTCATTAAAAGTAACTGTAACTCTAACTAATTACTTTTTTAAAATGGTAACTGTAACTTAGTTACTTTTTTGCCATGTAACTGTAACTCAGTTACTTTTACAAAGTAACTTGCCCACCGCTGCACATAGCCTGGCAAGTAGATTAATTCTGGCGTTTGGGGTTCAAAACTTGTAGTAGGCGTTTACACAGTTATGTACGCCTGACGATAACAAACAAGTTTCAAATATGCATATAGCGTACTATTGTGGTAAATTGCTAATGTAATGTCATATATGGTGTCCATGCTTTGTGATGCCAGCGCAATGCGGTTGAGCTAAGTGGAGTGCAAGTGTGATACTGGTCGAGAATTCTCTTTCTGGTGACCTTGTTGTCAGACTTCGATCAGAGTAATCTGAGAAAAGGGTACGATGGCAAGTGCAGAAATTGCCCTCGTGTGTGGTTTGAAGGTTCGGGTGGGCTGCCAGGATAGGCTATGTGTTTATTCAGATGCTGATGAAACACTAGCCTAATGGGAAAGCAGATAGGTGAGGAAGTGCTACCTCACAGTAGTAAGAAAAAGTTTAAGTTTTGAATCTGCTATGTAACTTCTTATTATCAATGGATGATTTCGCAAGCTTAGAATATTAGCGAATGGCCCATAATATCTTTTTCCATAGCAATTGCAGTACAAACCGTCATAATGGTCATACAGACACAGTACGCTTGAACGCATTATGTTGAAGTAGAAATGCATCTGACGTCACAATGCGCGGATGTATTTTAGTATTACGTGCAAGCGCAACATCTCGCAAAGAAATTCGAGCGAGAATGTTTAACGCAAGTTAGGCGAGACGCTTGGGAAACAGCATTTTGTCTACAAAGTTTTTTGCTCGTAAAGCCTTTTAGCGAGCGAAAATGGCGTTTGCGAGCTCGCTAACGTGTTCTGTCATGTGGACCTTGTACATTTTAATTGGCCGAAAGTACATGCTTCAGTCTCAGCTAATTTTTGCATTCTTGAAATCCAGTTGGTTACAAAATACTTGTATATTCTTTTATCGTGTAAAATTGTTGATCGAAATAATCTGCTCTTTAAACGCGTTTTGGCAGAATTTGTTTGTTTTGAACATTGTATGCAAATATGTAGCTCATTTAAGCTGAAAGTTTGCGACGCCAAATCTTTCATGATTTAGTGTCGTCGAGAAAAGCAATTTAGTGTAGTTCTTTACGAGAGAAGCAGGCGAAGACCCAATTGTAAAGTGTGAGTTAGCTGTCCTATTTTTGTGAACTAAAAAATTGTCTTTCCCAGAGCATTTATACAGTAGCTCAGTTACTGTAGAGCCTTTATTGCTCGGCGATTTCAGAGCCGTTATAGTTGCTCTTTTAATCTGCCTATTTGGTATCCCCCTTCGCAGTGAGGTTGGTACTAAATAGAGAGACTAATCGAGTTTGCAATGCTACTGGCTAGTTTCGTGCTTACTGGCCGCTTTCTCTCTCTTCGTGAGTGATTTGGTGTCCTAAGTTTCGATTTCAAGACCAGATATATTCAATCGGATATAGCATCTACATCCGGATACTCATCAAAACCGCTACGAAATTGGATCGCCTGTTTTGGATTGCTTTCAAATTTATTGGATTGGATTTGAATCGGCTATCAACAAGCATGTTCGATTTGCAAATAACACGAAATCAAATCAAATCTTTCATTATACTCGCTGTAATACGCCGAAGCGTGTAACGAGTTTGCGGGGCCCAGCTCTGCGTCATTGCGCCCGGGCAACACAGCTCCTTTCGAAGAAATGTTACAACGGTGGCGAGCCGTTGGCAACACTGTGTCCGATTTGCCGGCCCGAAAATTGAACCTCAGACCTCCCGCTCCAGAGACGAACGCGTTACCGCTCGACCAAACACGCTGCTCAAATTGAATCGTTAACATTAAGACTAGATTAAATCATAAATAGATAGCAGAACAAATAAAAAAAGGAAGAGAAATAAACTAAAAGAAAAAAAAACTGCCAAATTTAGGGTAAATAAGCAATGGCCAATAGAAAGGTGGTCAATAGCGTGTTCAGAAACCGCAAATCATTTTATTTTATCAGTTTAGGTATATACCGAGATATAGACTAGGCCCACCGATTTAAAGTTGATCACTTTTTCACAAGTTTGGGCCTGGTGCCCCCAAAATTGGTATGTACAAAGCTTTTATCTATCTCTGTGTTATGTATAAAACTGGTTTTATTGAAAAAGTGAAAACTACTTGCGATAATAAAGATGAGGTACCTCAAACCTGGCTCTACTATTCCCTTTGTACGCGAAAATAAATTTAATCCGTTTGACTCCACCCATGCAATTGGCAATCCTGCTTCTCGATCTTTCGTGACATCAGAAAAAGATGATTTTGGAAACTTTGTTACAGAATAAGGAACGCGATGATCGATAATAATTAAACATCGCGTTGCTTACACCGCAAGAAATTGCAAAATTACAAAATTTCTCGCAGAATAAGCTACTCGATGTTTGATATTCTGCAAGAAATTTGGCAAAGCCATTCCTTTCTGATGTCACTAGTTTTCGAAACGTAGAGTTGTCAGAAGTATGGAATCAAACGGATTAATTCTATTTTTGCGGCTAAGGGAGATACTGGATCAAGGTTAGAGCACATCTTTACAATATTAAGTAGTTCTCGTTTTTCAATCAAAATTATTTCGTGCAATATCTCTTTAAGCTTTTTAAGTTTCGTTATTTCCAGGTAAATTAACAAAATTTGTCTACTGATTAGACCACTTTTTTCCTCTTTCCGGACTTGCTAGGCGCGCGGTCATGAGACCATCGCCATAGAAAATTTTATTGCATGACGTATTCGTCTATCTCTATGCTGTGTACAAAATTTCAGTATGCTATTTTGAGCCGTTTTTGAGTCAAAAACGATAGAATGAATTTGAAATACTGGTATGTTCGAAATCACCAAGTAAAAACAACAGCTTGCCCGTATCGCGATGCAAAGTTGTTGCAAACATGTTTTTTGAGAGACGTTTCGAAGGCGAAACGTCCCTCAAATAAAATGTTTGCAACAACTTTGGCTTTTTTATTCTGAGTGAAATTAAACAATAATGTGTTTAAACTGAATTGATAAACGCTTATCAGAATCAGAGAAAAAACTGAGTATGCGCTTTAAGTGCGTTTACACTAGTCGCGAAGCAACCAAAAATTGACGTCATCGACAACTTGAGAAAGGTTTCAACCGAGAGTAACTTCGCGAGTGATTGCTTAACTTCACTTAGACAAAATTGTTGGGGAGTGTTTGGCTTATTTTAAGCAAATGACACAAGCCACCACTCAAGATGGTTGTCAATGTTCGGTTTGTGTCCGATGTAAACGCACGTTTATTCTTAAGCTTAGGTTGAACACAGCTGGCCATCTGAGCTACTGCTGGTTTCATGCGATGATCAAGGTTGAGCTGTTTTAGTTTACATTACTGATCAAACGTTAAACATGCTTACAATCTCTGCAGTCGGGTTAGGTCGTTTGGTCACTGCAACTAATTTTTTCTCTTGATCGCTTATCAAATGAGTAAGCCTGCGCCTCATCAACCTAATGCCGTACTCCTTGCTGTTGGTGAAACTCGCAAAGTGTTTGTTTATCCAACGATCCTCCAAGTACTGCGTCACGTCCGCAGATTCCTTCCTTTGAGTATCCAAGAGTTTCAGCACGCTCTTTTCATGATGACGCATCGGCAAAAAGTTCTTTTTATCCATACCAATCCCCACAGAAGCAAAAAATTGTTTACTTTCGCCGCAACCCATTTTATGTTCTGAAAAGTCAACAGATTAGTTTAAACAAGTGAAGCGGAGTATTTTTTGAAACATTTGATTATGGTAACGTTTGCAAACAAAGCTTTAACCGGGCCGACAAGTATAGGCCCGAACCCGGCCAAAAAAATACGTTTGATCAAAATCTAAAAAATGTGTATCATATACTAGTATCAGACTGTTTTACAGCTTAAATTTGCTGCCGTCATGTAACAACTGTATCTTTAATGGTTTTACTTAAACCCTGTTAGTTTCAGTTGTACATAATATTGGTGTCCAGTAAGGGATGTGTTTTCTGATAGGCTTGCTTGCAAGCTCTAATTTAGTTATTCAAAACCTTTCTTCCAGTTATTAAATTGCATTTATATAAACTTCTTCATGTTACTACTTAATTCATTATTTGTTTCCTTTAGTATTCCAACAACATTTGTATTGATGCAATAAAAGAAGTGAAAATAATTCATAATGGTCACATAGCATTTATCCATTTCATTTGATATTTTTGTTGTTTTTGTTTTTTCTAGTCTGTGGTATATTGTTGCTATGTTTGCTCTTTGAACTGTTCACAAAAACACTTTATTTTCTACTCTAAAAATGATGCAATTTACTAAAGTGGCATGCTGCATATTACATTTTTAGCACTATAAATTCGATATTTCTTTGTAACAAACTTCCAGGTAACAAAAAGACACTTATTCTATACCTACCTGTTTTGCAGTGGTGAATATTACATTTATTGTTTAATAAGTTAAATTAGTTTATTCATTTCACTTTTTTAATTTTTAAAATTAGCCTATTAATGTAATATGCTTTCCAAATTTGTGCAAATTTTGCTAATTTATTTGATGTGGTATAGTTGTACTAATCTAATTTTTTGTGCCAATTGTCAATATAAAATAATAGCTGATTCTCTCAAGCAATTCAGAGTTAGGCTAATCATCTTTTAACATTAGTCTAACTCCATGTATTTTCTTATTTTTTCATAAATTGGGTACTTTTTTGGTTTAAAATTACTTTGTATAACATTTACTAACTTTTATGTTGCTTGGTGTTGGATAATTTAATTTTTATTCTGGATATTTGTTTTTGACCAACTTATTGTGAATGCTGCTAAATGAAACCTCTGTCTCCTCTAATTCGGGTCACATTGTTGATGGAATATATTTGGTATGGTGATATTATACATTTGGTATGATGTATGATTTTTTAAAAAATTTTACCGTGGCACAATTGTGCTGGACCGGTACTTCATGATTATTGTTAGCAGGGGCGAATTTCGGGGGGAGGCATTGGGCCATGGCCCCCTTCTTTGGGTCGCCAGGATTGTATAATTAGCATAGGATAGTATGCATAATTGTGGCATGATCCCCCCCTCCCCCTTAGTAACTTGGGCAGAAGTTTTGATCATAGAAACGGTGGGCGAAGACCTTTTTTGGCAAAAAACCGGACTAGATTTGAGTGAAAACCTTTTTTTGGTCTTCACCTAAGTTTGGGCAGGAAAACGGAACTTGGTTTTGGGCTGGAAAATTTTCATTCTCGTCTTCATTAATCTCAAGTTTTCTGAATTACCTACCCCCCTCGTTTCGAGAATCCCGCGTACGCGACTGATTGTTAGACCTACCAAGGAAGCAGTTGGAGATTCTATAAGAATGTTAGGGGAGCGGTTATATGATTCTGCTGCTAACACGCTCCGCACAACTCAATGAACTTTTATGTTAATGTGTAATGGTTGGCTTTGGAATTTGAGAAGCAGAGAAGTGCAAAATTACACTTGCAAATTACAATGCACTTGCACTTGCAATACTAGCAACAATACTTGCACACTTGCAAATTACACTTGCAGTAAGATCAATTTAACATTACTCCTGAAAAATACAAACTCAGAACTGTTAAAAATCTCGCTATGAACTCGGCTAAATTACAGAATAAAATATCACTGAATCTTAAATGCACAAATCATTAATCTTCAGAAGTTATAGCCTTCGCAGATATGCCCAATTATAGCACGTGTTCCAGTAGTTATATGCTTACGTCATTAACAGTAGCGTGGCCAGGGGGGGGGGGGGTGAGGGGAGCTACAGCCCCCCCCAATGGCCTGTCAACCAAAATGCAGAATAAGAAAAATAGCACGTTTTTAGCTCTTAGACTGTTTTTTTTGCGCTGGAATGGACTAAAAAGTGATTTAAAGCATCTTTTAAAAGATGTATTGAGGGGGGGAGGCTAATTTGTCGAAAATTAAAGTTGCATATTAATGAAAACTTTCAAAAATGCCCAAAATTAAACAATCAGATTTGATCGCTAGTGTAAAAATGCCAAACACAGGTTTTGTCAACAAACATAGGCGTAGCCAGGGGCCCGCCCCCCCCCCCAATTAAAATACCACCAATGATAAAAAATTATGACAACATAGCCTAGCGATGTTTAGTTGCAGTTACGGACAACGAGGGAGCCCCTGGGCCCCTAACTAACAACCAAAGGGCCCCGGGGCCCCTAACTAACAACCAGGGGGCCCCAGGGCCCCTAACTAACAACCAAGGCCCCTAACTGACAAATGGGAGCCCCGGGGCCCTTAATCGACAACCAGGAGACCCTGGGGCCCCTAACTGACAAACGGGGGCCCCTAACCGACAACCAGGGGATCCCGGGGCCCCTAACCAACAACTAGAGGGCCCCGGGGCTTCTAACTGACAAACGGGGGCCCCTAATTGACAACCAGAGGGACCCTGGACCTATAACTGACAAACAGGGGGTTCGGGCCCCAAACCAACAACCAGAGGGCCCTGGGCCCCTAAATGACAAACGGGGTCCCTGGGGGCCCCTAATTTGACAACTACGAGCCCCCAGGGACCCTAACTAACAACCAGGGGGCTCTGGGACTCCTAAATGACAACCAGGGAGCCCTGGGGCCCCTAACTGAAAACCAGGGGCCTTAGGGCCCTAACTGACGACCAGGGGGCCCCAGGGCCCCTTAATAACGAACAGAGTGTCCCGGGCCCCCTAACCGATAACCAGAAGGCCCAGGAGCCCCTAACTGACAACCAGGGGGCCCCTAACTGATGACCAAGGTTCCCGAGCCAGGGGCCCCGTAATTCAAAATTTTAACAATTTATATGCAAAACCTGTAAAAAAGCTAAGAGTTTTGTGCTAAAAGTTGCAACCCCAGGCCCTCGTTTAACGTTATTATGAACTTAATACTATAACACAGGCGGTAATGCAAACCCCCAACTGAAATACTACCAATGATAAATAAAATGAGAGCATAGCTGGTATGTTGTTCTTGTCCGGAATTGCAGTTTCTTTAATTTAGGATTTACGCGTACAAAAGTAAGTAATAATAATGACGACCACCTGTCCACGTCATGATCAGTAGCGTAGGCGGGGGAGGCTATAGCTTCCCCATTGGCATGTCAACCAAAATGCAGAATGAGAAAAACACTACGTTTTTAACACTTTTAAGACTGTTTTATGCACTGAAGTGGACTAAGTAGTGAATTAAACTGTTTTTTGAAACATATATTCAAAGGGGGGTAATTTGTCAAAAATAGAACTAACAAATAAATTAAAACTTTGAAAAATGGTAAAAAATACGCAATCGAATTTAATTGCAAGAGTAAAAATGCTTAACATAGGTGTCATTAACAAATATACTATAAACTAAAGAATAGGGGGGGCTATTCTGTATTAATTAATTACCAATCATTTCTCTCAAATCTCTTTTCATTAGCTCCCCCCCAATTATTTTTGTCTATAAACTCTATACAAAATAGATTACTCCGTGTGAGTTTTATTGAATTATTAGATTTTATAATTTACCAGTATCTAAATAAGAGAACTAAAATTTTACCACTAGACACCTCCCAAATAGCCCATTTATGCAACCAGTTTAATCATGCTTGCGCTGCCAATTTCTAAGCTACGTTTAAAAGCATTATTTTTTAGCCAAAATAGCCCTAAAATTTAGTTATTTTTGCAAAAAAAAGCAAATTTTCGAGCGCTGGGGGCTCCGCCCCCAGACCCCCAAAACAGCCCCCCCATTGCGAATTCCTGGCTACGCGCCTGGTCATGATAATGTCATGCAATTCCTAGAGGGTTTAAAAAACTGTCAAATGACTTGACTCGAGTCCTCCACGTTTTGGAAAAAAGTTATTTAAATTTTGTTTCAAATGTTTTTTTATGAAACTTAAGGGCGCGATCTTGTCTCAAAATCATAGGTGGAGACAAGGAGGGGGCCCGGGCCCCCTCAACTGAAATGCCACCAATGACAAAAATTTAAAAAAACCTTGTTTCTTCATTTTCAGTTTCTTTTAGTATTTTTGCGTACAACAGTACACACGTACAACAGTAATTAACTTTAAATAATACTGACGACCAGGAGGCCCGACGCACCTCCTTAATTCAACTGTTGCCAACGTTGGTTTTCGTCCTGAAAGTTGCTACCTAAGGCCGTCATCTAAACTTTTTATGACTAGCGCCGTATATGCCATATGGCACAGTGCCAGAGCCCAGTGCTCAGAGGGTAGGACTTTTTTTGGTCTTCACTTATATTCGGCAGGAAGATGTTGCAAAAATCCCCTAAGTGCCGGGGGCACAGCGCAATGTAAATCCAGCCCAGGAATAACATGTTTAGTAAGCGTAACCATTCATTGTACCATTTTTCAAAAACGATTCAAGTCCATCTCGCCAGTTTTTACGCCCAAATACCTTTAAAAAAATACCGAGAGGAAATGCTCATTATACAAATTATTTAATTTCAATTGAAGGGCCTGGGCCCCCAGGCCGTGCATGTACTCCTATAACTGGTTAACTTCATGACAAAACAAAAATCTTGAAGGAAAATCCACGAGTGGATTACCATTTATTACTAAAATATTGCAGGAGGCAATGTGCCTTACCCCTACAAGGACCAAATCACTTACAATTAAAATTTTACACCGATATGCAAGATTTTAAACGTGTTTTCGACTTCAATTGCAAGTAAAAGAAGGATTGAAAACTGAAATTTTTTCGATTGGCTTTAAAATGTTAAAAAACTAGTTGTTTCAAATGGCTGTGAACACGTGCAAAATGTGATCCAATGGGATTGAAATAGCTTTTTTTTTCAAAAACTTTAAAAAATCGCCCAGCGGCTAGGGGCTTTGCCCCCAGATCCCCTCTGTGATATGTTTGAGTACACTAGCTCACTCAACACGTCTCCTAAGTTAGATATTTGCTCTTTCTAACGATTAGTTTTCGCCCTCTCTGTTTACCAAAATCCTGGTAAAGTGCCAACAGGCTACAGCTTCTCGTCTTCCATTTTACGATATCTTTGCCCCACAAAAAGTTCTTTTTTTGAAAATTTCTGATGGCGTCATTGCATGTGATTTGTGGTTTGGCCCCCCCCCCCCCAATCAAAAATCCTGGCTGCGCCTATGTCAACAAATATATTATAAACTCAGACATAAAAGGGGGGGGAGCTATTCAGTGTTAGTTAATTACCAATCACTTCTCTCAAATATCTTTCCATTAGTCCCCCCTCTGCCCTCAATTATTTTTCTTTATAAAAGACGAAATAGATTACTCCAAATGAGTTTTATTGAATGATAGGATTTTATGATTTTGAAGAGAACTGCAATGTTATCATTAGCCCCTTCCCACATAGCCCATTAATGCAACCCGTTGAATCACGTTGTGCTGCCTATTTCTATGCCGCGTTTTAAAAGCATTATTTTTTATTACAATAGCTCTAAAATTAAGTTATTTTTGAAAAAAATTGCAATATTTCAAGCGTTGGAGGCTCCGCCCCCAGACCCCCGTGGCTCCGACGGCTGGGGACCCCCAGCCTCTGGCGGCTGGGGGCAAAGCCCCCAGACCCCAAATGCAGCCCCCCCCATTGCGAATTTCTGGCTACGCGCCTGGTCATTACTAAGAATTTTCACCCAAGAAAAGGAAAAATAGTGTCGCTTCATCATAAACAACTTTATGAATCAGCCGACAAACGGGAATATTCTGTGGGATGTCACCCGTTCACGCGGGAATATTCTGTGGGATGTCACCCGTTCACGCGTGGGTGCAAGTACATCTTCCACCAGAATAAAACTTTTGTGTTCACCCACTACATTGTTTGTATAAACATGATCTAAAAGAGTAGAGCTTGTAGTGGTTATTCTTGTCGGGTGTGTAATTAAGGTAATGCAGCCTAAGCTATATGTTAAATTCATGAAATCTTTAATATTGATATCAGAGTTACTTTTCAACAAATCTGCGTTGAAGTCTCCTCCGATATAATACATCAATTTTCTACAATTCAATTTTTCAATGGTTGATTCAAAACTCTTGCAAAACTCTGATAATTTCTGTTTAGGGTGTCTGTAAATTACTCCCACTATACATTTTTTGTTATTCCCCAAATCTAGTTGAATCCACATATCTTCACAGTTAGGAATGTTTAAATCAAACTCCTTGCAAATTGAAATTGATAAAGACTCCTTAATAAACAATCCTACTTCTCCCCATCTTGTAGTTGTGCCTTTGTGATAAAAATGGTACCCACTTAACTTTGCATTGTATACCTGTAAAAATTTAAGTTTGGTTTCACTTATAGCAATGATATCAGGTAAGATATCATAATTTGTTAAAAGTTCATTCAATTTATCAAAATTTGCATTTAAGCTTCTTATATTCACGCAAAGCAAAGAAAATTAACACTTTTTGTTAATAATATTGGCTTCGGCCTGTGAGCAGTATTTTGAGTCAACCAAACCAGAATTTAAATCATTTAGTAGGCTTTTTACGTTGTTGTCTACCTGTAAGCATTTAGCTGGGAAAAACGAATTATTTGTGTGATTAATATCAAAGTTTAGTTTGTCATCATTTCTCATTTCATTTAACAATTGCTTATCATCTAGGGTTTGAAAAGGAAACAATTCACTGTAACAATTTTGGCAGAGGTATGGTTCAGTAGAAGAACAAAGAGTGTGAAATTTAAGGGGACTAATGACTGTGCATTTGAGATGAATCCATCCACCACACATATCACACTGAATAGCGCACTGGTTCCTTTTACAAGGTCTTAAACATATTTCACATGGACATTTAACTGGCATTATCAAGCAGTCAAACCAATGAAAGATTCTACACTAGTTAAACAAAATAGCAAATTTAGAATCAGCCACAAAATACGCAGAAAAAGTTGTTTTGAATTTAAAATGAAAACAGGTGAAAAGTATCTTTCAATATACTGGTAATTATAAATTTAGACAGAAAGGTACGGAAAAAAAAAAAAAAGTCAGATCCAACTATGTACACAAAAATACAAAAACTACTCATGTCAGATCCTGCCATGTAGTCACAAAACACCAAAAGAGTGCTGAGTGTCAGGTTGAAGTAGCCTTCTTATTCATACACCCAAGAGTTGTTAGCACAGCAATAATTGTTAAGTTTACCTTCTTTAAACCATAAAGCTATTTCTTTCTTTGCTGTTTCCACAGAGTCAGATCCATGACATATGTTTCTCCCAATGTCAGTACAATAATCTCCACGAATTGTTCCAGGAAGAGAATCAACAGGGTTAGCCTCTCCAATCATTTTACGATCAGTTTTAACTGCTCCTTTTCCTTCCCAAACCATTGCCACAACTGGCCCAGACAACATAAATTCAACAAGTTTTGGGGAAAATGGTTTTGAACTGAGATCTGCAAAGTGCATTTCTAGCAAATCTTTACTGGCAGTCGTCATTTTCATGGCACAAAGCCTAAAATCTTTCTCAAAACGGCAAATTATTTTGTCAACTAAACCCCGCTGAACACCATCTGGCTTCACTGCAATAAAATCTTCAATAAAAAGTTGGATTTGACCAAAGAGGGAGAAGGCTTGAACCAAAAGTTAAAAGATTCCACCACCAACTATCACTAGGCCTACCGTTTAACCTCTTTTACCTGTCTTATTCAAATAGAATGTCTTATTCAAATAGAATTTCAGTCCTATGTCTGGAGTCTATCTCAGATCTGGTAGACCTATGTCGGTATGTAGTAGGCCTAGAGTACGAAGACTAGGCTGCACAGATTTCCAATGACAAAATAGCCTACGTAGTTGCAAAATTTATTCCACAATCCAACACACATGTAAACGGCAAAGGTATAATACATAGGGTAGTTTCATACAAGTGTAGTTAGTAGCTTGTGACAGCATGCAGAGCACGTGATACCTTATATTTCATTATTTAAGCAACTGGTTTAGGATTAGTACAGTAGTTGCATGGAATCATCAGGTAGACTGGTAGATTGTTTTTGATCGCCAAAACATGGTGCAGAAAAACTGATAGAAAGCACACACAAGGCAGATTAAACCTGAAAGCCTATAATTGAAACAAGTGATCTCACGTCGCATGTTTTTTAGTTTTTATTCGGCCATTTTCAAAGTTAACGAGTGCAAAGTTTCAGACTTTTACTTATAACTCGATATTGGTTTGGTTTAGCAGCATGAAATTTTGACAGCAGTTTGAGATTCATAAGTTATTTGTGTGTGCCAAATTTCAAGGCAATGAGTCCCGTAACTTCAGGTTTTGGACCCAAAAACTACTTCAAAAGTTTGGTGTAAAAAGCGGTCTTATTCAAAAACGGTTGAAGTACGGTAAAAAAAATTTCACATGGTTATATGTCGTAAGGTACTATTTCATCTCTACCTAAACTTTTAGCCACATTGATTTTTTTTCCTTTTTTGCTTTCTAAATTTTGTGCAGTCTTCTTCTCCTAAACCACACAACATCGATATCTAATTTTTGTGTAAATATGTTGGGCTGCTAATGCAATTTTGTCTCCTAAATTTTTTTGAGGCTTCTCCCCAGAACCCCCACAAAACGGGGGCCTAAAAAACTAATTTTTTTAATTGCTCAAGCTAGGGTGATAGTTTTTTGTTTTTATTGGTAGATATTTAAGCAACAAATAGTTTGGCATAGTATGGAGGTACCATTCCCCCCATGAGCCCCCAAATGGACTCCCCAGAAATTAGTTTTTTGAGCAGCTCAAGCTAGGGCATTACTTTTTTTTGTATCGACAGATGTTTAAAAAACCAATATTTTGACATGGTTTGAGAGAGCGACTCTTTTGAAAACTCTCCAAAATAATACCCGTAAAATCAATTTTTTTGTATGTCATAAGCTAGAGAGCTAATTTTTTTCTGATAGTGGAAATTTAAAGAACATTTAACTCGCGATGCGGCACGGTGCAACATGAACTTAGTTGTGTTTGAATGCGGTGCAGTGCAGCATGCGGACAAGGTTTGCGGACGCAGCGCAGCATGCAGATGCATATTTTGTTATCCGCGCCATCTCTACTCTGTGGAACGTTTACTGTTTCGGTAGGTGTCACTCCTTTTGTTAGTCCGTTATTTAGCATTAATGACAGATGTGGGCTTATGGATTTGTTGATTTGTTTTAGGCGGCACAGAATACACCACCAAACCAGCCTGTTTTTCGACTCCGTGTGCTACGACTTACATTATGGTGCGTAGCTGTTGTATTGCCGATTATCGATTTAGTGTAAATAATTACTGTGTGTTTGTATATTTTGTGAACCTATGTCGCTACGGGAATTTGTAATGATTCTTTGCTAATACTGGACTATTTACTGTAGGCTACAGATTGAGACACAGGATTTCATATCATTCGTGAATTTATTTTGGGAGCTGGTGTGGCTACAATTGGTAGGTTGCGTTCGTTGCGTAGGCCTGCAATAATTTGAAATTACTGTTTCGCTCGCATCTTGTTAGTAATCATTGTGAATTTTGGCTTACGCGGGTGTTTGTTTTCAGAAAAACCTTGCGATTTGACTTTCGATTTTTCTTTCGACTCTGACTGTTGACGTTGATTTTCGGTTTGGTTTTTGACTTTCGTCTAACTGCAATTAAATTCAGCTTTACATCAAAGTTCATTGATTTGAAGGTTCGTCCTTTCCGTTAATGTGCAACTACGATTTCCTGATCAAGTCAAAACAGTCAAATCACACGAGTAATTCAAGAGACACCGACTCCCCAAGCAACGTGAAGCGCACCAGTTCGTAGTGCGCTACCCAGTTTTTGTAAACCGTGTTGAAGCTGTCTGGGTAAATTGCATTTTGCGATCCCCTTTTCTGTGGATTTGAGTGTTGACTATAGTGGAACAGTCATATAACGTTAAAGAAAGGTCCTGAATTGGTCTTCATATCGATTTAGAGACTAACTTCGCTTCCTGAATTTTTGTTCTTCAATTATAATAATAAAATTCATTAAAAAATCATTTAAATCAAGTGTGCAGCTAGTCCAAGAATAAAGGGATTGGGAGAGTTTGGTGTAGCTCTCCTACACGTTATTGACTTTGGTTATAAAACTCCGCATCGCTGTCGTGCGGAAAACACAAAACGGTTCTGGTTGGCAAGTAGTAGCAGATATCCATTTCAAGAATTCCGCAATTAACGAAAAACTGTTTGGCAAGTCGAAATTCCCGGCTAGATGTGGGCCCGAAAAATCAATTTTTTGAACGGCTTAGCGAGGAAGCTAATTTTTTTGATATCGGTTGATATTTAGGGGATACATTATTTTGACGTAGTATAAGAGTGCCACTCTTCCAAGAACCCCCCCAAAAATAATCTTTATAATTTTAGCTAAATTATTTACGGATATCGGTAGATATTTAAGAGACAAAAAATTACTTATATCATTATCTGTTTGTTCGAGGTATAGAGTGCAATTATTGTAGCTATTAACGAAAAAATGGACCATGGAACAACATCGAGTGCCTTCATGTAAATAAATACTGTAGGTTATAGACAATAGCCTTGCAAGCATTCCAAATTTACGCACAAGATGTACGAATTTACAGTACTGCACAAATGTGCACGGTCAGAGTCTTCATAAACAATAACAATTAAGGCCCGTTTTATACAAAGCGCGAAAGCAAAGGCGACGTTTGCGGAAAAAAGGTCATAAGAAAATAAACTGAACTCGTTTATACAGAGCACGAACACAGACAAAATTTAGTTTGCGCAGAACACCGCGTTGATTGCCCCCAGAGCAAAATTTTAGGCGGCGTCCGAGACGGCTTTTTGTGTTCAAACAATCAACGCTCTCATTTTAGGCAACATCATCACGTACACTACGTCTTTGCGTTGATACAGACAAATGAAACGCCATTATAATGAAGTTCAACCCAGCTATCGTGTCGTATACGCGGGTGAAGAAAATTACCGAAAAAGATTTTCTTAACATTTATTGGCGCACTATTTGCTGCAATAAACGTGTGACATTGCATGAAGCTTGAAGTTAAATTCAATCGACGTACGGCTCGTTTTCTCGACCCGTTTAATTCCAGCTGAAATTAAAACTAAACGTATGGGGCGCCAAGTGTATACCTATTTTTGCGGTATTTTTTCTTGCACGTTTATGAATAAATAGTCACTATTTATTAAATAGTAACTCTTTAATAATAAATAGTCAGTATTTATTGTCTAGTCACTATTTATTAAAAAGTCAAAGTCGAAAAAACTGCCGCAGAATAAACCGTTGCGAAAATAAATAGTCACAAAAAACTGCGCACAAAATAAGTCCGTTGCAAAAATGCGATGCAGACACTTATGTATATTTGTTAGTGGAGCGTGACTGAGCGCTCTCGACTGCACTTAGATGGGCTCCATGTTTCCAGCTATTAAAAGTTCAAGGCTATGAGTGCTTTAATTGTTAAAGCACTCGTCACCTTGAACTTTTAAAACGTTGCGCGCTATGAGGCAAACATTATGACAAATTGAAGGTGAACAGCGTCTTCGGCTAAGTTTTTTACTAATCGTGTCACTGAAGCATAAATGACAGATGCCTAGCTATTAACTGTTAAAGCACTCGTCGCCGTGAACTTTTAATAGCTGGAAACATGTAGCGCATCAAAGAGCAGTCGAGAGCGCTCAGTCACTCTCCACTAACAAATATACGTAAGTGTCTGGATCGCATTTTTACAACGGTTTATTTTGGGCGCAATTTTTTTAACGATTTGTTTTTGCAACGGTTTTTTCTGCGGCACGTTTTTCGGCTTGGACTAAGTTATTTAATAAACAATGACTATATAATAAATAGTGACTATTTATTATTAAAGAGTAACTATTTACTCATAAACATGCAAGAAAAAGTACCACATTGTAGGTATACACTTGGCGCCCCACATAAACGATTATCCCGTGGAAGGCTCATTACGAGAAATTACTCTACAAATAGATTTATTTTCAGTGATTGTCTTAAACGTCAGTGCATGAAACATAGGGCCCATTGCCACCCTCCACCCAATTAAAAAGTGAGTCTGCGCTTTCTTTGGTTTCACCAACTACGGAATTAAGTTGCAAGTTGATCCATTCCTGATTGTGATGCTTGTGTTAGGAGTACGATGCCTTAGGTTTGACAAAGCTGTCACTTTAGCCACTATGATGTTAACGTTATTTAATTTCTTAGATAATGGTTGGTTTTACCCTGCTTCACGCTTTTTTTTGTAGCAAGGTTATTAAAGCGTTTCAAATTTTCTTTGTTTTTGCTAAAAGTGGCATTCATTGTTATCATGCAGAGGTGGAGTCCTCAAGGACATCTTTGGCCTCGAGGACAAATTTTGAAGTCCTTGGCCTTAGCCTCGAAGCTCAAGTCCTCGAAAATTGCCCTGTCCTCGGCTCGAGGACAGCACTATTTTTTGAACAGTTGAAATTTGGTTGGAAAACGCCAGAAATCTCGCGGAAAATTTGCGAATACCTTTTTTGTTTTCGTTTATTGGAGCATAGGCGTAGCCAATGGGGACGGCATAGCCAATGGCGGAATGCCTTTTTTGTTTTCGTTAATAGGAGCATAGGCGTAGCTAATGCCCAGAGGGGCCGCCCCCCAATTGAAATTTCACCAATGACAAAAATGTGACAAAAAAGTCTATTGTTTCTTCAGTTTTTTTTTAGCATTTTTCGCTTACTACAGTAACTAACAACAATATCGAAGACCACGGGCCCCGGGCCCTCCTCAATTCAATTTTTTCTGCCAATTTAAACATATAACCCGGAAGAGATGGAGAGCTTTTGTCCTAAAAGTTGCTATCTTAGGCCCACATCTAGCTTTTTTATAAACATAATACATTAACCAGGGCCGGATTTATCATAATATAACGCAATACCAGTTAGGGGCCCCGCGCTCAAATCGTAAGACTTTTTTTGATCTTCACCTATATTTGGCAGAAAGATGCTGCGAAAATCTCCAAATTGCCAGAGGCTCAGCGCGAAGTAAATTCTGCCCGGCAATAGCATGGTTAGTAGGCGTAACCATCTATTGTACCATTTTTGGATAACAATTCAGTAACTCACCTCTACCTTGCCGGTTTTTACGCACAAAATACTTTTAAGAAAACTGCCATGGAAAATGCTGATTGAACAAATCATTAAACTTCATCTAAGGGAGCCTGGGCCCACTGGCCAAACATGTGTCCCTATAACTGGTTAGTTTTATGACAAAACAAAAGTCTCTAAGAAAAACCTTTGAGTGGATTACTATTTACTCTAAAATGTTGCAAGAGACAATGCACCTTACTTTCCCCTAGCTGGACCAAATCTCTTACAATTAAACTTTAACTCCAAAATGCAACATGTTAAACGTGTTTTGGACTTAAATTGCAAGTAAAAGGAGGTTTAAACAATTTCTTTTTTTTTTCAATTGGTTTTCAATAATGTAAAAAATCTAGTGCTTTCAAATGGCTGTGAACACTTGCGAATCGTGATTCAATGGCATTAAAATAGCTTTTTCAAAAAATTACAAAAATCGCCCAACGGCTGGGGGCTTTGCCCCTGGACCCCCAAAGCCTCCGGTGGCTTGGGGCCCCGCCCCCAGACTGCCGTCTGTGATACGTTTGAGTTACGCTAGCTTTCTCAACACGTTTCCAAAGTTAGATATTTGTACTTTTCAACTATTAGTTTAAGCCCTCTCCCTTTGCAAAATCCGGGTTTTATGCCTACTGGCAACGATTTCAGATCTTCCATCCTACGATATCTTGTCTCACAAAAAATTTCTCTTTTGAAAGTTTTTGATTACGTCATAACGTGTGATTTATGTTTTAGGCCTCCCCAATCAAAAATCCTAGGTACGCCTATGAATTGGAGATCGCCTGAAAAACTTTTTTGAAGACCTTTTTTTGGAGAACACTTGCGGTTGTGTCCTTGGTCCTTGGCCTTGGTCTCGAGCATTCCTGTCCTTGGCCTCGAGAGTGTCTGTCCTCGGAAAGGCTGTCCTTGGCCTTGGCCTCGGATTTTTTTTGTGTCCTTGGCCTTGGCCACAAGCCTTTTGTCCTCGACTCCACCTCTGTTATCATGCGACGAATTTACTACTACCACCATGCGTTATCAACTTATCATGTACAATCACACTAATTCTCTAATGATCGCAGAATCATCGAACTGGAAAGTCGTTTGTGGTGTAGCCGAATACAACGTTGAATAGTGAAAAGACACATTTCGATAAAAATGTAAATCTTTTTCTTGGAAAATGCTAGTCTAAAATGATTCTTGAACACACTTCACCGTCTAATGCTTTTGATTATGTTTTCTGATGGCTAGTGGCTAGTTGTGCAAACAATAACACAATTATCGGGCTATTTGCGCTGTTTCATGTGTTCTTTTACAGTGAATTTATAACACCATATTAATTTAAATTTTTTGGACATTAAATCTGCTGCTGATGAATTAATAATGGATATTCCTAATCTACAGTCTTACTACAACAGGTTTTTTGATGATGAATTTACAATTACGGCTCGGAATGAAGTTTATGTCGCGGTACGCACTTCAAGAAATCGAAATGCATTGTTTTTGCATCCTTGAGAGACTTTATTAAACTGCAATAGCTGGTGCTAAAACAATGAAAATCGCGTTAAGCTTATAGCTACACGGAGTGGCGCAACCAGGGATTGGGGTTAATGAACTTCAGTCGCCCCTTACTCAAGTTACTTACATAACTTAACCCCAAAATGCAAGCTTTTTTGTCAAAGTTTAGACTTGACCTGTACGTAAAGGAGGGCTGAAGACTGAAGAGGCTTTAATCCTTCAACTGGCTTCCAAATTTTAGTCATTAAGTTGTTTTAAATGGTTCTAAAAACGTGCGAAATGGAATCCAAACAGCGTTAAAATGGCTATAGTTTCCGAACAATTACCAAAATTTCGCCCCAAGACCACCATGGTCGGTAGCGTAGACAGGGGGGCATTGTACCACGCCCCTCTGTGTTTAGGCCACGGCATAATGCAAAAAATGTATGAAAAACGTTAAAATCAGCGCTGTTAGATTAACATGGAGCATACAGTCGAAAAAGGCTTTCGCTATATCTGGCATTTTGGCATCATTTTAATGAGCTTGGGGGTAGGGGTAGTGCAGATTTCAGTTTTTTTAGCCCTTGCTAGTATTTTGCTGTTTTAAGCTTTTTGCCTTTAGATCCCAGCAATCTCTAGGTCTACAGCTGTAACAAGAAAAAAATTGCTTATTTCACACCCAATAACATTTTAACTGGAAAGGAAACTGTGCCACATCATTTTCATTTGGGACCTACTACAAACAGTGGCTGAAAAAGTTTGATAGCTGTAACACGGAACGTTTTAAAAGGCCTTTTGCGTTACCCTAGATTTCTCATCTGGGTCACATACTCATAACATATTCAAAGACGGCTTGTCATGTAGAGAAATCTCAAGCAGCTGCTGGAGCACATTATATTTCAAATGTTTTCCTAACCGTGCCCATAACAGTTAAGTGTTTGCTGCTTGGCAAGTTGCAAATAACTAGCCTGTCAGCAATAGTTACGAAACTTTTACTTTTTTACTGACCTTAATTACGCACTGTGCCACTAGATAGGATGGCTAAATAGTTTAGGCCCTCCAGGTGGTTTTATGCTTTTGTGCGTGATTTGCGCTGCGAAAGACATGTCTTTTAAATCAAAATTTAACCTAAAATATAGTCTTAAAATTGAGTTATATTTGTCAAAAAAACGTAAAATTTTTACCTCCAACTACTGGCGGCTTTGCCCCCAGTCCACCGATCTGTGCTACAACTTTTGTCCCATGCCCTCTGCCCGTTTTGAAATTTCTGTTTACACTGCTACCCATGGCCTCCGGCGGCTGGGGCTCTCAGTTTCCTCTCGTACCAAAACTTTAGACATTTCTTTAACAAAAAATTTTAACTTTGGATTCTAGCCCTCACTTTAGCAAAACCTGGTAGCTCGCCTAGCCACACAAGAATATGCGCTGTAGGCAAAGCAAAACTGGTTACTCCTGTTGCCCCCACACACACTTCAAATATGTTTCCGCCATCGCTGGGTGGAATTCGTCGTGACTGACAAGCTGTCTTTATAATTAATAATTCGCGCAATACAATAATTCACATTGACAAATAATTGAGTTTTAAAACAAACCGAATCTCAGTTTTCGGGAGGACAACTCCTCTCTAAAAAACAGCTAATCGCGCGGTTTTTCGCATAGTTAGCGCCGCTTTCAGCGTTTGCGCTTTGCGTTAAACTGGCCTTTTCTCTGATGAAATAAAGGTTTTTGAATAAAGTAAAGGCCCATTTATACAGAGCGCGATCTCGAACTACACGGAAAACCAGGCGATTTTCCGCGCAAATTGCTGTTCTAATACAAAGCGGTTTTCCGCTCAAAAACTGCAATCCGTTTTGTACTAGAACTCGACCATTTGCCAATGTAAATTATTAAAAACACGACTTCTCGGTAACAGCGAATTTCATCATATTGCAGAAGTTGTAGCCTATTTAAAATTTTGATCCTGATCAATTTTGAGAATATTTTAAATGACGATATTAAAAAAAACAGCACCAGCAAATTACTGGAGAGCAATCACTTTTTTTTGTGATTTACGAAAACAACTCTTTATATTTTATAGAAAAAACGATTCTTTATTTTTTTTATAGTCATAAATGATTATTTACTATGCACTATTTTTTATAAGAACAATTCGGTAAAGCACGAGCCAAATTAAAAAAAAAAACAAAAACGCTAACTTTTATTTCACAGTACCGTATATCGTATCAAAATAGTAACCAGGTTTCAACAATCGTTGCCAGTGGATTGTACAGTTTTATTCAATAATCAGGATCAATGGCAAGAAGCAATGTTCAACCAAACAAAAATGAGCTTGTGCCACACCAATAAAATTTAAAAACAAATGAAGTTAAAATTTGTGAACATTTAAAAATCATCTCTTTCGACCTAAATTTACTTGTTCTTATGCAGAAAAAGATGATTGTACTCTTCTATTGATATTTAGACTGACAAGAAAAGGTTTGTTTATCTGAAAAACAACGAAAGTGATATTATGAGATAATAACGCATAGAATTTTGTGTGTTTTACCATAAGATAGCAACGATGTTAGCAAAATCATTTAATTTTAATTAGGTCGGCTGGTTAAAATTAATTTCAAACTTTATGCGATGTTAAATGTTTATTGCCGCAAATAGTACCTCAATACAGTAAATGTTTAAGGCCCGTTTGTGCAGAGATCGAACTCGAACTTACAGCGGAAAACCCGGCGGAAAACTGTAAGTTCGAGTTCGCGCTCTGTAAAAACGGGCCTTAAACGTTTACATATTGGCGTACTCATAGGAGGGCAAGTTAATGCAAAACGTTAGCTTCGTTAAACGCTAATCCGCTAACAAACTTCACACCTCCGTTAACGTTAATCCGTTATTTTCAGCTTTAATTAACGGAAGTTAATCAAGTCCGTTTATCCGTTAACATTTTGCGTGTAATTTACATTTCGTTTTATTCACTCGCTTCTAGAACACGTATTGACGCTGTTGAGCTGATTGTAAGGAAATACTTGTTGCTATGGTGGTCTTTTTGTGTTTTGGAAGTTATATTTTACAGTCTAATCAAATTTCAAGATAAAAATACGTTCATATGCACTAACGAAGCTACGATCGGAAAATGTTTGGAAATTGTGAACAACGATAATTAATAGACTTATGAGGCTGCAGCTTATTATTTGCCTCAAAAAAGAGCTCCTTTCTTCGCTTTCTTCTATAAAACTCGTGCTAATACGCAACAAGTGATACCAGCGCAAACTGGTTTGTACCTGTAAATGAGTAAATGGTGCGAGATATTAACGATAAAAACCTTAACGGAAGTTAACAGAACTTAACGGAAGTTACTTTAGTCCGTTAACAGAACATAACGGAAGTTAATTTAGTCCGTTAAGATGAAAAAACTTTTAAACGGATTAACGAGTTAATGAAAAAGTTAGCTTCGTTATTAACGGATTAACGATTAACGGACTTGTGGCCACCTATGGGCGTACTACATTTACTGTATTGACGTACTAATATAAACAAAAACCGGCGGTTTTCCGCACGAATTGCTGTTCTAAAAAAAAGCGGTTTTCCGCGCGAAATCCGCAATCCATTTTGTATTAAAATCCGACCATTTGCTAATGTAAATTATTATGAATCACGAATTATTAATTATAAAACGGCTTGTCTGTCGCGGCGAATTCCATCATATTGCAAAAGTTGTAACCTATTTAAAATTTTGATCCTGATCAATTTCAGAATATTTTAATTGACGACGATATTTGAAGAACAATACCATACAGCTACCTTAGAGCAGTCACTTTTTGTTTATTGTCGTTTAAGAGAAGAGAACAATTTTTATATTTTATTGAAAACAGTAGCGTACGGAGGATTTTGAAAGGGGGGGCAGAAACCTCAGAAAATTTGAGAAGAACGAAGGTCGGAATGAACATTGTTTCACTTCAGTTTTCGCTGATTTTTCGCCCAAAATTAGGTGAAGACCAAAAAAAAAGGTCTTCACTCAAATTTAGTCCGTTTTTTTTGGATGCGGGCGAAAAACAAAGGTCTTCGCCTACCATTTGTGTGCTCAAACCTTCTGCCCGACTTACAAGGGGGGGGGGCATTCCGCAGTTTCGCATACTAATCTATGCTAATTATACTATCCTGGCGACCCAAAAGAGGGGGCATGACCCAATGGCCCCCCCTAAATACGCTCCTGATTGAAAAGAACAACTTAACCTACTCTTTAATATGGTTACCATTTTGTTGCGATACGATACTGTAAAATAAAAGCTATTGTTGTTTGTATTTTTAATTTGGCTTTTGTTTTTATTGAATTGCTCTTAGAAAAACAGTGCACCATAATAAATCAGTTATGAGTTTGTTCAATAATCAGGATCAATGAAAAAAGAAATGCTTAACCAAGCAAAAATGAGCTTGTGTTACTCCAATAAAATTTAAGAACAAATGAAGTTAAAATTGTAAACATTAAAAAACCGTCACGTCGAACTAAATGACTGTATTGGTTCTTATACAGAAAAAGATAATTGTACTCCACTATTGATATTGTAGCATCACACTCCAACGTAGCACAAGTTAAAGTTTAATCGGATCAATCGGTTATCAAGTCAACCGCCAGAGTAGCTCAAAAGGTTGTTCAATCGAGCCGGTCAACCGCACTGGGACGTGTATTTTGAACACGAATGTTTCAATACTTAGACCGACAAGAAAAGGTTTATTTATTTGAAATACAACGAAAATGATATTATGAAATAATTGAGCTTAATTTTTTTTTGTATTTTACCATAAAAGTAACCACGACCTTAGCATAGTCGTTTAATTATAATTTCAAGTGGAATTAAAGGGTCGAGAAAACGAGCGGGCGGCCGGTTGAAATTAATTTCAAACTTTATGCAATGTTAAATGTTTATTGCAAAAAATAGTACGCCAATAAATTTTAAGAAAATCTTTTTCGATAAATTTCTATGCCCGCATATGCAGTATTACATGACATAGCTGCGTTGAATTATATTATAGAGTTTTATTTGTCTGTATCAGTGCAGTGACGTAGTATACATGGTGACGTAGCCTAAACTGAGAACGCTGATTGCTTGAAGACAAAAGCCGTCGCGAACGTCACCTAGCATTTTGCTCTGGGAGCAATCTACGCGATTTTCCGCGCGAACTACATTTCGTTCGTGCTTGCGCTAAAAATCAGTTCATTTTATTTTATTATGACTTTCTTCCTCGAACGCCGCCTTCGCGTTCGCACTCTGTGTAAATGGGCCTTAATAGGCAAATGATTTTTCTTCAATAGCGTTGTGGCTGCTACAAAATACCCGCTATGAGACGAACAAAGAGCCATCGACTGTCGTTTAAAGTGTAGACGTAAACACCATCCAGGTTATGGCAGTCTCGAAAACGCGGAATTTTTTGCATGGAATTCGGCAGAATTTTGTGGAAGTCTGGTAAGGGCAAAGATTAGGGTTAGAGTTAAGGTTAGGGTTTTTACTTTAGAGAGATTTTATTTTTAGTGAAACTCTTTGCAATTAGCTGATATTTTTTTGGACTTCATGTCTTAAATTGCTTGCTACATGGTGCCTCACGCTCACACCGAGATTATCTTCCATATGGTCCCCCTAATAGGCAAATACTGTTTTTGAAACGACTCTTAGAGCAAAGTTAATAGATATCTATGTTAGAGACAAGCTTTTTGGTAGCTACCCTTTGGGAATCCACCAAATGTAGTTCTAAACAATTTGATTATTAATTTGCTTAAAGGCGGTGAACATCCAGCCAATTCCGGTGGTTTATAATAGCTAAAATTGAACTATAATTTTTAATATTTTTTTGTTTTAATTTTGAGGCTGCGGTTGCAAAGATATTCAACAAACACAAAAAGATATCCCCCGAAAAAAGTTTTTGGAAACTCTTAGTTTTGTTCTTCCTGCCAAATTACAGTTCTCTAAACTACTAGGCCTACTGTGGTTTTGGCGGGAAGAACAAAACTCAGAGTTTCCAAAAACTTTTTTCGGGGGATATCTTTTTGTATTTGTTGAATATCGCTGCAATCTCAGCCCCAAAACTCAAACAAAAAATATCAAAAATTTTAATTCAATTTTAACTATCGTAAACCACCTGAATTGGCTGGATGATTCACCGCCTTTAACCCTGTTTTACACGAGCTATTTGACCAACGCATTTTACTCGGGGGCAAAATGCCCCCCTATCTACTTCTAACCCAAAAGTCGTGGGAACACCAAATTTGACATTAGCATTGGTGCGTATTGAAAGTTTTTAGAAAACTGGTGTTGAGTAGAAGACATCATTGTGACTGTGACGTCACGGTCATATTTTCGAAATTGACGTCGTTTTTTCGATGACGTTGTAGGTGGTTAAAATTTTGAACATAGGTTTGTTTTTAATACTGAACCATATAATCGTCACAAATGCTCAGATTTCGAAGTAAATTGGAAAATCTCATAATTGGCTAACTTTTCGTTATCTTATTAGTGAATGAATAAATTTGACTAAACGTCAAATCAATAACAGAAATAAAAATCATTTTTTGGAAAAGATTTATCACAGAAAAACCGCGAGGGGGCATTTTAAAATAGGATGAAGCACAGAGGGCCCGAGTCGAATTGCAGTCAGGAGTCAGGGCAGACACCTAGCTAGACCGCAATTTTTGGGGGTGCATGCGGAAAACTTGAGGGCAGTGTTTTTTCTCCGAAGGTGATCTCAAAAAAAAAGAGGTCTTCAGTTCGGAAAGCCACCATTTTGGACGAGTTTTGAGGTGATCTCAAAAAAAAAAAAAAGTTCTTTAGCCCGGAAAACCACAATAAAACTTCTCAAATTTGATAGAACAAGCCAGCATGGCAAGCTTGGTAGTATAATCATCCAGCACTTTTTCTTTCCATCTCAAAATTCAAGCGTTCAATTGAAATTCATTTGGGGGGACAAATTGAAATTTTGGGGGAGCAATTGCCCTCCTGCTCCCCCTGGCTACGTGCCTGAGTCAGGGTCCTCCACGAAAGGCAGCGAAAACGTTTTCTTTTATTATCTATTGAAATTGACTCGACTTCCGATCTAAATTTGAGGCAAAAATGGCTGAAAAACTTTTTATAGTCTTTGATTGTTTTCAACTTTGGAATTTGTGTGTGATGCATAAAGGTCCCTTTTTGGGAAAACCGCTTGTCGGTCACCTCTGTCGCGGGGAGGAAGAGAAGCAATTTTCAGAGCCTTTTCATAGCATTGTTTTCATGGATCAAAATGCAATAAATCCTAAAGTTTTCTTCGACTCGGAACAGGCGCGTCGCCAGCGGGGGGGCAAGGGGGGCATTGCCCCCCGATTTATTTCTTGCCCTCCCACTGTATTTTTTCTTAAAAGCGAGCATCGCCCTCACCAGTTCGAGATTTAGGCGTCCTCCCATCGAGATTTGAGAGCTGGTTTTAAGAAGGAAAAAGTTGCTGTTTTCGGCCGGAAAAAGCGTTTAAATTTCTGATTTCGGCCAGAAAAAACCTTCGGATTTCGGCGAAGACCTTTTTTTTTTTGAGAAAAAGCCAGAGGTGGAGTCCTCGAGGACAGATTTTGAAGTCCTTGGCCTTGGCCTCGAGTTCTCGAAAATTGGCCTGTCCTCGGCTCGAGGACAGCACTATTTTTTGGAATGTTAAAATTTTGTGGAGCGCTTGAAAAATTTTTTGGAAAACGTTTTTTAGTGGAGATCGCTTGAAAAATTTTTGTGAAGACCTTTTTTTTTTTTTGGAGAGCACTTGCGCTTGTGTCCTTGGTCCTTGGCCTTGGCCTCGAGCATTCCTGTCCTTGGCCTCGAGAGTGTCTGTCCTCGGAAAGGCTGTCCTTGGCCTTGGCCTCGGATTTTTTTTGTGTCCTTGGCCTTGGCCTCGAGCCTTGTGTCCTCGACTCCACCTCTGGAAAAAGCGTCCCCCCATTTAAATTTTGCAATTTAAGTGCTGCAAATAGGCATTAAATAAGAATACGGTTTAGTAATCGTTTCATTGCGACCTAAGTAATTAGTTTGTAAAAAAAAGCTTAAAATGGTTCTATGAATTTAATCAACGCCAAATAGCTGTATTATCAAAGGCGAAACGAAATTTACAACCCCGCCTCACAAAAAGTCTATTTAACTCTTAAAATACTGCAATAATTTACCCTCAAAACTTTGCCCCCTCCCCGGTTTTCAGTTTTGCCCCCCTGATCTCGGTAAGCTGGCGACGCCCCTGACTCGGAATTTGCTGGTGGAGCCTACAGCGAGCTTTCTAGACCTCCAAGCTATAATTTACCCCGATCGATAAACAAATAATACGTTGAAATAATAAAGTCGCAACTTCCCTGTCGCCTTTTGAAACAAATGTTGACTATATTTTCTTCTTCATGCTACTACTGAGCGATGAAATATATTTTTCTCGTCTTAATAATAAATCCTATTTGCAGTGTTTTTATTTACAATTTATTCAATTTGATGTGTTAAATAGCACGCAAAATATACAGAAAGTAAAAGTGGCAAGTAGAGCGAAATAGCTGACGAAAAATCTTTTTTTATGACTTCCCCTTTGAAAATTTTTGCCCGAACTCCTAAACAACTTTGTAGTGGTGGCACTGGGTTATGCTAACTTACCGCAAAATTTCAGATCATCGTTTTTCACGTCGGCAGTCGTGGCATTTTCTACTTCATTTCCAATAGAAAATTGAAATTTTATAATTTAAATCAAGGTTTTCTTTCGGAAAGTTTGTGGACCAAAAATTTCAATTGATTAGATTTTATTTATTTTTTCCTTTTCATTCCGTTGTCACATTAATTTCCATTTTAGTCCTATTTCCTACTAAAACACAGCGCAAACGCAAATTTCTCTGAAAATATAGAAAAACGTAATTGTTACATCACATAGATCCCAAATCGTTAATAAAAGAAAGAATGGGATCTTCGACTGAACTAACTAGTTAATATTTAGTCAATTTGCTGATTAGGTGAAAGAAATAAACATTAAATACGGTATATCTTTCTACGAAAGGTCAAGATTATTTTCAACATATTCTACGTATTTAAATTTTCTGCAAAGCGCTTGATTTCATCAGCCATATTGCAGCAACAGACAAAATTAAAAATAAAGATATCATTTTGATTCAACACCAAACGTTTTCGACTATTCATCTGGCAAAAATATTTTGTGTTAACATTTTAAAGACTAACTAGTAAATGAGTTACTTTCAAAACAGCAATAAAGTTTACCTCGTCGCAACATGTACGCAATTTTAAGTAACAATTGTAACAAATTATGCAATGACATGAAAATAATGTCACATATACTGAACCAGAGGTGGAGTCCTCGAGGACACATTTTGAAGTCCTTGGCCTTGAAGCCTCAAGTCCTCGAAAATTGCCCTGTCCTCGGCTCGAGGACAGCACTATTTTTGAACCGTTGAAATTTCGTTGGAAAACGCCAGAAACCTAGCGGAAAATATTTTTTGTGGTTTTCTCAAGTAGAGATCGCCTGAAAAAAATTTTTGAAGACCTTTTTCGCCTCAAAAAAATTTTTGAGGACCTTTTTTTTTTTGAGAACACTTGCGTCTGTGTCCTTGGCCTTGGCTTCGAGAGGGTCTGCCCTTGGCCTTGACCTCAAAATTTTTTTGTGTCTTTGGCCTTGGCTTCGAGCCTTGTGTCCTCGACTCCACCTCTGTACTGTACATTCACTGACTGCTGTAGAATATTATTAGAAATCTGCAAACACACACTCAAAACATAATATTACATGCAAACCTATTAAGCATTTAGTAGAAAAGATGAACCATTAGCGTAAAACTGTCTATTGAGTTGTGGATTGTGTTTTTTATGGGTAAAGCTTCTTGTATTTCTAGAGCATATTATTAATCTTAATCACAAAAGCGCAGAACTATAAAACCATTAAAATGTGTATTACTTAGCCTGCAGTTTTGGCATACTTCAATGTGATCACGAATTGCTGATTTTAGACTGAAGCGTTCTGCTCATTGTAGGGCAAGGGTCACCAACCATCTTTCTCTGAGGGTCGGATTACTGCGAGATTAGCGGCTGTGCTGGATGCGAATTGAGAACAGATATACAACTATTTAGAATTGCCATTGATTCGAATTGAGCTAGATATCAACAAGGTCAGCGATGGCATAGCAAAATTGTAGAGGGCATAACATAATTTATTGCGCCACTCAATTTTTTGAATAAATGGAAATCGATAGGTAGCTGAAATAGCTGAGTAACTCCTACTGTGATTCACACCTTTTTCGAAATTTGGCCCAACTTGCCCCATTCGCAGTGGCCTAATGCTATGAAAACACAACTCCAAAAGCTGTCCGCGCAATGCGGCAAACATTAAACTTGTAAGGAACATTTTTAACCAAAAACAAACGATTTTAACAACGAAGTTTCTAGAACCCCCCAATAGCGTAGCTAACCGTTAAATATTGTGGACAAGGATGGCAGTACGGTACGGTACACAAGTAAGGTACGCCTCAATTTTTGCTAAGAAATACGGTACGCGTTTTTTATAATGGTACGGGTACGGTACGCTGTTTGAATTTGCGTACTAAAGGTACCGTACCTATTGGTACGGTACGTTTTATAAGCAACCAGCGGCCGTCAATGGAGATTCGTGCGACCGTGTAGAGAGAGATTTTTATTTTGATATCACAACATAAGCAAACACAACAAAATAGAGCAAAATTAATGCAAGGTTATGAAAACTCTCACTGCAATATGAGGGAGCCGTGAAGTCTTCGAGTCAAACGGCTACTATGTGTGTACATACATACATTACAATTAAAAATACTCGATATATTAAATTTTTTTGTGGTTTAGTATTATTAACCCTGACATAGGTACTTGAACGCTTTGGTAGAATTCTGTGTGGAAAACTTGAAGAACTCGATAAATTACCGTAACGATGAATTAAAACTCGTAATTACACAATAACTGTAGGTAATAACTGCTTACTCGTAAATTTCAGTGATTCGCATAGCAAATGTAGTGCCGTTACCTTCAAATTTGAGTATTACACCGGACTCTGCTTAACTGACCCAAGATACACGCCATCAACAATGCGTTGACGCATATTTGGTACCTCTCATGCAAAATCAGTATACCTGTGTTCTGCTTATGTTGTCGGAGAGATTAAAATCAATGGTATTTTGTTCCAGCGGTTTATATACCTAGACGCAATGTGGATGGTGTGACTCTCTATTGCAGTATGTGCAAAATTGTTATTATCTTGATACTTTGACTAGCTGCCGCTTGAAAGGGTTTCCAGACCCGGTGAGGTTTCCTTTTCAGGGTGGGTTTTCTTTTCTCATCACGCTCCATTGAACTATAGTTAGTTATTGGGCCGGTTGCGCCACCCATCGACCACCTACGTAACCGTGCCTGGCCTCGCACTGGTCACTGCCTCTCTTTCCTTTTTATCAATTACTCGAACAACTACTCCAGCCGTTACTTTTACTTACATCTTGTGTGCCTGCATGCGTACGTTGAAGATTGTGATTGATTAGGCCTACATTGTGCATACTTCAACTTGTGTGACAGGTGGAGCAACCATGAAAAACCGCTTTTTTGTCCTCAATATCCTCAGCATTTTTTGTCCTCAATACTCCTCGTCGGCAGCGCGGCCAAATGGGTAAAGGCATCGTTTTTACGTCGACCCTGATCAATGATCTGGGTTCAACCCGCACCCTGGTCACGTTGTTGCGTCCTTGGATGAGACGCTTTGCGATGATTATTATCTCTGCTTGGTGGTTTCGAACAAGCAGCAAATTCAGTGGACAAGAATTCGAAGAAATCCACAGGAACATGAATCATCGGAAACTCCTAAGCAGGTGCGGATTCCTCCAATCACGAAGTAGTCCCGGCAATGAAAAGTGTGCGGATCGTCCAACAAGTTAGCGTCTGACGCTGTCCGGTCACAGGATAAACACGCGGTACAACAACAACAACAAAAAGTAACTGTACAGTGGTACATTTACAGCACTATAACTTCTTAACAAAGAGATGATTGCATCAAATTTTTAGAAAGTATCCAATTCTATCGTGAAAACAACTATACTGTACCATCAACAAAATATGAAGCAAGATTTATTACAAAATAAAAATGCAGCTTTCAACACATACTACTTTTCTTTCTTTCTTCGCTTTTTCAAGTTGACTTTTTTCGTCGCAAGTGCTTTTCGTTTATGCACAAGTTCGGTCATTCTAAAAGCAAAAAAACTCATTTATCGGGTAAAATTCGCTAACAACATTACTGAAGTTTTATGTGGCAACACTTCCTTTGCTAAGAACCTTATGCTAAAAAATCACTGTCGTGTTTTTTAACGTGACTCCTCCCACTCTTCCGAAAGTTGGTCGCGTGATCGGCAGCGTGGCCGAGAGGGCAAAGACGTTGTTTTCACGTATGATCGCATGATCTGGATTCAATCCGCACCCTGGTCACGTGTTGTGTCCTTGGATAAGACGCTTTACGATGTTTATCTCTGCTTGGTGGCTTCGAACAAGCAGCATATTCACTTCAATGGACAAGAATACGAAGAAATCCACAGGAACATCGGGTTACTGGATACTCCTTAAGCAGGCGCGGATTTTTCCAAGCATAAAGTAGTTAGCCTGAGTATAACCTCAGAATTCGAGACTAAGGGTCGTCAGCACCAACGTGGATTACCTTTGATCCGCGGATTAGTTTTTATCTTCCATACTGTTAACGCAATACAATAAATTAAACTGATTTCGCAAGTTCGGAAATATTTTTGAGTTACTTCATGATTATAGCAATTTGCCAGATCATTTGTCCGAACTTTTCCCTTAAAGTTTTGTTAATCCTCGAATCGAAGTTAATCCATGTTGATGTACATAGAGCCCGCCCCCCATCCCCCCCAATCCAAATGCCACCAATGATAATAATAGGACAAAAGGCCTTGTTTCTTCAGTTTCAGTTTCTTTTAACATTGTCGCGTACACCAGTACACCAAATAAAACAGTAATTAACAGTAATATTTACAACCAGGGGGCCCGGGCCCCTTCAATTCAATTTTGCCAAGCAATTTACATGTATAACTCGAGTGAAATTAAGGGGTTTTGTCGTAAAAGTTGATACCTCAGGCCCTCATTTTACCATTTTATGGGCGTAATGCAATAACCAGGGCCAGATTTACCATATGGCACAGTGCAGCGGGGGCCCCGCGCTCAGATCGTAAGACTTTTTTCGGTCTTTTTATATTTGGCAGGAAGATGTTGCAATCCCCAAAGTGCCAGGGGCCCCGCACAAGGTAAATCCGAACCGGGAAAAGCATGGTTATTAGACGTAACCATCTATAGTACCATTTTTCCATAACAATTCACCTCCACCACGCCAGTTTTTACGAACGAAATACTTAAAAAAAATTAGCTAGAAAAATGCTCATAGAAAAAAATTATTGAATTTCAATTAAAAGAGCCTGGGCTCTGTGACCGTTTATGTACTCTTATTATTGGTTAATTTCGCAAAGTAAAAATCTTTAAGGAACATCTTCGGGTGGATTATTATGATTTACAGTTAAAATATTGCAAGAGACACTGCATCTTAACCCTACCTGGGCCATATCACTTGCAATTAATATTTAACATTAAAATGCAAGATTTTGAATGAACGTGTTTTGGACAAATTGCAAATAAAGAGAATTGAATAATTTATTTAGTCTTTCCAATTGGTTTTCAAATGTTAAAAATCTACTTTTTTCAAATGGTTCTGAACAAGTGCGAAATGTGATGCAAAGGCATCAAAATGGCTTTTATTTCATAAAATAACAACTCGCTCAGTGGCTGGGGACTCCGTCCCCAGACCCCCGTCTGTGGTATGGTTAAGTTACACTAGCTTATTCAACATGAATCGCAAAGTTAGACATTTGCACTTTTTAACTTCAGTTCAAGCCCTTTTCCTATAGCAAAATCCTGGTTAAGTGCCGACAGGCCACAGCTTCAAATCTTCCATTCTATGATATCTTTGCCACACAAAAAGTGTTCTTCTTTTGAAAATTTCTGATGACGTCATTGCAAGTAATTTGTGGTTTGGGCCCCTTTTTTTCCCAACTTCCCTTATTAGCCTCAAATGTTTCAGCAATCTCATATAGCAAAATTTCATTCAAAAAATTTGCATCTTTTTCCTTACAACGGGACTTTAATTGGAACGACCGACGCTCGCGTCGCGTGTTCCTTTGTTTTTACTTGGCCATTTTCCAACTAACGACTGCGAAATTTTAGACTTTTGCTTATAACTCAAGAACGGTTGGGTTTAGCAACATGAAATTTTGACAGCAGTTTGAGATTAATGAGTTATATGTTTGTACCAAATTTCGAGGCAATAGGTCACGTGACTTTGGTTTTAGGACCCGAACCGCCCCACAAGTTTGGCGTAAAAAAGCAGTCTCATTCAAAAACGGCTCAAGTACGGCAAAAAATATTTCACTTGGTTAAATGTCTTAAGATACCCTTTCATCCCAACCAAGCCACTTTTGGCCGCGATGAGGTTTTTTTCTTTTTTTTTCCTTTATGTTCCTAAATTTTGCACGCTCTTCTTCTAAACCACAAAACATGGAAATTTAATTTTTGTGTCAAGTTGTTGAGCTGCAACGCAATTTTTTCTCCCGAAATTTTTTTTGGCAACTTCCCCGAAATGGGGCCCCAAAAATCACTTTTTTTAACGGCTCAAGCTAGGGTGCCAATTGTTTATGATATCATCAGATATTTAACAGACAAATATTTCAACATAGTTTGGGGGTGCCACCCCCCCCCCGGGGACCCCCCCAAAAATCAATTTTTTGAACGACTCAAACTAGGGTGCCAGTTTGTTTTGATATCAGCAGATACTTAACAGACAAATATTTTGACATAGTTTGGGGGTACCACATCCCCCTGGGACCTCATAAAAAATCAATTTTTTTAACAGCTCAAGCCAAAGTGCCAGTTTGTATTGATATCAGCAGATATTTAACAGACAAATATTTTGGCGTAGTTAGGGGGTGCCACATCCCCCTGGGACCTCCCTAAATGCACCTCCCAAAAATCAACACCTCCCAAAAATCAATGCACCTCCCAAAAATCAAAAATCAATGCACCTCCCAAAAATCAACGGCTCAAGCTAGGATGCCAGTGTTTAATGATATCAGCAGATATTTAACGGACAAATATTTTGACATAGCTTGGGGGTACCTATCCAAGAACTCCCCTCCCCCAAATAGACCCCCAAAAAATCAATTTTTCGAATGGCTTAAGCTGGAAGCTAATTGTTTTTAATATTATTAAATACTAAACAAATATTTTGACACAGTTTAAGGATACCACTCCCTCAGGAAACCAAAAATTGGACCCCTCCTAAATCAATTTCTTTAAATCACTTGTTAGAGAGCTAATTGCTTTTAATATTAAGTCTTTAAAAAATAAATATTTTGGCATGGTTGAGAGGTGACACACCTGCCAGGGAGCCCCCCAAATACATAGATTCCCCAAATCTGTACTTTTTATTTAAGCTAAAACAGTTTTTTAGTAGACATTTGTAAGACAAAGAACTAAAAAAACAAATAGTCGTCTGTTCAAGATAGAAGTTTAGAATTGTTGTTATTAAGGCAAAAACACAGATCTGGGACCAGTACAATGCTGAGTGTCTTATGTAAATAAATAATATGTACTAGACATTACACGATAGCTTTGTACGCATTTTGAATTTACGCTTCAGCTACGATATATGTATTTATTGTACTGATGGTGGAAGCTTTAACAGACAAATTGTTGTTGATCACTTAAGATGTTGGTTTAGCACGTAATTTGATATGATAGGATTTTCACTACCCTATTGAGATTTTTGTATTTGTTCGGCCTACATTTGGGTCGCGATCCATGCTTTGAGAAACGCTGGCTTAACCTGACGAGTTATTTTTTTAGATTCAGAAACGATGACGTTGATATTCTTGACATTGTTTGGGATTTCTATTTTTCTGAAGGTTTCATAATCAGATATTTTTGAATAATTGCTGATTTTACGGTAGACCAAAAGTACTTTTAAGCGTCAAAGCATTAGCTATGCGGCAGTCGTTCACTGGGTTTGCTGGCAAACTCCCATCTAGTTCTAATAGCATTTGGTGATGCACACTTAAATTCTTCGTCATCTACTGGTATAAGATAATGCAAAATCGCTCTTCTTCATCAAATCTTTTGTTATACTCGCTGTATTACGCCAAAGCGTGTAGCGAGTTGCCGGGGCCCCATCTCCGCGTCATTGCGCCAGGGCAACACAGCTTCTTTCAAAGAAATGTCGCAGCAGCAGCGAGCCGTTGGCAACACTGTGTCTGATTTGATTGGTCCGAGATTTCAACCCCAGACCTCCCGCTCCAGACACCACCGCATTACGGCTCGACCAACTGGCTGGTAATCGCTCTCCTCGAAATCTGAAATTCCAGCTACTTGACTAGTTCAAAAACAACACATACGCACTTTCTTTTACGATATTTTTGAAACTGTGCATCTGCTAATAATTCATCTGCTAAGGTTTGTTTTCGTTCTTTCTTAGGTATTCGAGAAGAGTAAAAATCAGCTGCGTTATCCATGACTTTTCCAACCTGAAAAAAAAAGCAATAACGAATCTACGAGAAACTAAGAAATTATACATTGCGCCTTATTTGGAGTGATCAGATGCAAATAAATTGTCGGTATTGGCTGTACCCCGAATTTCTTCACTTTCAAAAACGGTAAAGCCTTCTTACTTCAACACTTACAAAAACATCCAGTGGAGCACTCAGGAGGGGTTTTGGGGGTCGACACTTCTCCCTTTTTGGAAGACAAAAATAACATAATTTTGTGGGCATAACGCAGTATGTAAATCTTTGCTATATCTACTTTTCATCAAAAAATCACTTAGGTTGTTCTTAATCACTTTAAGATGATGCTTTAACTAAAGAGACTTACGGCCATATAGTAAAAAATCGCCCTCGAGTAAAAAAAACTACTGAACCAAAGCACTTTCGCAAAAAAAAAGGAAACAAATCTGCTGTTTGAAGATGAAAACTACTCCAAAATTACATTCAAACGTCGAGATTTTTACTCCGCAAACGTATTCAGGAATTTCAAGCTTTTCTATGCAGTCCAAGCAATCACCACAAACCGTTTAAGACTCGCTCTAAACTGGGCGTAATATCGTAAGCGTATGCCCTATACTTTGTTTATTCAAGTCGCCACTTCAGGCGTACTAAAGTTTTAGTTGCCGCAAACAATGGATACGCTCGATGTATACTATTTTACACCCAGAAAAAACTAAAGACCGGGTGTAAATGATGTTCAACGGGAATGGTGTGGAGTTATCTGAAAAGCTGAAGCTTTTGTGGTTAGTTAAAGCACACTTTGACTGATGGTAAAATAATATTAATAAACCTGTTCAGCAACTGCTATGGGCTACTGAACTACAGTAGGCGTAGACTTGTACTTTTACGTTACTCCATCGAAACTACAGTTTCTTTACAACTCAAACATTGTGATTTTTATTAAGCATTTGTTAAAAAAAATAATAATAATAATAATAGAATATCAGTCGCAACCAGTGGAGACTAAGAGGACTGAAGCTCCCTTCTTGGCCAAGTCACTTTTAAGATTTATACCAAATACGCGATCTTTCCGCTTTTAAACGTACGTTGGACTTGACCAGTAAGCGTGCGGGGGCTGATTGGACTCCACAAAATAATTTTTTTCCAATATTCTTCTAATTCTTAATATTCTTTTTTAAATCGTAATATTCTAAATATCAATATTCCTTCCAATAATCTTTTGTAAATGCTCTAAAAATGTGCAAAATGTCATCCAAATGGCGCTAAATGACAATTTTTTTTCCGAAACATTTCAAGAATTGCTCAGTGGTTGGGAGCTTCGCCCCAAGGCCCTCATAGTGATAATTTGTTCTCTCACACACAATTTTTCTAACCAACAACTTTCAAAATCGTAATTTCAGGATTTCTGAAAAAACAATGTTGCAACGAAATGCAACTATTACCGGGAAACCTAGTTTGACTATAATAGCGCGCGTTTCATTAATCGTCAAAATAAATTAACTCCATGGGTACTGGTTGCTTCTAGAAAAAATTGAAACTCCCTCCTTTAATAAAAATACCATACTATTTTAGCACAATAATTCTATGTTGTTCTAACAGAATTAGAATTTACGAACAAAAATTTTTATAATTACTGATGATGGACTTGAGTTGGGTCCGATAAGTTTAAACACCGAAATGTTGTTTTTAATTAAAGTAAATAAAGTTTGACGAAAAACATTCAATTAAAAAAAAACATTGACAATCGTACCAATACGGTAAAATTTTTATTTTCAGAAGTTATATAGCAGATTCAAAACTTAAACTTTTCTTCACTAAGGTGAGGTAGCACTTCCTCACATATATGCTATCCCATTAGACTAGTGTTTTATCAGCATCTGAATTAACACACAGTCTATCCTGGCAGCCCACCCGAACCTTCAAACCACACACGAGGGCAATTTCTGCACTTGCCATCGTACCCTCTTCTCAGATTACTCTGATCAAAGTCTGACAACAAGGTCACCAGAAAGAGGATTTTCGACCAGTATCACACTGGCACTCCACTTAGCTCAACCGCATTGCGCTAGCATCACTAAGCATGGACACCATATATGACATCACATTATAACAACTTACCACAATAGTACGCTATATGCATATTTCAAACTTGTTTGTTATCATCAGGCGTGCATAACTGTGTAAATGCCTACTACAAATTTTGAACCCTAAAAGCCAGAATTAACATACTTGCCAGTAAAGCAAATTGCTGTATACAACGCCAGTAACGCCCATACGAATAAATTTTCATTTACTCGTATGTGCTTTGAAAATTCAGAAGTTACATAGCAGATTTAAAACTTTAACTTTTTTTCACTACTGTGAGGTAGCACTTCCTCACATATCAGCTATCCCATTAGGCTAGTGTTTCACCAGCATCTGAATTCACATATAGCCTATCCTGGTAGTGTGGTTTGAAGGTTTGAATAGGCTGCTCTCATGTCGCCCTCGTGTGTGGTTTGAAGGCTCGGGTGGGCTTCCAGAATAGGCTATGTGTTAGTTCAGATACTGATGAAACACTAGCCTAATGGGATAGTAGATATGTGAGGAAGAGCTACTTTACAGAACTGAAAAAAAGTTTAAGTTTTAAATCTGCTACGTAACTTCTGAATTTTCAAAGCACATACGAGTAAATGAAAATTTATTCGTATGGGCGTAGACTGGCGTTGTATGTAGCAATTTGCTTTACTGGCTAGAATGTTAATTCTGGCTTTTAGGGTTCAAAATTTGTAGTAAGCATTTACACAGTTATGTACAACTAAATACTTAAAAGGCAGAAGGTTTTCATTGAAGATAAAAGGAAAGGTTTACAAAAGTTGTGTAAGATCAGCTATGTTGTATGGAAGTGAAGCATGGTGCTTGAGAGAAAACGAGATGGCAATTTTGAGAAGAAAAGAAAGAGCTATGTGTGGTGTAAAGCTGTGAGATCGAAGAAACAGCGAGGAGTTGATGGACATGATGGGCATAAAAGAGTCTTTAGATAGGATGGCTAAAGCAAGTAGTATGCGGTGGTACGGTCATGTTTTGAGGAAAGAAGATGAAAATGTGATAGTGAAGGTTTTGAAATTTGAAGTGAGCAGTAGTAGAGGAAAAGGAAGACCGAAACAAACGTGGAAAAAACAAGTAGAGAATGAAATGAAGAAAAATAGACTGGTGAAAGAAGATGCATGTGATCGAACAAAATGGCAAGGCGTGGTAAAGACAATGACCATACGAAATCCGGCCAACTCCGTTGATGGGGACAACACCGGATCCAACATGAAATGATGATGATGTACGCTTGATGATAACAAACAAGTTTGAAATATGCATATAGCGTACTGTTGTGGTAAAGTGCTAATGTGATGTCATGTATGGTGTCCAACTGTCCATGCTTAGTGATGCTAGCACAATGCGGTTGAGCTAAGTGGAGTGCCAGTGTGATACTGGTCGAAAATCCTCTTTCTGGTGACCTTGTTGTCAGACTTTGATCAAAGTAATCTGAGAAGAGGGTACGATGGCAAGTGCAGAAATTGCCCTCGTGTGTGGTTTGAAGGTTCGGGTGGGCTGCCAGGATAGGCTATGTGTGAATTCAGATGCTGATGAAACACTAGTCTAATGGGAGAGCAAATATGTGAGGAAGTGCTACCTCACAGTAGTGAAAATTTTTTTTCCATTTTACACTATAACATAGTTCTATTTTGAAGGAACAATAATTCACTAAAAAAAATTAGGAATTGTATATTTACAATTTACCTGGAAATATTTGTATACCTAATTAACATATTTACCTGGAAATACTTTGGCATACATTCTCTATCATTACTCTTGTAAAATCTTTTAGGATTGAGCAAAGATCGCATTTGCAATATCTCGTAGTCTCGTTTCAAATCATCATTCAATTCAGGAGACTTCATATTAAACCTGAACAAAAACAAAAATGAATCTTTCGTAGTTAGCACAATCGTTGCTTATTAAAAAAAATTTAAAAATCTGCACCAATTTGGTGATGCATTTAATCGATGATTAATAATAAAACCAAAACCTTTAGGTTAACTTCAGCTATTCCCAAGAAAACCTGGCAAATTATGCTTGGACCATGACTTCTACGCACAGACGTTTATGCGCCGCCGATTATACGCCGGGACGTTTAGGCGCTAGAGATGAAAAAAAATTTCCCAAAAAATTTTCGAAAAATAATTTTTTTCCAGAAAACATTTCTTGGTTCAGATAACAAAAACAGATGTTTTAATTTTTGTGTTTTTCAAAAGCATCATTTTTATTTTCAAAAACATTTTTTCAAATAAAAGCTTTTTCCAAAAAAAAGATTTTTCACACAAAAAAGTTTTACTTTGATAAAAATGTTAATATTTTCGAAGCATATCATCCGACACTTTCAAAAATCGTCAGAATAAAGAAAAAGGAGCAGCTGTAGCAAAAAACGAGCAGTGATTGGCGGGAAAAGGATCAATGAGAGAGCGTCACTTGTGTACAATTTTTAAGCTGTACACAAATTCTTTTTGTCGGTAGAGGGCGGGGATAGAAATTTCAATAAAGGTGACTGCCAAGCCCATTTTCCTTCTCTATCTATCGCTGACATTTGAGCTCTGGCTCAGATCTTGGGTGTGGTCCAATTGTTGAGTCTTCCCAGAGTTTCTCCGTTACCTCAACAAACCTGCCACTCAAAAAATAATCACTTTATTTATGATTTTACGACAAAAGGGCAAAAAAATTAAGATTTTTTAGGAAAATATATACACTGTTTTTTTCATGAAGATTTATGATGTCCAGTTTTTATGAAATTTTACGAAATTTTATGAAACTTGTTGTCAGTCAAAAGCAAAATACAGAGACAAGCAAAATTCACAATTATATAACAAAACAATAAATTGACGTTTATTGTTTATTATTTCATTGGATATTAGACTTATATTGAGACTATAAAGTGATTGCTCCAGACACGAACCACATACAAAAAGGCCACAGCGGAGGACTATCTCTCTGCTCTACTCCCTGCTGATCTCTGTGTCTGGACTGATGGTTCCGTCCCAACGAATTTTTGGACCCGGTGGCGCAGGAGTCTTATTCTATGCGACATCTGCAAGGACTCAACATTACTTTCCTTTTCCGGCAGTCCAATTTCATCTAGCTTCACCGCAGAAATCATGCCCAGTGCCACCAACATCAGAGCACTTGCCCATTCATCTCCCTGGCTGTCTTTACAAACTCCAATTCCTCCACCTCCCGCCTGAACTCTGCGTCAAACCTTCTTGCCCTAAATGCTGTGTGGACAATTTGGTCCTCTATCGCTGCTTATCTGATTTGGCCCAACTGTCCTTCCATTGGATTTCTGGCCACTGCGATATATGTCCCAATGAGATCACAGACCTGGTAGCCAAGACCAACAACGGCATCCCCTACTCTTCCCTGCCCCTGGGTTTGCTTGTCAGCGCATACCCTTAACTCTCTCTACTCATCATGGAGGTGCTCTGTCAAGCTGGACAAAGACCTCCTCTTCCAATTTCCTGATGTCTCAGCTGAGAAACTGGTACTTCCTTTGTAACGGACGTAGTGCCATCTCTAACCATCGCTGCAATGGGTATAGCCTCTTACTCATTATCGTCCTACCTACTGTAGATAGTATAGCCTGTGGACACTACAAACAGTATCTTCGACACACCCTGATTGCCTGTCCACTGTCTAGCTTATAGCTCTCTTCGAGAGACATCTTTGGCTCTTCTCTATCCGTTTTTGAACTCTACCAATGAACAAGGGGCATTGCCCATATGCTGGGTCTTCATGGAGTTCCTTCCCGCCCCCGTTCTCCGTACAGGGTCGGGTAGCTCACCATCACCACTATTACAGAGATTCTAGTTTCTCCTAAGATGTTTGCAGTCAACAGTAGTTAAAGTATACTAATTCAATGTGTAACTTAACAAAAAAATCCAACTTAACTACTTTCATCACTTCGAATATGACTTTCAATAAAGTCAATTTCATTGTGCTTTCACAATAAGCTTTTCGGACAGAACTCTTCAGTTGCGATCTCTGTCTGGTTTGGTACGTGGTGAGCAGGATCTTTTTAAGACCAAATGCAATAAGGAGAAATGCACTTTAAGGAGATTGCACAATAGTAAGGAGAAACGCAATCTATCCAATGACAGCAGGCTTTGATCCTACCGAAACAGTTGTAGAGTGAATACGAACTGCTTTTGCCTGCACAAATCTGTTTTTTTCTTTTTATTTCACGGACAAAACAGATTTGTGCAGGAAAAAGCAGTTCGTATTCACTCTACAACAGTTTTGGTAGGATCAAAGCCTGCTGTTATTGGATAGATTGCGTTTTTCCTTACTATTGTGCAATCTCCTTAAAGTGCATTTCTCCTTACTGCATTTAGTCTTCGAAAGATCCTGCTCACCACATGCCAAACCAGACAGAGATCGCAACTGAAGAGTTCTGTCCAAAAAGCTTACTGCGACAGCAAAACGAAATCGACTTTATTGAAAGTCATATTCAAATTCTGCACCATCTCAAAATTGTTCTTTCATCACTTCCTGAAAATCATGAAAACTCCTCATTACCCTCAGCAATGTGCATCTCTAAACCAAACATAGATAGTTAAAAGCAAATCACAAGGTTATAAGGGTAGCCTGATCGCAACAAAACAACCACAAGAACAAGCAGGCCTACTTTTAATTTCAAATAAAATTTCTAGGCTCTGTAGAGGTAGTGCGGAACATTAAATAACAAATGGCAGTTCTTATTAGCATTATGGCAATTCGAATTAATGTTACAGAATATTTCGGTCATACTTGCAGTAAACTTTAAACGGACCTTGCTTGCTTACCAGACAACTATGACATGTTCTAGTCTACAGTTCTTTCAACCACTTGTGTCAGTGGCCACTTTTGCAAACTCGAACTCGCAGAACTCTTGTCTTTTTCACCAAACCAGAAAAAGCTACCATAACCTTTTCAGCAAACAAGGAATCATAACTTCTACATAAAAGTTAAGTTCAAACTATTTTTCCAGTACCACATCAAGTACCGTAGGCTACCGTGGTAGCCTACTTTTTGTAAAAAGTATTGGTACCGATATTAGTTATGGAAGATGTTGTAAAGGGCAATGACACCAGAAGTTGCCATAAAAATGTAATGAAGAGTGTAAATTAACCAAGCTAAATTATTAGGCTGTAGTCCCAATAATACAACACATAGCAAACAAAAACAAATTTAGCTCATCGTGAATAAATAAAAAATGCAACTCAAAATAATAATTTTTATGACGGCATGGCATTTTATGACTTTTTTGAGATTTTTGAATTTTTTATGAAATTTTACGATAAGTGGCAGCCATGCCTTAACCCTCTTTAAAAATGAGGTAAAATGACAGGTCAAAGGGCTAACTCCACCACAGCACTGAGTGCAGTATTGAGAGAGCTCTTCTTGATATGTTTTCATCTATCTTTTAATTTTTATTGAAGGGAATGCAGTGAGCGTGATAAATTTAAACTACAGAACTTGTGTGAAAAGTTTTACATGAAAAATTGTAAAAAAAAACTTGTACTTGAAACACCCAATTTTTTTTGAAAAAACCTATTTTTGGAGAAAAACATAGGGAAAGAAAAAAATTTGTTTTCACCTCTGGCACCTATAAGACCAGGTGCCTAATAGTCACGGCACTTAAACATCCAGCGCATAAAAGTTGCACATTGAATTATGCTGTTAAGAAGTTTTAACCCTAAAACATTCACATTCTATTTAAATAAAACACCACTAATGAGCCTGATAAGGGGTAAAATAGACTGTAGGGTTTTAATTTTTTTGACGTATAGCGTGCTATGTTATAAAATATTCACATTAAAAAAAAATAATCGAAATTTACTTGTAAACCTGCAGCCAACAACCCAAGGCTTTTAAGATCCAAGTTACTAAATCCTTTTTTTAAGTGCTGTAATTTTTACCGCATTGTGATTAAAAATTAAGTTTCACAATACTCGCAAATATATTATTTCAAAGATTCTAATCAGCAAATACGATCGTGTACTCTTTTTAACAAGAGAATCACCACAGAGGCCATTCAGGACATTGCGATCCCTGTTTAAAAGTTCGGTTTTGAATGACTACATCAACAGAATTTCAAAAAGCCTCAACTCTGAACTCCATACCTTGAAAGTATTGTAAAAGCTTAGATTAGGTGGATGAAGGAGTTATTGAAATTGTCAAGTCTTTTTAGAAAATGAACAATGAAGCCTTAAACATTCAAAGCTTTCTTCGTTGTTGTATCTAGTTAAAGTAAACTATTCAATTCTACTGAACTTGAAAACAATTCAAAAAGTTATAGGCGGAACAAATGTTCTTCATGTGTATGAACCAGACACTCTGTGTCTAACCACACCAACGCATACATTTTTTGTTGATGTTTGGAAGTCTTTCGTCGGACTGGACTAACACGATGGGGATTGGGGAGACTGCTTGGCCCCAACAGGAACTAGGTGTCAAGTGTCTTTTCTAAGGACAAGCGTTAATATCGTACAAAACTAATGCTAGAGAATAACCCACCATTCATTTCCAGCTGTTGATAATCGTTCTTTCTGCTTCAACTTTTTCAATTTTCGTTTGCTCAGCCGCACTGGAGCAGCATGTTTGGCTTCAAAATCCGGAGTTATGACAGAATTTTTCAGTGACTGAAATTAGTACACTTGATATTAGTTACTGCATTCCATTTAAAGTCAATGTAACATCGGATTATGTTTACAAGCTAAAAACTTTACTACAAATGCTTGTTATATCAAATCAATATTTTTGAAATAGCAAAAATTGAACCATAGCTAAAATTTCTGAAACCAATTTTTATCTGGGTTTAGTTATTTGTTTACTCAAATTTTTAGTCAAATGTCCATTGTCCACATTTGGAAATAATTTCATTTTTAGCACTTTCTAATTATAATTAATTGTGGTAATTTTCAAATTTTGCAAATAAACATATGCAAAATCCCTACTTTAATGACCTATTTAGAAGACTAATTTTATTTTTCTTTTACATCAACCTATCCAAAAAATATTATGTCTAACTTAAGCATGACAATATTTTCAAATTTTTGGGGGCCATTTTCAGTAACTCTCCTTACATTGCCGCCCTAATTTCAGACGAGCTCTAGAATTTTGCTGCTGCCTATAATTGGTTAAAAATTGAACTTTCTAGCTTTAGCAATCTAAGACTAGACAGAATCGTTAAATAGAAGAAATAAAAAGAAAAGTGTTCAAATTGGTTAAATTGAGCAAGGCCAAAAAGAAAAGCGGTCAAAAGAATGTAAAGAAACCCAAACCCAAGGTTCCCATGGTTTTTCCAAAGAAAAAAACTTCTGGCTTTTTCCAAACCAAAATTTTGCACATCTTGAAGAGTTATAGGCTCAGACGTCTAAAATTAAAAAACAACACCACTGTTACCTCATGTGGTGAAATTTGCTGAAACTTAAGTTCTTACTCTGCGACTTTAAAAACAACTGCTAAAAAATCCCACAACAAAAACAAAATCAAACTTGTTCATAAAAATTTTGTTTATCGGCTTCATTTCTGCATAAAAAAATCACTCACAGATAAATTTGTTTTTGTAGCGCATATATTTATCCTCCTGTCACTGGACAGCATCACACACTAAATATCAAACAATCGGCGCACTCTTCATTGCATTGCCTACTTCGTGGTTGGACGAATCCACACCTGCCTAGGAGTTTCTAGTGATCCAATGTTTCTGTGGATTTTTTTTTATTCTCGTCTGCTAAATTTGCAGTTTGTTTGAAGCCACCAAGCAGAGATAATCATCGTAAGGAGTCTTATCCAAGAATGCAACAACGTGACCAGGGTGTGGGTTGAACCTAGATCATGCAATCAGGATTGTAGTAAAAACCCCAGGTGCTCAACCAAGATTTTGCTAGTTGGGCTTGGCCCCAAACTTAAAATCCTTTGTTCAAAAAAATGCCTCTGTCAAGCAGCATTCTGAGCAAACCAGTGCAACTAAGCATATCACAGATGAGGGTCTGGGGGAGAAGTTCCCAGCTGCTGGGCAATTTTTCTGACTTTTCATCAAAAAAAAAAAAAAAATAGCCAATTGGATCACATTTTGCTCCTTTTAGAGTTATTTGAAAGAACTTAAACTGTTAAAATCGGAAGCTATTTGAAAGAATGAAATGGTCAAGCCCACTCGTTACTTTTAGATGAAGTTTAAAATATGTTTAAACAGTCTTTTGGGATAGATTTTCTACGTGACTTGGCTAAAGCCCACTTAGCACATCTTGGTTGCGCCACTGTAGTGTCTGTGATTACAGGCATTCATCATAGGTTAACAAAGCTCATCATGCCTTTCACTAAGCTTATTTTAGCTGCCTGAAGAAAAACATCTCGTCTAGCTTTCATCTCTTTAACATCATCTAACAATTAACTAAATTAGCCCCAAGGGAGCTGCACTTGCTCCAAACAATATTTTTCTGTATTCACACTAAATGCAATGAGCAACGCCAATGGCTGCTGCTTTAGCTTTCAACATTGTGACCAAATCACATCCCAGAATTAATCTAAACCAAGATGTTCTCTTTCACACTTTAGCATAGATCCCCAAGACCTGACCCACCTTACAGCAAAAAGGATAAAAGAACATCAGAAATGTATTCGCTTGATCAATCTACTTTCTTTGTACTTTGGTGTCATATTTCTGCACAAGAGTTCCTTACTTTTTCAATACCAAAAGCAGAAAATTTCTCTTTTCCTTACTATTTTCCACTCGGGAAATGCCATCATAAAATTCCACACTTTTTCTTGAGTTTACCAACTGCGTGGTAATCCTACAAACCTCTTTTCATCAATTCCATACCTACCACTAAGATATACTGCACAAAGGTGGCTAAGTGCTAGACTTTTTTCTCGTTTTTGGTTTGTGAAATTGCAATCTCATGCATGACTCTGCCACCACAAAATTGGTGCACCCAAAGCTTTCATCTCTCTCAATGCTAAGTCCCAACCTCAGCTGTTTTCTACAACCATTCATTTCAAATTTATAGGAAAATTAATAAAGCTATGATACAGATGTTACCTTTTTTTTCTGGTTTTCAACCTCCAAAATCATGTCACTTGACTGACTATTTTTTGGGGACATTTCAAAATATCGAATTCAGAAAGACAGAGCCTAAATTATCTAAAATAGTACTGCACCAGTAATTCAACAAACAAGATAATTGGATTCGATTTTCCAGTCTTAGATTGATTTTATAACAAACCCATGATTTAAGAAAAATTGGCATTTTTCAGCTATTTGGGATGCATGAAGCCACCTTTGCTTTACACAAATCAATTACCCGTTTTTGTTTTTCAGCCCTGCTAGCCTAACTGAAAATCCTTGAAATTCAACAAAACAGCTGTCGTAAGCAAGATACTGAAAATTTTTGTTAAGATTTATGCATTGATCGACCATAAATTTCCCACGTAAATCTTTTTTTGCTAGGATATACTTGAGTAACAGTAATCATTATGTATTTAAATTAAATTTGCTCATTTAAAACCTGTGATTGTTTGTCACATATTTGCACCAACAATACACAAATAATAGGAAAGCAGAATCTTTTTCTTTTCCTTTAATGTATAAAAATTGTCTTTGCAAATAAATCATTTTCACTGTTTTTTAAGCTAGGTGTTTAGCAAAATAGATTGATTAAAAACCACAATAAAATTTAGTGTTTAGGTTTAACCACAAACTTGGAATAAATCTAGAATAGTAAACTATTTATTTTAAAACGTTCTTCATTACCAACTGTATTTGAAATTGGCATGTATGACACTTTCACATGTTTGCATGAGGTCAAAATTTCAGCTTTATCGATCAAGCCATTTTTAAGCTATAAGCTAATCAAATGAAATTCTGAGTCTATTTACTCCTAATGGGCAAGGAAAGCACAAGTTCTATGGCTGCTTGCACGAACCATGGATATCAATATTTGGGCATAAATAAGTGAACTGATGTGAAAAAGTTCAACTTTGGACTAAACCAAATCACTAGTAATCAAAACAGCTACAGAATTTAAAGTTTTCAGGCAAGTCACTTTACTGCATAAATGTATCTACAATCTTTATACGAACATTCAATTACTGCCAAGGTTTTACTTAGTATGTAAGTTTACACTTTGCAGGCAATGCAATAACAAATTCTCAAATTTACACACCTTTTTATCAGCATCTGTAGCTATATCAAATAATCCCAAAACTTTCTGTCTTCCTTTCAGTGGAGAAATGCCTCTGCTAGTGTTTATGTATCCCTCCAAGTCAATATCGCTCACATCAATACTTGTTGGTCTATAAAAATATACAGTACGTTATGAATACACAGTGCACACTACCACCTTTAACATTAGAAAACAGGCCATGTTCTTACACAAAAATAGAAGTAAAAAATTACTGTAATTAATAATTGATTGCTAAAAGTTAAATAAACTTTTGGCAGTAAAACTGATTTGAAATATCTGATAAATAGAATATATTAAAGTTAATTTTTACCAGTTGAAAAGGATTATGTAAAATCTGCAATCACCAAAGCATAAATCTTAAAAACTTTCAAATAAAACCGGAAGTGAAAAGCGAAAAATTATATTAGCTTTTGGAAAAAAGTAGAAAGGATTCGCCATTATATTCATCCTGGCATGTGACTTCTTGTTTATTAACCAACTTTCAGTGAAAATCCATCTAGAATAATCTTTCTCTTTGGCCAAATGGAAGCTTCATTCCCCGTTCTAGACTATCCTGTGGTCCAGATTTGTCATCATTTTCATGACCTGACAGCTGACATGCAAATTCTTGTTTATGAGCCAACTTTCAGTGAAATAATCTGTTTAGATTGATCCTTCTCTTTGGGTAAGATGGTAGCTTTGTTGTAGTCTATACTGTAATCTAGATAGATTGAATGCTTACACACAGCATATTGTTCTGGTCCTTGAAACCTGATCGCCTGCTTGTGTTCCAGTAATCTTGCTTGCAAATCATGCTTTCTGTACAGAGTAAACCAGAGATTTTATTTTCAATAACAGGATCATTAGAGGAGATAAAATATTTGCCAATAGTCAAAAGAAGCATTGCGACTTCAACTAAAAAGGTATGCACTGCCACTCTTAACTCCAATTTCATTAAGAATGCTTTGAATGTTGTCAAAAATACCTCGAATATAGGGTAAGAAGATAAATGACACAAAAGTTCCTGGTAAAGGAATCAAATTTAGTCATTACTCATGTGACTGATTAACACTACACTTATCCAGGGCTCCAAGCCAAAAATGGTAAAAAAGCCCGAAAAGGTGGGTATTCAAAAATTGGCAACAAGAGGGCTAAGGAGAGGGTCTGGAAGCGGAGCCCCTAGAAACTAGTGATTTTTGAAGATTAACCTTCAAAATACTTTACTTTGGGACACTCCGTTAGAAGTCTTAAGGCGAAATTACACAAGGCAGATTCTGAGAATCAGCGTAGTGTAATTCCACCTTTATAGACTAAAAACTGCAGCAATTAGTGGTAAAATCCTACTAACGATGAAAATAATTTTACCATTAAGCTCAAGGGTCTGGAGAGCATTGCAAGCTCACCATAAAAGACTATGGCGTTTTTGAAGTTTAAATGGTAAAATGCAGCATCCGGTAGTGCCGTGAACTAATAACACCCAAACTAACAAGCTTGATAACATGATAAGAGGATATGTAAGCGATATGACTGTTCAATGATCAAACTTGGTAGCCTAGATATGATAACTTAGCAAGAAAGTCACACTCATATGCAAACACTGCTTTGTTTAATAATGAATTAATATTTGAGTTGAGTAAAATATTAAAGAAATAACTAACTATTTGAGTTGACGACTAGCACAAGAACAGAAGCAGCAGTTGTTTTAGAAATTAGTAAGTATAACTCGCAGAGCAGATATCACATCACAAACCAACACAACAAGAGAAAACAAATTTATTTCATTGCTCTGTATTAGCAAGAAATTACAATCAGCATTTGTTTAAGAGGGCAACAGGGAAGTTGTGAAAGACCTTATGGTCATGGAGTCAAGAAACCACCCTCTTGTCAGAGAGGCAACTTATGCCAGTATTACGGTTGGTTTTCATTACTTTCTCTAAGTGAGTTGCAACATATTGACGATTTCAATAAAATGACAACCCATCATCAGCATGAACTTTTGCATGTTACCAAAGCAAACATCTGCTTAATTATATTATGAAAGGAATATGCAAACTGTGTAAACAAAAAACCTTTGATGCTAATATTTGTGTGAAGATCATAGAAATTTTTTGCAGCAAGATTTGAATTTTTTGTACGAGAATGCCCTTATATTTGTGGTAATGCAATTCCATATCTTGAATCCCTGATATTCCATACACCTCTGTAATTTATTAGTACGATAACAAGGTATGTTTAAATTGTTACAATCAGTCGCCTGCCTGGTAGCTCAACTTGAGCGGCCATTAGTTTTACACTAATATTTGCAAAATGAATTCGGAGTTTTGTTGTTTAAGGAATCATAAACAAATCTGGTGACTTCAAATTTGAACAAGTCATCAATTCGCAGAATTTTTAATTGTGAGAAATATGGGTTTACTGAATCTCGAAAATGAGCACCTACAACGGCTCTTATTGCTTGATTTTGTAAGGATTTTAATTTCTGTAAATAAGTAGGACATGTTGCTCCAGTGTTCCCTCTTAGATTTTGCTGAGTCGGCCTGCACCCAAAAATCGGCGATTTTCCAAGAGTAAACAACGGAAAATCCAAAAATGAGTTGGTGTGTGCCCAACAAAAATGCTGATTTGCAGATTGATGAAAATCAGCCAAATGGTTACATAGCGTGGCTCTCCATATACTTAGACAACGCCAGTGGGGCACTCAGAGGGGGTTTGAGGGTCAAAACCATCCCTTTTTGGAACTCAAAAACAACATAAATTTGTTGATATAACGCAGTTTGTAACACTTTGCCATATTTACTTTTCACTAAATAATCATTAAGTTGTTGTTAATCACTTAAGATGTTATTTTAGAACTGTAATTTGATCCTTCAAGGCAAGATGTTGTTTTAGGACTGAAATTTGATCCAGCAAGATAATTACCAAGCAATTGAGGTTTTTGCATTTGTTTCAACTACAAGACGGATATGTTGTGTAACTATGTGGATTTGTTATATCCATTGAATAATGGAAAATATTATTCCCAATCATAGACTTCTGAGCAGAACAGAGCTTGACTCTAGAGACAGATGCCGTTTAGTGAAAAAAGTCGTCCTTGTGTAAAAAAAACCACTAAGCCAAATGCACTTAAGTTGCAAAAAAAAAAAATTCGCTGTTTGAAGATGAAAACCATAGCAAAACTACATTCAAACGTCGAGATTTTTATTCTGCTAACATATTCAGGAATTTAAAAGCAGCTTGCAATAGCGTCAGAGCTATCATTTCCAAATGAATTTCTCTATATTTTTGCATTAACCTTATACTAATTTAGGTAATTTTGCAGCATCATACGCCATAATAACAACCCATTGTCTGTTTCAGAGTAATCAACCTCTAAATATACCATCATATTTTAGTTTTTCTTTATTTCAGCATAGATTGAATAATGGACAATATTATACCCAAACATAGACTTCTGAGCAGAACGAAGCTTGACTCTTGAGACAGATGCCATTTAGTGAAAAAAGTCGTCCTTGTGTAAAAAAAAAACAAACCACTAAGCCAAATGCACTTAAATTGCAAAAAATTTTCGCTGTTTGAAGACGAAAACCATAACAAAACTACATTCAAACGACGAGATTTTTATTCTGCAAACATATTCAGGAATTTAAAAGCAGCTTGCAATAGCATCAGAGCTATCATTTCCAAATGAATTTCTCTATATTTTTGCATTAACCTTATACTAGTGTAGGTGATTTTGCAGCATCATACGTCATAATAATAACCCATTGTCTGTTTCAGTGCAATCAACCTCTAAATATACCATCATATTTTAGTTTTTCTTCATTTAAGCATACATTCATGAAGAGAGCTGGATGAAAACCTTTAATCTAAACCAGCCTTTTTCAAGACTACCCATCACTAAAAGAGTGGAAATTATAGCTCTGACGCTAATGAAAGCTATTTTGAAATTCTGTGCCACTAACAAGCTTTTTGAATTCAAAAACGTATTGATTTAAAAAATTTTAAGCCAAATTTGCGATCTTTCAGCATTTACACAAATTTTGGACTTGACCAGTAAGTGTGCAGGGCTGATTGGACTGAGCAAAATAAATTCTCTCAAACTCTTCCAAATCTTAGAAGTTTAGCTTTTTCTAATTGCTCTAAAAACATGTGAAACATCATGCAAATGGCATTAAAATGGCTACTTTTTTCTGAAAAATTGCAAGAATTGCCCAGTGGCTGGGGGCTTCACCCCCAGGCCTCCATAAGGGTAAATTGTTATCTTGCACGCAATCTTCATAACCAACAACTTTCCAAATCGTTATTACAAGGTTTTTGAATAAACAAATGTTGTAACAATGCAACTATTACTGCAAAACCCTGTTTAATTATAACTAAATTAAGTACAATTGGGTACTGGTTGTTTTTTGAAAAATTCAACACCCCCCTTTAAAAATTTCTGGGTGCATCCCTGTACTACACCATAGTAACAAATGTACTAATGCATAAAGTTGTAAAATAACAATTTAAGGAAGAGTTTATTTTAGTTTTATTTAGTATCAGCATCGTAAAATACAAAGAAATAGCAAATAATTACAACTACAAAAACAACAAAACTACAACCAATATCAAAGAAGATTATAGAGGGGTTCAACCTTGTATGAAATAGCTACATAATACAAAAATGGACCTTGTATGAAATAGCTTAGAAATTCATGCAAGTGAGGAAAAAGAAGTGGTTGAGGAGTGTGAGGTAGGGCAACTCAATCTTGAGGTGCTGCCCCGGCAATCCTTTCCAGAAGTGAATGAAGAAAATGGATGAATGAACAAAAAGCTGACTTTCTTCAATTTCCTTTTTCTTTTCTTAAAACGTTCAATGAGGCCACACATGGCCAATTTTGTTTGTGCCTGATCTCCTTCTCACCAAACCTTAACTTCTTCCTCTTCATGGTCCGATCATACATGCCACAGATAAAACAGTTTGTGAAAAGCGCATTCTTCTGGCCTTAGACAGAGAATGTTGGTAGCGGCCATGGGAAGGTCAAATATCAGCACACATCATTTTATTGATAAGAGTGCTCTCATTTTTCTGCCCAAATAATTCACTTGCACTTTTGTTGTTATTCGACAAATGGTACTTCACTGTTTGAATTGCAGTGAATGTGGAAATGTGGGTGCTGGGTGTTGAAGAAGAGAGCACCGTTTGCATGAGGCTGAAACAGCTTTCCACTTGCAGAGCATGAAAGATCATAAAGGCAGCTCTGATCACATGATGAATTGACAAGAATACTATCGCTTAATTAGGAAATGGCACCAAAACTTTAAGATGTCCACTTTTGTATCGAGTTGGTCACTAACACTGCTTTGAGAAAACAGTAACTTCACTGTCAACACTGAATGTCACATTGGAATGCATTTGTTATGATTATTTGCCTGCCTTAGTCATGAATGCTTTGGTAGTTTTGCCACCTTTTCGATTTGGAATGTTCAAGATAATTCTTTTCCAGTATGTTCAACGATCTTCTACAGTCACCGGGTTACTTGTTTGTTTACAACCTTTTAATTGCTGTATTTGGACTTGAAGTTCGTGACATCATAATTATGTTGCAATTTGTTATCTAAGCTGGTATAATTTTTATATTGTGACTTAATAACAATGTTTCTGGGAAATTCGAGAGCTCTCGCAGCAGCATAAATTAGGCAGGTTTTTCTATTCTATTCTTATAATTTGAGGATTACAATGATTTTAATATTCGAGATAGAGAAGTAGAAAAACTTTTTTTTTACATTTTTTTCTTTGTACTTGGCAAAACTAAAATTAGGTTTATTTTTTAAATAAAGCAAAGCAATTTGTATCAAATCACATGACTAACACGGCAGAGCATCGCATATTAGAGCTGTAAACAAACAGACAAGTAGAGAAACCCCAAAATATAAGCCCGAACCCAAAAAAAAATTTAAAGCCAAAGCCCAAAAATTAAGCTAGATATAAAAATTTTTTCAGTTATTGCTCATATACAGTGAAAATAAAACTACACATTGCTGATCACTTGTGATGTAACAATAATGATCAATTGTGATGTAATAATCCCCAACCTGGGCCATACCACTTACAAAATTTAACGGCAAAATGCAAGATTTAAAACATGTTTTGGACTTAAATTAAACGAAGGATTGAATAACTTAAGCTTTTGATTGGTTTTCAAATGTTAAAAATCTAGTTCTTTGCTCTGAGCATGACATTAAAAGAGCTTTTTTTCAAAAAAGTTGCCCAGCGCCTACAGGCTTTTCCCCCTAGACCCTTTGGCCTTGGGGATCTGTGACACATTTGAATTACACTAGTTTACTCAACACATCTCTCAACTAAGACATTTTCACTTTGGGTTTAAGCCCTCTCCCTTTAGCAAAATCCTGGTTAAATGCCAAACAAGGCTAGGGTTTCTGATCTTCCATTCTGCAATATCTTTGTCTCACAAATAGTTTCTCTTCCAAAAATTTCTGATGACATCATTGCATGTAATTTGTGGTTTGGCCCCCCTCCTACCCCCAATCAAAAATCATGGCTACACCTATGTTTAACACCTTGTATTTAGGATTAAATTTTGAAAGTAACTTAACCCAGGGGAAGGGGGAAGCAAGATACACTGCCTACTGCAATATTTTTAATAGTAGTAAATTCTAAATCAGTCGAAAAGTTGCCTTGGAGATTTTTGTGTAACTGTACATGTATGATCACGACGCCCAGGCCCCTCTCAATTCAAAGTCAATAATTTGTTCAATAAGCATTTCCCCTAGCTGACTTTTTTCAAAAGTATTTTGTCACGTAAAAGCTTTTGAGGGGAATTGTTATTTAAAGTTGGTACAATAGATGGTTACTTGTCATTTATTGCATTAACCCTTTGAGCACTGAATTATTTTTTAAGGAAAATAATTTTTTACAACCTATTTTTTAAACAGTTTTGTAAGCTTAACCTTTTATTTTACACTCAAACAATGTATGTAACATTTGTAGCACATAAATAGGACTATCAAAAAATGTTACAAAATTTGATCACTGTCACTAAATTTACCGTATATCCCCGCATATAAGCCTATCTATCATATAAGCCGACTCAAGAAAAACAGCCCTAAAACGATGATTTTATAAAATCTGCATATAAGCCGAAGTTACAAATCGTAACACGACATACGCACCCTACCACAGCAAAAGTTTGCAAAAAATAATAAATGAAAATGATAACCATTATTTTTACATGTATGACCAACCAATCACAGTTTGGTATTATCTCATGATTGAAAATACCGATAGCGCAACAGCGTCCAAGTGCACATGCTGCTTTGCGTGTGTGCGTGGATGCTCTTATCACGAGAGAAAAGGAGAAAAGAACAGAAAAAAGGCTAAGTGCGCGGGTATCGTTGCATTTAGCATGGTTTGAGTTGTAGTTGCTGCAATTAAGTGAGCATAATGTCATTTCGCTTGAGTGCGATCCGAGTTATGCGCATATAAGCCAACTCCTTAGTTTGGCAGCTTTTTTTCGGAGTTCTAAACTCGTCTTATATGTGGGGATATACGGTAGGCTAAGAATACTTTGGTTCGCTCCCTAAATCGCTATCAGCTGCTACCATTTCAAAAGCTTAGTTAAGAGTATAATAATTGTTATCCATTTCCAAAGAGTAACTTCAACCACAGATATTAGCAAAAACTTCAATATCAACCTATACAACCCAATAGCTCATTGGAAAGCTGGTTTCTTAACGAACAAAATGATATCTAACTTGGGGGATTCCCGCTTTTGAAACTAAAGCAGTATTGTTTGATATTTGTAGGGTAGCCTTGTCTCAAAATAGCGACAGCTGCACTCAAAGGGTTAAAATTACAAAAAAATTACATGAGGAACTGAGGTTGAAACTTTTAGGACAAAAATCCTGAATTTCTTTCAGGTTATACATTTAAATTAGTTGGCAAAAATTTGAATGGAGTGGGCCCAGACCCCTTGATCATCATTATTAATATTTTTGTTAATTACTGGTGCAATGTTGTACACAAAAATGCTACAAAAAACTGAAGAAACAATACGCTTTGTTATCATTATTTTTGTCATTGGTGGCATTTCAATTGGGGTGGTGCCTCCCTCTCCCCTGGCTACAGCTATGGTGCTGAACAAGTTGAAGCATTCAAACGCATCACAGACAGTGGTCGCCACTGGGCAAATTTTTGTGATTTTTGTAAAAGAAATAGCTTTTTTACGCCATTTCAATCACATTTTACATGTTTTTGAATCCATTTGAAAAAACTAAATTGCTAAAATTTGGAAGTCATTTGAAAGAGGTAAATCGTCGAGTCCCCCCTTCCCCCACCTTACTTACAGGTTAAGTTCAAAACAGGTTTGAACGCTTGTATTTTGGACTAAATTGTTTAAGTGACTTGGCTAAGCCCCTTAGTCCACTCTGGTTGCGCTACTACTTATATGTGCCAAAACTGCATGAGAGTATAATGCATAACCCAAAGTGCCTAAGCCTTAAAAATGTTTCAATGAAATTAAACATTCACAGATCAAAAACCATTGGATTACAGTGAGAAGCCATCAAATAGCAAAGCACAATCCGTACTTATGCTCACAACAAAATTTTCTAAAAAAAAAAAGTTTTTTTTGAGACCATGTATTTAAAAAAAACTCTAAAAAAAACGAAGGCAAAAAAAGATTTACACCAATAGTTTGGGATATTAGTTTCATCGGCAGTTGAGCCAAAATTGTGTATCTGTGGTTGGATGGTGTAGCTGTAGAGTGCAATCTGAATTGGTCAATCGTGATAAGTTTGTGTAATCTGAATTAGCTGATAGCAATAAGTTTGTGCGATCTGAATTGGTCGAATGCAATAACTTTTAGTGGAGCGATTTTGATCAGGATGAAATTGTTTTCTTTTCAGTCTCAAATAGAAAGTTCTTAATTTAAGATTGGTGTACTGCTTTCTGCAATTCAAGAAGCTTACAGAACTATCAACTGCCACTTTCTATTCATCAATTAACAACTTAGTCATTCTCTGGTTTAAGTCTGATTCATTCTGGAAATTAAAGGTTGTACTCTAGCCAAGTATTCAATATTGCGACACTGAACTTCCTTTTTTACTCTTTTTTTCTTTTACCTACACTGCAAAAAAAAGCAATCTAAGGTGTCGTCCTCCAGCAGATACATGCTATTTTATGAAAGACAAGTCTGTCAATTTGAGGTGTGAAAAGCACAGCACGTAGCAAATGCGGTCATTTGGCAAAAGAAAACATCAAACTTTCAGTTGTAAATTTTTCGTTATTTCATCACAAAAATACTTGCAATTTTAAATTCACTGAAAAGTAAATACACAAAATTATTCATTATCTTGTCCTGTGACGCAATGAGAAGAAACTTACAGTAGGGTTGTTCATTACATTTCAATAAATGCCAAATACGTACCTTAGGTTGGAAAACGTATATAAAATACTAATAGATCATCTATATAGGATGACACAAACAAAATAAATTTTTATTTTTTGAAATCAAACTGTTCGTTAATGAGATATCAAAAATTACCACTAGATGGCAGATGTGAGTATGTAAAACTCCAAAAATCAATTTAGAGGCCCATACTTATGGCAAAAAGTCGGTTTTTGTGTCAAAATATATGTTTTTGGAAATGGGGAATCTAAATTGCGGTTAAATTAAGGCCAATTTGCCAGAAAATTGTGTTTTATTAGTTTTTTTGGCTTTTTGGGAGTAAATTGGGGTCAAGAATTGGAAGTGAAGAATTGAATAAAATTTTAAAACAAAAATATTTTTAGGTAGTATAAAGTATAATATAGTATAAAAAGTATAATATTGTTTCTTTTTGATAAAGAATTTAGGATGGCATTTGATAAGTAATGTGTGTACACAGAACAATTTGTTTAGCTGTTACATTACAAGCTGACTATTCAGCTACCAGGATTATGCAACAAAAACAGCTCATGAAAATTTCTTCATTTAAGTGAAATGAAAGTATGGTCATGTAAAGAGACAAATTTTGAGTATTGTAGTTTAAATAAAATGCAGCTGAGCAAATAACAATGCAGCTGCATGTAACATTTAATGAACATTAGCAGAAGTTTTGGCCGCAAATCATACAAGCATTATTTTGGTCTTGCTGACTATTGTATTAGTGGCTACTAAGTGGACTCGTCGAATAAGCTGAGACCTAGTTTTAGCTCTTAAAATGAGGATTTTACCATATTACCGGCCAATAAGCCAAGGCAGAAAATTTGATTGGCACTGCACAGCACCAGATTAATCCGGCGCCTAGCATTACAAAATTTTATGCCAATTTGAAGTAGAAAACGCGAATTTTATCTGTTTTAATCGGACATGCAAATACAGCACCAATAGTGCAAAGCGCAAAATATGGTGACGCAAAGTGTAAATAGGTAGTACAAAGTGCAAAATAGTGCAAAGTGCTGTGAATTGACTATCGTGCAGTAAATTGACGCCGGTGACATTTTTATTCCGATATTGTTTGGTTCAAGATGTATCCGCCAAATAAGCCCACTTCAGAAAATTAGGTCAAAAAATTAGGTCCAGAAAATCAGCTTATCAGCCAGAAAATACAATAATATAATAAATGCTAGTAAATCACAAGATTAGTGTCATTGTTGCGATGGTGTTTAGAGCATTTTTGTTTTAAAATGCCATTTTAATCATTGCAAAAGTTTTATATACATATATTTTTTTGAAACTAACTTAAAAATATCATGAGCAAATATATTAATGCAAATGATAAAATATTATACACATGGGTTCATCTCCAAATCATTGCTACTGTATGTCATTTGAAAGAATAAGAACCTAGCATTGCAGATTTATTTATAGTACAATAGCAATTTCACTCAGTAAGAAGCTAAATGACCGACCAGTTGGTAGAGTGGTAATGCATTTGTCTTTAGAACAGGAGGTCTGAAGTTCAAATCTCAGGCCAACCAAATCAGACACAGTGTTGCTAACAGCTCGTCACCACTAAGACATTTATTCGAAAGAAGCAGTTTTGCTTGGGCGCAATGACACAGAGATGAGCCCCACAAACTCATTACATGCTTCAGCATAATACAAGGAGTATTAGGAAAAATTTGATTTCGATTTGATAAAGTTAAATGACAATTGATAATCACATGCACAAAAAAAATCAAGGTCCTGGTAGAAAACAACTCAACTAAGCACACTCAGTATTACTTAATACATGAGTATTGGCCTCAGTGAGTGAGCAATTCAATTGTTTGATGATATGGTAATTTTTAATAATTTCTTTATTATAGCCTACATCTTTTTCATAATGAGCACAATTTAAAAAGTTAATCCTTATAACATTGAGATGCAAACTTTAAGTGACCGTTTTAACTAAATCAATACTATTAACAGTCTAGGTTTATTAATTTCTTTTTCAGTAATTTGATGATTATTGCAGAAATTTTACTCAAAGGCCAAAAAAATTGAACAGTTTGCTCTAAAAATGACTAAAAAAATTAAAATATTTTGCATGCAAGCCCTAAAATAATGCATGAAAGATTGGTGAGAATGATCAAAATAACTTTGATTAGTTTTAGTTAGCACTTTATATAACCTATTTGCACAAACTATCACTAATTGATATCATTTGGTGAAATATAATCAAATAAAAATCATTCATGGCAAGTAAACTCATAACGAAGCACTGGAGAAAATGATCTCTGATCATTGCTCAATCAGATAAATTTCTTGATTAGGATACATAAACATATTTTTGTTGTATAATTATGAAACAACTGTAATTGTTTTGAAACAATCAATGTTTGTATTCATACAGAGGGAGCAATAAATTTAAAATTTGAAAAAATAAAGCAGGAACTTTTGGAAGCTTGTCTCAAAAAATACAACATAGGTGATAAAGACTACAATTGTCATGAAAAAACAAAAAATCAATGAAAAATGTTTATTGTCAAGACTTTTTAAAGGCATATTTGCCTTGGTTTTTTTTGTACAATCCTTCATTTCCATTTTCGGGCCTCAACTTGGCCCACAAAATTTTTTAAAAACTTCAAACAACAAGCTTTCCTGAGAAATTATCATGAAACTAACCTCAAATTATGATTCCTTGCCCCCCAAAAACATGCATTTAGACACAAAAACCATGTTAATACCTTCAGTAAAACTTGTAAAATCTAAATTTATAATTTTTCATAGTCGTGTCTGCCATCTAGTGGTGATTTTCAGCATCTCAGCAACCACTGAGCCGATTCGAAAAAATTTTTTGCAGGTTGATCATTACACCAGGCTCTATCTATAAAATGGTTAACTAACTCTTTTCCAAAGGTTAGGTATAAAAATGCTAAAATTTTTTTTTTAATATAATAAAATAACCCAATAAAAAGTGCGATGTTTAAGTTTGCCTAACAACGGATCGTCAGTTGCAAAATAAAAGAGATACAATTCGCATAAAAACGAGTGAATAGGAGAAAAAAGGTCAAGCACCATAAAGTCCTATATATCTTTGGTACAAGGGGTAACTTTGGTGCAAAATTGGAAAAGTATTTTGATTAGATATAAGTACTAATTCCGTCACTGTTATAGGTTAACTAAAGTTGCATATTAGATGGTATATATGTACAAAACGAGGGGCATTTAGAAAATATGCAGTTTTATAATTTTTTATAGTTTATTGATACAATCAATCTACCTTTCAGCATAGTTTCCATCAAAGTTGGTGCACTTCTCCAGGCAGTGCTTCCATCCTTTTATCCCATTTTTGAAGTAATCTACTGACCATTTTCTGAGCCATGTTTTTGATGCTTGCTTTGCCTCATTGGTGTCATTAAAACAAACGCCTTTTAAGTGTTCTTTGAGTTACGGGAATAACAAAAAGTCAGCTGGGGGCAAGGTCTGGGCTTTAAGGCGGATGTGGCAGCAATTCCCACCAAAATTCTCTCAAAAAAACTCTTACGATTCGAGAAGAATGTGCTGGGGTGTTGTTGTGATGGAAAAAAATTTGAAGATGGAGTTTTTCTGGACGCTTTTTAGCTAATTTTGCTCTTAATTTCCCTAAAACTTCTATGTAATAGGCACCCTAAACAGTTTTTTCACCTTCTAAAAAATCTACTAGCACTACGCTTTCAGAGTCCCAGAAAATAGATGCCATTACCTTCTTGAATGACCTCTCAGACTAGAATTTGATTGGGCCAGATGATCCACGTGGAAGCCATTGTTTTGGACTGCAGTTTTGTTTCAGGATCATACTGGTAGACTCATGTTTCATCTCCTGTGATAATTTGATCAAAAAAGCGGTCTTCATCAGCTTCAATTTTGAGCAAAATCGTCGTTGGCAATTTACTATTGAGATTGAGCTGATTTGGGTGCAACTTTTTTGGCATTCATTGCACCGAAAGCTTGCTTAGGCATATATCGTAACTCAGAATCAAATGAGCTGAACCACCTGATATGCAGTCTCAGCTCTCTGTTAAATCGTCAATTGTCCATCTTCGTGACTAAGTTCCAAACAAAATCAATTTTTTGATTGTTTTTTGAGATTGCTGGTCTTCCACAACCCTCATCATCTTCAACAGCTTCTTTACCATCTCGAAATTGTTCAATCCACTCGTAAACACAAGTTTTTTTTCAGAGCATCATCTTTATAAACAGTCTGCAGAGCTTGAACGATCTCTGTTCTTTCCCACCAAGCTTCACCAAAAATTTGATGTTGGTTTTTACCTCAAAATCCTTATGCTCCATAGGTTAAAAAACTACTGTACCTTAAATAAACTAGCTTTTGACAACTTCGTTTACAAGTGCAAAATGAATGATAATAATTATTCGATCAGAAAGAACATGCTTTCCCTGGCTAGCATGCTAAAATAAGTTTGTTCTTGCTGGCACTCTTGTCATTGGAGAATTCCATGCATTTTTGAATGCCCCTTGTATTTTTCATGTACTCAAAAGGATTTGGGCATTTCTTTATATTAGGTAAAGTCACAATTTTGTAGGGGGGTAAAAAGACTTTTTTTACAAAAGTTGCCTGCTAAGCCTCAGTGTGTTCAAAAATGAGCTGCAGTAGAAGCGCCAAAATAACTTCAACAATATATATATGTATTAACTAAGTTGTGATCTAAACAGAATTAAAAAATTTCAGGGGGGGGGGGCAAAGTAGGGCAAATTTTTTGTAGAGGGTTAAGTTTGCAGATAAAAAACTTTGATACACATAAATTCACCTTTTAGAGATATGAGGGAAAGTACAGTATTTAGCTTCTATACAGTAAGAATTTTAGATACAACTGGTAGTTAGTAGGAGATTGTGCTTCTAATAGTTCCTTGAAATTGTGTTGTCTACTCTGAAAGTCAGCTTAATGCAGCTATTTTAAAACTGTTTGATAAAACACAGTTTTACTGCCAAATAATAATAATTACTGTGTCGTTTATTTTTTATAAGCCCAACTAACTGTTTCATCTCGAAATGTACGGTAACAAATTTTTACTTCTCTGTTAAGGTCGCCTTGAAGCTCTTAATCCTGTGAAATAATCATGTATTGCGATTCGTTTGCCATTGTTCTTTGTATCCAGTAAACTGTGCCAACTATTAAACTGCGAAGCTTCAAGAGTTTGCTGCAGTGTTTTGTATCAAGTTAAGAGCCATTATGATGCAATAATATGCAGAGACAGCATAGAAGTAAATCACTGTAGCCAGCTCCTATGCTTTGAATGTATATTACCAGTTACAATTATCGTATTTCTTTTTTTTTTAACACTTCTCTAAGTACCAAAGTACAGCATTAGTACCCTAATCTTCGCATAGTGGCCTGCAACAGACCTTACAAGCAGGAAAATCTAGTATGTACCTAAGTTAAGAATTTTTTGCAAAAACTTTGACATAGTAAAAAGTGTTTTAAAAAATCAGGCCAAATGTCCTGGCACTGTTTTTTGAACTGGGCCTTCATACCATCTATACCAGTACTGGTACTGGGTTTCAGTCAAGCGCAAAACATCAAGCGAAAATCCAAGTTTTAAAACTTTACCAATTAATGTAATCCAAAACGGTACCAAAGTATATGAGTTTTATTGTACCTGATGCGAATAAATACCGTCAGATGGCATGTGAGGGGAGGGGTAGGTGCTTTTCAAAAGAGTGCATTTTAAAAATAATATCGATAGGTGCTGATTTGAAGTTCAAAAGGTCAAAAATCTGGCAAAAGCCGAAACTTTGGGAGCATTGCTTATCACAAGCTGTCGCAAGCATTGATTTAGATCAGAGATTGCCATCCAGTCACTGGTACAAACAATAAAACCTATTTTAATATGTAACTATCATCTATACTCACAGATCATCTTGAACCCGACCAAAGTGAATGAAGTCCATGTACTGATCTACTAAGTACTCGTTATCTGTAGTTATAGCATACTGATATTTGATTCTTTTGAAACAAACCACAATTCTGAACACAAAAAAAAATTTGTAATGGCAAGTTTTTGCTTTTCAATCTCTTATCTCTATGCTTGTATAGTAGATATTAGATAACCAGTGTGGCAAAAAGTTTTATTAGTAATAGTGGAGTTAATCTACGCCAAAATAGTGCCCAAACTAGAAAAAATTGCAAAAAATGGTTTTGCAATGGTTTTTGGTGCCACATGATGTGGAGACTACCAAAATCCACCCACCAGAAAGTTGAAAAATTTGAGGGTGAAAAAAGGGGGCTTTCTTGAAACTGAATAATGGTCGAAAATATGCAGAGTAACATCACTGCTCTTTGCAAAAGGCTGGAAGAATAATTTTTGTCACAGAGTGAGTCAATATTTTTAAATTTTTGAAACTAGTAAAATAGAAAATAATGATGACATCACATTTTAGCTTAGGACATCACTTATAAGCTAAAAAGATAGTGTTTTAAGGTAAAAGTAATGGTGTTAGAATGCAAATAATGGCAAAAGTTAAAGTAGTTCTGAGATTAAAACAACATTCTTAGCTTATAAGTAACTAAACAAAATACCGGTATTAAACAAAATTATTCAAAACACTATCAGATAACACCAGGCAAAATTTTAGCAAAAAACTCCATGCGCTTGCTACAAGAACTACACATACATAAATTGAGAATAACATTAAAGAATAATAAAGATGGTGATATCGCATTTTTTTCTTACTTTCAAGACAGCAAAGCTACGCAATTTTTTTTTTTTGTTACGGAGGTAAAATGTCTATTTGTGTGTCAAAAGTTATTCACATTAAATTGATGACGTCTCTGTTTTTGTTAATAACGTCACAACGTCCAAATTCTCTGTGGTATGGCCTTTCTGGTCTAGTCAGAAAGCATGTTACAGTGTTCAAGTTCATAATTTTTCACGCATACGATGATGTTCAGCATAGCTTGAATTTTCCAGCTAGGTGATCCCACAACAAAATTTTGGTCTATTGACGTTCCAATGATGTGAGTTTTGTTTCATATGTTACAGTTTTAAATTGCTTACTTGATGACTTTGCTTATTTCGCTGCTGTTTTTTTATGATTGGAGTTGATTAAAGAAATTTAGAAGCCAAGTTGCATCTGTGACGTAAGAAATTTTTGAATGCAATTATAACGTCATTTATGCTGAGGCTTTAATAATTAGTAATGGTTGCATAACTTTTAATAGTTGCTCAACTTTTTTGCTCAACTTTTAATTAAATTAAATTTAACGCTCAGCATTAACTTTTGCCTTAAATGCAATAACCTTTGCCTTTAACTCCCCAGATGTCATATGATGTGTGGAAGAGAATACAGATTTAGTGCATACATAATTTGACGTGTGCTTAACATCAGTTTTTACATTGCTTTATGCACATGAGGTCATGGCAGTTGCATTACATAGTTAGTTAGGCCACCAAAAAATGATGTTTTGATTTTTCAATACGCTGAAGATGTAACTTGCTAACACCAATCCAATGTATGGCACAGCATGTTTTAAAGTGCTATGTTTTCTAAAGCAAATGCAAAACTTTAAATGTTGAAACATATCTCTAACCTAGGTTTTTTTTTTCAAAATCTGGTTTCGATCATTTGACCGATTTGCCAGATATTTTTTCGGTCATTTGAATTATTTTTCGGTCATTTTCTTATCAAAGTAAAATGAACAATATTTCGCTTTATTGAGCTTTTATTAAAAGAATACGAACACGAAACGAAATTTGCAAAACACGGTCATAAAAACAAAGCATTTTAGATCAAATTACTTCAAGCATCTTCTTCTTCTTTCTTCATTGCCCGCTTTTCCGTGAGGGTTGCGGGTACTTCAAGCATTCTCAGCTAAATTGATGCTACGCTCTGCAGCGAGTATGATATAAACAGACACTGCAGTGATGCAAAAAGGCTTCAAAAAAAAAAAAGCGTTAGATAGCATAATCAAGTTACAAAATTCACTAAGTAATTCCGAGTTATTATGATTTAACAATTGCAGAATGATCCGTCTTTAACTAAAACTAACCTATAAAAAGACTCAGGATAAACGACACAAGGTCGCAGTTTTGCTCTTTCACAATGCGAGAACAACTAAAAAAACATTACCTGTAGTCGTATTTTTTTAATTATCAGAACAAACGAAAACTTATTAGCGGGTAAAAACTTGCAACACAAAATCACGACTTTAAAAAAGTGTTAAAAAACAATCCTGCACAAAATATGTCTCTCAAAATTTAGCCGTCCATATTTATTCTTCTTCAGCCGTTGGCATGTTGGACTGTGAAGAAAAAGCGCTGGAACCCCTGCTCGTTGTGTTTTACCTAGACCGCTTAGTATATTGTAACCAATGGTTGTATGCACAGGTGGGCACAAGTCCGTTAATCCGTTAATAACGTAGCTAACTTTTTCATTAACTCGGTAATCAGTTAAAAAGTTTTTTCATGTTAACGGACTAAATTAACTTCTGTTAAGTTCTGCTAACTTCCGTTAAGGTTTTTATCGTTAATACAGTGCGTTCAGAAAGTCACTGTGCACCTGCAATTTTAAAACAAGAACGATATCCTGTGTTCTAAAAATCAATAACAAAATATTTTGATTAGTCAATTTTATGTGAAGAACAATGACCGTCTCTTAATTTATTAAAAATAACAAAAATAGAGTCACAACAACTGCTGGAAATGCCCACCAAGTTCGTGAATACAAACGTTAATTCGACGTTTCAAGTTTTCGAACACTCGATGAATTTCCTCTTGGGTAATGGCCTCTTGGGTAATGGCTTCAATTTGGTGAAGGATGTTATCACGTAGGTCTTGCAAAGATTGTGGTTTGTTTCGGTAAACCTTTTGCTTTGTCGCTCCCCACAGGTAAAAGTCCAAAACACTTAGATCTGGGGATCTTGGCGGCCAAATTCCTTTGGAGATGATTCTGTTCGGGAAGATCTCATTCAAAAAATGAAGCGAAGTGTTCGCGGTATGTGCTGTTGCACCATCCTGCTGAAAATAACCAGTCGATCGTTCTTCTTCAGTTAACTGGTCGATGAAAGCAGAAAGGATTTCCTTGCAGTACCTTTCTGATGTTATGGTTTCAGTAAAAAAGATGGGACCAATTACACGCCTCCTGGACATGGCACACCATACTCCAACTTTCAAGGAATGCAGAGGCTTCTCAACAAATTCATGCGGATTTTCACTGGACCAAACTCGAGAATTTTGGCTACTCACATATCCAGAAAAATGAAACCACGCTTTATCGGAAAAAAAAGTCTTTTAAACCACAAAGCGCATATAAGCAGAAACTTGATTCCCGATAGCATTTTTATTTCATCTGTAACGTTTTCGGCGCATTTTCTATATGGCCCTCTTCAGCAAATTAAAAAGCAGTTAACAGTAACTTTAAAATTTAAAAATGAAAGGTTATCAAAATATTATCGGCAAAACACAAATGTTACAATATAACAACCACTATAACTTCATACATTTGGTATTGTGACGTATACGTTATACCTTTTCCATAGTAAAATCAAGTCAGAAAAAATAAAAAAAAATAAAAAAATAAAAAATAAAGCAACACCATGAAATAACAATACTGTATTTGGTACAATGTAGACAATTAGACACACACACACGCATAAAAAAATGTTCAAAACACATTCAAAAGAAAAGAACAACCGTTGGCGTATAATTGTGAATTCAATCGTGGTGTTAGCTTTTTGATCAATAATGCCTCTTGTATTTTGGTTTCATATTCATTTGACAGTTTCTAATTACTTTAAACGAACTAACATCCAAATTAGAATTTTGACAAGTTTGGCAGGAAGAAATGTGTTGGCTTATGGCACTTTTGGCAGAGGTCGAGTTAAGCTGCAAATGTTCTCTGGCCCTAGTCACCAAGTGGCGCGTTGACATACCAATATATGTCATGTTCACATCACGCGAACATGTAAATTTATATACCACATTGGATTTTAGAGCAGCAGGAGTTTTGGATTTCAGATTAAAATATGACCCAGTTTTTAGCGAAGTGTAATAAGTAAAAATTCGAACATCAAATTTTTGCTTTAGTAAGGTAGACAATTGGGATGCAAATTTACGAGATGGTTTTCCAAAATACGGCAAGCCAAGTATGTATGAATAATCATCAGCTTCTTTATCATGTGAGTCTGGTTTGGTATCATTTTCAAATTTTTTCAAGCATTTATTAAAAAACCAATTAGGATAACAATTTTTTGCGAAAATGCATCTTAGCTTAGTGATTTCATCTTTAAACAATTCATAATCAGAGCATATGATTTTGGCACGTTTTAATAAACAAGTAATTAGGCCAGATTTCCAAGCGTTTGGACAAGTTGATCGAAAATTTAACAACAGTCCCGTATATGTAGGTTTGCGCCAGACTCTAGTTTTAAAACCGAATCCGTCAAACTTTATTTCCACGTCAAGAAAAGGCAATGAATCTGTAGCTTTTTCAACTGTGAATTTCACGCTTTGATGCTGTGCGTTCAAAATCGGAAGAAACTCGTCGCAGTTTTGGTTGCTATCAAAAATCGCGTACACATCATCAATATATCGAAGATAAAGCTTAGGTAAAACTGGTCCATTAGACTTTTCCGCAAAAATTTTTTCTTCTAAATGAGCCATAAAGAAATTTGCCATTGTTGGTCCCAACGGATTGCCCATTATGATTCCTTCAACTTGTTTATAAAACCGTTCGTTGTGCATAAAAATTCCTTGGGTGGCAAGAAGCATTAATTTCTTAAAGATATCTTTGGGAATCGGAATAGAATTATTGTTGTGCTCATCATATAATCGATTAATAATTATATCAATTGTTTCGACCAAAGGGACATTTGTGAAAAGCGAAACCACATCAAAGCTTACCATAGTATTTTGACTGTTTGGATTAAATTCTTTTAATTCCTCTATAAAGTGATCAGTTGATTTCAGCATGCGAGTCTGGGGTAAATATGGCTTAATCATGTTATCCAAAAATTTAGCTAAGGCATATTCTGGCGTGTTAACCATTGATACGACAGGTCTCAATGGTAAATTAGGCTTGTGAACTTTAACTGTACCATACAGCTTTCCTGGTGAGCTACCTGATGGTATGAGATTCGCTATCATTCTGCTGTCGTAGTGCTTTTTTAGGTATTTCCTCACATAATACGCAATAGAATCTTCTTTTGCTATTAGGGGATGTTTATTGGAATTACAAAGAACTTCTTTGAATTTAGATTTGTCTCCGATTATGGCGTCCAGTTTAGCATTGTAGTCATTTGTATCCAGAATTGCTACACCATTTCCTTTATCAAACTTGCAAATTTTAATTGTGGTGTCTTTGGCAAGATTTTCAAGTGTTTGGTGGAGTGCTTTGTTCGTTCGTGTGGAACATACCCTACTGCTATCTGTTATAAACTTCCGAAAAATAAACTTTACATCATCTCTGACTTCATCGTTTATTGTTACTTTGGGGTCCCCTTTTAGCGAATAGAAGAGCTTTTCGATGTTAACCTTTATCTTTTCCTTTTGGACATGTCTTTCTAGAATGGGATTGTTCAAACCAAATCGAAGGGCATTAGTTTCTTTTATGGTCAGAATCTTTTTGCTAGCATTCACTATACAGGATGGGCATGTTACAGATTGCTTTCTCCATAAGTTAAGTAGTTTTTTGTTGTGGGTTAGAATAACTGGTCTAACAGAGCCCTTAAATTTATCCGTTAATAACGAAATTAAGCAGCTCTTTTCCAAAAAACTTAATTTTGCCCAAATGTCCGTTTTTAGTCTTTCAAATTTCCGTTCTGCTAGTTTACATTCTCGAACCACTTCACCTAGCTTTTTTTCAACCACAATTCGGTGAATTTCTTTTCTTCCCGTTTGGTATGCTCTAAGATTTGGTGCTTTAAATTTTAAGAACTCTGGGCACAAATCAAGATCCAAACAGTTTTCAAAATATTTTGAGTCCAGTCTGAGTTTCACAACTTTAAGTCCTTGTTTCTCAAAAAAGCGAAATTGACTTACCGGAATTCCTCTTTTGCTTGATATTCCATAATAAAATTTCGGTAAAGAGGTGTAAATTCTTTTAAACCACAAAGCGCATATAAGCAGAAACTTGATTCCCGATAGCATTTTTATTTCATCTGTAACGTTTTCGGCGCATTTTCTATATGGCCCTCTTCAGCAAATTAAAAAGCAGTTAACAGTAACTTTAAAATTTAGAAAACGAAATTTTATTATGGAATATCAAGCAAAAGAGGAATTCCGGTAAGTCAATTTCGCTTTTTTGAGAAACAAGGACTTAAAGTTGTGAAACTCAGACTGGACTCAAAATATTTTGAAAACTGTTTGGATCTTGATTTGTGCCCAGAGTTCTTAAAATTTAAAGCACCAAATCTTAGAGCATACCAAACGGGAAGAAAAGAAATTCACCGAATTGTGGTTGAAAAAAAGCTAGGTGAAGTGGTTCGAGAATGTAAACTAGCAGAACGGAAATTTGAAAGACTAAAAACGGACATTTGGGCAAAATTAAGTTTTTTGGAAAAGAGCTGCTTAATTTCGTTATTAACGGATAAATTTAAGGGCTCTGTTAGACCAGTTATTCTAACCCACAACAAAAAACTACTTAACTTATGGAGAAAGCAATCTGTAACATGCCCATCCTGTATAGTGAATGCTAGCAAAAAGATTCTGACCATAAAAGAAACTAATGCCCTTCGATTTGGTTTGAACAATCCCATTCTAGAAAGACATGTCCAAAAGGAAAAGATAAAGGTTAACATCGAAAAGCTCTTCTATTCGCTAAAAGGGGACCCCAAAGTAACAATAAACGATGAAGTCAGAGATGATGTAAAGTTTATTTTTCGGAAGTTTATAACAGATAGCAGTAGGGTATGTTCCACACGAACGAACAAAGCACTCCACCAAACACTTGAAAATCTTGCCAAAGACACCACAATTAAAATTTGCAAGTTTGATAAAGGAAATGGTGTAGCAATTCTGGATACAAATGACTACAATGCTAAACTGGACGCCATAATCGGAGACAAATCTAAATTCAAAGAAGTTCTTTGTAATTCCAATAAACATCCCCTAATAGCAAAAGAAGATTCTATTGCGTATTATGTGAGGAAATACCTAAAAAAGCACTACGACAGCAGAATGATAGCGAATCTCATACCATCAGGTAGCTCACCAGGAAAGCTGTATGGTACAGTTAAAGTTCACAAGCCTAATTTACCATTGAGACCTGTCGTATCAATGGTTAACACGCCAGAATATGCCTTAGCTAAATTTTTGGATAACATGATTAAGCCATATTTACCCCAGACTCGCATGCTGAAATCAACTGATCACTTTATAGAGGAATTAAAAGAATTTAATCCAAACAGTCAAAATACTATGGTAAGCTTTGATGTGGTTTCGCTTTTCACAAATGTCCCTTTGGTCGAAACAATTGATATAATTATTAATCGATTATATGATGAGCACAACAATAATTCTATTCCGATTCCCAAAGATATCTTTAAGAAATTAATGCTTCTTGCCACCCAAGGAATTTTTATGCACAACGAACGGTTTTATAAACAAGTTGAAGGAATCATAATGGGCAATCCGTTGGGACCAACAATGGCAAATTTCTTTATGGCTCATTTAGAAGAAAAAATTTTTGCGGAAAAGTCTAATGGACCAGTTTTACCTAAGCTTTATCTTCGATATATTGATGATGTGTACGCGATTTTTGATAGCAACCAAAACTGCGACGAGTTTCTTCCGATTTTGAACGCACAGCATCAAAGCGTGAAATTCACAGTTGAAAAAGCTACAGATTCATTGCCTTTTCTTGACGTGGAAATAAAGTTTGACGGATTCGGTTTTAAAACTAGAGTCTGGCGCAAACCTACATATACGGGACTGTTGTTAAATTTTCGATCAACTTGTCCAAACGCTTGGAAATCTGGCCTAATTACTTGTTTATTAAAACGTGCCAAAATCATATGCTCTGATTATGAATTGTTTAAAGATGAAATCACTAAGCTAAGATGCATTTTCGCAAAAAATTGTTATCCTAATTGGTTTTTTAATAAATGCTTGAAAAAATTTGAAAATGATACCAAACCAGACTCACATGATAAAGAAGTTGATGATTATTCATACATACTTGGCTTGCCGTATTTTGGAAAACCATCTCGTAAATTTGCATCCCAATTGTCTACCTTACTAAAGCAAAAATTTGATGTTCGAATTTTTACTTATTACACTTCGCTAAAAACTGGGTCATATTTTAATCTGAAATCCAAAACTCCTGCTGCTCTAAAATCCAATGTGGTATATAAATTTACATGTTCGCGTGATGTGAACACGACATATATTGGTATGTCAACACGCCACTTGGTGACTAGGGCCAGAGAACATTTGCAGCTTAACTCGACCTCTGCCAAAAGTGCCATAAGCCAACACATTTCTTCCTGCCAAACTTGTCAAAATTCTAATTTGGATGTTAGTTCGTTTAAAGTAATTAGAAACTGTCAAATGAATATGAAACCAAAATACAAGAGGCATTATTGATCAAAAAGCTAACACCACGATTGAATTCACAATTATACGCCAACGGTTGTTCTTTTCTTTTGAATGTGTTTTGAACATTTTTTTATGCGTGTGTGTGTCTAATTGTCTACATTGTACCAAATACAGTATTGTTATTTCATGGTGTTGCTTTATTTTTTATTTTTTTATTTTTTTTTATTTTTTCTGACTTGATTTTACTATGGAAAAGGTATAACGTATACGTCACAATACCAAATGTATGAAGTTATAGTGGTTGTTATATTGTAACATTGGTGTTTTGCCGATAATATTTTGATAACCTTTCATTTCTAAATTTTAAAGTTACTGTTAACTGCTTTTTAATTTGCTGAAGAGGGCCATATAGAAAATGCGCCGAAAACGTTACAGATGAAATAAAAATGCTATCGGGAATCAAGTTTCTGCTTATATGCGCTTTGTGGTTTAAAAGAATTTACACCTCTTTACCGAAATTTTATTAAAAAAAGTCTTGTCGAGCATTTCATCCTCATTCAGATGTTCCTTGAACCAATGACAAAACTGGAGTTGCTTTTCAAAGTCTGTGTCTTTCAACTCATGTTGACAAGTAACACGATATGGATATAAGCTTAAAGCCTTCTTCACGGCGGCATGTGCAGTTCCAACGGATACATTCACTTGTTGAGATAAACGGCGCATTGACTTTGTTGGACTCTGGCTCATGGCTTCCGAAATAACATCGACTTTTTGTTCCGTTAAAATTGTTGGTCGACCTGAGCGGGAGGCATCATGAACGGATCCAGTTTCTCTGAAGTTGCTCACTAACGCTCGAACTGCATTTCGATGAGGTAATGAATGCTGTTTCGGGAAACTTTTTGGCAAATTTTTCCTTCACTGCTTTTGTGTATTCACCATTCGCACGAAAGACATGTTCAATCAAAAATATTCTCTCCTCCGTTGACAAAACCATTTTAAATTGGATTTAACTTTGCAACAAATTGAATATCAAAATGACAATTTTTTTAAAAATTTAAAACGCTCGGTTTCAAGGTCAAATTGTGTACGTTTGAAGTTTGCTCGCTCGAAAAGTGCATTTAAAAAACATCAAAGACGAAATACGAGAAACGAAAAACGCTGATTATCTAAAAATAAAGCAGACAATGAAAGGTGCACAGCGACTTTCTGAACGCACTGTATCTTGCACCATTCATTCATCGTACCGGTACGAACCAGTTTGCACTGGTAACACTTGTTGCGTGCTTACACGAGTTTTACAGAAAGCGAAGAAAGGAGCTCTTTTTTGCAGCAAATAATAAGCTGCATCTTCATCAAATCAAATTCTGTTCGCAATTTCCAAAGATTTTCTGATCGCAGCTTTGTTAGTGCATTTGATCCTATTTTTATCTTAAAAACTAGATTAGACGGTAAACTGTAACTTCCAAAACACAGAAAGACCACCATAGCAATAAATATTTCCTTGCGATCAAGCTCAACAGCGTCAATATGTGTTGTAGGAGCAAGTGAATAAAAAGAAATGTAAATTATACACAAAATGTTAACGAATTAACGGACTTCATTAACTTCGGTTAATTAAAGCTGAAAATAATGAATTAACATTAACGGAGGTGTGAAGTTTGTTAACGGACTAGTGGTTAACAAAGCTAACATTTTATATTAACTTGCCCACCTATGGTTGTATGCCAAACTGTAATTGCAAGTTTGGTACGATTCTGCATTCAAGCGTAGTCACATCAATTGTCACAAGTGAATGGTAGTCGACGATTTCTTGGGGGCGTTTTTAGTCTAGCCAAAGGACTAAAACCTTGTTTTATAGTTGCGTTTTCAGCATTAAAACTACGTATTGCTCTGGCAATCGTGGAAAGAGCGGGCCAGTCCAATTCCTGTTCTGCAGCGATTGTCAAAACCGTTCGCCAATTGTCATTAGCATAACGACAATTCCGTAAAACTTCAAACCTAACATTGTGCCATTCGTCTTCTAGCACTTCGTTTTCGATAGGGTCAGGGCTAATTTTGTAAAACTTAGCTAGGGCAACAACTTCCTTTTCAAATTTTCTTCATGCAAGCTGGATTTTAGTTTTACTGCTTGTTTTTAACAAAACTTAATTGAACTCGAAAAATTCGACATCTTTGCCAAACTCGAGAAAGAATAAAAATAAGAATCTCAGAACTTGAACTAGCATAAAAAATGAAACGAGTTCGTAGCTGTTATTACTGCATAATATTATTTCTCTTCAATGCATTGTGCAGGGGTATGAACTTATTACATTGTTAAGTGCGCGATTCACAACTTAAATAAAAACATTAAAGAATTTACTAAGGACGAACCTTGCTCTGTTTCTTCATCATCTAGTCTAGAGTGACCATGGGCGTCGGCAACGGGGGGCCATGGTTCCCCTGGATTTTCATACACTCTCTCTAAAACCTCGCAAAATTCAAAAATTATTTCGTTTTTAGTAGTTAATACTGGCTCAATTCGTATTGCCCCCCCCTCCCCTTGAAAAATTTTCTGCCGACGCTCTTGAGAGTGACCATTAAAATTGAATTGCTATCTTCTTCTACAACGCGCAGCGTTAAACTTGAAGACGAACTAGATTTGGCTTCGATGACATCTTCGCTACTTGGTGATTTTAAAAAATGAACTCAAGTTCGACTGCTAACTGCAAAATTTTGTTTTCTTCTTTCTGGGCTCCAGTTGCTCTGTTTTACTAGAACCACTCAGCATACTCCTGTCAGTTGAGATGCAATCTTGTTCTGACTTTTAGAACTAAATAGAGTGAACTGATCTGAATAAACTCGGGGCTAAAATTTTTGTCAACCGCTCCACAAGTTTTTATTATTTTTTCGTTTTATCACTTACCTTTACGTAGCAATTCACTTTGTAGTTATCGTTCTGCTTTATTCATTAACGAGTGTGATGAAATAATAACTGTTTTTCGATAAAAATCAAACGATTTTTTGATTTCTGCTCTTTCAACGCGTAGGCCTACCACATCAATTCTGACATTCGCGGCATGCGCAGATAAGAAAAGTGCTTCAAAGCAGTACTTGTTTTGAGAAAAGTACTATCAACAGCTAGTTTTGTTTCTTGACATTTGCTCGTAGTGCTACGAACCTGCGAATATTGTGTTGGCCGTGGTGAAAAAGTTTTCGGTCATTATGACCGAACAGACCAAAAATATTTCGGTCATAGCGCAAAAAAATCGGTCAATGACCAACAAATGACCGAAAAAAAACAACCTAGTCTCTAACGCATTACGTCTATTTTACGAGTAGCATTACTGCTTTAAACCTTAATGTTTTAAATTTGCAAAGCACTAAGGGGTTGATTTTTAAAAGCTAGTCCAAATTAAGGGCTTTCATATCAATAAATGAACAAGCAAATTTTGATTATTGTTTAAAGATTTAAATATAACATCATAGCAGCTATTTTTCTTTTATCTTTGTAATGCAAATTGTTTCGAATTGTTCTAGTACTCTGGGTTGTTGATTTGCTTGAAATTTTGAATGGTACATCTTGTCCAAAAGGTCATGATAAGAACAACACTATAATATGACATTGCAATGTTATACTACTTTTCGAAAAAGTTTCGAAAAACATGAGGTAATGGCGGATATTTTACAGGTTATTCCACCATACCAATTATTGTTTTAAATTTGCAATTCAATCCTGCCTAGATAAGCTAGCAGCATTGGGTGACAGAATATGGTCGAATTAACTGTTTTATCAGCAACACCACTAACTAGGAATGACAAAATTTTTGATACTTTTTTAGACGTTTTGCTACACATGATGTCATGGCAACTATTTTCAAACCTACTGTATATTATCAACTCACATATTTCATTGTACTCGCTGTATTACGCCAAAGCATGTAATGAGTTTGCAGGGCACATCTCTACGTCATTGCACCCTGGCAACACAGCTCCTTTTACACAAGTATCCCAGCAGTGGCAAACCATTGGCAACCCTGTGTTTGTATTGACCAGCATGATATTTGAACCTCAAAGCTCTTGATACAGAGACGAACGAACCAACTTGCAGCAAAAATTGTTTCATTTTTGAAAATGCAAACATTGGTTGATTTGCAAGCCAGAATATGGAACAGAATCTGTCAAAACAGCTTGAGTATGAAAAAGAAAATTAAACTCAAAAATTTTATAAATAATTTTCCAATATGTGACATCACAGCTCTCTATAACACCAACAGTCGTATGAGTTGCATTTATTTAACAGAACTTTTCAAACTCGCAGTGTAAAGTGAACTTGAGAACTTGCAATTAAAAATTTGTTGTATGTCCTGTTCTACTTAATTACTTACCAAAAAAGTTGCTTAAAGCAAATTTGTTTCAAAATTTTGCTTTATATGATGTCATGGCAGCTACTTTTGAGTGACACAATCTTACAAAAGTTTGAATTGCGTAGTGAAAGTGATGTTCAAATACCATTTTCATAACAAAACTCATTGAAAGTGCTTCAATAAACATAAACCTTTGATGACTGTACAAAATTTGGCCATTTAAATACCATACAATCTTCCCTAAAGTGATGTCAAGGTAAAATATTACTTGTTTATGTCATTGCAACAAAAGTTGCTTCAACTTTACACTGCAATCATTGAAATGCTGATGGGCAAGAAGCAAATTTTGCGGCACATCTTATCCCAATACTCTGACTTGATCAAACCTAAAGGTGAATTTACACAGTATCCGTTTTCCGTACATTTTCATCCGTTTTTTTTTTCGTTTTTGCTTCTTCTTGAAAAAGTATGCGCTTTTTCATCTGCATTTTTATAAGTCCATATCCGCACTACGTAGACTATTGTATATAGGTAAAAATTTTGTTGAAAAATTTTGTGTGTGAAGGATAAGAGCGATATTTCAAAATAGAGCAGTACCCCTTTACAAAAAAATTTTTTCGGAAAATTTTTGTTCATTATATGACTGTCTGGTTAGTGCGGATATGGACTTATAAAAATGCGGATGAAAAAGCGCATACTTTTTTAAGAAGAAGCAAAAACGTAAAAAAACGGACAAAAACGTACGAAAAACGGATACTGTGTAAATTCACCTTAAAAAAACATTTTGTCACGGATAACAAAATCTAACATAGTGACATCATCCTCGATGAAATTATTTAGAATCGAAAAAATAAAGTGTTTTATCAATACATGTCCAAAAGCCTAAGAAATTAATTACTTTTTTCCGTTATGCAAAATGATATGGCATAACAAAATCAAAACGATTGATTTTGCTGAACATTAGATGGTTTAAGATGTGTTTGTGATTATAAAAATGTTAACAATGTTAACAAAATTTGTGCAAGGTGTATGTAATTAGTTCATACAATTTCACGGTAATACTTTAGCAGACCATATACAACAAAAGTTTAAGAGTTTTATTCACAAATGGCTATTTTTTTGCAATTGTAAATGCGATAAATTGATGGATTATGATGCCATCGCCATATGACAACATTAGTCTCTCCAAACATTGCCCAAATTAGAGATACAACTTGATTTAGTTTCCAAAATTCAATATCAAATACAAATGACACCGTAATCAAAGTAAGTATAACTTATTATATAAGGTTTAGTGGGGTAATTTGGGACATGGGGTAAATTGGGACACCCTGGGGTAATTTGGGACAGAAGTAATAAAGACATCTCTTTACATTCATCTTTTAATTCAAGTCTTGAAAGATCCAATGAGCTAAACTTTTTTCAAAAATTAGCGGAGTAGCATTGTTAAATCCATTCCAAAAATTAGGAAGTGTCTAGATCACCGGTCCGGTTTCGGACACCAAATCGCTGCTGCGCCGGCAGCCTGTTATATTGCTTTTTTCTCATTGCTTCAATTTAAATACAGCACTTTGACACATGAAACTCTAAGCCCAGACGGTGAAGTGGCAAGCGCGCATGCCTGCCGAACCGATGGTAGAGGTATCGATTCGCGCCAGACACTCTTGGCAGAAATGGCGCTAGAGAGCTACTTCGCTACATAATTCTTTTTTTTTTTCTATAAAACCTTACGATTAGAGTTAGGGTTCGGGCAGCAATGCCAGCTTGAGAGATAGTAAATCGAACAGCTAAAGGAAACGACTGGCGCCGCCGGTGCAGCAGTGTTTTGATGTTGGAAACCGGGACAGTGCAGCAGACACTGCCCAAAAATTATCCTTTAAGTCCATTTTGCCGCAATTCAAGCTCAATGCTTTAAACCGCACAACAAAATTTTGTCATCAAAGAAACAACTAGGCCTAATAAAAACCTCATTTAACATAAATCATTTTCTTACGGAATATTCTTGACTGTTATTCAGATCTTTTTAAACATATTTTCATCTTTTCTTATCCACTTTTACTATGCTTCTGTCAATGTCCCGAATTACCCCGCAAGTAGGGAAAATCGGGACAGCGGAGTGGCTTATTTTAAAAATACATTATATTCCATACTCCGCTAAGCGTTGAAAACCAAGATGTTGCCAAATATAGGTCGGATATCCAAATGTATAGGCCTAGGCTAAAAGAAGTTGATAAACCAGGTTTAGAAGTGCTAGGTTGGTAAATAGAGATTGAAAAATGAAATTTTGTCCCGAATTACCGGTAACGCTCCACCAAACTCTATACAAAAAAATTATATTTGGCAAAAATGACATCATTATGATACCTTGCAGTATTAATAATATGATTTTTTTTCAGAATTTGATTATGCTTTTCTTAAATCACACTAATACAAATAATGTATTAGTTTTGAACTCTAGCTCTTTAAATTTGAGTCCAAAATCATTATTTTCTTTCCATAACAAGCAATTTTTTGTAATAAATGACATCACTAACTCAACAGCTCAAATGTGACGTCACCACTTTTAATTTACCACTGTTAAAAACTTTGGTGTACAGAATTTCTCTGTGCAAAAATTCATTTTGCTGGCTCTTCCTGAACAGTACGGTAGTTTTTTAGTAGGGCAAATACTGTACCGGTAATTATTCTTTCCTAAAATTCCTCTTTTTGCCCTCCCACCCCAATTTAACAACTTTCTGATGGGTGGGTGGATGTTGGTACTCTTAGCATGTTACTCTCCACATTTCCTAGCACCGAAAATTGTTGAGAAACCATTTTTTGCAATTTTTTCCAGTTTTGACAGTATTTTTACCTGACTAAATACTAAGCCTACCAGTATACCAGTATAATCAGTGATGTGCGGTGAGGCTTCTGGTTGGTGAGGCACAATTTTTTTTCACACACATGTCAATGCCACAGCTAGAACGTAGTTTTAAGGGAGGCCAAATTTGTTTCTGGTGGGGCCAAAATTTTTAGGTTGGTCTAGTTTTCACCAAGTTCTCTGTTGCTTTCCAAAAAAAAAGGTCATCGCGCCAATGTGGTCTACTTTTCTCCGAGGTCTCGGTTGGTTTCCAAAAAAAAAGCCACCATCTTGAAACTGCTGCAAGGGTAACGAAAGTTTGGGTGGGTATGCTGGGCAGTTTTTTTTGGGGGGGGTTGTTTAGGGGGGCGCCGCCCCCTTTTGCCTCCCCCCTCCTAGTAGCGGCCCTGACACATGTTTCCAAAAAAATTATTTAAGACAATGAATGACAAGCAAATAACTGTTTTCATAGCCATTAAACGAAGACCAAATTTTTCGATAATTAATTACTCGTTTAATCTCTGCTGTTCACTTAAAGCAGAAAGCCAAATCAATTCTTCAAGTTTCGAAAATCTATAAAGGTGGCCAATTATTTGACTTTGAATGTGAACATGATTGAAGTTTTGGTTCTTGCTAAGTCACAAAAACCAGGTTTCAGTCCCAACATTATTATTTGCTAAAAATATGAAAGCAGAAATGACGATTTTTATGGCGCAACTACTCTTTTCTTGAGTTCGGTAGTACTCTTTCTGAAATGAGGGATTCTTTCATATTGATGTCTCGAGCAAATCTTTTTAAGCGGTTTTGCTCAAGCTAAAACTTCATGTTTAGTTATGGAAAAATCTCTCAGCTTTAAGACTAATTTTCTTCCATTTTAGTCCATTTCCTCGAAATAAATTGTTTTTATTTCGCTGGAAAAGCAATTCGTTCAATTTTGCAATGAACGAAAGACTACAAAAAAACTGGGTTGACTTTTTCTTATTCTATGACGTCATAGATGAGGCGTGCCTCAAAATCAGATTTAAAAGCATTATGCGTTGTCCGCGATTTGTCTGAGAGAAAAAGGCATACTTTTAGTTCGTTTAATAAAATTTGCTTGGCTGAACAGCTGATGTGAGGCACAATCAAAAATGCCTCACTTCGCATGTTTCAAGCGACACTCGTTGGCACGCATAGAGAGATAGCAATTAACCAAATAGTTTCGGCGTTTTAATGCGAAGAGCATAATATAAAAGCAGTGAATACACAAAAAAACTAAACATGATAAAAATTAGTGAAGTTTTTGAGAAATATTTTGATTTGCGTGAAAACATTTTATTTTAATTGTATACTTTTATTCTTGTTTTTCTTTGTACAATTCTTCAGGTGAGGCACGGCCTCACCTGCCTCCCCTGACCGCACGTCCCTGAGTATAATGTATCCAGAAAATCAGAAATATTCTCTTTATATACCGGTATCAGATATCCACTATCCTTATAATCTAGTAGGCCTACCAATCAAACGTTGCCAGCGACCTTGTCACTAAGTAATTTTGCCCCAAAGTGAGGGTTAGAGCAAGACAGCTCTGGGGATGATAGCCTACAGTACCGGTACTCAATGTAGATTATTTTGATGACTGCCTTTCCCAATCTCAGCCAATCAACTCAACGCTTTAATTAGTATGATGACTGCTGCCAGATGAGATAGGCATATCCTGTCTTTCTCTCAGGCAGAATGCTATCTGTCACAAAATTAGGCCTACTTGGTGAGGAAATCACTTCGGGATTAGATCACTGATAATTTATCAGAAAGCATTAAACGCTACCTAACAGATAAGCCTATCGACTTACCGGTACTGAATATCGAAAAGCTTAATAGTTGGAAGGGACTATTTCAACTTATTATTCAGCAGCGAAAAGACTACTGTACTGTCGAAGTCAGCTGGCACAAAAGGAAGTGGCTCAAAATAGCCACTGCCGACATGTTATGATAAAAATGTTCACCTTCGAAGCTTTTTGTCAGACCAGATAGTCAAAAAGGATCATCAGAATGGAGAGCACAGGAAAAGAGACCACTGTCATTTCGGCGGAATAATGCGTCTAAAGTCACGCGAATCGACGTCGTGCAATCAAAAAAGAAAACGAGGAGCTAGTCGTTCAAAACTTACGCAGGGAGCTGCACTCAAGCGTAACGGTATGTCGCTTTCGAAAGCGAAAAAGCTGCTGCCACGTATTTGCTATCCCTCAGGCTGGCATCGCTGCCCCAACCTTAACTCGTTAACTGTAATGCAAGGTTTTGAAGCAAAAAAAAGTTTGCTTGTGTATTTCCTTCCCGTTCCTGCATACTGCATCTATACTCCGTATTGTTTTATTCCACGCATTCACAACACAAGGAGCTAGTTGTGCAAAACTTACGCAGGGAGCCGCACTCAAGCATAACGGTACGTCGCTTTCGTAAGCAAAAAAGCTGCTGCCACGTAATTGCGATCGCCTTAGGCTGGCATCGCTGCCCCAACCCTAACTGTAATGCAAGGTTTTGAAGCAAAAAAAAGATAGCTTTGTGCATCTCCTTCCAAGTTCCTGCATACAGTATCACACATGTACAACCCAACCGCGAATCGAACCCAGGTGTTTAGGGTTGAAAGGTGAGCATGCTATTCACTACACTGCCCAGCTTGCAGCAATGCAAAGACAAAATGTCGTATTTAAACCAAATGTATGAGAAAAAGGCAATGGCTCGTGCGTGAGCGTTTGCATGACTAGCTTCTACTATTCGCAACCCAAGCGCAAATCGAACTCATGTGTGGTGGTTAGAAGCTGAGCACGATAACCACTACACTACGCAGCTCGCAACAATGCAATGACAAAATGTCGTTCTTAAACCAAATGTATGAGAAAAAGGCAATGGCAAGTGCTTGACTTTCGCATGACTAGCTTCTACTGAAAAGAAAAAAAGGAAGGGACTAATGTACAAAATTTCAACATCGCAAAACTTCATATTTCGTCCCAAAACAAACTCATTCTGATGATATTAACTTTATAGTGCCCCCTATTTGGCCTTATATTCTAGAACGAAAATTTAATGCTCTACTCGAAAATGGGGTGCATTATGTCAATATTGAGGGGGAATAGGGCTTAAGTTTACATTTGTCGACACCCACCTTGGCGCCTTTTTCGAGTTTTTTTTGACATCGCACAACTTCATATTTTGTCATAATTCAAGCTTATTCCGATGATATTAACTTTATAATGCCCCCTATCAGGCAATACATTCTGGAACGGAAATTTAACGCTCTACTCGAAAATGAGGTGCATTATGTCAATACCGTGGGGGAATAGGGCTCAAATTTACGTATGTTGACACCCACCTTGGCGGCAGTTTGCGAGTTTGTTTAGGTCGAGACCAACTCCATATTTCGTCATAATTCAATTGTATTTCAATGATATTAGCTTTAAAGTGCTCCCTGCTCAGCCGTATATTCTGGAATAAAAATTTAACGCTCTACTCGAAAATGGGGTGCATTATGTCAATACTGTGGGAGAATAGGGCTCAAATTTACGTTTGTCGACACCCACCTTGACGCAGTGCTGTCACCATGGGAGTGGGGCCAGGGGGCCATGCCCCCCCAAACGGATGCATGTGCCCCCCATTTAGATGTACTCAAAATACTGTTTTTGGAACATCACTCAAGGACAAGACAGCGCACAATCATGGAAAAAGGAATAATTACGTCCAAACATAATTCTCTTTAGACGTTTTCTCGATTCTTGGCGAAATTGCTGGCAACCAACTGCTGTGTCACTTAAATCTGGCGCAATATTCCGTCTTATTAGCAAGCCTTTACGGATGTGTGGCGAAAGATAGCTGTAAGCCTGAAGAATCGTTACTTACTGATACTTCGTTAGTAATTATGAGATAAAACAGTACGTGATACAATTTTTTTTCGAAGACCAGCTGTTTTGATTTATAGAGGACACTCAAGATTGTGAGGTCGCAGTCAGTGGCGCAACCACGGTGAAGAGGCTTAAGCCCCCTTAGCCAAGTCACTTAGAAAATTTAACCTTAAAGGCGGTGAATCATCCAGCCAATTCCGGTGGTTTACAATTGCTAAAATTGAACTATAATTTTTGATATTTTTTGTTTTGATTTCGGGGTTGCGTTTGCAAAGATATTCAACAAATACAAAAAGATGTCCCCGAAAAAAGTTTTTGGAAACTCTGAGTTTTGATCTTCCCACCAAAACCACAGTTCTCTAAACTACTGTATTAGGCCTACTGTAATCTTATTAAACTATTAGGCCTAACTATCTCTAAACTATTAGGCCTAATAGTTTAGAGATAGTTAGGCCCAATTAGGCCTGAACTATTTGGAAATAAACTATCTTTAAACTATTAGGCCTACCACAGTTCTCTAAACCATTAGGCCTACTGTGGTTTTGGCGGGAAGAACAAAACTCAGAGTTTCCAAAAACTTTTTTCGGGGGGACATCTTTCTGTATTTGTTGAACATCTTTACAACCGCAGTCCCAAAATTAAAACAAAAAAATCAAAAATTATAGTTAAATTTTAGCTATTGTAAACCACCGGAATTGGCTGGATGATTCACCACCTTTAAAATGCGAGCGTTTAAATGTATTTTAGACTTGACCTGAAGTAAAGAGGGGGAGTTGAAGGTGCTTAGCAATTAATTGTTTGAAATTACTTCTGAATTTTAGCAAGTGAATTATTCCTACGACTTCAGAAAGTGCGAAATATGATTAATATGGCGTTGAAATCGTTATATTTTTGCTGCAAAATCACAAAAATTGCCCAGCGGCTGGGTCTCAGCCCCAGGCTTCCGTTTACAGTCACTAAATATTTAGTGACTATGTCCTGTTTGAGGCACGTTTGATTTACATTAGTTTGTGCAGTGCGGGGGCTAAATCAGGCAGTTTTTGGGCTAAAAAAGTTTGCTTATAGTTCACCACTTTTAGTAAAATCTTGGTTGCACGTCTGGTACCATTCACTGCTGCAGATAGATTTTTCAAGAGACTATGGGCCGCAAATGAAACGAGCTAAGAAACGCTGCCTGCCTTATTTTAAAATTGCGCATAATTGTAGCCGTACGATCTGAAGATCGGTTTTTGTATCCAAATTTTAGTGCCCCCCCACTTTTGGCTAGTGCCCCCTCACTTCATTTGCTTTGGCGACGGCACTGCCTTGGCGGCTTTTACGAGTTTTTTTTAACATCGCACAACTCCATATTTTGTCATAATTCAAACTTATTCCGATGATATTAACTTTATAGTGCCCCCTATTTGGTCGTATATTCTGGAACGGAAATTTAACGCTCTACTCGAAAATGGGGTGCATTATGTCAATATCGTGGGGGAATAGGGCTCAAATTTACGTTTGTCGACACCCACTTTCGCGGCATTTTCAAATTGTTTTTTAACCTCGCACAATTCCATATTTCGTTATATTTCAAGCTTATTCCGATGATATTAACTTTATATTGCCCTTATTTGGCCGTATATTCTGAGACGAAAATTTAACGCTGTACTTTTTTCAGTATTTTTTTGCTTTTGTGTTCACGCGGGAGTATGGGGCGCCGTTTGGAAAAATATTATTTATTTTGTAACAACGCTTTTTTGAGCTTATTGGAACGACCGACGCTCGCGTCGCGTGTTCCTTTGTTTTTACTCGGCCATTTTCTAACTAACGAGTGCGAGATTTCAGACTTTTGCTTATAACTCGAGAACCGTTTGGTCTAACTACATGAAATTTTGACAGCAGTTTGAGATTAATGAGTTTTATGTTTGTACCAAATTTCGAGGCAATCGGTCACGTGACTTCGGGTTTATGACCCGAAAACCGCCCCGAAAGTTTGGCGTAAAAAGCGGTCTAAGTCAAAAACGGCTTAAGTACGGCAAAAAATATTTCTCATGGTTATATGTCTTAAGATATCCTTTCATCCCTACCAACCCACTTTCGGCCGCGATGAGGTTTTTTTCTTATTTTTTTCCTTTTTTTTTTCCTTTTTTTTTTCCTTTTTTTTCCTTTTTTTCCTTTTTTTTCCTTTTTTTTCCTTTTTTTTCCTTTTTTTTCCTTTTTTTTCTTCCTAAATCTTGTACGCTCGAGTTCTCCTAAACCACAAAACATAGAAATCTAATTTTTGTGTGAAGTTGTTGAGGTACATACGCAATTGTGTCTCCTGAAATTTTTTTGGGGCAACTCCCCCGGGAACCCCCCCAAAATGGGGCCCCAAAAAATCAATTTTTTGAACGGCTCAAGCTAGGGTGCCAGTTTTTTTGGATATCAGTAGATATTTGAGAGACAAATATTTTGACATAATTTGGGGGTACCACCCCCCCGGGGACCCCCCCCCGGGAACCCCCCCAAAAACAAATTTTTTTAACCATATAACCTAGGGTGCCATTTTTTTTTGATATCAGTAGATATTTAAGAGAGAAATATTTAGACATGGTTTGGGGGTACCAACCCCCCGGGGACCCCCCCAAAATGGGGCCCCAAAAAATCAAATTTTTGAACGGCTCAAGCTAGGGTGCCAGTTTTTTTTGATATCAGTAGATATTTGAGAGACAAATATTTTGACATAATTTGGGGGTACCACCCCCCCGGGGACCCCCCCAAATGGACCCCCCAAAAACAAATTTTTTAACGATTTAACCTAGGGTGCCATTTTTCTTTGATATCAGTAGATATTTAAGAGAGAAATATTTTGACATGGTTTGGGGGTACCACCCCCCCGGGAACCCCCCCAAAAAATCAAATTTTTGAACGGCTCAACCTAGGGTGCCAGTTTTTTTTGTTGTCAGTAGATATTTGAGAGACAAATATTTTGACATAATTTGGGGGTACCACCCCTTCGGGGACCCCCCCAAATGGACCCCCCCAAAAATAAATTTTTTAACGATTTAACCTAGGGTGCCATTTTTCTTTGATATCAGTAGATATTTAAGAGACAAATATTTTGACATAATTTGGGGGTACCACCCCCCCGGGGACCCCCCCAAATGGACCCCCCAAAAGCAAGTTTTTTAACCATTTAACCTAGGGTGCCATTTTTCTTTGATATCAGTAGATATTTAAGAGAAAAATATTTTGACATGATTTGGGGGTACCACCCCCCCGGGGACCCCCCCAAAATGGGGCCCCAAAAAGGTACGTTGGCAGGGTACGCTTTTTTTGTAATGGTACGGGACGTTAGTACGGTACGGTTCAAGGTACGTAGTACGCAAATTCTGAACGTACCGTACCGTACTGCCATCCTTGGTCACAGCATTAGCTATGCGTCGGTCGTTCACTGGGTTTGCTGGCAAATTCCCATCTAGTTTACAATAAAATTTGTCCGATATATATATGTACGACAAAATACACTCTAAGTTGGAACAAAAAAGCCAACAAAATATATCGTAAATTTCGATATATATACGACAAAATGCACTCTTAAGTTGGAACAAAAAACGCTGACGAAATAAGTTGGAAATTTTCGATATATATCGGAAGTTTCCGATATTTATATACGACAAAATACACTCTAAGTTGGAACAAAAAACGCTTACAAAATAAGTCGGAAATTTCCGACTTATTTTGTTGGCTTTTTTGTTTCAACTTACAGTGTAGTTGTCGCAAGATGTTACAAAAAAATATTGTTTATTTTGTTACACTTCACGACAAATACACTGCAAGTTGGAGCAAAAAAGCCTATAGTAAATTTCCAACTTAATTCGAAAATTATTTTGTTCCAACTTACAGCGTATTTGTCGTGAAGTGTAACAAAATAAACAATATTTTTCCAAACGGCGTGTGCGCGACGCCGTTTGGAAAAAAAATCTTTTTTTTATAACACCTCTCAACAAATTCACTGTAAGTTGAAACAAAAAGCCAACAAAATAAGTCGGAAATTTCCGACTTATTTTCGGAAATTTCCAACTTATTTTGTAAGCGTTTTTTGTTCCAACTTAGAGTGTATTTTGTCGTATATATATATCGTAAATTTTCAATATATATCGGAAATTTACGATATACATATCGGACAAATTTCATTGTAAATAAGCTCAAAAAAGTGGTGTAACAAAATAAATAATATTTTTCCAAACGGCGCCCCATAAACATTATAGACAGATTTGATTATGCACTGAAACCTGGAATACCGATTGCTTTGAACAAAACTATGTTCACAAACTTTGAAAACTTTGAAAACAAAAAACTTTGAAACTTTGAAAAACTTTCAAAAATTTTGAAAACAAAACTTTGAACAAAAAGGCCCAGTGGGCCCAACAGGCGCGTTGCCAGCGGAGGGGCATTGCCCCCCCCCCCCGATTTTTATTTTTGCCCCCCCAATTTATTTCTTGCCCCCCTACTGTATTTTTTCTTAGAAGTGAGCATCGCCCTCACAGTTAAAATAGTGGTAATTTTAACTGTTCCATCCCCTATCCTGACATTGATTCTATTTGATTGATTGCATTTGAATTAGCTGAAGATGGCCACAAACCGAAAACGATTTTAGTGAAAGTTTTTGTTAATATACGTTAGTTAAATATATTTTTTGGCTGATTCTTTGTTTACTTCATGCAACTAAGTATCCTGACAGCTTATATTACAATCTAGGGTACGGTACGCAGCACAATCTTGTGTCGTGGGTCAGGTTCAACAACAACAACAAATCAATTCAGTACGGTATAATAATAATACAGCAACCAGCAGTTTGTGTGTAGGCCTACTGTGTAGTAGGCGTTGCATCGTAGATTATGATGTCATGTACAACAGCACTTATAGGCGAGGCCTTATTACCAGTCAGGTGTTGTGACTGTTGAAGGTAATGCACAGTAAGTTGGTGTAGGCTGTAAGTTAGTGATCAGTGGTATACGCATAGTACAAACCATCCGCATTGTACAGTGCAATCAATAGTTACAGAAAGGAAAAGAGACTATCGCCAAATGCTTCCGGAAAAAAAGATAAGAATTCGATCGGTCAGTTCAATGACATAAAACTAGATGATCCGAAACTCCGCGAATGCGCTCATTTTATTCTCTTCTTGGTCACGCTTCACTGCAAGCCCCTCTCTTCTGGTTTTCTCTGGTACTGGCCATTTGCGTGCGTGCCGACATAGATCGGTTAAAGCGCTAATTATGTACCTGCAAGGTTATGAATAGTGTTTGAAGTAAACTAGTCTGGATTTATGTTCATGTCATTTGATTAAAAGCGATATGTTTAAGGTTGTTGCTGATTTTATAGCTTAGGGTAGCCTATTCAGATCAGGGATGTTACCCAACTTACTGGTACCAAGTTCAGAAGTCCCAGGTTTTATGGACTTCTGTTGGTTGGTAGGTATTGACAAATGGTATTATAATGATGTTAGTTAATATAGGTAATAATGTATTAAATGGTATAAAATAATGGTATTAATATAATAATGGTATTAAAATATAATATATGGTATATAATAATGGTATATAATAATGGTATTAAATGGTATTATATATAGGTAAGTTGGTAGGTGTTATAATGATGCATTGACGTTTTCTCGCAAGAACTTGCTAAAATATAATTCTTCCAGGGTGAAGGTATTTACGGTAAACGCCAAACGACATTTTGAGTTTTGTTCGTATTTTGTTCCGGTAATTTGTTTCTGCTTTATCCTCCTGTCACGAAACGACGGTGGCGCTTTATATCGGACTAAAACGCATCTGCTTTCGAGTTTTTCTACGTTAAAAAAGAGTATCCGTAAAAAGCAGCGCCTTAACTACTTAATTTGATTTTTTTGATTAGTGTATCTTTATCCTCCTATCACGAGAAAGCGACGATGCGCTATGCTTTGGACGAATCCGCACCCGCGTAGTAGTTGACTATTTTCCGGTTGACGTTTTACTTTTTCCCACGTAAATTTGCTGCTTGTTCGAAGCCACCAAGCAGAGATAATTATCGTTAAGCGTCTTATCCAAGGACGCAACAGCGTGACCATGGTGCGGGTTGAACTCATGATCATGCGATCAGAGTCGTCGTAAGAACGACGCCTTTACCCTCTAGACCACGCTGAAGAGGAATGCTAAGGGCATGTAGTATTTTCTTCATGAACGTAGTCCTACCTGTTAATGGCACGTCTATAGATTAGGCTGAAGAAATAATGTCGAAAAGCTCTCTTGTTAAGACAGTAGCCCCTGAAAAAGTTGTAGATGCGACGGCGCCCCAGCACAATTTGTCAGATTTTAAAATATCTATAATATTGTGGATCGTTTTATCGCCGTGTCATTTTACTAGCTTAGCGTAATGTTACGTTTGTGCTGTAATTAAACATTCTTCCAAGCTATCAGTAATAAAACTGCTTTTATTCAATGTTGCTGAAATTTTGTGGGAAGGCAAGATATATGTCAATTTAATATTGTAAAAAGCATCCTAGTCGAAAACATTTGGTGATTTTAGCAGCCACCTTCAATACGAAAATTAAGATTGTTAAAAACAATTAAGCTACTGCTAAGAAATAGAATGTTAACGACTTTTCTAAGACGTTATTGAATCAAGCAACAACCAAAACTAAGCCTGCCCGATACTTTAATAATTTCATTTATACTCTGTTCCTTATCTGGGCTTTTTAGTGTTTATATGTGTTGCGACTGCACGTGCAGCTTCATTCCTCCCTTTGTTTTGAACTGCTTTGAGCAGTGCTGGAGCTGTTCAATAAATATTGTTAACACAGGCGCGATAGTGCTTGTTTATCACATAGTTTTCGTGATTAGGGTGTATGCGTCGAACGTAAACAGGGGGCCCGGATTTACAAAGCGCAGATCCCCTGGCAAACGGAGAAGAATCGACCATTGAGTTACAGTTTTCTTATTCCAGAAAATTTGATCTAAAAAAAAAAAGAAACAGAAAAAAAGGTCACGCGAGTAAGCGGGAGGTGTCTGGAATTTACCTGCTTGCCATACGGTAAATCCGGCGCTGGATAAAATAATGCGTTTCAAGTGAAATCAAACCGGGATTATCGTTGTGGTCAACAATGGACATTCAAGTGATTCACCTAAACGTATAAAACGGTCCAGCCTCATCTAGAGCAAAATGGATATGGAGCTCAGCATCGCTTAGAACTCCACACTTAACGGGACTGTGCTGTTTCTAGTCAATAAAAGAGTCATAAATAAAATTAAATCACACAACACCGGACAAATCTGAAACAATGGCAAAAAGTTTCATTTTATTGCTATTGGCGACAAAAGCGAGAATAAAATTCAAGCAAACCAATGACATAAGAGCCAGTGGCGTTACTGAGAAAGAGGGGGGTCGGCTCAGGGTTTCACAGTTTTGAGGTGACACCATATTTTAATCACATCCAAATTTGAAATTTTTCGCTAAAACTTTTAAAAATCGACTGTTTTTCGATTTTTCGTTGAAAAAGACAAAATTATTTTGAGCGGCGACTCCCCAAAATAAAACCCCAAAATAAACTTAGCAGCCGAAATTTCACGCAAAAATATTATAAAGTCAATGTTTTAAAAATCAATAAAACCAATTCAAATACAAAAAAAAAGATAACGTGGTGACATGGTAACGTGACTTCGAGTTTAGGCGCTTAAAAACATCCCAAACTTTGTCTTAAAATGCGGTCTTATTCAAAAACAGCTTAAATGCGGCAAAATATTAAAAAATATTATATCGAAATTTAAAAAATGAAATATTATATTAAATATTTTATTAAAAAATATTATATTAAAAAAATGAAAGCGCGCAAACTAACCACTAACCAAGCAACCAACCATTAACTGCATGCAGCAAAAAACTACGAGTTTTTATGTCATTATGTATGTCATTCCCAGCAAAAGTTACTCAAAAATTACGCAAATTACGCAAAGCTACTACTTTTAGAGATAACGATTTTTATTATTATTGCTACTTGCTGGTTGTTAAGCAAGGCTAAGGCTGCGCAGTACAGTCACTGTCAGCAGATCAGCGCGGGCAAAGACAGAGCAAAAATCCACATAATAAAGAAACAAAGAGGAGAAAGAGTGGGAAAAAGAGCTGCGTATCATCTAGTTTTATGTCATTGGTCAGTTGCACTTCTAGGCTATGAAGCAAACGTAGGCTACGGGTAAGCAAACTTAGCAAAAGTGAGTTGAGTTGACAAGCCCATGTATGGAAGTGGAAGGCCTTAGCTTAGCAACTCAAACCATACTGTATTTTGATTGGGATCTTGTTCAGCAGTATGAGTATAATCGATGTGCAGAAACTGAGCTAACAGAGAAACAGACTGCATTCCTACCCCAAATCGGAATCCATTGACCAATTCTTTGATAGCTAGACTCCGGGAATTTTCTGACTTTCAGATTTGCAAGAAGTGTCCATTTCCGTATGGTTCATTTAACTAGATCGATTAGTACTGGTAGCAAAACAAACTAAGCAGTGTTCTCGGCACTAGTAACGCCATTGATATTTGAGATTTTGAGTCAACTTTAGTAGCCTATAGTACCGTTTTGGCTGTTTGGAGCTGCTATTTGTGACAATTTTTTCAGAGCAGTAATACAGTCCTCGTGCATTACCGATACAGAAATCAGTGATGCCGATCCATATTAACCATTGGGAGATGATTTAAGGAATTTGTCTATTTTTTGATAATATTAAACATTGGGGGGAGGGATGATACTCAAACTGGAGATTTTCGGAGCAAAGTTCAACGCTCATTTTCGCCAATACCAGCAAGGATGTCTGCAGAAACGTTTACTAAGGTTTGGAAGGAGTGCTGGTGGCAATTAAGAATTTTCAAACACAAAAGTTTCGGTGAGACAGCTGTAAAGCCAGCTAGGGGGTCTGGGGGGGGGGGGGAGGGGGCGCTGTGAGCTCCCCAGCGGGGTCCGGGATTTTTAGCTTTTTCGACGTTTTACGAGAATACAATGCATCGTTTAGTAACGTTGCAAGTTGTAGCACCAAAGTTACACACCGTACCGATGCGAACTATAGGGAGGGATGCAGCAGAAATTCTTTTGGGGGATGCCAACTCCTGGATCGGCACTTTCCTGTCTTAATGAAGTTATACGCAATGCAGTAACAGAATAGGCATTCAAGTATACGTGCTAAACTGTTCATTTTTCTACTTTGGCTTGTAATACACCATTGTATATTATCAGCTACAGTATTCATCACAGTGGTACCGATATTAAATTTTGCTCATATTTTTTCTGGAGTTTCCTGCGGAGGTGGGCAAGTTAATGCAAAGCGTTAGCTTCGTTAACCACTAGTCCGTTAACAAACTTCACACCTCCGTTAACGTTAATCCGTTATTTTCAGGTTTAATTAACGGAAGTTAATCAAGTCCGTTAATTCGTTAACATTTTGCGTATAATTTAAATTTGTTTTTATCCACGCGCTTCTAGAACACGTATTGACGTTGCTGAGCTGATTGTAAGGAAATATTTATTGCTATATGGTGGTCATTTTGTGTTTTGGAAGTTATATTTTCAAGTCTAATCTAATTTCAAGATAAAAATACATAAGTTCAAATGCACAACGAAGCTGCGATCGGAAAATCTTAGGAAATTGTGAACAGCGATAATTAATAAACCTACGAGGCTGTAGGTTATTATTTGCCTCAAAAAAGAGCTCCTTTCTTCGCTCTCTTCTATAAAACCCGTGCTAATACGAAACAGGTGTTACCAAGGCAAACTGGTTTGTACCAGTACGATAAATAAATGGTGCAAGATATTAACGATAAAAACCTTAACGGAAGTTAACAGAACTTAACGGAAGTTAATTTAGTCCGTTAGCATGAAAAAACTTTTCAACGGATTAACGAGTTAATGAAAAAGTTAGCTTCGTTATTAACGGATTAACGATTAACGGACTTGTGCCCACCTATTGTTTCCTGTCGTCAGTCGTTTCTAGCCGTTATGCTAGCGTAATGATGTTTAGTTAAATGAAAAGATTTACGCTATTTTTTCAGCAATTGTTGAGTTAGCGGCTTTGCCAATATTTCAATATGTCAGAGATAGTCTGCTTTCTGCATTTATTCAAAAATCATTCAAGGTAGTTTTTCAAGCGCAGTTTTTAACTTTTCTTATTATTGGAACGACCGACGCTCGCGTTGCGTGTTCCTTTGTTTTTACTCGGCCATTTTCCAACTAACGAGTGCCAAATTTCAGACTTTTGCTTATGATTGAGAACGGTTGGGTCTAGTTGCATGAAATTTGGACAGCAGTTTGAGATTAATGAGTTGTATGTTTGTACCAAATTTCGAGGAAATAGGTCACGTAACTTCGGTTTTAGAACCCGAAAACCGCCCCGCAAGTTTGGCGTAAAAAACGATCTCAGTCAAAAACGGCTTAAGTACGGCAAAAAATATTTCGTAGGGTTGTATGTCTCAAGATACCCTTTCCTCCCAACCAACCCACTTTTGGCCGCGATGAGGTTTATTTTTTTTTCCTTTTTTTTCTTCCTAATTTTTGTACGCTCTTCTTCTCCTAAACCACAAAACATGGAAATCTAAATTTTGTGTAAAGTTGTTAAGCTGCAAATGCAATTTTTTTCCCGAAATTTTTTGGGGCAACTCCATCAGGAACCCCCCCAAAATGGGGCCCCAAAAAATTGATTTTTTGGATGGCTCAAGCTAGGGTGCTAGTTGTTTTTGATATCAGCAGATATTTAACAGACAAATATTTTGACATAGTTTGGGGGTGCCACCCCCCCGGGGACCCCCCAAATGGACCCCCCAAAAATCAATTTTTTGAACGGCTTAACTTAAAGTGCCAGTGTTTTATGATATCAGGAGATATTTAACAAACAAATACGTTGACGTAGTTTGGGGGTGCCACCCCCCCCCCCAGGGACCCCCAAATAGACCCCCAAAAATCAATTTTTAAACGGCTCAAGCTAGGGTGCCAGTGTTTAATGATATCAGGAGATATTTAACTGACAAATATTTTGACTCTACTTTTCTAGAGGTTCCATAATCAGATATTTTTGAATAATTGCTGATTTTACGGTACACAAAAAGTACTTTTGAGCGTCACAGCATTAGCTATGCGTCTGTCGTTCACTGGGTTTGCTGGCAAACTCCCATCTAGTTTAGATTAATTCTATATGTTTACCAACGCGATAGCCATAAAATATGCCTACAATTTTTGTTGCAAGCTTGTGTCTTGCTTTAAACAATGTGGTACAGTGGCGTACGCAGGATTTTTCAATGGGGGGGGGGGGTTTCAAAAATGACATCAAAAATTTGTTACCGATCTATACTTTGGCGAATAAATAACTTAGCGTAATGTAACAAGATGGAGTCAAAGTCACACAGTGCGTAATGCAAACAAAACTTTTCAAACAAAAAACAATTAAGCATTAAGCACACATCTATAGTTAACATCATAAGGTTTGCAACTGAAAGATGAAGAAAAAATTGTTCAAAACAAAAGCTACGAAAACACATATGATTATAAACAGTGCAAAGCGTGGCAGGCACGTAGCCAGAAATTCGCAATTGAGGGGGTTGTTTTGGGGTTCTGGTGGCGGAGCCCCCAGCGCTTGAAAATTTTGCATTTTTTTTTCAAAAATAACTTAATTTTAGGGGCTTTATTGATAAAAAATAATGCTTTTAAAACGTGGCATAGAAATTGGTAGTGCAAACCTGATTAAACTGTTTGCATAAATGGGCTAAGTGGAAGGTGGCTAATGGTAAAATTTTAGCTCTCTTGCTTACATGCTGGTAAATCATAAAATCCTATAGTTCAAGAAAACTCACACAGAGTAATCTATTTCGTTTATATTTTATAGAGAAAAATAAATGGAGGGGGCCCAACGGAAAATTTTTTGTGACAAGTGATTGGTAATTAACTAATACTAAGTAGCCCCCCCTATTCCAAAGTTTATAATATGCTCGCTGATGAAACCTATGTTTAGCATTTTTGCTCTAGCGATCAAATTTGATTGCTTGTTTTTGGCCATTTTTCAAAGTTTTCATTGATTTGTGGGTTGTATTTTTGACAAATTAGCCTCCCCCCCTAAATTTATGTTTCAAAAGATGTTTGAAATCACTTTTTAGTCCATTCCAGTTCAAAAAACAGTCTCGATCAGAAGTGCAAAAAACTTAGTATTTTCATATTCTGCATTTTGGTTGACAGGCCAATGGGGGGTCTATAAACCTCCCCCCTCCCCGCCTACGCTATTTAAAGTTACTCTGACTCGTAACACGACATTGCAGAGTTTATTACACGACATTATTACACTTAGCCGCTTACAATGTTGCATTAAATTGCAAAAAAATATTTACCATTATTAAATACTTTGTATTAACATGAGAGTAAAGAAGGAGCTTGTTTGTTTTGCGCAATAAGGCGATATTTTGGATGATATACGTCGGATCAATAGGGAGGATGGTTTAAACCCCCACCCCCTGTGTACAACTTTGCTCATAAGTGAGCTATGTGGGCGATGGATAATAGTAACATTTCAGTCCTCTAATTTACAAGCCGGTAAATCATAAAGTCATAATTTGAAAAAACTCACGAGCATTTATATTCTGTAGTTTATAGAGTGAGACAGTTGGAGAAAGGGGGGTAAAGGGGGGCAAATGGAACAAGATTTGAGTGGATTAATAATTAACTAGTACTGAAACCTCATCTCCATATTTTTTGATGAAGCCAATGTTAAGCATTTTTAGCGGTTAAATTTGCTAATTTTGGCAATTTTTTGAAGTTGTTATTGATTTAAAAGCCATATCTTTGACAAATTAACCCCCCCTAAGAAACTCTAAATGCTTTAAATCAAGTTGGAGTCCGTGTCATTGCAAAAAAACTGGCTCAGAAGTGCTAAAAACGTGATATTTTCTTTACTGTGCATTTTGGTCGACAGACCAATGGAGGGGGGTTTGAACCCCCAAACCCCCCCCTGCGTACGCCCTTGATGTGGTATAATAACCGATATGATCCCATGCTGTTCTTATGTAAAATACAAAGACAATCATGCACGTCAGATAGACATTAAATAAATATACGGTTTAGTAATCGTTTCATTGCAACCTAAGTAATTAGTTTGTAAAAAAAGCTTAAAATGGTTCTATGAATTTAATCAACGCCAAATAGCTGTATTACTCAAAGGTGAAACGAAATTTACAATCCCGCCCCACAAACAATCTACTTAACTCTTAAAATACTGCAATCATTTACCGTCAAAACTTTGCCCCCCCCCCGGTTTTCAGTTTTGCCCACCTGATCTCGCTAATCTGGCGACGCCCCTGGGGTCCAGTGTAGATGTGTGTGCAAAGGAAAAACCGTTTCCACTTTGGGATCAAAAGTAGTTTTATACCATAACCAGGGGTGGGCAGTAACTAGTTACTTTTCTAGTAACTGTAACTGTAAATTAGTTACTTTTTCAAAAAAGTAGCGAAAGTGGAAACTAGTTACTATATGAAGATATTTAAAAGTTACTAGTTACAGTTACTTTTAGTTTTGATCCTGTTAAAAAAGATTCTTTAATCATTTGATTTTGGTTAAATGAAACACTTCTATGTAATCCCTGCTGGCGCTATGCGGATTACGGATTTTTTTTATTGTGTTCTAACGTGCTAACCGGAGCTATTGTGGGACGAGCTAACAGGTGCAGTTGTGCACTTATGGGGCGGGGCTACCAGTCTTAGCAGTGAAAGCGACAATGATATTGAGTTCGTTAATGACGATAAATTTTTTGGTTGTTTGTTCAACCAATCTGAACCAAAAAAAATGCAACTGCAAAACGGGTAGAAGGATTTCTATCAGCCGTATCAGCGAAAAAGATAGATGATAATTTCTTCGCTGATGCAGCACTAAAGAAACTGTTCGTCCAGTACAATACTTTACATAAAATAATCGCTAAATTACATAAAATAAATGGCAACACGTTATTTAAAACTGCATGCTTATTTAAATTGCATGCTTTGGTGCAGCATCTAAAATTGCTTGCTTATATTTAATATTTAGTATTTAAATATTAAATATAAGCAAGCAATTTTATTGGTGCAGAGGTGGAGTCCTCGAGGACACATTGGTGCAGAGGTGGAGTCCTCGAGGACACATTTTGAAGTCCTTGGCCTTGAAGGTCAAGTCCTTTGCCTTGGCTTCGAAGCCTCAAGTCCTCGAAAATTGGCCTATCCTCGGCTCGAGGACAGCTCTATTTTTTGGATTGTAAAAATTTTGTAGAGCGCCTGAAAAATTTTTGGAAGACGTTTTTTCTGGAGATCGCCTGAAAAATTTTTGTGAAGACCGTTTGTTTTTTTGGAGATCGCCTGAAAAAAATTTTTGAAGACTTTTTTTTTTAGAACACTTGCGCTTGTGTCCTTGGCCTCGAGCATTCCTGTCCTTTGCCTAGAGAGGGTTTGTCCTCGGAAAGGTTGTCCTTGGCCTTGGCCTCGGATTTTTTTTTGCGTTCTTGGCCTTTGCCTCGAGCCTTGTGTCCTCGACTCCACCTCTGCTTTGGTGCATAGCTTGTGGCCTGTTTTAAGCTAATTTACTGTTACAAATATAAAATGAATATAGAGACTATATTTTACGAAAACAAGAAACTAGACGTACGAGTATTAAAGAACTTTTGTAGCAAACGATGCGCCAATCATAGTTTTCAAACCTGTTCAATTTTGTTCGTTATCTTGGTGAAACAAAGCGATCTCTCGAGCCAATTAATGCAATTTAAAAATTGCATGCATGTTGCCATTATTTTTTGTAATTTAGCGATATGTTGAAAATTGGCTAAAACTGAAGACAATGAATTAAGCCAAGACTATTAATTGCTATTTCGACTTGAAAGTGAATATCTGTAACAGTGGCAACTTAATTTGCTTTTGTTTTAAATTTTCACTTGTACTTGTTTCAATTGTAATTATCTTTTTTGGTAAATGACTAGGCATGCAATGCATGCCTTGCATACAAGGAGAATACGCCCCTGGTTTTAGTATGGAATGGAAAATTGCTAGTATGGAATATGGAAAAATCGCCTTCCATTCCATACCATGCCCTGTCGAGGATCTTCAGTTCCCCAGATAAAACAAATTAGATTTCTCCTTGAAAAGGCTTTTTCTACTTCGAAATTTGCCAGGGTTGCTAATTGGAAACAAAATTTCAAAAAGTTACTGCATGATCCTGATTCTCAATGTGTGTTTTGCGGCAAAGCTACAGTGCTGTTCATATTTCAGAGACACCCCTGTGATAATTGGTATGTTTGATGTTTGCCGCCAGTTTTTTGCTACCTATGTTGGTTAAAGGTGGGAAAGTTATATATCAATGTAAAGGGTATCTCTTCAGCATATCATCAGGAATACATTTTTGAAAAAAAAAGTTAAATTGGGCGGATGTTACCGCTTGAAACGCCACCTAGTGCTAGTTTTACAAAATTAACTTCTACCATGAATAACAATATTACAAATTATTTTCTCATTCAAACTGACATTTTTAAAAAATAGTGTCGCTACTCATGCCCAATGTTATAATTTGGGATCATGCTACTATGTCGCTTTTGTTCGGTCATTGTGACGTCACAAATACATCAATTTTCCGTGAATTTAGTAGGGTCTTGAAATTATTGGGTCTTTAAGCCAAAAAAATGCTATTAATTAAATACTTTTACGTCCTAACGCCCCAAAGGGTAAGATTTATGCAAAAAAACTCTAGTTGTTTGTAAAACTCACTTTCTGCAAAGTTTAATGCAGGGTTGCCACATCGCAACCCTTATACACATCGTGGACCTTATTACTAGCTATCCAATTACGATTCAGAATGAATGTTTGTAGCCTTACTGAAAACATTAGTGATATGAGATATCACTTTAGTAACTCTTTTTCAAACGTGGGTGGCCTTGAAAAAGGCCGTTTATGTTGCGGAATACAAAACACACAAGTATCTTTAATATTTTGTTGGCCATCCTTTATTTTCAATCACCATCTTGCATCTTCGGGGGAGTGAATCTACAAGTTTTGTCAATTCTTCAGGAGAAATTACTCTAAACCAAGCTGCAATAACTTGTTCAATTAGCTCCCTCTTTGTTTTGGGTTTGTTTTTGGAAATAATGCAACTTATCCTGTACCACAAATTTTCAATTGGATTCAAGTCTGGTGATTGGGCCGGCCATTCCATTCTCTCCACCTGATGGGATTCATACCACTTCTGGACCTTCTTAGCACGATGGCATGGCGCATTATCATCTTGAAAGATCCACTGATTGTCGGAAAATAACGAGCGGGCACTTGGTAACATTTTTCTTTCTAGCACATCAATATATTTTGTGCCATTCATCATACCAGACACTACCTCAAGCCTCCCGACACCATTTGCAGCCATGCATCCCCACACCATGATGGACTGTGAATGTTTGATGGTTGGAGAGATGCAATATGGGCGATATTGCTCTTTAGGCCGTCTCCTCACATAGTTGTTCCCAGCATGATTATTTACCGTAAAAGTGGACTCGTCACTAAACAATACCCTATGCCATTTTTCCACAGGCCAGTGGACATGAGAGCGAGCCCACTCCAAACGGCGCTTTCTTTGTTTATCTGAGAGCAACGGCTTACATATAGCCTTGCAACCTCTAAGACCATTTTCTAAAAGCCTTCTTCTTACTGTTGGAGCAGATAATTTTGTACCAGTGCTTTCCCTTAGGTCCCTGGATAGTTCGCTGGATGTCAACTTCCTGTTTGACAATGAAAGCCTGACGAGAGTTCTGTCCGTTCTTGTGGTGGACTTACGAGTTCTCCCTGGCCGAGGTTTGCATTTCGACTCTCCTGTCTCCTTCCAGCGTTTCAACACACCTCTTACACCTGTTCCAGATAATCCACATTCCTTTGCAATAAACTTAATAGACTTTCCTTGCTTGTGGAGATAAATTATTATCCCTCTTTTCTCTGCACATATTGCTTTAAACCCCATGATGTCTGAAGAAAATGAGGATGATCCTCTTCTAACAGAGTCCAGAGAAACTGCTATGTTTATGACGTCACAATAGCACAACGGTGGCGTGATCGTGGTGTGACCACACATTATAACATTGGGCATGAGTAGCGACACTATTTTTTAAAAATGCCAGTTTGAATGAGAAAATAATTTGTAATATTGTTATTCATGGTAGAAGTTAATTTTGTAAAACTAGCACTAGGTGGCGTTTCAAGCGGTAACATCCGCCCAATTTAACTTTTTTTTTCAAAAATGTATTTCTGATGATATGCTGAAGAGATACCCTTTACATTGATATATAACTTTCCCACCTTTAACCAACATGGGTAGCAAAAAACTGGCGGCAAACATCAAACATGCCAATTTTCGCAGGGGTGTCTCTGAAATATGAACAGCACTGTAGATATTATGTCTATCAATAGCTAGATATCATGTCTATCAATTCTTGGTTCAGATCTATTTGACTTTCAGTCAGAATACCATTGGCTATATAACATTTTGCTCGGGTATGTTCAATTATACTTTCTGAAAATATTGTCACTGATCTATTTCTTTCTATAACTTTATTGCTCCCCAATAAAAATAGTTTCTATCGTCCTTATGTGTTTCCACTATCTGTCTTTTGCTTTAATTTACTTTTTTGTCTTGTTTTATTTTAATGTTTTTGTTTGTTTCTTTTTTTGTTTTGTCATTATGTTACCAGTGGTGCCGGAATGGGGGGAGCAGGGGGGGGCAGCTGCTCCCCTTCCCTTTTACCAGGAAGGGCAAGGGGGGCAGTACTGCCCTTTGCATTTCAGTGCGATAGCAACGAAGCAAATGCCTGCTAATTTCAAAGCTCGCTTATCCAACGCAGAATAAATTCAATTGTTCATGAACAATAGATCAAAAGTGGCCTGATCAACAAATTTAAAGATCCGGAGCCGATTCGGATCCAGGGAGAAGATATCCGGATCCGCCACCTTTTAAATTTTAAGATCCGGATCCGCCAGTATACAATTACTCTTTGTTCATATCAACGAAAACCAAAAGTAGACCAAAGAAAAGCAAAAAAGGTCCTCACTCAAAATTCAGGCGTTTTTTCTGCCCGAATTCAAGTGAAAATTAAAAAAAAAGGTCCTCACTAAAAACTAGGGGTTTTTTTCCGTCCAAATTCAGTCAAAAACCAAAAAGTAAAAAAAAAGGTCTTCCCAAAAAGCAGAGGCTTTTTTCTGCCAAAATTCAGGTAAAGACGCAAAAAATAAGAATAAAAAAGTCTTAACAGAAAATTGGGGCATTTTTTCAGCAAAAATTCCGGTGGAGACCAAAAGAAAAAAAAATTTTTGGGGAATGTATAGTGCTGATTTTGTACTCAAATTATTTGGGGGGGCAAAGCCAAATTCAGATCCGGATCCGGTCCGGATTCGGATCTTCAAATGAAACTGGATCCGGATTCTCGAAAAACAGTAAGATCTGGGTCCGCTCCGAATCCGTTGCCACTTCCGCAATAGATCTAACAGATAATTTAATCGTTTGTGAACAATAGACCAGACAAATGACCCAATTGTGCGCGATAGCAATTAACACAGTAGAAAGTTAGTAGCAACTTGCAGTAGGCTATACTGAATAGCACTTTTTTAGCTAGCTCAAAAAAGCTGATCAATTGGATGAAACTTAACTCATATCCTCCTAGCGTCAGTTTAAACTGATGCCACGCAATAGCGTACTGGATCTACAAGAAGCATTTGAGGGAATAAAGTTTAGTGTTTTGTCAACCAACAGAGCCCTTTCTAGAAATAAAACGTAAAAAATTTTTTTGTCGATACAAAGCACATTACAATTTTCTGAAAAAAATATCTTTTATTGTAAACAAAATTACTCTCCATTAATTGGCGGTAAAACGTTTATTGAAATCAATAATAACAAATTGCGTGTGTTAAATGATTTCTAAATAACGTGCCGGTAAAACAAGGGAGCAATATTGTGGAATCCATTTGGTTAGCCTGTGAGCTGTGACACTCGATTTGCTTCCGTTAGTTTTGAACTGACGCTACGAAGACACAGGGTGCTACAAAATTTCAGATTAAGAACTCAAGAATCCTATGTCTGTAGGCCTCAGCATTACTCTATCGCAAGACATTAAAGTTTCTTACTTTATTTGTAGCCGTATAGTTGGAACGATCGACGCTGACGTTACCAGTGGCGAATCCAGGTGGTCCGGACCCCCTTGCTCAAACCGGAGAAATATAAGAAAAACTTCTAATACATTAAATTCATTGCAATAAAAGTAGCAAGATCTTGTCCACACTGTAACAGTAAAATACTCGGTAGGGATGGGGATATTGGGATGTGGTGGGAATAAAAATCTTCTCCAAAATTATCTTGTTTTATAAATGCAGACAAATAGTTTAAATTTGTGATTTTTTTTGTTTTAAGGTTTACAAGCTTGTTATAAAAAAGGCTTAAAATTTTACCATTAACCACCGCCCTCGCAGCCAATCTGCTCATTTACGCAGCCAGTTTATTTATGCTTTTGCACTACCAATTTCTATGCCACAATTCGAAAGCATTAATTTTTGGTAAAATAGGCTAAAATTAAGTTATTTTTGCACAAAAATGCAAAATATCCGAGCGCTGGGGGCTCCGCCCCCCCAAACCCCCTTGCCTCCGGATGTTGGGCGCGTTGCCCTCCAAAACCCCCATTGGCATCCTGCAGCAACATCTGTCCTTATTTAATTGATAATTAGTTTGTTGTTAGTTTTTAGTGTTCATGCAACGTACTCAGTATCCGGCTTTGGTGAAGTCTTTAATTGTTTGACAGTCTGTTTACAATGTTAGTAGCAATCACTGTACGTACTGAAAGTGCCCTTTGAAAAAGCTGCCTCCCCCCTTGCCCTTCTGACGTTCCGGCACCCTTGTATATTACTATTTTTGACTAATGTTTGAACACTTAGGCAGAGTCCTGGGTGCTAAACTGTAGTACAAAACCTGATGACTCGGTAATGATTTACTAGAACTTAAAATTACTTTCACAATAAATGTAGGCATTTAACTGCTTGCTGGTGAATTCCAGTAGTTCGCTCAGCAAGAAAACTAAGGCCATTACTCTTTAAGTTGAGTATTACCGGACTCCGCCAAACTGATCTGAGATACACATCATCAACATTGCATAGACACAAGTTTAGTTCCTCTCGTGGGTATATTTGTTCTGACTGAGATATCGGAGAGATCATAAGTTATGGTACTTTGTACCAACTATTTATTTAGACACATTGTGGATGGTGTAACTTATATTGCTGTATGTTGGATATAATTATTTTGATGCACATGTATCGATTACAAAACTGTTATTTTTTGATATTATGGCCAGCTGCTACTTGAAAGGGTTTCCGGACCGGGTGAGGTTTCATTTTCAGGTTAGTTTTTCTTTCCTCACCTTGCTCCGTTGAGCTAAACATAGTTTTTGGGCCGGTTGTGCACCCACTGACCACCTACGTAACTGTGTCTGGCCTTGCACTGATCTCTGCCCCTCTCTTTATCAATTATTCGATGAACTACCTCAGCCGTTAGTTTTACCTGCATCTAGTGTGCCAGTGTGTAAGTTGATGAGAGTGATTGATTAGGCCTGCAATATACTTTAAAACTGGTGTGACAGGTGTAGCAACCATGCAAACAAAAATCGCTTTTTTATCTTCAATATCCTGTGCATGTCTTAACGTCCGACGTTGTGTCGCTTCTTCCTTTTCCTGACTCTACGTGTAATTATTGTGCTACCAAGCACTTTCTATTGTTGTGGTGGTCAAGAATAAAAAGAATGAATGAAAGTTACTGCCAAAACAAAGCAAATATGCAGAGCTGTAAAATTTGCTGCTTTTTAATAAATGCAAGCCAGCTTTCCAAAAGTATATCTTCGGTCACAATACTGACGAAATGGCAACACTTGTTAACAGTGCCGTCGCTACGAGGGGGGGGGGGGTGGGCAGGGAGGCTGTGCCCCCCCTAAAGACTGCTTGTGCCCCCCATTTTGGTTTACTTAAAATAGTTTTTTGGAGCATCACGCAACAAAACAATAACGGAAAAAGGAATAATAACGTTCAAACGTAATTCTTGTTTGAAGTTTTTTCGATACTATGCGAAATTGCTGGCCATCAACTGCTATGCATAAACGTGACACAATAATCCGTCCTATTAACACGCCTTTACGGATTTGTTGCGGAATAGAGATGTAAGCATATAGGATCGTTACTTCGTTAGTGATTATGACCTGAAGCAACAAGTGAAAATAATTTTTTAGAAGATCAGCTGTTTTTGTTTTTTCAGAGAACACAAGGTTTTTTTTAGGTTGCAGTCAGTTACGCAACCAGGGGGAAGGGGCTAAGAGGGCTTCAGCCTCCTTTAGCTAAGCCATTTAGAAAATCTAACCCAAAAAAACGAGCGTTTAAACGTGGTTTGGACTTGACCTTAAAGCATGAGGGCTGGGCAATTTAATTCTTTCAATGATTTTTGACTTTTAGCTATTTACTTTAATTATTCATATGGCTTCGAAAACGTGCGAAATGTGGTTGAAATGGCGTTAAAATTGCTATTTTTGTAACAAAAATATCCCATCGGCTGAAGACTCTGCCCCCATGCCCCCTCTGTAATACGTACGCATGAGTTGCAGCGGCTTGTTCAGCAAGGGGACTACAGTAGAATATTTTTAGGCACAAAAAAACCTTTGGTCCAAGCCCCTTCCCTCTTAGCTCAATCTTGGTTGCGCTTCTGGTCGCATTCACTGCTGCAGACAGATTTTTCAAGCGATTCTACTGTATGGCCGGCAGACGAAACGACCTAATAAACGCTACCGGACTTATACGTCTCTTTTTTTCAAACATGAATACAAAATTTTTGAAATAACGTGTAATTTGTAGCCGTAAAATATCAGTTTTTATGTGCAAAAGTTCAGTTTATTTTAGTGCCCCCACACTTCGTTTGCTCTGGCGACGTCACTGCTTGTTAATTTTGAACTGCAATATCTTGAAAACGGCAAGACGTAGAAAGTTCTAAATTTCGTGAGAATGTATTTAAGTTTTTCTCAATATTTTGGTCAAGAGTAAAAAAACTTGACTTGATTGCCCTTTTAAATGTCGTTCCATTTGCCCCTTTCCTTAAATTATTTTTTGAATAAAATGCCAACTGAGTTTTCTAGAACGAATTATAAGATTTTACAACCAAGACTTGTAAAACCACCGCCCGCCCACATACCCCATTTACGCAGTCAGTACTAACTTCCATGCCACTTTTGAAATCGTTTATTTTTGCCAAGAGGCCTAAAATTAAGCACTTGGCAAAAATATCGCGAAGTTTTCCAGTTCTGAGACGTTGACCATAAATCCCCAGAGAATCTGCCCCTTTAAAATTTGACAGGGGCGTAAATCCCGGGGGGGATGCATCCCCCCCAATAATTTTTGAGGGGGGATGCATCCCCAATCATCCCCCCCAATAATTTATCGTACCCTGCAAAATTGTTTTTCGCACCCCGCAAAAATCGTAAAATTGTCTCAGTATGAAATTATGACCGAAAAATCAGAATCAATATCGATGAAGACCTTTTTTTTTTTTTTTTTTTTTTTGGAGACCACCCAATTTTTGGCAGAAAGAACGTCAGAATCTCCGATTTTGGCCGAAGATTGTGACTAAATTTCGATGAAGACCTTTTTTTTTTTTTTTTTTTTGGAGGCCATGTGTTTTTGGGCTGAAATTACGAATGCATTTCCGAGAAATTCCGTCGCAATATGTGCAACTTTTGATGGCTCTGTTTCATCCCCCCCAATAATTTTTACGGATATACGCGCCTGAAATTTGATCAGTTAATGTTGCAGTTAGACCAGGCTTAGGCTACGCTACAGATTACTCGATCTTCAAAATATTTCCTACTCTGGTACACTTAAGCAACTGGGTCTGATGCAAAGTCCCCGGTTATCGCTTGCTATGTCATATTCCGACTATAAAGATTTTCTCAACATTGGCAACTGATTGTGGACTAAACTTTCACGTGATTTTTTTATGATTCCTTTGTAAACACAATCTCGGCTTGCTAGATCAATGCAGCGCTGTAATGCAGTCTGCACAGAATGGCTTTGATCTGCTAATGTTGGTAAACAAGCTTATTCGACACTTATTTTTTTCGCATTTCCAATGACTAAATTTGGGTCAACAAGATTTTCGAAAACAAGTTTATCTAGAGAATTTACAGTCCACTAGAGGCGCAAGAGTTTGTCTAACTATCTGTCACATCACATGTGAACGAAATCAAACCAGCATCTTTTTATTTGTAGTTTTCCAAACCTGCTAGTGTTGAGTGACTAAGATTTTTTAGCCTAGCGATACACGTAACTATGGTATGAACTCTCACTTCATCATATTACTGTAACATCACAAATAACAACGCCAATTTTTTACTCTTGATACTGCTGCACAAGTTTAAAATTTGTTACGCAATGTTCACAAAACATTTTTTTATTTTTGTAGAAAAATCCTTTCTAGCAGCATCTAAAACAGTGCACAATATTAATAATTTGGTCCTAATGACGAGAAAATTAGTTTTAAAAATCGCTAACTCGAAACACTCCTTAAAATTGCAATAAAAACAAGTAGTGCGAACGCGGAAGTCGCAGTCGACACAAATAAATGCGGATGTGATGTCACAACCGCCTCCTTTAACGTCACGCCTTCCGATAAAAACTGATCGATAGCCGAAAATGAAATTCCTTCCTTTCCTGCTTTGTCAGCTTGTGATTGCCTAAAACAAAAATTAAATTTTTGACAATATTTTGCACATTGCGGTAATGTTTGAAACCGAATGTCTAAAGTCCGATTCGGACGAGCACAAATTGCACGATACTTGACAAAGCTAGGGTCTACTCCAGATGCAGAGAATCAAGCTTAACTAGGAAAATGACGATGTGGCTTACGTTTCAGAAGCAGTCGAGTTTCCTTTGATTGCAAAAAAGTTATCATCAACATGCACCGAACGAACACTGCCAAAGAAATCGGTGATCAGAACCTTGGACGTATCTCGTTCGAAAAGCTCAGTTGATACTCCAACCGTTGAAATGCATTGTATTTTCGGGCACACCTTAAACTAAAATGTACAATTTAAATTTTCGAAACCTCATAATGTACTCTTAAACCTTTCAATGCACAATTATTTCTAACCTCGTCTTTAATATTTTTCTATTTGACCAGTACTCCACTACACCAGAACTTAACAAAGTCTTAAATTTGAAAACATACTCAACTCGTCCTTTCATAGCTGTTTATTAGACTCATTTAGTTTTGTAAGAACCAATAAATTTTTAGTCTTAATTGTTCTTAAATTTTATCGAAGAAAAAGTAACTCAAAATTCATTCTTGCTTCGTTAAACGTTGTTTTTTGTTATTAGTCTGAGACTTCAGACAAAGCTACAACAGCAATTAGAAAAGTGCAAAAAAGATTTGCGTTGTTGTTGGCCCGAGTTCTAAATTATTTTGTCATGCCAAGGCTGGCATTGTTAATTTGTTCTTAAATTTTGAGCAAAAATAAGCCTCGCGTTCTTTGAATAAACAAGATAGACATGTAAATCAGCAGCTTGTGAAAACCAGATATTCACTTAAACAACGGGTAAAGCATGCTTGGTTTACAATAACTCTGCAAAATTGAACCTACCCTCGATAACCTTGTTAGATGCAGCAGGTGAGAAATAATTAAGCAGTTACTTTCAACCTTAAACCCTGGCAAAAACATGAGACGAATTTATTTACCAGGTCATCCATTGTCCTTTTGCTGTTGCGGTCAGTCGATTCCAAGAATTCCAGCAAGTAATAGGTGTATCTATCAATGATGTACACACCTATAGCTGGATCAACATGATGCTAAACACAAAAATTTAAAACACGGCATTAGACAAAATAATCGCTTTTCAAGGCCCATACAAATCTTTCTGGTCCCGTCTTAAACATCACCGAGGCCGATAGAAGTTCATTCCAGAGAATTTGACAACGAAAATACTAAATTATGTTGAACTTCTCTCAGCATCTCATGATCATTGACCAACTGCCGAACTTCGTCCAATCCAAAATTCAAATGCAATTACCCAATAAACAGCCATTTAAAGAATAATTTACAGTCACTTCAACTAGGTATATACTGTTGTTAGTGCAACGGTTTCAAAAAAGATTGCAATAATATACATACCGTATCCTTCGATTACCAATAACGCTACACGAGTAAAATCGCTTACTGAAAGAGAATCTTCTCCAACATGGCTGCTAGCGATTGAAATAATATTTGGCGAATAAAAAGTTCGGTACATTGACACAGCTTGGCAAGTGTCAATAATAAACAGAAGTTCATTGTATCTGCAAAAACAAATAATTTTACTTTTTATTCCCCGCTCTTTCGTAAGGGTTGCGGAGACAGTTTTTACTCGGGTAAGGTAGCACACACCCCGCGCACCGAAATTTTGTTTGAAATAAACCAACGATGATCTAGTACGTTTCCGATTTTACGCAGTTTAGACAGAGCCTTACTCGTGTTCCATCGCTCCCCCTCATTTCCCCTGAATAAAGTTTCAAAAAATCCTGTACGTCTCTCAACGGAACTCAGCAGACATTATAGGCCTAAATCTGACTATTAGTCATGAGGGGGTCAAACTCAAAAAGTTCATACAGAAATCTGGGTTTACTTAGTTGCTTCGAAATTTCAGTCGAAATATTTAAACTTAAGACTTAGCTTCGCCATTGCAGACGCGATTTTAGATCATAAATTCAAAATCTTTCTATTCTTTTGGTCATTTTGATCGAATTTGATTCATGACTGAAAATAAAAACCTGAATTGAAGTAACTGCAATGCTTACTGAAATACAAAATTAAACTTTGTAGTGAAACAGGGCTTCAAAATTGACAAAAGCATAGGCAAGCGGCTAGCTGAGGGCAACTTTGATCCAGCTTAAATCGTTATATCTAGAAGTTAACGAATTCTTGTAAACAACGAAGGCGATTTTGCTATCAAATTACGCGGGAAGTAATTGAACATCCAAATTTAGATCACAGGGAGAATGGCGCAAACAAGTACCCAAGTTAGATTTCAAAAACAGTTTCACCGATCAGCTTATGTAAGGTCGTGATTCAAATGTTACGTAAGGACGAAAACAATGCTTATTGAAAAATTACCCAAAAACAAAAACTGTTCGTTTGAAAATAATTAAAATCGAATTTTAATCAAATTAAACCTGGAGGCTTCACTACGTAGAATAATTTTAAGCCCACACCATGTAGTAATTTAGAAGATACTAGCAAATGGACCAGTTTAGTGAGAAACATCTCACAAAAGGTTGATGAAAAAGCGAAACTCTAGCCACCGCAAAAAATAGCCTTGAAGAACCAAGTATTTCAACGTTGCTTCACGAACAGATAAGTTTAGGAAAGAAGTTCGGTCTCGACACAGTCGCACTTACCTCTTTTTCTGCCACATCTGCTCAAAGGCATCTCCCAATTCCACATTCGAAATCTCTTCGCTATCTTGAAACTTCAGAAAGCTTTCGCCTCCATGTCCTAGAAAAAAAAGGGTAATCACAAAAACCTTTAAACTTCGAAATTCGAAGAAAGGAACCGAAACACAAATCCGTTTTTTTTTTTCGGATATGAAACTTACAAAAAAACTCTTTCGGGAACCGAAAACTTCTACCTAAGTCCTGCTCTCACCTTTTCCTCATACCTATTTGCTTGAACGACGAGTGTACCACCTCGTGTAGGCACCTTAA